>JAEIFN010001072.1:4800000-6000000 GCA_018903675.1 Zaprionus capensis
CAGAAATAATCATTCTAGTTTTAGAGTAATGAGTGATATTTGTTATTTGTAAATTAATGAGACAGAGAGGTGCGTAGTCCACTTCTCAACCAACTTTACTTGCGTGCAATAATAATATATGTTATTACCAAATTTGGTAGTCCTAGCTTGTATAGTCCCTAAGATTTACGTGTTCATACAGACAGAAATGGTTATATCATCTCGTTTGTTGACTTAGACAATCATTTAACGACTTTGTGGTGGCGATGTTAACCTCTTCTGCCTGTTACACACATTGACTGCTTATAGAAAGTTAAAAAGCCTCTCTAATTATAAGCTAGTCACATTTCAGTATTCTCATTTTCTATATTTGTAATCACTTACACCTAATTTTCTATATTTTTTCTCATTGAAGTTTAGTCAAATGTGAGTTAAACCCAAATGCATGTATACTTGCTTAATCTCTTATCACATTTCCCCGCATCATTCAAATTTGATAGCTCTCTCCGCACTCTATAAAAATTGCATCATACTCCCGTCACTCATCACTCTCCCTCTCTCTCTCACTCTTTCGCTGACAACAACGTGCCATAAAAATCAGATCAGAAAAGCCACAATTTGCGGTCAATTGGGTTTTGGCCTGTTGCCGCAACACAATCAATTGAACACACACGTACACACGCACACACATACATGCCACCGCTGTTGCCGCATGTTGCACGTTGTTGCAACAAAAATGCATCAACGCATTGAACCAAACACGAGCCTAAAACACACTACGGCCTAAACCCAATAGCCCCTGTATTCCCTCATTCCCTCTCCCTCCCCACCCCTTTCTACCTTGCTTGCAACACAAAAAACCGTTGATGTTGCCACATTTTTACTCTCTCACTAGCTTCTTTTTTCTACGCTGCATTTTCACACTTCAACGCTGCTGCTGCTGCTGCCTCCATCAGCAGGCGACAGGCCGTTGCATAAAAAGTGCAACAATTCAAATGACCAATAGGGGCAATCGCAGGAGCCGAGAGGGGGGCGTGGCGTGTGGGCTGGCCACTGCAAAAATTCATGCAAAAATCGGCGAGCAGCGCGTGCAAAAGTCAAAAAACGAAACGAAACGTGGGAAAAAACGCAACATCAACCGCAAACAAGCGGGCAGAGAGAGGGGGAGGGGCTCGCCTGGCATGGCGCCCGCGCGTGCAACGAGGTGTGGGTCAAGTGCAGCGTCGATTGAAATCCCTAATAATCGCGTCGAATGCACTTGCACAGCGTGCGCCACGACGCGCCACAAAAAAAGAAAAGAAAATGAACGAGAGGAAAACCCCAAAACGAAAATGCTACGGGAAAAAATGCAAAAATGCGCAACGAAGCGCAGTGCAAAACGAGGCAGGGGAAGGGGGGGGAAAGAGAGTGGCAGGTGGTGGGTGGAGCCATCAAAAAGAGGGTCAGCAGCAGCCAGCGAAATGCAGCAGCAGCAGCAGCCGCGACACCTCCACGCGTTGCAATGAATGACCTTCAGTGATTTTTTGCCGCATAGGAGGAGGCAGCAGGAGGAGAGGGGGAGAGGGACAGCCTGGTTGTTGCAGGCCCAGCCAGGACATTGATATGCAGCGTGCGGATAATCGCGACCAGTTGCAATCAAAGTGCAATGCAAACGACAAAAACGGTGGCAGCATGAGCAGTGCAAGGGGGCAGGGGCAGTGGCAGTGGCAGGCAGGGAGGCAATGCGCCAGTTGTTGGCCCTTTCCCCTACACACATCATTTTTTTTTCGGTTTGCCGCCAACTGTTGCACGCAGCACACACGGTTGCAAGCTGCAGTCGCGTATAAAAAGCGAAAGGGTATGAGGTGTGTGTGTGTGGGAGTGTGTGTGGCAGTGCCTGCCAGTGTATGTGCAACGTGCAACATAATTCGTGTGTGTGGACCCCAAAAACGCACAGGCCGCGTGTGTTGCTGCCGCGTCGTGTTGCTGCTGCCGCTGCTGTTGTGTATTGCTGCTGTTGCTGCTGCCGGTAGATGACCTTGACGCGTGTGCTGCATGCTGAACAATCGAATGGCGGCGCAGTTGCATCATTATCATGTGCGCGACTCTTTTTTTTCGGTAGGTCGCACTCACCTCACAGACAGTTGTTGGCTGCTGTTGTTGCTGCTTGTCAATGACAGAAAAAAGCAAAGTGGCAGCAACGTGGGAACAACAACAACAACAACATTGGCAGCAGCTTCACATTGCGTGCGTGGCCCATTAAACAAACGCGTCGCGTTGCCGTCAATGGCGACGCGTCCTGTGTGCAATTTTTTTACGCGGCTGCAGCTGTTGCAACGCGTCGCTGTCGCTGTCGCTGCTACTGTCGCGCCGTGCGTCACATGCAACGCGCGCAGTTTCATTCATGCGTTGCCTGACAGTGTGTGTGTGTGTGTGTGTGAGTGTGTGTGCTGTGGCAAATTCATTCAGTTTTCAGTTTCAGTTTCGGTGCTTCATTCATGCACTTGCTGCATGCAACAGGGAAGAGAGCAGGCAGGGGGAGAGGTGTGTAACTGCTGCCCCAGCACAGCTCAATAGATTTGCCTGGTTTGCTGTTCTTTTTATCAAAATGTGGCACAGTTTGTGGCAGCTACAAAAACGAAGGAAAGTTCCAAACAGGAAAGAAGTCGAAATTATTTTCTTAAGCCTTTCTTTAGTTGCCTTTCTCATGCTATGCCCCCCTCTGTATCTAACTCCCCTTTGCTTAAGTCTTTCTTTATCTCCTTTTTCCTTTATTCTTCTTTTTTCCCTCTCTCTTTCCTACCCTCTTTATCCCTGTCTCTCCTTTCGCATACAACAACAACAAAAGCTACTTCACTTCAAAGTCAAAATGCACTAATTTTCCCACTCTCTCCCTCTTTCACTCCCCCTCTTTTGCTCATTTGCTTGCTCGTCCTCTCTCTGTTTTCCCCCTCTTCCCTTTTTTCCCTCTTCCCTGCTCTATTTGCCTGCTTATTATAATCGCGCTTTGTGTCGCAGCCTCTTAAGCCATTTCTTTTTGCAATTATAAACAATTCCTTGAATCTAAATCAAAACCAACGGCGGCGCTTTCCCCTGGGAACCTGCGCTGCCCCTGCCACGCCCCTTTGCCTGCTGCAAATGCACACCAAAAGACGCAGCTCGCTTCTTTTTTTTTAATATTTTCCTTGCATTGTCAATGTTTTAATTAGTCTGCGGTGGCGGTGGCAGCAGCTCAATTTGGCGGCTTTTGTTGCACACTTTCTTGAAGGATTTCAATCAGTCAACCTGGCAAGTCCCTTCATCTCTCCCCTCTCTCTCGCTCAACATAAATATGAGTTATGCTGTGGCATCAACATCAATCGTCAGTCATGGCTGGCAGTCAGGTGGCAAGTGGCATGTGGCAAGCGCTCTCTTTAAAGCACTTGCTTAAAGTGAGTGTGCTCGCCCCTTTTTGCTGACAACTAATCCGCAACTCCCACTTGCCACTGCCCACCGTCCCCTCACCCCTTGCCTCTACTGACCACAGTCCACTGCTGCTGCTGCTGTTGCAAAGGCAACAACTAACTTGAACGTGCAACAACAGCAACAAACGACAGTTGCTGTCGATGTTGTTACAATAAAAGCAACAAAAAAACAAAACATAGAAATGTATTTGCCTGCGTCTGCACTTGACGGGGCGTGGCAGGCATAGAAGGGGGCTGCAGCGCAGTGGGTAGGATGGGGGCAAACTCGTTGCGGAGGCGTTCATTTGTATATAAATGCGAAAGGCTGCTGCCGCCAAAGAAGCGACAATGGTCAAGTGAAAACGGCAGGGGCAATGCTGCAGGGAGGGGAGAAGGCAGGGGGCAATGCAATCAAATGGCGCAAAATTTACAAAAACTGCACAAACACACACACGCACACACTGCGAGAAAGGACACATGCGGCACATGCAGCAACAGCAGCAACGGCAACTTGCAACGCACGCGAAAATCTTTGCCAGGGGGCAGCCAAGCCGTGCAGGCAGCGCCGTGTGGCAGAGTGCCGTGTGTGGACTTTAGCCTATTGCGTCCGAGTACAGTTGCGTCGTCTAAGCCAACAGCAGCAGCAGCAGCAGCAGGACGTAGGCAGCAGGAGCAGCCTGGACAGCAGGAGGTGGAGGAGGAAGTGGAGGAGGAATTGGCGGTGACTCTGCCAACAGTTTCTACTGCTGCTGCTCCTGCTGCCTCCTCTTGCTGCTGCTGCTGCTCTACTCCTGCTACGCGTGTTCTTGCAGCCCTTCTCCTCCTGCTATTTCCCTCCTGCTCTACTCCTGCTCTCGTCCTGGCAATGCCACTCCGGTTTTGCCGCGTTCGTTTTGCCGCGTTAACTGTCCATCAATGCGGGCCCGGGGGGCAACTCGCCGCAATGGTGCTGCGACTGCCCCAAACTCCAGTGCCCAGCCCAGCTCTAGTTCTGCCTCCTCTGCTGCGTGCTGTCTATCTGTTTGCGCACCCCTCTACCTTGCCTCATCCTCATCTGCAGTTGCTGCTGCTGCTGCTTCAGCTTCAGTCAGCCAGCGGCGGCATCATCGTTAGCGCTGCCTACGCTGGACTTTGCCTGCATTCGAACTTCGTTTGGATTTCGTCGACGTCTGCTGCTGCCTCTGCTGCTGTTGCTGCAACAGTGGCATGCCACCCCCGCACAAGCCGCCACGTTAAGCCCTTTTTCATTGCCCGTGCCTGGTGTGGATTGAACGCAGCTCGTATGTCCGTGCGTCGAGTGTACGTGTATGTGTCCCTGTGTATGTGTGTGTGTGTGTGTGTGTGGCACCCTTTGCAGCTCCACCCAATTCTGGTTTCGTTTCGTTTTATTGCGCTAGGCATTTTTGCATATTTGAGGCATCATCGCTCATCGCTTTTGTGCGCCGCGTAAGCTAACTTTAGAGACGCGTACAACGTTGTGGACTACGCTGCCCCAGCAACCCCTTGCAACATGAACACCCCTACACCTCTCCCCTCTTGTTAACCTCCTTGTATCTTTTTGCATTCTAAGCTGCAGTGGCCGTCGTCGTTGTCGTTGTCTCCTGGTTGCACTCTTCTATTTGGCGTTTTAATATGCGCTATTTTTTCTCGCCTGCTCCCCCCTGAACCTGCTCTGCCACACCCCCAAACAAGCAGCTGCCTATGGTCACCTTAACAGAGACAGAGAGAGAGAGATGCGTTTTATTTGTTTGTTTGCTTGTTCGTTCAGTCATGTGTGCCGCACACAAGCCTCTAAAACCTCAACGACAACAACGACACCCTGTATTTCCCGCTGTCTGTTTGCCTCTTTGCCATCGTCGTCGTCGTCTTTACCTCCTTCCCCCACCACCCCTAGACGTCGCCTGTCGCTGTCGCCTTGTCCCACAGCCTTTCGTCGCTTTTTGGACACCACATTCCACATTCAGATACCCCTTGATGTCTGTCCCTCCCACTGTCCCACTGTCCACATCCGCGTCATCGTTTTGACTCGTCAGCGTCGTCGTCAACAGTTAAATACATAAATTTTCGTATAAACGCGTTTTGAGACTCACGACGAGCCTCACCACCCCGCCCCGCCTGCCACGCCCTGCTCGAAAATGCTATTTTCGTTTCATTCTGGCGACTGCAATGCATTTCTCCATTACTCTCTCTCTCTCTCTCTACGCACAATTGCAACAAAGTGCGTAGTGCGTATTGGGTTTTTAGTGTGGCAACAAAATTTGTTGCACCCGCACCGCACAGTGGAGCAAGCAAGGGAACACACTGTGTGACACTGTGCAGCGATGCAGTTGATTGAATAGGTCAAACTAAGGAGAGAGATGGGGCAGATTCATATAGAAGCATACACGAAGCTTAGTTCAGCAAAAGTTAAGATACGTGTGGAAAATCGTATGAAACAAATCAAAATAATAAACTATAAATACTATAAATAATGTAAGAAATCGTAGCAAATTAGTTTTATTTTACAGGGTATATTGAACAATAATAATTTAAGACAGAAGGCATATTGAAAAGATATTGCTATAGTATTGATCAGCGTCTATTGGGATGCTGGTGAGGGATTTAAAAGATTTCTGGTGATAAAATAACCTTTTTACGGCAAAGTATTGTTAATAAGTTAATTCAAAAGAGTCAAAAAAGACACTTACAGATTAATCGCCATCTACAGTGCTCTAGAGTTATCTCTTTTTTAAAAGGTATTTTATTTAAAAAATGTTTCTTGTATCAATAGCTAAAAGAGGTTTGTATATTTAATAGGAAAAGGTAAAATAATAAAGATAAACATAAATGATATTAATAGTAACTCCCTACACGAAACATGCATGTGTTAAATTATAAATCTAGAAAATGTTCAGTAACAATGATTACAGAGTAAACAGCATAGTTCCTGCACATTACAGAGTATCTACACAAAACATGACGTATTAAACTGCACATCTTTCATTACATTCCACCTCTTCATCCATTATTTCTCCTCGTCCCTGATGATCTCACCCATTCTAAGTTAATTTGCTTTATATAATAAAAATCATTGTCTGTATATGAAAACAAGTTTTATTGCCCCCTCCCCATAATTATTTTCTCTTTCATATCAAAAGAAAAAACAAATAATTTTAGTTTTCATCCTCATAAATTGAAATAATAAAACAGCTGCAGATGTTTTTGCAGTGTTTGCCAATTGCGCGTGTAAAATTCAATTCTCTGTGATCTTTTGACGTGACATGTTTGCCATATAAGCGCCCGTTCCCCTATCCCTCTACCCCCTATAAGTATTTATAATAATGTAGTCTCAACCGCCATTTGCTAGTCACAAAAATTTGTGCATAATTTATGACTGGCTGAGGCTGAGCCAGCTACGGTTCGGCTCTCTCTCTCTCTCTCTCCCTCTCTAGTAGCTCTCTGTCTCTCTCTGTTACTCTCACAAGTTGTTAGCTTGCGCTGTCTTGCTCGCTCGCTCGCACTAAGTTCGGCTGTTTCGCTCACACACACACGAGAGAGAAATGAGGCAAAGTTTTTATTTTATTTTTCGCTAGATATTTCTTTATTTTATGCATATTATGCCAAAAACAATAATCAAAATACAACTACAGACAGCCACACATACACAGGCACTCACAGGCATACACACACAGGCACACTCTTTCTCTGACCAGTCTCCAGTCGCAGCCGGCACTGCCTCAGTGTGGGCAGTTCCAAAAGGCAAAGCGCACGAGCGAGAAAAAGAAAAAAACTTCGACGACAACAACAGCAACAAGAGCAGCAAAAGCAACAACAGCAACAGCAACATCAACAGCAGCAACAACATCAACAACAACAGCAACAACAGTAAGAAGCAGCAGCAGCAGCAAGAAAAAAATCGTCGGCCAAAACTGCAGGTGCAACGGGCAACAGCAACAGCACCTACCCCACAGCAAACCCCTTTTCCCCCTACACCCCCCACCCCATCCACGTGCGTCTCGTGTTGCTCGTACGTGCCTTGTCTCTGTGTGTGTTGTCTTTGCCCAAAGAGAAGTGCAAGGCGAGAGCGCATCTCTTAAAAACAAAAGAGCGAGCACGGCAGCAACACAACACAAGATTGCGGCGAATTGAGGGGCGAAGTTGCTCGCAGCCGGCAAAAGTTGTGCTGCTGAGAGAGCGGCAAGCAGCGCAGCAGCAACAGCAGCAGCAGCGAGAGCAAAGCCGGAAAGGCAGCGTCGTCGACGTCGACAGCGGGGCAGCAAACACAAACGGAACTAATTAATGAACAATCTTTTTGCTGCTGTCGCTGCTGCTGCCGTCGAGTTTTTACTTGAGTCGCACCAACTGTGAGAGAGACAGAGAGTGAGAGCGAGAGAGCAAGTGTATGAGAGAGCGGCTACTAGCATAACAGAGAGAAAGAGAGAGAGGGAGAGGAAGAGCGCTCTCAATATTTTTGGAGGCTCTGCGATAAGCGACTCAGAATTGATAAGACAGACTGATAGCGAGACAATTACTCGGCACTTTTCTTGTCACTGATCTTCTATTTTTGTTGTTTGTCTATAGAAAAAGTTTTTAAATAAATTAATTAATGAGTTAACATATTTTGAAGCCTTTCAATAGCAGCAGCAGCAGTTGCTGGCGGCGTCGACAACACTCTAGCTAGAGTCCAAGTACAAGGTGCAGTTCACACACACACACACACACACACACGCACACATGTTCCCCTCGTTGCACGCATTGCCAAAATTGCAGCACGTTGTCTCCTTTGGAGCAGCAATCGCCGCAGCAGCGACTCTGTGTGGCAGCATCAACAACAGTTGCTGCTTTTTTGGGGGTTGCATGCGGCGTTGCGTGTGTGTGGGAGAGCACACGGCGGCATTGCGAGCCGAAGTGAGTTTCGCGAGCGAAACGAGCCAAACTTCGTTCGTTGGCAGCGCATTCGTTTCGTGCTTTCCGAGCAAAGGAATTTTGCGAAATGTTGCCGGCATTTGTTGTTGCTGTTGCCGCCGCCGCTGTTGGTGATGTTGGTGCTGTTGCTACTGCTGCTGCTTTCGCGCTGCTTTCGCTGCTGCCGCCGTTGCTCTCCGCACTATTTTTGAAGGCAGCGCGCGCTCATCGTCGCTGCTGCGTCTGCTCCTTTGCCTTGAAATGCAACTGCAGTGGCGTCGACGTCGACAGCGAAACTATTTACGACTTGGGTCTCGCGGCTGCCGCTGCTGCTGGTGCTGCTGCTACTGCCCGCGTCGCGACGTCGAGTCGACTCAGCGAGAATTCGCATTCGCAACTCTCGACTCCAGCAAAACGCGACGCGGCGGCAACAACTACAGCAACAACAACAACAACAACAAACAGAGAGGGCAGCAGCAGCAAGCAGCGCCTCTGCCACGGCGGCTACACACAGTTTTCCACAATGCCGCTATCGTCGTCGTCACTGTCGTTGCCACCGCCGCCGCCGCCACCATCGTCGTCGTCGTCGTCGTCGCCATCGTCGTCGTCGCCGTCGTCGCCGTCATCATCGTCGTCGTCGTAGTCGTAGCCCCAATCGACGTCGCCGTCGTCGTCTGTTGGGCCTGTGCTGGCCGCTGTGTGTGTTAAGTTTGTTTTGAGTTTTTCCGTATCAAAATGTGCAAAACGTTTTCAGTCTAATTCAGACACTCGTGCTGAAAAGACTTTTGGGGCACGTACTGTGTGTGTGGTGTGCCTGCCACACAAACAACACACGAGTGGCAACAAACACGAAACCTACGAGTCGAATCGAAAACATCAACTCCATCATAATTTGCCAATTGTCATATTGCAATTCTGACACGCTACGTAGTGCGCGTAACGTAACGTAACACACACTATCACCCCTACACACACACACATATAGAGAAAGAGTTATACCGGCTCACACACACACACACATTGACAATCACGTGTGTGTTTTCAATAATTAACGCGACTTTTTTGAACGCGAAACGCGTCGCAGTGCACTACGTAAAACTCGCAGTGTTTACACACACATAGAACATATACACATAGCACACACATACATAGAACACACACACACATACAGCACACACACACCTGCAAATAACTTAAGATCTGTTTGCAGTTTGACAAATGAAACGAGGCTGCGATCAATAAACTTTTTAGTGTGCGCTCTCTCACTTCCTCTCGCTCGCTCTCTGGCTGCTGACTCTCTCTAATTCTCTCACGATCAGTTAGTAGTTAGTTAGTCTCTCTCACACACACACACTTACAAAATGGCGTCAACGGAGACGCCAACGCGTCAGGGCAGCATCGATCGCGGCGGCAGCAGCAGCGGCGAGCAAAACGAGAGCGAAACAAATGCAACAGAGCAGGCGCAAGCAGCGCAGCGACAGCGCAGTGGCGGCGGCGGCGGTAGCGCAGGGGGAGGAGGAGTATCAGGTGGACCCGGCTCCAATACACGCAGTTCAACACCACAGGATAAAGAGAAGGCAGCAGTGACACCACCACCAACACCAACTGGATCACCCAATGCCGCCGCCACTGCAGGCAGCTCCTCACCAGGTTCCAGCTCCAATCAGCAGCACCATCAGCGGGATCGAGATCAGCAACAGTTGCCACAGCAATTCTGTCTACGCTGGAATAACTATCAATCGAATCTAACCACAATCTTTGATCAGTTGCTGCAAAATGAATCCTTTGTGGACGTGACACTCGCCTGCGATGGACGCTCGATGAAGGCACACAAGATGGTCCTGTCCGCCTGCTCCCCCTACTTCCAAACCCTACTGGCTGAGACACCCTGTCAGCACCCCATAGTGATCATGCGTGATGTCAATTGGGGTGATCTCAAGGCCATTGTGGAGTTCATGTATCGTGGTGAGATCAATGTGAGTCAAGAGCAGATCGGGCCACTGTTGAGGATTGCAGAGATGCTCAAGGTGCGTGGCCTGGCGGATGTCACACACATGGAGGAGGTTAATTCAGTGGCTGCAGCAGCAGCAGCGGCGGCGGCAGCAGCAGCAGCAGAGGAAGGTGCAGCAGATGAGGGCGCTTCGTCCTCATCGCCCGCACAGGTTTCATCACCCAAGACATCATCACGCGAGGCAGTTGATCGCGAGGCCGAGGAACTTTTGGCCTTTATGCATCCGGAGAAGAAGCTGCGCAGCGATTGGGATTGCGGCGAGTTGCGTCTCTCCCCCCTCGAACGGCAGCAGGGGCGCAATGTGCGCAAACGTCGTTGGCCCTCAGCCGATACGATCTTCAATCCGCCCGCAAGTCCATTGAGCAGCCTCATTGCCGCCGAGCGGCTTGAGCAGGAGCAGAAGGAGCGCGAACGTGAGCGACAGCGAGATTGTTCCATATTGACACCGCCTCCAAAGTCGCTGCCCCTTCCCATACCCCTGCCCCTGCCACCTGGCAGCACTACGCCACGTCGTCTAACACCTACGCTGCATGGCCTGGATATGCCATCGCCTGCCACTACACCAGCGCCAGGATCAGTTGCTGCAGTAGCTGCAGCAGCAGCAGCAGGACGCTGTCCACGTAACCTCGCCCAGTCGCTGCCCAGTCCACAGCAGCAGCAGCAACAGCAGCAGCAGAGTCCTATGCATCCCTTGCATCATCTGCAACAGCATCAGGCGGCGCAGCATCAGGGGCATCACTCACTGGGCCATGCTGCAGGCTCCTCCTCTTCCACATCGGGATCTTCCGTCGCCGCTGACTCGCGCTTTCCGCTCGGCTCAGCCGCCGCAATGGCAGCAGCTGCCATGGAGCTGAGTGTGGCTGCTGCAGCGGAGCCACGTTTACCGCCACCGCCGCATCATCATGCGGGACCATCGACGTCCACATCGCTGGCAGATGATATGGAGATCAAGCCGGGCATAGCCGAAATGATACGCGAGGAGGAACGGGTGAGTACCCAAACAAACTTACAAATACTCATACATATTCACAGTCACACACAAACTCATTCACACACTTATACTCCCCACTTTGCTGCTGTCGTATTCGTATTCATTCAATAATTTCGCTGACTGATCGCGCTCAGTTGGCGCTCTCTGCTCTGCTCAGTTCTCTCTCTCTCAGCAGCAGCAGCGCAGTCAGCAAAGTCAGCAGCGCTGCGCTGACGCCACGCGACTCTCTCACGCCGCTCTCCCTCTCTTGATCTCTCTCTCTCTCGTCACCATCTTTTGTTTTGATCTTCATTTTGTTTGGGCTTCGGCATTGACTTTGCTTGTTGCTGCTGCCAATTTTGCCGACGGCAATTCGTAAAACGTGACGTCATAATGTGCTGCGCGCTTGTCATCATCAACAGCAGCAGCAGCAACAGCAATAGCAATAGCAACGCCAGCAGCGACAGCAGCAGCGATGGCAACGCGAGCGCACGAGCGTGTGGATCCCGTGGAATGTTGTTGGACTGCGCTCATGATTGACAGCATTCACGTGCTTCACGTCGTCGTCGTCGTCGTTGTTGTTGTTGCTGGCGTCGTCACTGGTTGTTGCTGTTGCTGCTTCTGTTGTTTCTCTTCTTATGTTGTTGTTGTTGTTGCTGACCACATTCGCTGTCGCTGCTCGCTGTTTACTGCTTCCTATCGCGGCAGCTTTTTAAGCATTTTTGCCTTGTCGTAGGTTCCGTTCTCAGTTTGTCCACACACACAAACACACACACACTGACAAATTGAGTCAAATAAACATAATTAGAAAAATTGACTCGTGCTTTGTCCTTTGCTCATTTTAATAGAGTTAACGTTGAACTAAAATGCACCGAATTAATTCATGAGTATTTTTATATTGACCTACATTGCCGATGGGAAATCTTTAGAATCTAAGAAGAATCAACAAAAAGAACAAAATGATTTAAAAACCAAACTACTAGAGAATTTTTATTCAGTCTATAAGTCGGTGTATCTGAGTATCTATAAGAAAATTCTTTAAAAATAAAATACTTTATATTGTACGACAATAATATGGTATTTTTTCAGATCATGCGTATTTATATTTATAAGAAAACAACTCCATTGCTGCTACAAATTTAATTTTAGTTATTGTTACACTATATTTTAATATGCAAAACTACAAAAATCCCTTAAGTAGATCAGTAGTATCTCTATCTATAAGAAAAATACTCAATGGATTATACAAATGAAATAGTTTGATATTATTATTTGGAATTCTAAAAAATAAAAACTCAAAAACTACAACATTCCCTTCAGTCGCTTATCTATCCATAAGGAAACCACTCATATGTCTTAATAAATTGAATAATACTGAGTATTACTATATATTACATAATACTTTTTAAGCTTGAACTCCAATTGAAACCCAAAAACAAAAAATTAATTTCAATAGATCACTTGTTTATCTATCATTGAGAAAACTACTCAACTCAAAACTCAACCTATTAAAATTATATAATTATAAATGTTATTAAATATTATTTGTATACCCAAAAATATCTGCAACTTGTTTTATAATAGAACATAAATTATAGAAACTGTTTTAAATCCCCGATATGACTCATAGTATATATGCCGGCAACTCTTTTAATTTCAGACAGACACTAATTGCCATTTATAGAACTCGAATTATAAATATTATATGATTTTATATGCCTGACGCATTAACAGAAATCTTTTAAAACTGGCTCAAGATCATTTTTAAAATGGTTTGTGTGTGCATGTTTTATCGATTTTATCATCATCTGCACACTGTGATCTATAGAAGAGAGCTCTGTGTAGTCACATAACAGTTCCTAACCGGTTATTTCTATAATCACAAGTCGAACTCATGGGACCCCACCATGTCCACACGTCCACATCCACGTCCATGTCAATGCTTTCTACGAGTGTTGCCACTCTCCACTCGGCACTTCGTCAACATTAAGCGAGCCGCAGAATTCGCACTTTAATAAAAGTGGGTAGAAATACTTTTATACCCACTAACCAAAGAGTAGAAGGATATCATGACTTAGGGTCAACTGAATGTGTATGTAATAGGCCTATAGAAGTAATTCCTGACTTTATAATATCTTAATTAATGTCCAAAACTAAGCGAATATGTCCGTATGAACGCCTTGATCTTAGAGATTATAAGAGCTGAGGTTATTAAATTTGTTGACAATACATTTTATTATTGCACGTAGATAAAGTTTCCTTTGGAAGTCGAACTCGCCGCTTTTTGCTATCATAAATCGAAAAAAACGAATTGCTTGCATAATTTTAAAACTAAAACACTAATTTTTGATGTGTACACTAATTATCAGAAACAATTTAAGTGGTCGATCAAGTGGTTAGTGGGTATATAACCGTCGATCATATTCGCCTACTACTCATACTAGTTTTTATTGTTATTTATTTATCTAATAGACGTCGTCGACAGTTGAGAAATCCTCGGGAGAGCTGCATCAATTGGGTATTCATTCGATTTCTGTTGGTCGAGAGCAGGAATGCAATATTTGTTTGTCTGCCCCGATCGGGCACTTCAGTCATCGACTTTAAAACTCCAGCTCTCCACTCCAGAGTGTCCAGAGAGACCAAAAGGGATCTCAGTTTTTCCATTGCCTTCTCTTTCTCTCCCTCTCTCTGTATCTTTAGTTTGTTCTTGTTTATTGTCGCTTTCGAGTGCATTAATCAAATAAGAAATGGAAAAAAGACCTAAGGAATAGACCCAAGTCTGGCTTGAGCACATTAGCGTGCTCATATACGAGAGAATTTGACGACGTTTGTTTTCTTCATTTCATATTTTTCAACATCTTCTTCTTTTACTTTGCTTGCCTCTCTCGCGCTTGCTTGTTAGCGGCTTCTCTTTCAATAAATATTTTGTTTTTATGCATTTTTAAATATTTTTCCACCGCTGCCCGCTAGCTTCGTGTGTGTGTGCTTAGAAATTCTATGGAAATGCATCTGCATCTATCTCTTTCTTTGTTTGTTTGCCTTTGTATTAGTGTTGGCCATGTTTATGCTTTCCTGCTGTTTGCCTACCCAATTCTTATACTACTCATTGTTGTTATTGTTGTCTGTTCTTCTCCGCCACTCGGTCGTTTATTTACACATTTCATTTATTAAAAATCGCCGCGATCCTCCATCACCGCATTCCCTTTCCTTCTTCCCTCACTGCCCCGTCTCTGACTGCATCTCTTCATGAGCTGCTGCATCTTATTCTCCACTCTCGATAGCTGTCAGCCAATGCCATATATAAAAATCAAATATTGACAGCCTGCATCCGCATTTGAGCATCTCTCGGAATGCAAAATAATCAATTCCCATTGCAGCTTCTTTAATACTTATAATTCTTTTTCATTTTATTTATAAGTTTCATATTGTTTTTGTTTTCTCCCTCTCCCTCTACATATATAAGCAGATAAAGCCGATAAGTGTCAGTCTTCGTCACCCAACTCCTTGGCAAGAACTTCGTTCTACGTTCCGTTTCGTTCTTCATCTCGATCTGTCTCCCTTTCTTTGGGTTGCCGCGCATTGGACTTCGATTTTCTGGTGATTAATTGCACTTTTACGATATTTGTCTGGAGTTTCTTTGCCTTTTTGTTGCCTTTTTTTCCTCGTGTTGTCTCCGCATTTTATGATTTTATGGTTGTGTCTGTGTGTGTGCATCATTAGAGCGAAATATTTTATTTTTGTGGTTTTTATTTGATATTCATATTTATTTCGTTTGCTTCCCTCCACAGTTCAGTGAACTTTTTGCGCAGATCAACGAAGCGAAGGCGTTGTAGGTGATGAGGGTTAATTAAATTTTAATTGAATTATGTTACGAGAGAAAAAAAGCGCATTAAAATCGGTCTGTGAAGTGTTTACAGCGCTTGCTTCCTTCTGTCTCTTTCTGCCTTAAGGGAAGTCGTTAAAACTGAACTGATGTGCATAAATAATCTCTAAAAAATCTCTCTTTATATATAGTAAATGATCCTCCCTGGGCCCACACGTAATTATCACTTTGCTCTTTGCTTTATTCTTTACCCATGCAAATAATATAAGCCCCCCTTCCCTATGGTCAAAGTGGTTAACTCTCAATTAGTCAGAAGCCGGGACAAGCCCACAAGCCTCACGCATATCCTGGCAATGAACTTTCCCCAGTAATAAGCGACTTATACATATAGGAAATATACGTAGCAGCAAAAAGTTGTATAGACAAATTATCTCTCAACGGGATAGATTGGGGCAGACACAGGCAGAGGCAGGCAGCAAGACGAGGCCGAGGCCGAGTCGGAGGCAGACGCTTAAAAATAAGAAATAAAAGGAGCCAAACGTGCCACATTCAAACTACTTCAGCAGTGGCAGCAGCAAAAGGTGAAGAAAAAACGGCAGCAATCAAAAGGCAGAGGCAGAGAGGAGAACAAAATGTGTGGCATGCATAAAAATTGAAAAAGATGCAACTCACAAAAACGAAAAAAAGTAAAAAATAAGAACAGCAGCAGGAATCTCACACGGTGCATTTGAATTGTTTGTGTGTGTGTGAGCTGCATGTGTGTGTAGGTGCGCAAAGGAAGCCAACAAGCCACTTAACCCAATCGACAAAAGTCATTACACTCGTCACTCTCTGCTTGCCTCCTTTGCCCCCCCGCCCGCCTCTGGCACAGCCACAGCTTCCCTTTGCTGAGCTGAGCAAAATCGACGACGCTTCCGCTGTGCGTCGACAGCGACGCCAGCAGCGACAGCACAACTGATCTTTGCTGCCTCTCTAAATTGCCCTCAAGTGCCCCGAAGACTTAGTTTCTGTCTCTGTCCGTTTGTGTGTGAGTGTGTGTGCTGGCCTCGAATAAAATAAAATAAATAATACAATTTATTACATGCACACGCACAGCATGTGTTTTCTTTTATGTTTCTAATGCAGCTATAGCTCTTAATCTGTTTGTAGCTGTGGCTGTAGCTGTAGCTGTAGCTGTAGCTGTATCTGTATCTTTGTATCTGTATCTTTTGCCGCTGCATCTGCTTGCTTGCTGTATTGTATACAAGAAAACGTTGCACGTTGCCGACGCTGCGCTGTGCCGTAATGAAAGTAAATAAATAAAATAAAAATGAAGAAATATAAGATAAACGAAATACAAATTGCCTCATGCACTGCAGGTAGTCGAAGATTTAATACCCTAAATAATGAGTAAGCCAATTAGAAGAGGAGGGAAATCGAACCTCATACCCGGTTTGGTATACCCCATTGTGTTCATCTTTGTGTGTTGTGGGTATCAAAAAATAAGAGCAAAAGTAAATTGTATAATCCGCTTTGATGTATCGCCTTCTGTTTTATATTATTCAGGCATATTTTATATCCCCCAATGGAGGAGGGGAAGGGTGGGGTGCATTGGCATTTGAAGTAATTTTACAGTTTACGACTTGAGCGGCAAATTAATTGTAACAAATCGGATGGATAACAGACACAGATACGCACACACAGTCAGCAGGCAGCAGTTGCAGATACATTTGTATCTAGAGCTACACCCACATTTAGTTTTCAATTAAGTAGTTTGGCTGCTGGCAAAAATGCATTGCATAAACATTTAATTTAATAGGGAGAATGCCATAAAAAATGCAGATGTGTGTGTGTGTGTGTTTATATTTATTCAGACTCGAGAGTACGTTCAGATACTTGGCGAACAAATTTTTTGATAGCTAAGCAAAATAAATGCTAAACTTATGCGTGTTTGTGTGTGCGTGTGTAGATTGTTGCAACAGCTGCAGCAAGTAAAAACGTTGATTAATCTATAAAAATAAATTTGTATCTATGCGTTTACCCCTGCTACTGCCACAGCTACATACAGCTGCCTCTTCTTCTCCTTCCCCATTCTCCTCCATCTCACATTGCATATTCTAATCGGATTTAGTTGCCAGGGCTTCATTTATTTTATTTATTTTTATGCTTGTAATGCGGCATAAATAATTTATGCAGATAAATAACCCAAAACCAAAAAGCCTTAGCTCCAAGGGGCGCCCCAGTCCAACAGACCCAAGACCAAATGCTCCGACAGCGACGCGAGAAGCTGTAGAGACCTCAAGCTGTACACAGCTCACAGAGGTGAGGTAAAAGAGTGAGGGAAGAGAGGGGGCTAGTGTAGACTCAGGCAATGCCATCATAAAGCAAAACAACAAACTGACAGACTCGCTGAGACTCTTGTAAGAGTCTCGAAAAGCGGCTGAAAGAACGCGACTCAAATTCAGAAGGGTTGGGCGCAGCAGCAATCAAATCTTTTTTCATGACTATCTATCTGTGTGTATGTGTGTGTGTGTGCGTATATCCTTCTAAAAATATTTATTTATTTATTTTTCAACCCACACACATACACACAGAGAGACACACACAGGTTTATTTGTAACTCTGTATAAATTTATTATATTGCATTAGTTGTAAGTCAGCCTCCACCACGCTCATGCCGAGAGAGCATTGCGGCTTGCTGAGTGTCTTAGGTCGCCTTCATCTTGTTGTTGTTGTTGTTGTTGTTGTTCTTGAGCGTGGGCAGGGGGTAGCCACAGCCACAGCCGCAGCCTCACAGACAGAGACCCGAAGCAGGCACAGACAGGCACAAACAAGCCTTGGGCATGGGCAAAAAGGTGCGTAAAGAAAATAGCTTATTATAAATTACGGTTAGGAAAAGAAAATATAACAAAGTACCACAAGGAAAAACTGAAAACTGACTTTGGTCAGGCCGGGGCAGGAGGAGGGGAGTGTAAGAGGTTTGTTGAAGTTTAGAATTTACAACGAGACACAGGCAATGTTAAGAGGGCGCGGTCATGTTTAAGGGGGAGTGCAGAAGACAAATGGCACTTGAGAGGAAGGCACTACATATAATATTATATTATTAATATAATAAAATAAACATAACGAGAAGTAAGATATGCAGCAGAGACTTGAGTAGCCAAAGAGTTAGAGCAACTGCTATTCGACTCGCTGCCTGATCTAGAAAAACGTCTTGCAAGAATTTACATAATTTGTGCATTTAATATAATTTTTTTCCCGTGTGTGACTGTTGCAGTTTATTTTTAATAAAAAAACGAACACTCTCGCACGTCTTATGGTGCTGTACAGTGCAACAAACTAAAGACAAATATTTACAGTGTGCAAGCGATTAATCACACGCACCGGCACAGCCAAGAGGCAAAGAGTATTAAATAAATAAATTAATGGCAGCGGACGAGCTATGGCAACGGCCGCAGCAGCAACAGCAACAACAACAATGGCAACGACAACGTCAGCAACAGCATCAGCCTCAGCACAGAAAAAAAGATACATTTGTATGTGTATGTATCTTAAAGATGCAAGTTTAACTTGGCTTTTGTCTTTGTGCGCGGCTTTGTGATTGCCTCTGAAATATATCGATGAAAATAAATTAATTAAAAATGCAGGCAAGCAAGCACAAAGATGGACGACGCGGGAGAAGGGAGGCAAGTCACTAAAGTCAGTGCAGTTCCAGACGTAATTAAATACACAGCTCAGTGCTGAGTATCTGCCCTGCTTATCACGCCCACCCAGTCTGACCAACTTATTTCTTATAATTACATTTATTTTTATTATTTTACTCGTAGTACGTATAGTATTTATTTCTTTATAGACCACGACCATCATCATCATCATCGATTGATTCTTGCAAAACATTTTTATGGCTCTTCCCCACTTCGATAAGATAACCCACTAATACGATTGGGTAATCTGATCAGAACAGAACAGAACAGAAAAAACTGTGCCGACGTAGAAATTAATGTAATATAATAAAAAACTTAACTTAAAATTAGCCAATTGATTGATTGTGCGGCGTTCCAGCCTTATCAAGCTAGTACTGAAAGTATTTCCAAAAAAAGAAAACACACACACACGTCTCCAGATTAGAAATCGATGTACGTTGGACGATTAGCTGTCGCAAGGTGTTGCAACTTGTGACGCGTTGTTGAGATACTTTGCTGTACTTACTTATTTTCTCTCATCTTATTTCGCTTTCGTCATCTTTTGCTTTCGTTTTTTCGTCGATTTTGTCATGTCATTGTCGTCATCATCCTTATTCAGAGCAGCTGTTGTTGTCGTCACATTGGCACACACACACTCTTGGCTATTGTGTGTACTGTGTGTGTGCGTGCTTATTCGCGCGTCTGGTCCGAACCATAACCTGCCACAACATAAACAGATAAATTGGGTATACAGTGAAGTTCGTATACCCTGACAAGTATCTACCTACGTTCCTACGTATACTGTGGAATATACTGTAGAACATCTCTCACTCAGCTCTCAAATTGTATCTTAAAATCGAGCTACCTCTAGTTGCAAATAATTTCAATGTTCTTGACTTTGACTTTGCACAGTGCCCAAAGAAAATGGGCGTGACGTGAGTGAGAAAGAGAGATGGGGAAAGAGAAGGGAAAGGGGCAAAGATGCCGTGACGCTCGAGTTGGACTGCGTGTTAAGAACAAATCGTTCGCTGCATCGCTTACATTCAATTAGATACATTTGTATCTTATGACATATATTTTCACACCTTTTGCCTTTGCGATGCAGCGCGGCATCAAAGACAAGCGGGGTGAGGCGAGAAGACGAGGCGAACTGAAGCGTAGACAATACAGTACAACAGGCGATGCCAACTGTGGTGTGACGTGTTGTATCTGTAAGATACTTAATGCTCTCATGCTGCTGCATTGTGCAATAAAAATAAATACTTTTCTTTTTGTGGATTTTTATAACATTTAACATTGTGCACAGCGTATTTCTTTTCTTATTTATGAGCGAGCACAAAGCGGCGAAGAAGACGAAGAAGAAGACGTGTGAGAGAGTAAGTCTCTCTGTGTGTATGTGTGTGTGTATGTGTCTTTGTGTGTGCACGTTGCTCTGCCCCCTCTGCGCGCTGCGTGTGTACCTACGTTTAAATTTTTTATGAGTTCGTAATAAAGTTTCAACATTTTTCATCATTAAAATAAAATATAAAGCCGAAATTATATTTTATCGTCTTTGCATCATTCTTTTTCCTTAAATACATGACACACACACACATACGTACGCACGCTTGGCAGATACAAAGATACAGATACAAAGTTGAAGTTATGTGCAGCAGCAGCAGCGTCGTCGTCGCGGCAGTCGCAGCAATAATAATGAATATATATGGAGAAAGACAAGAAACCGCACTTTAAACCAAGACGCAGACACGCTGGAGAAGAGGGGGGAGGTGCGAAGAAAGGGGACTACTCTTGCAGCGAAGCGGGAGAGAGAAAGAAAAAAAAAATAATAATAAATAAAATAACACAACAAAACAAAAAAGCAACAACTGCACATTGAGTGAGAAAGAGAGAGGGGGAGAGGGGAGAAAATAAATGGAATAAAATAAAAAACTCAAGAAGATGAAGCGGTAAAGGCAGCAAGAAATATTCTTTAATTTAGACCGCGCCCCGCGTGTCTGAGGGGAGAATGAGTGTAAAAAAGGGAAACATACAAAAATAAGTATAAAATAAGACGACGATGACGATGAGAGGAACGACGAGAGTAATATAAAATAAATATTTCAAGAGCCTCCCCCCCTACTCACTCCTCTCCATCATGCTTTTCGTTCTTGTATTATTGTTATTGTTGTTGTTGCAGTAATTTATAATATTCCTTAACGACGTGCAAAGGGCAAAAGCTGCGCAAACTGCGTTGATGCTACAGTGGAGTTGATCGCAATGCGCAGCCTTTAAAAAAATAGTAGTGGGAAGGGTTTATACAGAAATAAATATATATTTCAATATTTATTTTAAATATATTTTATGCTAGAATAAATATATAGTTAAATATTTATTTCACTTTGTTTTAATGTTTTAAATATATTACGTGCTACCTTTCTTGGCCTTTACACTTCAGTTTATTGTCGTTTTGATCGCTTGATTGTTTTATTGCTTTTACCTCCAATTCGATTTCTGCGCTATAATCTATTCAACACAATTTTAGCCCAATTAATTCCGCGGACAATGACAATGGAAATTCATTTGTCGCTTTTGACATTGAAATTACCTTCCTTTAATCGTTTCGCTTTCGCTGTCACACAACGCAATCTTTTCCAAGATATCAGTTAAGCAATTTTCGCAACTCACTGTCCCACTGTACAAACCCTAATTCATTTTATTATTATTCTGTGTTATTTTTTTTTTTTTTTTTTCCATTTGTATTTATTTTTATTTTTGTTGTATATTTTTTAACGCGCAGCTGCTAAGGAAATGATTTTCGAAAATTGAAGTTTATGACGATGAATGGAATATTTTTTTTCCCTGCTTCATGTTGTTTATTTCGTATGTATTATTTACTCAAGCTGTGTGTGTGCATGTGTCTGTGTTAACACACGTGCATTAATATGAATATTGTAAACAGACATTTTTAAAGCAGTAAACTGAAGTTCTGCGGGAGAGCGCATTGAACTCCCACACACACACAGAGGTATATGTATTTGAACACGTATTTACTTGTAGGAGATGCTGTAGCCCAGCTTTGAGTTTAATTTGGCTTAATTGCGTGCAAGCCTCTGTTTCTTCAGCCTCGATTCCTGCCTCAGTCTGTGCCTCCTCTGCCTCGTATCTCATTATCAGGCAACGTTGACTGCGACTGCGACTGCGACGTCGAAGCGGAGTCGTGCGATTAATCAAATCAAACGAAATCAAATCAAAGGCGATTTACCTGCACACACACACAGCAGGCCGCATATGAAGTGTGTGTGCTGCGCTGTTGCTGAAGTACGTGTATCTGAGAGTAGTATCTGTGTATCTGTAAGTCGCGGCATAGCTAGGGCTAGAGCAAAGGCAGAGCAGGCGAGTGAGAGAGAAGAGAGGGCGAGGGGAAGGGAGTAAGGCAGGAACGAAGCTATGACAAAGCATTTTTAAGCCATTTGATTGACTGACGTTAAAATATTCACGTGCAGCGATTTTAATCGCAAGCAAGCAACGGGCGCAGTGCATTTTTCTGTATACTCATTAATGAGGCGACAATGGGGTATGTTAGTCAAGACGGGGGAGGTGGGGCAACTTAAGGCAAAGACGGGAAGAAAGAAAGAACTCTTTCAGCTGCTGATCGTTACTTAATTAATGTCTATCTGTCTATAGATGTGTAGCTATCTATATCTCTATATATTTACAATTGCTGTTTATTATCTGGAGACAAACCACGCTTATCTCTATGTATATTTTTACAGGGTATCTGCTTAATCTGCACACTCGCTGTGCACATACACATTTCCTTCTCTCTCCCTATGCAAAAAAATAATAATTATTAAAAACATATGAGTGTGCGTGCCTGTGTATCTGTGTGTGTGTGAGTGCGAGTTTAACATTAAAAAAAAAAAATGAGTGCAGATGCAGTCACACAACGACACAACGTTGTTGTTGTTGTTGCTATTGGGGCGCTGCCTTTGGCTGCATTTCTTGAAGCTGCCGTTGTTGTTGTTGCTGTTGTTATTGTTGTTGCCGCTGCGTTGTGGGCCTGGGGGCTCTTTGGGCCGACTGTATTGGGGATTAATGAATTTGATATAATGACATTTTAGATTGCATCTGCATAACATTTAATTGTGTTTGCCTGTCAGACGACGCGGCGCGCATTGCCCGCGTTGCACGTTGCAAACGCATTTTGTGCCTTGTCATTTAGGAAAATGAAAATGAAAATATGCGCACTCTACAAATCATACTACCTAAATCGCTGGGCGCGGGTGGTGTGCGGCAGTGGAGTGAGAAAGGAGGTGCGGGTGGGGGTGCTTGAGGGTGCTTGGCGTCCTGCGGCCAAGGCAAAAGTCATATCGATTTTGTGTGCCTAAACTTTTTTGCAATTTTCATATGCAAATGGCGAATAATGGGCGACTTATTATAGTTTAAGCTGCATATTTCCTATGCCAACAACAAATGCATCAATGCCAGCACTTGAAAGCAGTGGCACGACCCGTTGGATGCCCTGTAAGTACTAAGTAAATATTGTAAACAACAAAATCAAATCGAAATCGATTTATCAATAGTTTGTGCAATTTCTTCAAGTCATACTTGGCATATCCATTATAAGTAGATATCTCTATAAGTACATCTACTATAAGTACTATATATGTATCTATAAGTACTGTAAATTTACTGTTATATCCCCTGATTGTCAGCTCACTGCTATAGGGTATATTGGTTTAGCTTTTAGCTGGCTTAGGTTGCAATTTTTACATTGATTTTGGCTGCATTTTTTCTTACTGTTGTAGGGCTCAGTGTGTGCTCCAATTAAAAAACGTTGAGTACTCTAGGTTAACCTACAGTCAAGTGTCTGTGAGAGTGTAGGTGTGTGTGTGTGTGTGTGTATGTCAATGTGTCTGTGTGTATTTGCTATATGTGTTTGCCTAATTTGCCAATTAACTTAATGGGCATTTATTATTTAGCAATAAAATATGCAAAGCAATTGCTGAAATGTGGCACACACAAACACATACAGAACTTAAGTAACTGTACGTAGTGTGGCGCAGCAAAGGCAACAATAGCTACAACAACAACTACTGCAACAACTACTATAGCAGCGACAAACCACCTGGCATAATAACTTTTGCGAAATGACAGTGAACAAACTGCTGCAAACTGAAGAAGGAAGACAATGTGATAGTGACTTTAAAATACGCTTTCTTCAGCTATGTGAATGTGAATTGAAGTAGAAGAAGGAGTAATTGGGATATACATTGTGACCTATAGATTGAGTAATAGATACAACTGCAGATACAGACATAGATACATTGCATTCTTCAATAACATATCTCTTTATATAGGCCTTGCTCTAGTAAGAATGAAGACTAAGTAGTAGATACATTTGTAGATACAATCGCAGCAACATTACTTTCTTCCATGCGTTACCTACGCTTCGTTCTGGTCAAGCAACTCTTCAGCCTGCAAATCGAGAATAAAGACAAAGGCTGCAACGACTGCGATGACGACGACGACTTCGTTCGACTTCGAGTTTTGTTTCGACTTTGGCCGCAGCGCGATGCCGCCGCCGCCACCGACCAAACATAATTTACTTTCGGCTGCATAAACAATGCAATAAAATAAAAGAACCGATGCGAACCGAAGGCAGCCCAAAGAGAGCAGTAAATAAAATATATGGCATTGGAATAAAATATTTGTAACAAAAATAAACGCAGGCCTGGCTCAGACGCAGACCCACACACACACATTCGCATATACATTCGCGTGGACCGCTGCAATCTGCTGGCCAGGTTTGCGTTAGAGCCTGAGCCTGAGCTCTACACACAAATTGGCGGCAAAAGGCAGAGGCGGCATCCAGTACTCAGTTATTAGGCGCAATCAAAATGAGAAGGAATTCAGAAATTATTATCCATACGGCAGCAGTCAAGGCAGCAGGACACGACGACCAACTTCAGTGAGGTACGGTTCAGGTTCAGTTTGGTTTGCTTTGGTCCGCAATTTTCGATTTCTGTGCGATTTGTTTTACGAATAAAACTTTTCAAATGTATCTGTATCTGTGGCACTGGTTCTCGCTCTTGCTCTTGCTCTGCACTGCTCTGTAGCTGTATCTGAAGCTGCTGTATGAGCCGCAAAAGTTTTCGTAGCGCAAACACAAACAAAATACGTGGCCCAATAAATTATGATGATGCTTCTGTGCTTTGTATCGATACCCTATAAATGCGAGAAATAGACTGAAAATACAGGTAGGAATATGTGGAAAGATTGTAGAGAAGATCTTTGAGAAAAGCGAAGGAAATATCGGGTATATTCTTTACTATTAGAACACCATTAGAATTATAAACAATCTCTGACCTCATAAGATATATAAATACTTGTTTGTTATTAACAACTAAGTCATGTCCGCTGTTTGAACTCTGAGATAATAACTGCGAGGACTACCATATTTGGTGGGAATATGTCATTCTATATACTTTACAAAGAATATTGTTGTATTAGAATTTGGCCACGCCCTTAACCACTGCTGTAAATCGAAAAACAATCTGTATTGCATGTAAAATTAATACTAGAACGTTCATGTAATTATTTATTGCAATTAACAAGCACACTCTACTATGTATTATTAATTAGATATCATACTTTTATACTTTCTGTCCATCTATCTATTTCCTTAACTCAGTCCAGCGCATCTACACTTCCATCACTTCAACTCGGTGCCTTCTTACGTATTCTATTGCCATCCCTTCTTCATTTCGTTCTCGTTTCGATTCGTTTCGTTTTATTTTTTCAATATTTTATAAGTTATTACTTTTGCGCAATTGCTTGTTATTTTAAATATGTATTTGCTGCTTGCTGCCGCCCGCATTTTTATTGCATTTAGTTTTCGGGAATTCTTATTTATGCGCTTATAAAATAAATTACGCATACGCTGAACGTGCGCACTTTTTTTTTGGAACTTTGTACGCGGCGCAAATATAGTTGTAGAGGTCGCCGCCTATGGAAGGGGCAGGAGAGAGAAATTCCTGAAATAGTTTGCGCATAATTTTCAAGCGCATTAAATTTTATATGCGATTTTTACGACTTACTTATACTTATATTTTATTTATTATGTTTTTGCAATGGAAAATTGGGAACGCCAGAATGCAATGAAAAATTATGAGCTCAATTTATGGCAGGCGCCATTACTAAGGAAATAACAAAGCCATTTATATGTAGACGAGAAGATGTGTGTGAGTGAGTTTGTTCATAACACGTATGTTGTAAATTGTGAAAAATAGCTAAGATAAATAATCAACAAGGTTTTTTTTACTTTTGTAAGCATCGACAGCTGAAAACGATTACAATAATTTTTTAACAGAGAGAGATAGAGAGAGAGACAGAGACGAACAAAAGTCGGTTTTCCTTTCCCTTTCAAATCTTCATAAACAACTTGCAACACTCACAATAATGCCAAAATCAACATTGACAAGTTATAAAAAACAAAATGTTTCCATTGAAAGACAAAGCAACTTAACTAAATAGCACACAGCTTGCAAGACTTAAAAGTAAATAAAGTACAACTTGAATGCAAATAAAATATGTTAAAACAAGTAACGAAAGCTACAGTTGAGTGTGCTTGACTATTTTATACCCACTATCCACCTGTTTTATCACTAATATTGTTCAAGAATATATTTACAAAGAATACATGCAACAAATAATGGATCAACTTTAAAATACTATTAGCTATTTGCGATTTACGAAGATGCTAGGGGGCATAGCCGATTTCGGAAACCAATTTATCTCTATCGAAGTATACTAAGAAGTCACCCAATTCGGTAGCACTTGCTCTTATAGTTCCTGAGATTTTATGGTTCATACAGACGAAAAAACGAACATGGTTATATTGTGGGGTAAAAGATACCTCGTGCTGCATATTACGCAGACATTCATTTGACAGAAAGTTGGGATACCCTTCTCCTCTATCAGTAACGAGTAAGAGTGCTGACTGAAAGGCGCCACTTGTATGCCCAGCCAGCAGATGCTCTACAGTAACTCAGTAAGAACTTGCAAAGTCAGATAAGTCTTTATATATCTAAAATTCTATTGTCTATAAAGAGTCTTGGATTTATCATTGCCATCTCTTTATGGCCACATTTATAGTTAACTGTCGAGCAAATATTGTAAAATGGCACCGAGATGACAACGAGTGAAATCATTGAATAGGCTGAGTGACTGCTAGGCTGACTGAGCTGTCGGCACAATCTTGTGTCACAGTCTCAGCCATTTGTTTGCGTACGAGTATTGTCTAGTTTGTTCGCGACCTGGAGCCTAGGGTTGGATGTGTAAATATTTGAAACTCTAGTGCGTTGTTGTTTTTCTTCTCTCTCTCCCTCTATATGCCGCTCTCATCTTTTGTTTTTTGTAAAACTTTAAGTTATTGTCTAAATAGAGTGAGATGTAAATATTGGACTAAGTGTAAGTGTATAATGGTTATTACGAAAAGCCAACGTCAATGGCCTGGCCATGTAATGGTGCCATCTAAACATACACACAGATACAGATATGGCATATCGTATCGTACTTGCGTACGTATCTAGATATATATAATTTTTTTTTTGAAAATGCCTCGCACACGTTTGACCCATTAATAAAATGACAAAAGTTACGAATTTCAAATTATTATTATAACAATAACATTAATAACATTGTTATTATTATAATGGCAACGGCTCGACTTGGATTCGCTTTGGATTCCAAATCGTCGTCGGCAAAGTCGTAAAAGCAAAGGCAAAATACAATTTGAATTGGTTCGCTATGCTATGTGTCTATGTATGTGTGTGTGTGTGTTAAAGCGAGTGTATCTTCGTTTGGGAAACCCAATATAAGTCCGTAGATAATAATTATTTATATTTATAACTAAATGCATAAAGTTTTATTGCTGCGTCCGCAACACAACAGCGACAAAGTCGTCAACAAAACAACGCATAAAACCAAATTACAATACCAATTCTACCTACTATGCCATATACAAAAACAGATATGCATATAGTATATAAGATATATATAAACGATATTAGGGGCAACATACAAATATATATTAATATATTGCACAATATATATTTTATTGCCAAACATTTTATGAGCTGCTTTCGTGATAATGCCAAAGAAAGAAAATTCTGTTTGGGGTTTTTTTTTTGGTAGGGGAACCTTTGTCATTGTTTTGTGTTTGTATTTATGACAGCATAATGGGAATCCAACAGAGTTCAAACAGAGTTCGGAGGATGAAAGTCAGACTTATAAGCAGCAGTTTCTATATACCATATACTATAACATTTGACTAGTTTGTGATAAAAATATTTGTGCAGTTCATACAACAATTTCGAAATGAGGTTTTCTTGTTGTTGTTGTATTTTCTGTTGGTCGTAAAACTCATCGTCGGCATTTGTGCACGCCACAATAGATGTTGTAACTGTTACTGTTGGTGTTGTGGTGGTAGAAATCTAAACATCTGCCTCAGCCACGCCCTTAATCAACTAAGTAAGCATATAAAAATGGATCGTAAAAGCGCCAAATGCAACTTACAACTGCCGCCTGCAACAATGTTGTTGGGCTTGCAGCAGCAAAAGAAATTGTGGAAAACTCTACAACAAGAACAACTACAAGAGGAGCAACAGCAACAATAACAAATAACTACCACAATTAACTTGGGCCAATTTTTATGTGAACGCTGCCCCGCGGCGCCTGGCGGCAACCAGCGCGCCGCCGTCAGCCATAAGAACTAAAGCAAAATCCTCGTCTGCGTTGCTGCCACATTTTATCGATTGCCATTTCAACTTCATGTCGCATATCATTAGAATTAATCATTAAAATGTAATAATAATTCGTATAAATGTTGCAACATTGTTACATTGCACACACTGCCATAAAAAAAACAGCGTCGGCAGAACAAAACGTTGCACAGAGAGAGCGCCACAGTCGGTTTACGATTGCATGTTGCATGATGTCTTTTGGATGCGAGATGTTGCCTCCGATTGCTGCCGGTTGCCAGTAGGCTATGTTGCGAGCAACATGTGACGTTGCTGACGGCACTGCTCGCACTGCTGCTGCTTCTGCTGCTTGCAACTTTTTATTGCAGCGTGCAGCGTTTTACAGCTCAGCCTGGCTAGCTGCTGCGCGGCTCCTTTGGCTGTGCTTGCTGCCCTCCTTGGGCGAACTGCAAACAGCGCCAGCTTTTTTATATTAAAAGTAATAAAAGTTAAAATGGCAACAGCAACTGATGGGGGGCAAAGGCGAATGCAGCAGCGCCAGCAACAGCTCTTGCAACTGCAACTGCAACAACAACACTAACAACAACAGCAAGAAGAGAAGCAGCTACAACACCAGCACAATTTATGGTCTTAAAACTAATTTAACTTTTATAAAATTACCAAACACGCATAAACACAATTTTTATGCCGGACGCACGTTGCACGTTGCAACGTTGCACACACTATTGCCCTCTCCCTCTTCCTCCCTCTCTCTCTCTCTATTTCTCACCATCATTTTGCCTTCAACGCCGTAAACTGTTGTTCTTGCTCTTGTTCTTCTTGTTTTTGTTGTTATTCATATAAATTTTATTTCATTCCATTTTGTTGTTGTTGCTGTTGTTTTTTATTTGTGCGCAATTTTTTATGAGCCGCAACTTTGTTGCTGATTTTTATGTGTTGCAGCAATGGGCGAGAAAGCGGCAAAACAGTTGGCCTACATAGTTGAAGAGCGGGGGATGCGGCCAGGAAAGACCTGATGGAAGAGCAGGAGAGGAGGGTGGAGGGGCCGGCAAGGCTTAGCGTTTGTCTAATTGACGATGTTGGTCGGAGAGTGCGATAAAGCAAAGTTCTTTATAGACAGGCAGATAGATAGATAGATAGACAGATGCGATTGTGATAGACTAAGCTACGCAGCAACAGGAAGTTCATTAGAAATGCAGTTGCTATAAAACCGAATAACATATACCGTTTAAATGCAGTAGAAACTATGTATTTATACAATACATATAAATATTTACCACAGTTTGAAGGCCTCAGCGAATATTCGATTAGGTTCCAAAACATATACCAGATAGATATTAGATAGGTCTGTCATTCGTGTACCTACAACTATCGAACTATAGATACATAGATTGGTTGTTAGATAGACAGATAGATAGATAGATACATAGACGGAAAATACTTATACATACTAGACTGCGCAGCAAAAGGAAATTCAGTAGAGTTGCTATAAAAACCATCCATCATTTAACTTATGGTATGTACAGTAAGAACTAAAGAAGTTTGAACATATTTATAAAATACATACATCTCTATCGCAGCTTCAAAGCCTCACCGAACTTTCGATTAGGTTCCATAACATATACAACAGATATCTTAAATAGGTTCATCATACGTGTACCTATAACTATCGACCGAGCTAACTACACACATTTCGTAAACGGAAACAATTAACATTTCCTCATAACAGCATGTAATTAAAATTATAATAAGATGCTTTGACAGAGATAAAGAATAATAAAACATGCGAATGCGATACGTGAATAAGTGTGTGTGTGTGTATGTGTATGAGCTCAGATAAATTCGTAGAAATACCCAAGCTTGTACATATATACGGGTATGAGTATGTGTATCTATCGAACTGTGCTACGGCAATGACTGCAAAGCGCAACGGTAAACAAACACAGCAATTGTAGGGGACACATAGACAAGGTGGAGGAAGAAGATGAAGAAGGGGAGAAGTGTGCAGGGGTAGACAATTATTACGAGCATTTTCTACAAAATAGCGGCGATAAATTTCAATATCTCACAGAGCAGCGTCGCGTCGTACATGCTACGCGTACAGATAGAAATACATACAGACATCCGTAGATACATGTACAAATGTATATGTAGAAATGGAAAAATAATAACAATAATAACTAAAAACTACTTGAGTACAAACATAGCAGAGGAGGCAGCAGAGGAGGCAAACAGAGGAGGCAAACAGCAGCAGATACAGATACACGCGACGCATCAGATAAAAAGATATGAGACTCTGCTACAAAAACGTTCGGCACAAAACGCAGTAATTAAATTCGTTGCTGTTGCTATTCCGATAGTTGTTGTTGTAGTTTCTTCATTTGTACAAATACCAGTACTAGACAGAGTCGCTTGCTGCTGCAGCTACAGAGATACACAGATGCAAAGAGATACAGATACATCATCAGCAGCGTCGTCGCATTGCATTTAACTAAGTACGGCTGTACTGTTTTTGTTGCTGTTGCGTTCTGTTTTCATATTGTATTTAATTTTATTTCCACTTGTCAGACAACAAACTAAAGTAGGCTAATTGTTTTTCTTATTGTTGTAGGAGAGCGCAGATACAAAAGAAAAGCGTTTGTTGTTCTTGCTCATTTATTTGCTTCATTTCTGGCTTCATTATATGGTTATTATACTACGGCCCGCTGCTGCTACAGAGCTATAGCTACAGCTGTGGCCTTCTTAGAAATAATGTACAACAAAAACTAATATTATGCAGCATGTTGTGCGCGATGCAAAGATACAGATACACACACACACGCACACACATATGTATAATGAGAGATACATTTGGCGTAATTAATGCTGGAACTGCAGACCTGCAGAGCCATAACAAATACGTAGATACAACTCAAAACAGACCAGAGCCATAAAGAGAGTGGGGAACAGGCAGTCAGTCAGTCAGGGTGGGATAAAAATGTTGAAGAAATTGTTGTAATATTTAATTGAATTTTTCTCAAAGCCGCTTTTGGTTCGTCGCTTCATTTGCCTGCCTGCCTGCCTGCTTGCCCCGTTGCCTCATTGAATCATTAGAAAAGATAAAATTTAATAATAAAAAATCATAAGTGCAGCGTCGGCGTCATCGTCGGCATTGCTGACTGAATTGGATGCTGCTGTTAATGTTTACTTCAACTTGATTTTCATGGGAGCCAGCAGCAGCTTCATCTATCTCCCTGTCTGTGTCGGCAGCATGTGCTGTAATTTATAAAATGCATCTAAATGCAATTAAGTAAGGCATAAAAGTAAATTACAAACAAATGCGGAAGATGCCGCTGAACGGGCGCAATGGGAAAAAATACAAGCCAGAAAGCGCGTATTTATAAGCTGATTTTGATATTAAGAAAAATATTTCTCCGCTCTTCCCCTCTCTCTCTGTATCTTCTCCCGAAAATGATTTACAAATTAAGGCAGCTGCTAAAGTGAGTGCCGCCAGAATTCAAAGGTCTGTCTGCCCTGTTAGAGAGACGGACAGACAGACAGTTGCAGATGGCCAGGCAAAACGTAACGCAACTTGATTATTTTTAGATAAATATCTTTCGATCATTTCCTTACAATTTTCCCCAGCCATTTTCCCATGTGTGCATTGCAGCAATTATTCATTTACATTACTTAGAGAATTTTCTTTTTATTTAAGTTTATTTTTCGGGAAGAAAACCTTTTCGGCAATCTCTTCCGGCAGGGAGTATCTCTTTAGTATTAATTAGCTGTGCCACCAACTGTGGCATCTACACGCAACACTTACAGATAGAGTAGCTTAACTTTTTTACCACTTACATTTCCGTGTTTGTTAATTATATAGTTGGTATCTCCATCTATCTATCCCTTTTGCAGTTCGTTTGTCTGCGCAAATATTAGCGAGGAAAATCAACTATGCAACTGGCAAAAATGCAAACTAAACTAATCGAAACTAACTAAAGTAAATTACATGTGGACAGTGCACATATTTGATTTACTTTACTTGCATTAAATATTCCAAATGAATGGGCAAAAATGCCCATAAATGTCAGCGACGACGACGACGACGTCACAAATTGGCTAAAAAAAGGCCAACAACAATTCAAGGGTCAATGGGGGAGGAGGAAGTACGAGTAGAAGCAACGGAAGAAGTAGAGAGCAGCAGCAGCAGCAGCACGTCGACAAGTTGAAACGTCGAAAGCAATTAAAAATGTAGAAAATTCAATCGGAAAAATCTAATTCGATTTCTATGCCGCGTTTTGCCAATGAACGTCGAACTGGGCTGCAAAACGGAACGACACTGGAATGTTGCATAGACACACACACACACACATACACATACATTTATACTGCCTGCATATAAAAGCAATAACTGCCAGGGCTGTGTTGTAGGCCAAGAAGAAATATGAAAGTCGCAACTTTTTCCTTGTGTTAAACAAAAATAAATGAAAATAGATAAAAAAGAAATATGACAACTGACTGACTGACGGCTGACGCTATATTTAGAAATATACTAATGAAATTATATGGCAGGGGACAGTCGGCAGCGGGAAACGGCGGCATAATATATCCTGGCGGAGACAAAGCAAAAGTGCCAATAATAACATTTAAAGCGAGGGAAATTACAAAAAGAAATTTAGGCAGGAGGGGAAAGAAAACGTGAAAGAAAAGCCATAAAAAACGATTGTAATTAAAATTCGAGTTGAGTTAAATATGGTAATACGCGTTGGCATTTTATGTAATGTTCGTTTCTTGCCCCACTGTGCGCATTACGTTTTGCTTTGAAGTGCCTGCAACTGCGACTCGTTTTATGGTCTCGAAATGTGTTTCATTAACACTTTGGCCAAAAGGTGCGTAAAAACACCTCGCACTAGACGGCACTTTGCAGCAGAGACACCCCTTGCGCTCTTCCCCTGCCTCTTAACTTCCCTCAATACACCTTCCTTCTTGCTTCTGCCTTCCCCGACGTGTTTTAGCTTTACAAATGAATGCGTCTGGCTAAAGCGGCAGCCTAAAGAGATGATGCACCGTGCAATGTATACAGACACACACACACATACATATATAGCAATAGGAATTGCTCTATGTGTGTGTTTGTGTGTGTGTGTAGCCTGTAGGGCCCCGTCGTGGTCAAAGGAAAAAAGCTCCGACTACGAAACGCCGCTTCGCCTGTTATTGGCAACTGCCACGCACATTGGTGTGTGTGTGTGGCTTTAGCTATGTCTGCGTGTGTGTGTTGGTGTGTGCTTGTGAGCCTGCCCCGTCGACTATTTGAACATGACCAACAGCTATTGCCCAGCCCAGCCTACTCCGCTGCTGTTCCTTCGCTAGAGAAATCGAGAGAGAAACTCGAGTTGCATATGCAGCATGGCTTGCACCTAATATGCAACTACACACACACAAACAGACGCTGCAAGGGGGCAACAGAGAGGAGGGTGTTTCATAGGGGTTTGCCTAACCATATCGAGCGTCGTGTGTCTGTTGCGGTCGCCGTTAGCAACGCGTTGGCGCTGCGTTTTCTATATGTATCGTAGTATACGGATACGATACGAATACGAATACGTATACGAATACACATATATAGTAGTATTTTATATCGTACGTTACGAAAATGCATTTATCTCGCACTCTTCGGGTCCAGAGCAGAGCAGAGAAGAGTTAGAAGAGTTAGGAGCTTGGCTGAAGCAGGGGAAAGGAGACGAGGTAGCTCTACGATTTTCGGCTGACGTTCACGTTTGCCGGCTCGTTTTTGGCAGGCGCGCAACGTAAAAATTTTATGGATTTCGGAAAGTGCACGGCGGAACGTAGTAGGTGGGTGTGGCGGGGTGTGTATGTGTGCTTGGGTGTGTGTGGGGCTCAAGAGTTGCCCGTAGACTGTAGTCGTCTGTCTGGAGAGTACATAGAGAAACACACATACACATACGCAGTGCAGCTTTGCATATTGTTGTGCATTGCGTATACGCAGGATGCACAATGTGCGCCCAAAACTATGCAGCAATATTTTTATATCTTTACACGCACACACGCAAGCGACAAACTCGCACACACACACAGTTTCCTTTGCACGATGCACATAGAGTCACATTCCGATTAATTGCCTTTAATTGACGCTGACCACTTTACAAGTATTTTGACGCGCAAATTACACACAGGGCCGCAATGGCAACGGCAACTTGAGCTGACGAAATGTGCGGGCAATTATGCAAAAGGCGTTCAAAGGCTTCGAAGTCGCAGCCGTAAATTAATGAACAGCGTTGGCCACACCAACAACAACAACAACAGTGTACAAACCGGCAACAATAATAATAACAAATCGTTGGTCAGGTCGATAATAATTGCCAAAGCAAATATGCAGCGCACACAAGTCAGCTGACTGCCCTCACACACAGAGCACAGCAACTAACTAAATATATGGGTGTGTATGTGAGTGTGAGTTTGAGTGTAAGTGTGAGTGTGCATTCTACAATTCACTTTTGCAATATGTAAATGATTTCAATGGAAAGCAAGCCCACCCAGCCCACAATGTACCCCAACACTGCACAGCACAAAAACTAATAACAAATTACTACAAACGGCCAAAGCAAAAGGGAACAAGCTAAAAGGAAAGCGCAGAGAGGCTATAACGAACTGTAGGTGCACTAAGAAAACGAAAGAAGATATAGACTATACTAGACTAGGTACAAATATAAGCTTAGTTATCATTATGTATACTTTCCTATTCCAAACTTCCTCAACATTCTATTCTACTGATTGAGTAAGATGAAGTTATAGACTGGAGGAGAAGAAGGATATGCATAATTGCAAGCTTAGTTTCTCATAGTTCATATATATTTTATAATAATTTGTATATCTTTTAATATGCTATACTTCCTCTACTTTTCATTCTACTCTTCACTTTGTAGAGTATTCCGAACCGTCCATTAATGCTTAGCAAACCCTACTTGTAAATGCAAAGCGCGCGAGAAATATGGCAAACACAGAGGAAGAAAGAGAGAAAAAATTAATTCATATCCGGTACACATGATTATACACACCAACGAAACTCTAAGAAATCTATAATCTATATGCAATTTGTAATTTTCCTTTTTTCAAAACGTAAATAAAAAATAAGAAGTAGCAGAAGGCAAGTAAAACAACTAATTGGATGTGTTTTTGGGGGGAATGAGGCAGTCACAGCAGCAGCAGAGTAGGAGAAGAGTGCGAGCTAATCGCGCGATATATAAAAAAATAAATGCAAATCGCAAATAAGCCGAGGCATTTTTGGCTCAGTTACAGTAAGTTGACAGAGATATATATATGTATGGACGGTGCAACCCCTAACGGGCAAACCAGCAGTGGTTACTGTAGCAAGTCCCCTCAAGGGGTTTCTCTCTGCATGTATTTTGCATAAAAATAAAACATATACGCATAAAGTATTTCCAGAGCAGTTGGCAAACAAAGCACAAGAATAATGCAGATGGCTGAGAGAGCCTGATGCTCTTTGATATGCCAAAAACGAGGCGAGGCATACAACAACCCACAACAAAATATAAAATATATTCATAATTTTAATGTATTTCATATCTGTGAAGAGCCCTCGAAACAACCCGAAACAACCCAATCAACTTGCCACAGTTGGTCACCCAATGCCCTGGGGGGGATGCTCATAACTCACAACAATGACGAGACCTTGCGATCTTAACTGTGTGATAAGACGAATGAGAGAATCTGGAGGGGGAATTTACTCAGAAGAGAAGTCTAAATTATATAGTTTTCCCCTCATTTCATTTCAGTTGTAATTAAGTGCTTTATTGTGAAAGACTTTAAGATATTCTCTCTATAACAGCTTACTAAATGCAAAAGATTTACTTTGGCGTCACTGAACTGCTCACTAAGTGCGTTGCCTTCACCCACTTCCACATACACAGACACACTCATATACACCCTCGCATACAATGACCATAATTCATAAGCAAAACTTTTACAAATATAATAATTCAACTAAAACAAAATGAAATTGTTTTCTCTCCAACAACAACAACTACGTCAACAAAGAAAAACTGCGTGTAGCATCTCAAATGCAACTTCTGGCAAAAAGTTTTTCACACGTTGCAGGCTTCAGCGAAAACTTTGTAAAGTAGACGGAGCAGGGGCAGGGGCATGGTAGGGGGAGGTGGCAAGGAGAGCGCGTAAATTTCAAATGTGCACACATAAATATAGAAGAGCAGCACACACATAGAGAGATTATTAGAAAAGAAAACGCTATAAGATGAAGGTGAAGCAGCTGATAAAATCGATAAGCAGCGCAACCACACTCACACCCACATATATAGACGCACACACACACACTTAGAGTAAGAGATATACGCACACACACAAACACACAGGCAGACTGCCACGCAGCTTTGCCGCGCTGCAAATGCATCGAACTTTGGACGGAAACATTCAAAGCAGACAAAACGCAAGTAGCGCGCCCCCTAATCAGCTTGGGGTGGCTGCCGGTTTTTTTTTTATTTTTTTCTTGTTTCTTCACAGTCACCCCTTGATTCTTTTTCGTGCACTGCACTTGGCGTTGCAGTTTTTCTACGCCGGCAGCCGCAGCACAAAAATGCAGTTGAATGCAAAGACTGCGTCGTTGCCAGGCGAGCAGCAAACTCAGCAGCCAGTCGCCATGTTGCGATGTTGCAGCTGAGGTCGACCCAACCAAGGAATGCATTGCCAAGTCACCGTCTTCGTTACACTTCCCCTACCTAACCCCGCCCCCTCTCACACTGCTCATGCCATGGCCTTCACGCGTTCCCTTTGCAGTCGCAATCGCAATCGCACTCGAAGAGTCGCCGAAGATGTTCGCTTAAGAAAAGCGCGCGCAAAATTCGCGTCAGCGTTGAGCGTTGCAAGTGTGTGTATGTGTGTAAGAGACTACAAGTGTGCTTGTGTTTGTGTGTGTGTATGACGCCATCGTCTCAAGTTTTAGTTGAGTTTTCCCTTTGAATGGTTTTCGTTTTTGGCTTGAGGGCTGCGTTTGCTTTTGACGCACTTGCAGCAGGCAACAAACTACAGCAACAACTACTGCCACAAGAACAACAACAATAACTACTGACTATACTTAATTTGTTTAGTTGACTTTCGTCATCAGCTTTGTGGCGCTGTCTGATGAGCTTATTAATTTATATACCCTGTAGAAGAGCTGTAGAAACTGCTGAAGAAAGTAGAAAGGATTTTTTTGAGGTGGAAATTCTTAAGGAAAATATAAATTAAAATATTAATAAACTTGACTAGTTATTAATAATAGTATTAATTGTATTATTGCATCTAATTTTATTTTATTAAAGTAGGGGCTTTACTCCTGTTACAGTGAACTTCTTATGAAAGGATGACTGTTTTGTGCCAAAAAAATACATAAAATATTGTCAAATTAGATTCCTGTCATGTAAATTGCATTATTCCTTTATAATAAAATAATAGTCTACTCCCTTTACAGAGTATTCTACAGTCTTACAACTATGCCTTGCCTTGCCTTGTATGTCTTTAGCGCTATTATTTGACTCTCAACTACCCTTCGTAAATGGATTTATTCATGAATATTGTTTTTGTGTCGACGTTGCTGTTGGTCTTCGTTGTTGTTGTTATTGTTACTGTTCCTGTTGTTGTTGCTGCTGTTATGCGTGCAGAACCCTTGTGTTGTTGTTGCCTATACAAATAATCAATAAATCTAATTCAATTATTATTATAATTATATTTTGAACATTCATAGACATTTGTATAAGGCCTGACTAAGCATTTTCTTGGTAAATAACATATAATAATATTATGAGCGTGTACACGCACAGACACTCACACACAAGCAAGGAAAATAGAAAGCGAGCAAACGGAAGGGACTGGGAAAGGACTGTGGGGAGGGGGGAGAACTGAGTGACACCCTCGTTAATTATTCAAAAGCCAGCACCCAGTCGAACACAGTCGAACACAGGATTCAGGAGCCGAGGAGGCCAGGCCCACTAATAGCTCTCTCGCCCTTTCCAATTGATGTGTGTGTTGTACGGTTGTTTGCCCGTGTATGCGTGTGTGTGTGTGAATAGATAACGCATGTAAAATTTGTTGGTATTGGTACAAAATTCATTAGTCCGCATAATGAATAAACATAAAGACAAATAAAATTATTCCAATTAAAATAAATTGCGCAGCAATATTAAAATAAATTTCTCGCCCGCACCGAACTCAACTGAACGAACCGAACCGAACGAACTGATGACTCCGCATGTAATTAAGGGCAATACATGTGGGCAATATGTATTTATAAGGCAAACACACACAAACATTGAAAGCTGTTTGAGCATAGAAATATATTACATTGCCGTTGCTTATTATCTGGGATCAGCAGTACGTTGAAAGAAAGAAGAAGAACAAGTTGTAGACGTAGACGATGAAGAAGAAGATGAAGAGAAGGCATACAAAGTCATCGGGTTCCTCTTTGGGCGCTATAAATTCAAATTAAATGTAGAAAATGTGAAATTGCCGCATACAAAGATGGTTTGTGTTTAAGTGCTTTTTCCCATCAAATGGGGCAAATATTTTATTGTGGCACCTGCAGACTTTTTGCCTCACTTCCTGCCTTACTCACTGACTGACTCACTCTGTGTATACCCCTCTCACTCTCCCTCTCTTTCTCTCATGACAATTAAACTTTTACAACTGCCACACAGCACAGGCGGCTTTTGTTGCCTCGTTTCTACTTCTAATGTTGTTGCAAGAGTTGCAAACTATAAAACCGACTTTGTTGCTGAATTATATTTAATCAATTTTTATTGCACGTCGTCTTCATTAAAGTATAAAAACTTGTGCGTGTGTGTGTGAGAGAGAGAGAAGGAGAGAGAGTAGCGTGTGTTGCAGCTGCACTTGCTGTTTTGGGGAGGCCGTTTTGGGGTCGGCATTTTACGCTTGCAACAAAATATTTCTATTGTAAATACACAACTCGAGCAGTCTCCGGCTGCCAGTCATAGTAGCAACAGGCGCAACACTCACACAGACACACACACGCAGCTCTAAAGTTGCTCATTCCCATGAGCAGAGCAACACTGCACCCTCCCTCAGCAGGCGCACATTTTCCAACTATCCATCAGAGGCAGTCTCGCCTTCGTCTCGGGATCTTCATCGTCGTCATCGTCATCATCGTCAGCGTCGTCATCTTGGCGGCCATAAAAGCATTTCTAGCTTGTTTAATGTTTATTTTATAGTTTAAGTTTGCATTTATTTGGTCTTTTAGTTTTTATACCACCAAAGCAATGTGTGCATACAAAGAAACCAAGCTGAATATACTCTAGATAAACGTGCAGATAGCACAGATAAGAAATGCTTCCAAATATGTCTAGGAAATTACAAAGTTGAAGGAATTCCAAACCAAAGACAATCTTACTAGTTAAGATACGAAATGTCTAGAAAATTATTCGAGTATTGCAGTTACTCGAAGGGTTTTCCAACAGCAAACACTCTTGCTGCTCTTCCTCAAAGATTATCATATTTTTTCGATTAAGTCAGAATTAATTTAACACAATCCGATTGGCAGAGCGGATCAATTTGTTGCATGTGCATAACAAACTGAACAGCAGAATACAAATAATAAAAAAAACAACAGCAACAGCAACAATCAATGCATAGTTGAAAAGCCCGCCGACTTTGGTGTTGTTGCCTATGGCAGGCAATTAACTATTTGCGCTGAAAGAAATCAACGGAAGCACTTTATTTGCTCAGCCTTAATTACAACAAACAATTACAACGAAATGCACAGAAAACAGAAAACAAAAATATATAGTATATATAGGTAGATACTACATACATATATGGCTAGAGAAAAACCAACCCCTTAAAACAGTAAGTGAACAACAGCCAAGGGAACTATCAACTAAAATGACAATGGGAAAGCAGCAAAAAAAAAAACATCAATGGTTTAGTTTAGTTTAGCTTAGCTTAGTTTTTTTGTTGTGTGTATTCTCTTTTAGTTTAAATATGGGGTCAACCCACTCGCAAATGCGACTCATAACTATAAACATTATACACATATTTGAGTTAATTATATTGCAACAACAACAAGAACAACAGCAACTAAATGACAATCAACGCGGGGAAAGAAAGAAAAAAAGCACAAAAACGGAACAGAAAAAGTTCTGACCCGGACTGGGAGGAAGACTTAATTTACTGGCAATTTTTAGAAGCCAGCGACAGCAAAAGCAGTAAAAGGTTTTATTTCTGTACGTTTTTTTCCTTGGTCTCTTCTTTTTTTTGTATTTATTTCTATTTGTTGCCACAAATTACAATAAATTATTAAACATGCCACATGATTTTGTTGTTGTGGTAGTTGCCCCATCATTATCCACATTCAAATTGCAGTTGTGCTCGTGTTGTCGCTGCTCATTATACCCAGTACCTATCGTCAAATGATGACAATGGGGTATACTCATAGAAGAATTAACAACGTTTGGTATTCTTGGGTACAGGGTGCCGCGGTAATCTGTTTTGTTCCTAAGATCTTCTGTCAACTTAAAAGCTTATCTATATAATTTATAGGGTATATCTGTAAAGATATCACCCTACTTCCTTTTTTATCAAGTTAAGTTTTTTATTCTTTTTCTCTGTTTTTATTTTAATATTTTATTTGCACTGTCTGAGCGAACTGTCGCGCATTTGGCTTAAATATTTCGTGCCAAACAGACATTTGACATAAATTTTATGTTTGCATTTAAATACATACATACAACACCCACACACATACACAAAGACACAGTCAGCAACGTGCATTGGCAAGGGGCATTAATATGAATTGCACACAAACAAATAAAATAAATACTATAAAATATTGAAAGGAATCCACAGGGGTAGACAGAGAGAGAACCGCAACAGAACGAACAACAGTATATAGTGTATGTGTATATAGTATATATAGCATGGCATTAAAATATCGATAAGTTGCACGAAAAGGAACCAGAGAACACGTTAAGAAAGTTCCAGTGAACTCTTGAATACCCTATTAACATTCAGTATCACGTACAAAGAGGGAAGATTTCGATAGAGACGATAAAATGAAGATAAAGTTTGTTATGTACGAAAATATGCTTAAGAAACATATTAACATAGATTTTTATAACCATTTTGATATGTACTTTATATAATGTTTAACAAAATTTCAAATTGTTGTAAACAGGAAGTATGGAAAACAATATAAAACTTTTATATTAATTTTTAATCAAACTAGAGTTCAAATTATTTCAGGAGTAGGATTTATTTGATAATCTAACCTTTTGATTGTGGTATTCTTAAAATATCTCAACAAATATGGAAATCTTCGGAATACAATATTATTATTATGTACTTATATTCTGATTATTTATATTATAATTACCCTGCCGGCATCTGCTACAATTCTTTTCTAACCCTCGAAAATTTCCCTGTCACTTTCCACTTGCACTTTACTTGAACCATATAATTTATATCGAGTGGATTTTCTATCTGTAATATGTGCTAAAATTAAATTTCTTTGGCCCGTCTACAGCTAAACCGAAACTTTTACAACTGTACCAACTGCGGCGGCGGCTGCGGCTGCGTCTGAGGCTGAAACAGAAACTGGGGCTGAGGCAATGGCTGCATATAAATTATTAGCAGTCATAAATATGCCATAATGTCATTTATTATATACGCCGTTTTTTTTCGCGCGCTCGCTTGCTACACATTTTCTTTTTAAGGCTCGGCAGTGTGCGCGCGCCCCCATTGGGGAAAACGCAGAAAACTTTTATTGCCAAGTTTAATGAAAAATTATAAAAGGCGGCATCGCTGGCATCGACAGCGACGCAGGCGACGGCAGTGACTGCGACCGAGACTGCGACTGCGATGTAGCCGGCAACAGAGACACCGACGTCAACGTGTTTAATATTCAAATTCAAAAATTCGTTGCATAGTTCACCTTGCTTAACTGTCTGACCAGACCATGCCCAGTACTGTTCTGTTCTGCCTTCTCTCTGCCCTGCCCTGCCCTACCCTGCAGTGCAGTGCTTTGTCCTAGCATGCAACGCCTGCCATGACTGGCCCCCTTTTGTAGTGGGTATTATTTAAATTATAAATTATTGAATATCTGCCGCACTTTTGGGCAGCACCACCACAGTCAAAGTCAGCGTCAGACGCAGCTAGCGTCGCCCAGCATCATTATATTTATACGAGTATTACATATATAAATATTAGATGACGCCCAAAACGTTGAAAATTTCTCATTGCACAGGCACAAGAGTGGTCGGGTAGTTATGCCATACTCTCTCGAGATACCCTTGAAAAGTTTTCAAGATCACAGATAGTTTTTGCAATTAGACAAATTTTGTATGCCCTAATGAAAAGAGAATATCTTGTAAAGAAAAATAGATATAACAATTTTGCAGATGCTAAAGTAGTAGAAAGATTTTAATCAATGCAGAAAGGTTTTGCAGATCAACAAAAACCATCTATTATAAAGGGTTTGATTGTTGTTGAAAGATTGTAGACCCTAAAGATCATGAAGTAGAAAAGTTTTGTATACAATTGAAAGCTTTGGTAGATCCTAACAGGCTATCTGGTCTAGGTCAACACTTATTGCTTGCTTCATGCATAATCTTCTACTCGACGGATCATCACGCATTTTATTACCTTGTTAAGGGTATTCCATTTTCGTTAAATTGCAATTTTTCTAATTTTATTTTCATATATTTCGGTTTTTTTCGCTTTCATATTTAAATAATAAATTAAGGCAGCCAGGCAGGCAGGCAGCAGCAGCGGACGGGACTCAGCAGCTCTTGGTGGTAGCTCTTGGTGCTCCGACTCCGTGGCTGCGAGCACGGTGCGGTGTATCTGTATAATCAGGGGTTGATTTCTGTTTTTATGTATTTGCATTATTAATAAATTCCTTGCCGTGCATTTGGCTATAATTTTGTATGTTGTTGGTGTTGTTGTTGCTGCGCCTGGACAGTGCGCGTCGCTGTCGTCATTTGGTTTTCGCTTTTCTCCCCCGTTTATTTATATTTTTTATATTTATTTTATAAATTGCATAAATTGATAAAAATATGAGCCAGGGGTGAGCAGGAAGGGTGAAAACAGTCGGTCTCGTGGTGGTTTGTACACGTACTTTAGACTACTGTTGTTGTTGCTGTTGTTGTGCAGCGCGTGTTTTGTGTTTGGTCAGCTCAAGCTTTTCACTTTTAATTAAAAAGCAATGACACTGGCTTGATTTCTGTTATTGTTGTTGTTGTTGTTGTTGCTCTGTAGCTGCAGTTGCTGTTGCAGCTGCTGTTATTTTTGTTGTTGTTGTTGTTGTCGGTGGCTGGCTGGCGCTGGCGCTGCGTTATAATCAAAAGTGGAAATTGACATAAATTGATTTTATCGCTGCAGATTTAATGACAACGAAACACTTGCCCCCCAATGCAATTTTTGTAATGAAAATGTTTAAACGCATAAAAATCGCCATCGCCATCTCCTTCGAAGAGAAAGAGAGAGAAGAAAAGAGAAGAGAGAGACGCCAACCCAGACCAGAGCCAGCCGTGGCTAGAGCCAAGGATTTTTATGCACTGCTGTCGCATTTTCGCGTTTACATTGTAAACTGGCTGACAAGCAATGACGAGGGGGGCGGCAGAGAAAGGGAGCTCAACGGAAACGGACCTGAGCTGAGGCCTGAGTCATACCTAGTACGGGCTGACTGGCTGGCCCGGCCTGGCCTGCTTGGACTTGGACTTGGTATTGGGCTTGTCTGAGTCCTTAAAATGTGTCAGTGCTCATGTGAAGCAAGCAGCGAGTGCAGTCGTCGGCAAAAAGGGCAAATATTTTATTACGCTTCAGACTTGAGTAGTTGCGTTGTAAATTTTACTGTTTTACGGTGCTTGAGCTGTGCTTACCTACAAACAAATACAAATACATATATGTATGCATTCAATATGTCTTATATATAGAGGTGGGGTAGTGTGGTAGCTTGAGCTGATTTAGGTATAAATGGCCGCCTTAGGCGCATTACTAAACTTTCACTTAATTACACTTAAGTTCCCGATATCAAACGCCTTAACATTTTAATGCCATCGCGGCGCATTTCATTAGTTGTCGCAAATGTTTTCCGACTTTATCGATTCAATTAAACACGAAATTATTTCGTCTTATTATAAGAAACAATGGCATTTCAATGGTAGTGCATAATCACCCCTCGAAATTTACATTAAATTGAACTTGCACACACACTCCAATACACACACGCACACCCATAAACACACACACACGCGTGCACTATATGGCATTGCGTGTAATAATCGACACGTGCAGCGCACATAAATATTGAAGACATTTTAAAGTTTAATACGCCACTTAGGCACGAATTAGCATACAAAGTGAATTAATTACGAGTGTGTTATACAATTAAGTAAATTTCATTATATTGAATTTTTAAAATTGTTTCACTGCACCAGCGAATGTAATTAGAAACTCAAATATAATTATAGTCTGCCACACACACACGTACGCATGTAAATAGCTATATATATAGATAAGTTAGAGAGCACTCGTAACACGCATTTTGGTCACGTTACTGTCTCCCCACACACTGCTAAAGGTCATAGGACAAATTTATAAATAATTTGTATTCCTAGTTATAATAGCTAAATCACAAGGATATTCGTTTCGCAGTTTGAAATCTAGTAAGAAAACAACAGACGACTGTGCATGACTCTGATATACCCGCTGCCTAAACGTTCCCTTAAATTTACGCCTAGAATTCATATATTTGTAGATTTTCAAGGAAGGTAAGCGGCGTGTCCACAGTCTAATTCAAGCTTTAGCTTAGTGATATAAGATTACATATTACCACCAAAATTGATACTCCTAGCTCTATTGTTGTCTGAGATCAAGGTGTTCATACGGACACACAGTCAGAATGCAGACTCGCTGGTAGAAAGTTAATACAGTTTGTGCCTTCTTCTGCCTGCTTAAAGTTAGAATATCCTGGGTATTGGGTATACTTAAGACAATTTTCTTTGTATTTACTGTAAATTCTTTATAAACGGTAAGACAACTTCTCCCCAAGGGTATCAGTACGTCTGCGCTTTCATTTTGATTCGAAACCAGCAAACAAATCGAAATCTGTCATAAAAACGCCTCACTTATAGGTTCCCCCATAAAAACTCGGAGCAAAGGCAAAGCACTTATTGCTACTCCCTCCATCAGTCCTACTCAATTATATCATTCCTTAAACATTCTATTGTCTTTCGTTTTCCTGGGGTTATTCCTTTTTTCCTTGGCTCAAATTATAATTTATTTTTATAATAAAAATGAAACGACATCCGGCGCATTTGAGGGTAGCACACTTTCTTTTTTTTTATAATTTTATGCCAGCACCCTAACCACCCACTTGCCATCAAATTGAGTCTTGTGTAATAATTAATATGCCGTCGTTCCATCCGTCTTTGTCCTTTAATTTTGCATTTTACTGTAGGTACTTATAATTATATTTATTTTGAAGTTAAGCGCGTTTTAAAATCTAAAGTATATAGTAGAGAGACGATGAAAGCCAAGCAAAGGCAACGACAACGACGACGGCGACATGGACGACGAGGAGAACGATGAGGAACAGTGCGACCGACGACAGGGCAATTTAAATGACAAAATTATATATTTAGTGGTCCCTCTCTGTCGCCGAATCGAAGCTCGACCTCGACTAGAAAACCCGGTGCGCGCTGTCTCTTTTTCTATGTATTGTAAATGTAATCAAAAATATCGATCGGTTTTATGCAAATTGACTGCGCCCCCCACCCCACCATTTGCACCGCACTGTACCGCCGCTCGCCAGGGTCCCCCTGTCGGCCCCTTGTTCGTTTCTTGGCCCGTTTTTATTATATTTTTTTTTCATTTTTACATTTTTCTATTTCTATTTATGCTATAATTTAGCAAGAAAATGGCGTCGAAATCATAAAATTACATTATAATAAGCAAGTAAGTTGTCGCTGGAGTTTGCTGCACTTGCAGATACTCTACACATTGAATTCTTTAATGAGTCAACTAAAATGAATAGATCAAACTGGAGCTAAGTGCCTCTTACTCTTTAGAAAATTGACTGGCCAATCGTATGGATATCTTGTGCTTATATTACAGGGTATTCGCGTACTTATTATGTCAGTTGGGTGCCACCCTTTGCGTCGCCACATCGAGATCCTGTCGCACTTCTGGCTTACAATTAAATTGCATTTTTGTTGCTGTTGTTCTTGTGCCTCTACTTTTTACAATTTAATATTTTTTCTTTGACTACCTTCGCCTCGTGGGGCATTGTTCTTGTCGCCCTTGTTGCTGTTGTTGTTGTTTGGCCAGTTGCATTTCTAGTTGATTGGAATTCAATTAATTTTATTTGCTTTACTCTGCAATTTCCTTAGCAATTTTTTTTTATTATGCTTGTATTTATTGACACACACACACACACATAGAGAGACCGCAAAACCTCGACGGGCAAACTACAGTTAAATGGAAATTTCTTTTCCATGTATTGTTCAGTGCGTTTTTTTTCTCACTTTTTCTTCTTCTTTGCATTTGTCGCCAATTTAGTAAATAATAAAAATGGGAGTCAAGTCCCTGCAGTTCGCACTTAGTTTCTTCTCCCTTTTTTCGTTATTCTTTTTCTATTCTTTCTGTGATTATTGTTGCCGTTGTTGTTGTTGTTGTTTTGTTGGGTCGTCAGTGTGGACACTTTGCGGGTCGACTGCGGTTGTCCCGCAGTTTGTTTGCCTTGACTTATTGCCAGCTTGAATTAGTTGTGGCCCAAGCGCAGCCAACCCAACATTGATTTGGCCACACGGCGTATACGTAATCTGCCTTCACAGTGCACTGCGCTGTGCCCAGTGGGAACACCATATTTAATTGTATTTCATTTATAACAATTTGTGTAGAGTGAAAAAGGGAAAGAGCCTTAAACCTACAAAAGGCAAAAGAGTTTGCAACTAGTCGAATATTTAATGCACTTTCTTAGCTAGAAAATGCCTAAAAAATTCTACCATATCAACAAGCTCCTTTAACTCACTAAGAAGTGAGAAAAAATTCTCAGATTATCTATATAATATGAGGTACTTATAGTAAAGCCATGTTAAAAGCGCACTGAGCCGATTTAGAGAGTGTGTACGGCCACAAATGCTTAGCTTGTTAGCCCCGGCAGTCCAGGCTAGTCCCAGCCAGGCACCTCGTTGTCCTCTCGACTGCAACAGCAACAACAACAACAGCAAGAACGCTATAAAAGTAAATTAATTTAGTTGAAAGCTGTAAAGTTAAAGCTTTGTTCACAGCTTTTTACTTTAGCTACTTTTTGTACTGGGCTACCCGCAATCTGCTGCCTCTGCCTGCCTTCCCTACCTCTCAGCCTGTACCTACGTTGGCCCGGTTAAGTCTTGGTCGCGAACTTCATGACGTTGAGAGGATGACGCCATTGGCGGCAAGTCTGACAACTGAGTGGGGCCAACTTCAACTTGGTTTTTTTTCTCTCCTCTCTACTGTTCTGTTCTGTTCTGCTTTCTTCTGCTTTTGTTTTTTTGCATAGATTTTTATGCTGGCAGTTTATTTGAACTTTTGTTAACGCCCGTTGTTGGCCGTGTCATGTGACAAAGTGGCGGCGATAAACTTTCAATGTTGTTACTCATGTTGCTGTTGCTTTTGTTGTTGTTTAAGTGGACACCCGCGTTGTGCTTCTCTTGCTGTAGCTTCACATGGGCCCGGGTTGATGCAACAGCCGCCACCGCAGGAAGCGAACAATTAAGTGTCATTAACTCTGGCAGCATAATTTGCATAAATATATATGAATGTATTTGTAAATTCGTATATATAAATTATAAAATATATATAGATATTCATTGTGAATGGAACAGCGGCGATTACAATCACATGTGAAAAATGCCGGCACATTTTATTGTTTAGTTTTTCAAAGCAATTGTATTTTCCTCTCTCTCAACAAACCAAATTCAAATAATTCACATTTGCATATAAATAAATTTTACGTAGTACTTGTGAAGTCATCACAAATACTGAAAGTTGTGCACGACTAGCAGATACCCACTGTAAGCTAAAGACAACATTAAGTTTGCTTTATTTCTTATTATACTCTAATGACTCTGCATACCCCATGAAGAAACTGCTGCGTCAAAAGACGCATTTAAAAATCCAATTCATGGCAGACCGAACACACAAAAAAACCAACAACTAATAGAAAGAAAAAACTACTACCTACTAATAACAATTTCCGGCGCTGCATAATGCAAATGACTTTTCTCAACAGCAACAACAACAACAACTTTTCTTTGCATTGACTTACGGGCGCTGTTGCCTTTTGTCAGCGCAAAAAATAATTGCATACAAAATGTGTGCGATTTATTTGAGAAATAACAACGGCAGCAGCCACTGTGGAAGCGGCAGCAGCCGTAAAAAATGTGTAATGAAATTAAAGCAGCAGCAGCAGCTGCTGTCGGGCGCAGCGACTGAGGTTGCATCACATCCTCAGTTTTGCTAAGTAGAAATTATAATGCAATAAAAAGCAACAAAAGACCAAATAACCGGCAAAGCAGCAGCAACGCATAGAAAACACATAAAAAAATAATAATAAATAAATATGCAGCAGCAGCAGCAACGGCAGCAGCAGCAACACTCGATGACGATGACGATGACGAATGTTGCCAGTCGATTGTTGTTGCCCCTCTCTGCTGTTATAGTTTTTTACTATAATTATGACAGAAATGTAGCGACGTTAAGGGGGGCACACTGGCAGGTTAGGGAGACTGGCTGCAACTGTAACAACAACAAGTATTACACACACATATAATTTAAATTTAGTTTAATTGTTATTCTCCGGTGCTGAGCGAATCGAAATCTGTTGTTGTTGTTGCAGTTGCACTTGGCTACAGCGACGACAGCAGCAGCAACAGCAGCAGCTGAGGCAGCGACGCACAAACACACACACACAAATATATAAACGACAATTGCAATTTGAAATGAAATGAAAATTAAAACATACGAATACTAATTACCGCGTACCACATGCGAAAATTAAATAGTTGCAATTAAACATCCGCTAAACAATCATTTTTTTTGCAAGTGTAGAACAGAGGGGAACACAGCCACAGAAAGAGGTAAGGGGGGAGAATCAGAGAAGACGTATGCGACAGCGACAGCAATAAGTCTACGCGTAAAACACTTGTGTGGGTGGAAAATTCGTAAGTGATTCGTTTGGAAAACCACAAAAATAAAAGCTGCAATATAAAACGTTCTATATTCAAGTAATTATTTTATTAGTTGCGCTTTAATTTTGCGAGTTTAAAAGCTTTTTTATCGCTTCACTCTTTTAATACCCTTAGCTGCTGAAGCGAGCGAGCGAGTGTAATAAAAGTTTATCGTGCTTGCCAGAGACCCTACAAAGTAAACAAACTACAGATCAGCAGGATGAGTCGAAGGTAGATAAGGATATACCCGCTCTGAGGCATTGATTTCACTGTGTTATAGAGTTTTCCAACTTCCTAAGCAGGCGCTATCTTTTTAATTTAATTTGTTACTAGTATATAACACATTTTCCATAGCTAACCCATATTTAATTGTATATTTTCCCCATTATACCTCACATTTTATACCCTATTTACTATATTACTTAGGAGTTTTTCAAAGCATTTTAATTGTCTGCTTCAAAATCAGCCGTAAAATCAGTCAGAGTTGGCAAGTTTGTTGCCAACGTGCTGCAAATGTTGCCAAGGCCGAGCAAGTCCCGAGAAGTTGCAGCCAGCGACTTTGGTCTACAATAAAATTTACAACCACAGTGGGTGAGAAAGTGGGTGGGCCTGCTTCACTGACTGTGGCTGTGGCAGTTCCTGTTCCTGTTTCTGTTTCTGATACTGGCAGGTGCAGGCGCAGCCGTAAAAGGTAACTCTACATGCTACAACTATATAAAATGCATTGCCCCAAACGCAGTAACCATAAAAATGCAGGCGGCAGGCAACGTTTGTTGCCTTTTATTTATTTAACGTATGTTTTTTTGTGTATGCCACACACACACACATAAAGATACGTATATGTATGTTTACTGCATATAATAACAACAATGTTGCTGTCGCTGCTGTTGCTGCAAATTGTATTATTTGTATGCCCAAGACGAATCATTTCTTTTATTTTGTTTCGCACAAAATTTGATTAAGCAATCGCGGAAGGCGGAACACGGAATACAAGGGGGCACTCAGCAAGCCCCCCTTCCCCGGCCAATCGACCTTCCTTCCCTCCACCATATCTAAGTAACCGTCTCGCTTTCTCTCTCTCTCTCTCTTTCTCTCACACTTGACACGCCCACAAACCGTAGGCGTCAAGAAGTCATCGATACTTTTGCGCAATCAGCGCAATTTCTACGACGCGCCATCGCCTCAGCCTGAGCAGCCTGAGACGGGCTGAAAATCAAATTTAATATTATTATGATTCACTTGTGCACCAAACGAAGCAAGTGATGTGCCTTGTGACTGACTGCCAGACTCGCGCTCGCCCTCTGACACCCTGTCCCCATGCCACATGCCCCCTGTGCCGCCCTTTGGCCTCTGTTACTGCTTCTGCTGCTGTGGTGATTGACTCGACTTGAGACTCAGTCATGTGCGCCGCCATGAGTAAAGGGTGTCATTGAAGGCAGTTGTGCCACCCCTCGTTGCAAGGGCTGCGTGGCTGCGACTGCGGCTGCGGCAAGGGCGTGTTGCGTTACACTTGATTATATATTCCAACATATTCACGGCTCAATAGACAGACCAGAGTCGTCATAGACGTGCGGCGAGTTTGCATGTGTGTGTCTCGATTTCCTGCTCACAGTATTAAATGCCCTCTAATATGCAGCAGCCACACTGCAAGGGGCATGCTGCACGAACACACTCACGCTCTCTCTCTCTCTTTATCGCTTGCTGCCATTGATAAGCTAGGTAACTTATAGGCTCATAACTCCTGCTCAGCTAAGCTTATTTTATGATCTGAATTATGCTACTACTCCACATACACCTAATCCCACTGCACAGGGTATCTAAGCGTTCATAACTCACTCTATTAAGCTGTTTGTTGTGTTTTTTTTTGCCTTTCTATGTATGAAAATAATAAGTGAAAATATGCATGTTTGGTTTTAGCGCACAATTGCGCACGTAAGCCCCTTTTAAAGGAGGCAGAGACAGAGAGAAACAGAGAAAAAAAAAGAAATGATAGGGTAGAGAAGAGATATGGAGTAGGGAAATAAGAACAGTAGAAGAGAGAGAAATTACCGATTGCAGTTTCACACTTTAAAAGGTGAATAATTTGCACAAGTTTATTGTTTAAAGATCCTGGGCTAATTTACGCTAATTTCTTGCCATAATTAACACTGTGACTGAAAGCAGGGCAATCAGAGTCGTACATAAATCGTCAACTGTCACAATTCTTCACAGTTTGTCAGCTAATAAGACGAGTGAAAAGGGGGTCCAGTCAAGGAACCTTGGCATGAACTATGTCACAGCAGTTAAACATTGCAAAAACAGCAAAAAAGGGCAGTTAAGGGAAGGCAGAAAAACTATAAGACCGAAGCTGAGTTACCCTAAGAAACCGGTAGTTGAGGTAGTCACCTCAAGGGAACAAGTCTTGAACTTTAACACCTACAGGAAATCCAGTATAAAGCCAAAGATCACATGTTATATATCATTATACAGTCTCATAATACAGACTCATAATATCTGCATTATGCAGCACAGAGCAATAACAGCAAGGCTATGCAAATGAAAACTGTAAAACATTTCCACTTGTATCTGTGCCGACATCATTTCTTGTTCCGTCTCTGTCTATGTGTGTTGGATTTTTACATTTTTAGATTTTAACATTTTATATTGCACGTCATTACAGACAATTAAATGCAAAGTAGTTTCCTGCACTTGCTTTTCCAAGCGAGCGTCCAGCTCCGATTCTCTGCCCCCTCCCACTTCACACCCCGCCAACTGCCGCCCGCCCACGTCAAACGGACAATGCAAAAAAACAAAGTTGAGAAGTTAAATGCCGACACATCGTGGCGTGTAGCAACAACAGCAGAAGCAACAACAACAACAACAGCAACAACACTGTGAAGGCATTCATTCATATGTGGCACACCAAACAACAACAGCAACAACAACAAGAGAAGAGTGATTATTGCCGCAACACAGCACATTACACATGTTGTTGTAGTTTTGTTTTGTTTTTTTCATGTTGCTTTCCTCGCTGGCGCTTTGCTTTTTCTCTTGTGTGTTATTGCTGTTGTTGTTGTCGTTGTTGTTGTTGCTTTTGGCTGGTTGATTACGAATCTACATAAGGCATAGTATAGTTGTACAGTAGCAGATATATAGTATGTATGTATATAAAACTCGTATGCTACTCTTTACTTATATGCAGATAAATATCTGAGACTCGCCACTTTCTTGGGGTCTCCTCTACGCAATTCACTTTGGCCTACCTACGATATACAACAACAACAACAGTGACTGCAACGTAAACTACGTACACTTCCGTCAGTGTGTTCGCTTGAATGAGGCTGCAATTTATGCCACTTGCCACTTGCCACATTGCCACTTGCGACATTGCCACTTTATTATTATAATACAAAACAAAAATGTTGTTCGCTGTTGTTTTATTTAGTTAATGCTGTTTGTTGCTGCTGTCGTTGTCGCTGTTGTAAACTATTAATTTTATGGTGATAATACTTTCAGTGCGCTGTTGTAACTGTTCAGTAAATGATAATGATAATTTGTATGTCTTGGCGAGACTAAACTAAAGAGGAATGGGAGTATTTTTTTCTACTTATAAAAAACACTTAGTGTTCTTCAATAGTCATTTCAATTCAAGTAACTGCTAATCTTTTGATTGTTCTCCCAGTAAAACAGTTACCTATGTTAATTAACTTTCATGTTTATTATAATTTTAATAGTGATAGCCTTAAAATTACGCCTGCAATTCGTTTTTCACGATTATGAGGGCGAAAAAAAGCGTGTTAAAATTCTAAAACTTTTTCTATATATAATGTTAATTTCCTTGAGTCAAAAAGCTATAATATTTATCTATTCGATATGTAGATCTTCTACCCTTCTATTAAACATTCTAATTTAATTTGATACCAAAAACAAATCAAACAAATATTATAAGCTGCATAATGCCACCAAACGAAACTGATTTATAGTCTTTACTTAAAAAATTAACCAGCATTAAAACGCGTTAAACACTTTCAATTAATTACACTTCAAAAATGAACAGCAAAATTGCATTAAAAACAGCCACATTTTTGTTGACAAATTGCTGCTAAATTAACCAATGCAAAAATCACAGCAAAAGGGGAGAATGTGGGAACGAGGAAGGGACTCAGTCTAAACCAAGTTAAACCAATGCAGCAATTGCCGGCAATTAGCTAAATGCGCAACAAACATTGGATTACAAAATTAATAAACTAAAGTTTACACAATTATCATATGTGCGGACTGCAAGCTAGAAGCATTCTCTGCAAATTATTTCACATTGACAAATGGACACAAAAACAACATTATTAAAAATGCATTGCATAAAGCACCAGGAAAATGTGCAAAGCGTAAAAAAATAACACAACATATTTTTAAGCGACAGCTAAATAAAATGCCCATACAATGCCGGTAAATGTGTGTATGTGTGCGTGCGTGTTGCTGTATTTGTAACTGTATTTTTCAATGAAGTGTCAGAGCAGTAAATCAACAAATTAAAATTTTGCATTTGCCAACACGATGCGGCATGAGAAAAAAACACTTTACACACATACAAAAAGAGACAGTGAGAGAGAAAGAGATAGAGAGAGCGTGCAACAAGTTGCCGACTGTCTGCTGTGTGTGAGCTTGTGTATGTGCGCATGCTGTGCTTTGTATGTGTATGTAGGTTTGTGTGTGGGTGTCAACGCTAAATGAAAAAGTCCGGCAACATGTTGCGCTTGTGCTGAAAAGCCACAAAAACCCGGAAACCACAAATATTTGCGGCACAAACAACAACAAATAACAAATCACAAAAACAGTGGCAGCTGTTGTTGGGGTTTTTCTTTTGTTGTTGTTGCTGCTGCTAGTGATATGCATTGCGTAATAGGTTGGTAGGCCGTGGTCGCACGCACACATTTGAAAAATATGCCGAAATCAACGCAAACAGATTTTACCAAGGGAGCAGCAAAACGAAGCAAGTAACCAGAGACCAAGCCAAGAAAGAAGCTACTCAAAGACGAAGAAGAAGGAGGAGAAAGTGGAGGAACAGCCGAAGTTTAAGTAGCTGCTGAGATGCTGAGCAGAAAGAGAATACAACGAAGCATAACGACAGCGACAACGACAACGACGACAAGGACGAGCAGGACTACGACAGACGAAGTCGAAGCTACAACTGAAGCTGTAGTCGAAGCTGTGCTCCAATCTATGCTATCCTGGCACAACTTACAGTCACACAAACACACGCAAAATCACAAGTTGTGGTAGCAGCAGCACCAGCAGCAGCAGAAGCAACAAGCGACTTGTGGCCCCAAAAAGTATGCTACACACGCTGTTGGCTTGTCTGTCTGCCCGTTTAACTACGCGCTCATGTGCTCTCTCGTTCTGTCTCTCTCTTGCTCTCTTTCTCTGGCTCTACTGCCACCTCATTCTTCATGCCACTCGTTGTGTGTGTTGCTGTTGACGCCTCGCCTTTTGGCTCAAGGTCAAGTACAAGCAAGCAACCCCCCGAAAAATGAAGAGAAACAACAACAACAGAAAATAACAAAAAAAAAGGACGAGAGACAGCAGAGACTGCAAAAGACTTGGGCAAATGTGCCACACAAAAACTCCTGCCACACCCCCAACCCCGTGCCCTTTCTCTCTTGGCCGTCCCTGGTGAATCCTTATGCGGCACTTTGCCAGCACATTTTTGGGGAGCAGCAGCAACGCTTGACTGTTACTTTCAGAGGTGCTTCTAATGTGCCGTTTGCCTGCCACTTGCCGTCGCCTGACTGCTTGCCTGCCTTTGAAAAAGGTTCATTTTTGAGTGTCGACATGATTTTTCATGATATTTTAGCGCTTTTATTGTTTTTGGCATGTTGTGATTTTTGTGGACCCCAAAACACAAAACCGCCTGTCAGTCTTGCTTGTCTGTCTGTCTGTCTCTTTATGTTGTTTGGCTTTTTTTGTGTGCGGCAACTTGTTGAGCTTCCTTAACCTCTGCAAGCTTTAAAGTATGCGCTGCACAAAAGAGAGCAACAGCCGAGCAAAAGAACTTGCAGCTGCTGCAAGGACATTTACATATGCCTGAGATGTGGCAAGAAAAACAACAAACAAGCGCATACAACACAACTCTGTCTGGCAAGTTTGTCTGCCCCGAGAGAGAACTAGAGAGAGAGCGAGGAAGAGAGAGAGACAGAGCAGCAAAGAAACTTAAGCAGCAGCCCCTTCGTTTGCGCTGGAGGGCAGCATTTTCTATTGCATACTTTGCGGGCCCACGTTTGTAGCACATTCGTCTGGGAGACCAGCAAGGCAAAGACCAAGTCTGTCCATCCCCTTAGACTCATGGTTTGTGTGTGGTGTGTGTGTGCGGTTGTGTTTGTGCTTGAAATTCAAGTGTGCGCATAAGTGTGCGGTTTCATGGCCAGTTGAGCGTCGCATTCACAAGCGCTCAAGCGCTGCACAACAAATTTGAGCTAAACAATGCGAACAAAATCAAGAGAAAGAGAGAGGCAGAACGACGTGTAACTCTACATCTAATCAAAGTAAGAGCTGAGCAAATACTCTAATTATAAATGCAACTTCTCTAGATTTTTTTCTTGATATTCTTATACTTAAACAAAGCCCAGTCTACAGTCTGTAAATACATATGCATAAAGTATCTTTGCTTATGATTATTATTTTCTTTGCGCCGCTTTTGTTTCATATGCATAAGTTTTGTTTGAGTGTCTGCCTGTCTGAGTGTGTGTGGGTGTAAAGGAAAAAACGCGCTCACGCGTTAGCTACAAGTATATTAAAAAGTCAGAAGAGGGAAAGAGGGAAGGTGTTTACCTGCAGGCAGACATCAACCTTTTGGCACCTTTGTCTTTCTGCCGCATCTGTTTCTCTCACTTTTAATTTGACACAGCTCAACACCTTGTTTCTCCCTCCTCTCCCACCTGACTGCCGCTTCATTCCGCCTCCACGCCTCCTACATGTTAGACAAAGGCACAAAGTTTTGTTTGATTCCTTTTGTGTGTGCAGCCAGTGACAACAGCAGCAGCAACAGCAGCAGCAACAGAAACAGCAGCAACAACAACATCTGACAAATAATTATCATTGATACAAAAGCATAATGTAGAGGTGCATATAAGAGTGTCATATAGGGAAAATACAAATACAAAATACTTGAACGCCTCTTCACATTCGCATATCTTTATAAACATACAATATACATATACATTTGTCTGATTAAAATGCTGTAGCATGCAGACGTTACATCGAAAAGGGTTCCTGGCTCTATTAAAGTTCTATTAAAGTATGCACTCTGTACATAATAATAATTATAATCCATTTTCCATGGTATATTGATTGGTTCAAGTGCCAATTCATGTACACTCACAGAAATACATTTATTAACTTAGTGATTCTTGTAACACACCGCATCCACACACACACATTATCATCATCATCCATCGAGTTGTAACTGCGAATCGAGTTGAAATTGTTTTGCAATCGCATTGAAAGCATATTGTTGTTTACAATTATTAGCATAGAAACGCATCAACAACAAGCGTAACAAATAAACAAATTATATTATAGTCTCATCTCATCTAATAACATTGGACGGACGGAGGCCATCAATTTATTATAAATTAGTTGGCCAATAACTGATTTATGCCTTTTTGCGGTATTTGCATGCAAAAATGTTGCACCCAAAACAAGCAGAGGTGTGTGTGCGAGTGTGTGTGTCTGCGGATAAGTGTATGTTCGAGTGTTGTGCCTGTTCAATATTTTATTAATCGTATGTTATCAATCAAACGCCAACAACAACAACAAACTGTCAGTGGGCAAATGTCAGAAGCAATAGCAGCAGAAGAGCTGCAGCTACATTGCGAGACAGACAGAGAGAGAGAGGGAGACAGAGAGGTAGCTGCAGTACGTATGCGGCACAGATGCACACACACATGGCGTATACGTAATGCGCAAATCAAAATCACTAATTTCGAGCCACAGGACTTGTGCCTCATGCCACACACACAGCACAATACCTCACCCAGTTGTTGTTGTTGTTGCCTTGTCCAGTGTGCTGCGGCTACTTAGCAGCAAATTCGATTTGTATGTCCAAGTTTGTCTACGGCTTTGCCACGCGCACACACTTAAGATAGTGGCACAAAGCGCCTTTGAGCCAGAGACAGCTCAGGCAGGCAGGCTGGCAGGCAGGAGAGAACAGGGCAGGACAGGGCAAGACAGGACAAGACAAGGCAGGACAGGACAGGGCAGGCCAAGCAGGATGTAGGCCGCCAGGCAGGCGGAAGCAGTCGTGCATTGCCTTGCCTGGTTGGTACTGTGGCTAGTGTCAGTTATTAACGCAATTAATTCAATCATTATTGAATCATGTGCAATGCGCAAATGCAAAATGGGCGCACTTCAAACATCATAATCACACACAGCGCCATAGATAATGATAATGATGACAATCGAGCTACGTGCATAATGATCATCATAATGCCAATACCAATGCTGATGCTGCCGCTGCTGCAGCTGACGATGACGATGGCGATGTGGATGATAATGATGAGAATGCTCTGCATGTTTGCCCTCCCTCGTGTGTTTGTCCTGCATGCCAATGCACATATTTGTCATGTCAAATCGCAACCAAAGTGTTACGTCAAAATCACCCACGCACCCCCGTCAAAATCCCCCTCCCACATTTTGACCCTTCGCAGTTTGGTGCATAGTCTCCTCTCTCTCCCCTTCTCCTCCCCACAATTTGGCAACATTTTCATTAAATATGCCCAAAGTGAAGTTGCCATTCCCTGACAGTTTATCAAATGCACATTGCACTGCTTCCCCATCGCCCTACCTCCCCGGTTTGCTCTTCAATTGGATCATTTGCTACGCAGCGCGTCCCCCCAAACTTTTAGTCCACCCACATATAGCACAAATTAGCTTTGAAATTGCTTTACAGCGAAAAATGTCGCCAGGAGGAGGAAGAGCGGGAAATATTTGAGTTTATTTTGCATTGACTTTAAGCAGAGAACTTCAATGGATAATATAGCATATGATAACTTTATATGATAATAAAACTTCATATGATATTTTAGTTTATGAACACTTCATATCCTAATAGTATAAAGTCCTGTTAAAACTCATAACTTAAGCCTATTAATTCAGATTTTTCGTGCACCCCTAAAAGTAGGCAACATTTACGCACACACAACAGACTGCATTAACAAATAATGCAATGAATTGTTCTCCGCACAATAATAATTTGTTAAATATTTTATTTGACACTCGAGCACACGGCGCGCTTTCTTTGCACCCTCCCCGCCATTTCAAAAGGCCCATGGAATTTTTAATAAGCAAAATTGGGCGCATATTTTGACACTCGCAGCAGCAGGCAAAAATGCAAAAAACGTGCGACATTTGACGCCACTCGGCAGCAGCAGCATGCAACGCGTATGTACCACAGCGAGTGGGTTAGTAGTGGTGTGTGGGTGTGTCGATTGTTATTATAGCCGTTATTTCAATAATTGCATTCCCCTGTTCAGTGCAGACATCGAAGAGCCCCCAACTCAACGAACGACGCGCAGACGATTAAACAAGAATATTGCCCACTGTACGTACGGTGCAAGGCAATTATTCATGTTGAAAATCAATTTGTTGTTTACTTAATTGTAAAAAATGTTTTTCAATAAACAAATTATTTGATTATTATGGGCGCCAATTAAAACAAAAGCGCAAAAAATTACAATTGCAACTGCCACAGCAACTGCAGCAAAAGGGAGAGAGAAAAATATCAGAAATAAAGATCAAGCGACAATCGTTGCCCACAACAAACAGATGCAGTTGCAGGTTGCTGTTGCAGTTTGCAGTTGCAGCTTCAGATACATTGCTACAGCTACAGATACAACGCATGCATCCATACATACATATGTAGAGCGACAGAGTTATTGTTGTTGTTATTGCATCCTGACCGCCAACGCCAACTGGCTGGATAAACTGTTGTTATTGTTGTTGTTGTTGTTGCTGTTGCTTTTGTTCCATGACCGAGGCCGGAAAATGCCGCCTCACTTTGAGGCTCCACTCGGTATCGGATGCGAGAGGCAGCGGCGGCGGCGTTGCAACGCGTGCGGCTTGAAATATTTAATTGCCTTGTATTGCGGTTGAATGCGACGCGTATTAAAAATATTTACCCACAAGCCTCACACACACACGCATGCGAGTGTATACTTTCCTTGCCACACCCACATACACATATCCATACAACAGTTGTGGGACAGCTGTTCATCCAGTTGAAGCTGAGGTGTCTGAGTGTTTGCGTTTTTCACACCATTTTCTCTCTTTCTGTGTCCGCTGCTGCTGTCGTTGCAATCGAAGCCATCAGACAAAAGGATATCGATGTACTATAATATGAATATAGTATATGTGCTATATATGCAGCCTGAAACGTTTCGTATGGTGAAAACTATTACAATTGCATTGTTTAAAGAGTTGTCTCTATTTTATTTATTTGTTTTTGAATTACATAATTTTGTTTGCTCTATTCTCATGTTTATTTTACTTGAAATCTATTCGAGTTATTTATTTATTTATTCGCTTGCACATTTAATCAAGCGCAACATTGTATTTCCACTTCATTATCTGTTCATCATCATTATTATGATAATGTTTGTTGCCGTACAAACAGCACGTCATGTTGCTCATTACTTTTAAATCGAAGTTTAATTTTTATGAAGTCACGATTATGGGCAATATACTCCGAACAACATATGCAACAGCCATCTACCCGCTGCCCCCCTCGCTTATGCCTGCAGTTGCACTGTTGCTATTAAATTATTTTCATTTTTTGTCTTCTTCTGTTTTCTTTTTTTAACCGTTAATATTGAATTTTAATTTGTAAGCCGTCCCAGGTCAACCTGCATATGTTAGTGTGCAAGTCTGTGTTTTCGACTGTGCAAGTGTATGCGTTTCTGTGTGTGTGTGTGTGTATCTTTGAGTTGTGACAGATTGCGCGGCGTGCGTCTGCCCCCCGCGGCCTTCAGCCAGGCATACAACAGTAAGTTGTCAATTAAATTTGGCCAGCCGCATCAAGCTGAGCTGCCGTCGCTGCCACTGCCTCTGCCTCAGTCGACGTTGCAGCTGTTGGTCAGCGCAGCCTCCGCACGGGCGTTTACTTAATTTATATGTATCGCCCGTGTAATTGTCAATATGCCAATAAGCTGCGTGTGACGATATACATATACATATATACATACACATATAAATAAACAACTCTCCGGCATGGCTGCAAGTCATAGACCAGTAAATACCCTGTACATATAATATAACATAACATACTAGTTAAAAGAAATCACTCAGAGAAAAGGAATATTGCGTCTCTGATCTCCACTTTCCTTCGTATCAAGAGTGAGTTTGGGTAACCCTTTTCATAAAAGTCCTACAGGGTATGTGAGCAAAAAATTAAGAGACGCCGTGGAGTAAAATGCAATGGCAGAGCACGACGACTACGTTCCGATAGATTGAACGGTTTGTTTGCTTGTTTGTGTTTATTGAAAGCAGACAAATCAATTGAAAACCAGTTGAAGCTCAAGTCCCAGGGCTGCTGACAACAACAGGCAGTTAAATGATTGAGATATATAGTTGAATTATATACAACATCAAGATTATATATAGATATATGCCGTATTTCTAGCGAAATACACATGAAACATCTAAAATTCGTAAAGAGAGTTATTCTGATTCCTTTCTCAATTCAAAGAGGTCCTTAACTTCACACTATTTATGTGGCTCATTGTTACTATACTATAAGTCAGCCATAAACTGTTTGCATGCAGCCCTGGCTCTGTTGTAACAATAATAAAACCAACAACAAGCAGCTACAATAATAATAAGTTACGCATACGCAACGTGTTGACCGTAAGTAGCTCAAAAGTGTTAAGGATTCAATTAAAGCGATACAAACGTACGCACACACATACACCATACATACACATACACACACACATGCATGCATATATGGCTGGGAAACAAAAGAGCCGCAGCACTGTAATTCGATTATGGATTTTCCGCCATATTAATGCGAAATATTTGCAGCGCAGTCAAAATGAAAGCAACAACAGCAGCAGCTGCAACGTCTGAAAAAAATCATATGCACTACCATACACACACACATACACACAGAGTGACCATAATGGCAACACAAATTATAAATTACGCGACAGATGAAATGTCAATGCATTGAGGCTTACTTATTACATTTATTTAATTAAATGTGCTTGCCACAAAAACACACACACACAAGCCCGAAGAAAAACACAAAGTCAATGAGGCTTTAAATGGGGCAACAACAACAACAACAGCTGCAACAACTTAACTACCGTTAACATTTAGCCAAGCTAGCAAGCACAATGCAAATTTTCTACATCCTCCAACGTTATACAAATAGAAATGCACTTGCCAAAGCCGTTTTTCGGCTCGTAACTTGGCTAAAACTTAAATATGCAACAGGAAATATACGCCAATCAAGTGCCAATCTTCAGACTGACGGCAACAAACAGTAACAGAGCAACAACAACAATAGCAATAACAACAGCAACAATGTGTTGAAACAAAAATAACAAAGAGGCCCACATAAAATGTCTTTAAAATAGAACGCGAACGTTGCCACGTTTGTTGCTTTTAGCGTAACGTCTTATGACCTAAAAAGCGGCAAGTGACTAACCAAGACCAACCCAACCCATCCCAACAAGACCCAGACCCAGACCAGACCAGGCCGACCTAACGAACCAACGAACCAACCAAGCAACAAAACAGCCATAAACTCTATACAACGCCAGGCAATATTACGACTATACACAGAGTCTGCCACTTTTACTATGCAAAATACTTTTGCTTGCCTCTTGCATAGATTAGCGCAAAAAGAAACAAGTAACGGAAGCTACAGACAACAGTGCTTGACTATTATATACCCGGTACCTTTAGAACTCCACCTTTTTGCCAATTTAAATCAGGAACTGTATAACATATACGATAATAATTATAGTAAACACCAAATAATATTCTATTTACTGAATTTGACTTGTACTTCGGTTTATTTACGGTGGATTTATGGGGCGTGGCCAAATATTTACATATACTTTATCTGAGTGCTATAATGTGACATACATATGTCATCAAAATCAGAGGTGTCCCTCGTTCTATTCATAAATTGTAAGTGCGACAGGCTAAATGTTATAATACTCTTCTACACTTAGGTTAACATAAAGTAGCAAAGCAAGTTTAAAGTTTAGGAGCTTTTCTTTTGTATAATATAGCTAAATTTATGATAATAATATACTTCTTATAATATATCAAATAAATAGAGTGCTTTCTTAAAGAGTGCATAGATCATCGCACTTCAAATAAACAACATGCATTAATTCTCATCTATACGCAATCAAAATTGCATACTCAATAGTTTTTACAACCAGAATGAACTAAAATGTGAAATTTTGAAAGCAGCACTTGTTGTTGCTAGTTGCGACTGCAAATTGTCGTTGCTGTTGTTGTAACAAATGTGCATTTGGCCAGAGTAAATAATTTATTACATTTTATTGCCGTACACAACAAGAGGCAAGCAAACAAAAACCAACCACAACTAACAACAAATTGAGACAGAGAAACGCGTTGTCAAGTTGTCTGTTTCGACCAAATTGCCAAATAATGTCGAGTGTGAGACCGAAACAGAACAAAAACCGAAACCGAAATTGCAACAGGCATGCAGAATGTCTTGTGTTGCAAGGCTTTCCTCTAGCCCCTCTCCCTATGCCTGCTTTATCACACTCCCCCTCTTTCATCTCGTTTGGAAAACTTCCAACGTTGCCGCGCTGTCTTATATAAAATGCATGCCACGCGTTGAATAATTCATAATGAATTGAAATACATAATACTCATTTTGTTTCAGCATTTTAATAGAATTGAGAAGGGTAGAGGAGGCATCGGTCTATAGGGCCGCACAATCGTCAACAAAATATATGCAATTGCCAAGACAAGGCAGGCAGCCATTTTCTAATACTTACAACTTTCCCGTTGAGACGACGCAGTCTGGGATAGACGCAGGCTTAATTGTTTTTCATATTTTAATGCCACAACTTTTGCAAGACCACCCCCAAAATGGGGAAGATGCCGGCATCGTCTACGCCTCATGCTTATTTTTTGATGTGCGCGTTCTCATAAAATTTAAAATTAAATTTAGACTCGCTTCAACGCAACAAGGCAACAAGGCAGACATTTCGCCATTTTTCATTAGGGCAAGACCGGACGGAGGTAAGGTGGGGGAGGGGCGCTTACTAAGTGCCCAAGTTGAAGGCAGGTAAAGGAGTTAACCGCGCGCCAAGTAAAGCAAATATTCTCAGATACTTTTCTTGCTATTTTTATTATAATTAATATTTTAAATTTATGCGCACGAAGAATGTAAAAGTTAAAAGTAAAAGTAGCTAAAGTTTAGCTCAGGTAATTAAAGACGAGGCAAATAAGGCAAACTTTATAGTAAAACTACAGAGAAGTTTAAGCAAAGAAAGTAGAAGAAGAATGTAGAAGAAGTAGAAAAAGCATAAGTCGAAACGATTGATCAATATGCGCATTGATGAATTACTTTTTAAATATTTCATATTTTTTTTATTTGTGATTTAATTAATTGCAAACACGGAAAACATTTTTGTGGAATCAATTATAAGCAATTAAATTATGCATATTAAAACCAACAAAATAAAATTATTATGTGGCTGAGCCAGTTGAGTCATCGTTGGCTATCGTTGGTTATCGCGATGCGCCGCAGCAACTGATACCATAAATTGTGGCACCTAATAAATTGACACTCTGTCATTGTGCGGCATTTACACACACACACACACAGATGCAATACGTGCAGAGGGGGGACCGTTAAATGGCCTCGTCTGTCTACGCGTCCGTGTGTTTTCCGTGTCCTGCTGCCTTTTTTCACACGCCCTGCATGCAACAATTGTGTTGCAAGTGCAGCCCAAAAAATGATACAAAAAAAACAACGAAACAAAATGCAAAATGCCAAAAAAAAAAACAGAAGTAAAAAGCGATGCTGCACAAGCGGCAAATCCCCTGACCATCATGCACACAGAGTCCTCATGTTTTCCACTGCTCATACTCATCCGGGGTTGCACTCGTACTCCATACTGCGTACTCTCCTCCAGGGATTGGTCGTCCCGTGGTGCACCGCAGCGTTTAAAACGGTTTGCCAGTCATTTTTTCACATCATTGATTGCTTATTAGATTATAAACCGCGCGGCTGGGCATCAGCAATCTCTCTCTCTCCCTCCCACCTCTTGTGTCGCTCACTCCCATGCATTTTATTTTTATTTTTGCGCTTCGATTTTTGATGCACGGCACGTGCTGCATGAATGGGCGGCTGACACGCCTTCTCCATGCCAGCCACGTAATGTGCTGACAACAACAATAAACGCAACGGCAAACGGTGCACGGTGCACTCAAAATGCATAAAAAACCGTCTGCTGCAATTTGTGCGCCCAGAAAAATAGGCAAACCTTACTGGTATTTGTAAACAAGTGCATGAGTGTGTGTGTGTGTGTGTATGCGTGTTTGTATAGGTAAAAATCGCTAGCCAAATAATTTCAATATTTTTTTACTGCAAGTCTATAAAAGATTCGTGATTTATAACAGCCCAGAATGGATTCATGCACACACTCATAAAAAGGGTGAAAAGAAAAAAAAGAATTTTGCATGAACTGTAAGTTAAATGTTTTCGACTGGTCAACACAACAACAACAACAACAAAAACGTACAAAATAAAATACTATGCAGTTTTGTTTATAGCATATGATGAAGTGCTAATGGTCAATAGTGTTTAGCAGGTTTTACAGACAAAGGTCAATAAAAAGATAGTATACTGCTTTTTGGCAGGCATTGAAATTCAATTGCAATTCAATATTTAGAACGAGAATTATTAATTGAACAGGTGCTATAAAATACCAGTTAGTTGAGCATTTTAGATTGACAATATTCTGAGAATTTACAATAATTTTGTTAAGAGAATTGTTGTTATACGATAACAATTGTTCTTTCTACCTTGCTCATAGCTAGTTATTTAGGATTGATTGATTTCCTTTGCATTTTAAATGCCATATCTAGTTCTCTGTCTCTCTCTCTCTCTCTTCTTTCTCTCTCTGTAGGCAATATTTAAAACTTTTTATTGTTGTTTTTCAGTTGCGTTATAGGGAGGCCGTAGTAGGCCTCCTGTCTAAGCCCTTCTCCTTTGCCAATGCAATAATTTTTTCTCCACTTTGTTTTTCTAATCGCTTTTCAGCACAAAAAGTTGCTGCATGCGTCGGTGCGGGCAAAAGTTGCGTGTGTGCGTTGTAGTTGTGGTTTTTAAAAGTTAACGCATTATTTTGTCGGTTGATTGGCGGCCGTAACCGATGTACCCCCTGCCTTGCTTGCCGTCCACCCCCCTGCTGGCCTAATCGTTTGATTGTTGGCATTTTAACCTGCAAAACTTTTTGTTTTGTTGTTAGTAAATTACCGCAGTTTTTAACAAACAATGATAAAAAAATTTAAAGTTTCGCCTTTTGTTGGTTTTGTTGTTGGAGATTCGCTTACTGCGATTGCAGGCAATTAGTCTGGAAAGTACAAGGTACGCTTTAATGATTAGTTCAAGTCCGATTTTAGCAATGCACAAATCTAGAATATTCATACCATATGTACATATATTCGATTGAGAGAGAACGTTATTAAAACCCGTTCATTTCCTCTTCAATACGTTCTGGCTCAGCGAAAAATATATTTTCCCATTTTCCATTTGCTACTCTTATTGAACTGTTGGCCGGGGGTACTTAATGATTTTTCTGTTATTATTACAACACACCAACAACGTTCTAAATGCAACAAACATGCAACACACACACACACTCAGCATCTTTTATAATGCGGCAACGTTTCACATTTTGTATAAATACGAGCAACATTTGCCAGTTATTGTTGGTGCAGAGATTTCCATAGTCCGTACTCCATAGTATGGTAGCATGGTAAGCTGCTCCCATTGCCGATCGCACATACAGACGCAGACATACTGGCAGCCCATACATATATGAAATATAATAAAATTGTACAGGAAATGACGAACAAGTGCGGAGAAGTCCTCTCCCTATTTGCCCCCAATGCGATGCTTAGTGCTGCTGCTCCCGTTGCTGCTGCGGATGTTTGCGCTGCTCGAGCAACATTTTAACCATCATCGATGGTTTGATTATTAAATCCATGAAGTTTTTATATGCCCCGGACACAGACATACACATACTAGCACACACAAACACACACAGCCACACACATGTGAACATATCAAAATTCACTTGATTGCAGTTTTCAAGTGAAATCGTAGCACACTTCAGAGCGCTTGTTGGCTTGCCTAAGGGTTAAAGGGGTGTGGGGGATTGTGGCAGCTTGTGGGGTGCGAAGGGGTTAGTCGGAAATATGCCGCTTGTTGCTGTCAGTTGTTGTTGTTGCTGTTGCTGTTGTCGCTGCTGCCGTTGGTAGCTGCATGTTGTAATTGATGTTTCAAGTAGGCAAAAAGCGCGCCAAAAACTTTTGTAGCCCAAGTTTATTTGTTGTTGCAAAATTTTAATGAAGTACTGCCTAGCAAGTTTTGCGACTAAATCAAATTAAAAGTGCGACTGCCAACACACACATACAAACAAACGTAAACACACACGTGTGTGTGTGTGTGTACAAGGAAATGAGCTCGACATCGTCGGCACGACAAAACTAATGCAAGTTTCTCCTTCCTCGAGGTTGGCAAACGATTTGTCAAATGCTTTTACATTGCCTCTGCCATTCAATAATGCTTTTCACGCTAATTAATTTTTGGTTTACACCACCCACACACACACACGCACAAACAGTCAGACTCTCAAATACACATGCTCAAGCAGATCGCAAAGCTTTAATAATTTCCTGTGCACAATTTCGTATACACTCTGCCACATGCGGCATATGCAATTTGTTGTTATAGAAATTACAAATATAATTAAAAGTTCTTGAGCTCATATTTCTTATAAATTATTTATGTTTATTACTTTATTTTCTATATAGTTTTTTAGTGAACTTGTTATTCTTTGCCACCCGTTGAGATATTCAGTATTTCCTGCTGTGCATTTTGCCTCAAACAAATCAGCATTAGAATCAGTAGAAATTGTGGCAGCAACCACCGCCAAGTTATACGTAGCCTGTGGCACACACACACTTGCAGACTGGCACCACAAGTGCCGCAAAGTGGACGCTAAGAGAGTTGGAAATGGCAACGAAGAGGCCTGTTTAGAGGCTTGCGTTTTTCATGCCCAATTGGTGTGGGCTTAACGCCTCAATGAATATTACGGATGCGGTCTCGTAGAGAGAGAGTGGGGCTGTCTCAAAGTCTCTCAAAGCCAAAGGTTTCAATTGCTTCTGCCTGCAACGCCTTTTTCCTGGCTCCTTGTCACTTGGGGGCGTGCTATATATTTATACTGATTTCCCCCCGATACATAAGCTTTATATCAATTTTTTTTCTGGTCTCCCCAGACAGTCTGTCGCCGCCAAAATGGCGGAAACGCAAGGAGTTTTGGATAATTTAATTTGCCGCAACGTTTAAAGCAAAACATAAATGCAGAATGGGAATGTGGCAAATGTCGCTGTTGCTTCTCTTGTCGAGATTGCTGTTGTTTGTTGTTGTTGTGGCGGGGTTTGTTGTTGTTGTTGTTGCCGTGTATTGCTGCTGATGCGAGTCTAAATGCCAGCGAGCGACTATTGAGACTAATCACGCTAATGCGCAAGTTTGTCGCAAAGACAGACGACAGATGGCGCCGCAGCTGCAGTTGCAGTTGCACATGTGTTGCATGTGTGTGTGTGTGTGCCTGTTATCCACCTGCCTTCAATAATACGTACGCCAAATGCCAAATAATTTATTTATTATATGTGCAGCTGACCAAAGCAGCACAACACACACACAGGCACGCAGAGTGAGTGAGTGGGTGTGTGAATGAGTGAGTGAGGGGAAGGGAGACAGAGTGAGTGCGGGTCAAACACGCACTGAACGAGATTTCATTACAACTCATTTGACAGTCTTGGTGCACTCGACGCTGCCAAAATGTCATACCTGAGTGGCAGTGCCAGGTAGGGGGCCAGTCCACGCCCCCTCGGCAGATTAGCGCGCTATACTCAATGTGTGTGTGTGTGTGAGAGTATGCGTGAGTGTGGGTATATGTGTGCGAATGTTCAGAGCCAACGCGAAATTAAGCGAAATGAAGTTGACCACGTTTCGATTTTGCATCAAAGCCAAACGCAGTTGCAGTCGCTGCCCTGCCCCCTCCTCCCTCTACCCCTTTTCGACTGCTGTCTTCTATACTCCTCCCTCCCTTGCACCGTTATGGCTCTTCACTTGCTCAGTTCAGTGGCCAAGCGTCAGCTGCTGCTGCTGCTGTTGGATCTACTCTTGCTCTGGCCCCATGCATTGTTAATACAATTCGAGTCCAACGTCAATAACCAAGTGCCACGAATGGACCATTAGTTGGCTGCCTAGTTGACGTGCATGTTGCAGCAGTTGTTGTTGCAGCATTTGTAGTTGTTGTTGTTGTTGCCAGAGTTTGATGGCTGCAACGTTTCTTCGCTTTGATGCACACATGCATCAAACATATGTACCGCTATATATGATTAGCTATATCTACGTGTATATATGTGTTCATATATGTATTCAATATATAATTATGCGACACGGCGATATTTGGCGGCTGCTGTCGCTGTGGCAGCTAAATTTAATCACACAATTGCCAGATGTGTTTAGCCAGCTATAAGGACTGAGTAGAGAATACTGATTTAATTATCAAATACTATATATATATTATATACTATATACTAACTCTGTATCACATATTCTTTCATGTGCCTTCAACTACAGCACAAGCTAAAGTATTTAACTTTACTCCCTACCCTTTCCACTCCCTTGCAACTCTGCCTAAATAGAGTTATTTTGTTTGTTGGCCAAACAACTTAATGCAATTATTTAAGTAAGATATAATTTACTTTATAATAAGCTTGCAAGTAAATGTAGAAACCACTCCAACTCGCCAACTTTGGGTGAATTTGCATGTCTGGCGCCCATAAAAGTAGGCAACAAATTTCGGAGAACATCACAGTGCACTGTGCGCATTGTCTGGCAGCTGTTATTATGGCCAGGAAACGAGAACGATGAGGAGAATAAGAGGCAGCTGCAGTTGCTGAGAACGAGCACACACAGAACAACTAAACTGCTACTCAGCCACGCAGTCACATGGCAGCACAACTTACAAGTAATACTTAGCCTAAATGGGCACAAGTGGCCTCCTGAGTGGCCACCCTGAGTATGGAAGGGGAGAATGCAGCACTTGCGATATGTTTTATGATGCGAAATTTTTGTAATGAAGTTATTGACAAGCCTCCTCATAGCCAGCCACCCCCCTGCCACGCCCCTCGCCGTTGTCGTGCAGGCGTAGACACGTTTAAGGATATGTAGCACACAATATGCAAATGTTACTTTGTTATGCAATTAGTGAATTCAATACGAGCCACTTGGCAAACGGTACTCGGCAAACAGACAGCGTCAGCAACGTCAACGATGCCGATGCCGATACCGAGGTAACGGTAACGTCAATGACGCTGATGGTGCCACTCGAACAGCGCTACTACCGCTGCAAGAGACACTGCAGTTAAATGTATCGTTAGCATTAGAATCGAAGCCATTATATTGTTAGATCAAGTTACAAACTACATGCATAGCAAATGTGCCAAAGAATATGCGACTGCTGAATGCTCTTAAAATGAGAATATTTTAAAAGTTTCCCACAGATTTTTTTCTTTAACAAGCATTAGTCCCAGAAAATTATGAAAATATATCCCTCAATCGTCAAACTTTCTCGTGAAACTTTCCACTAAAACCAATACACTCACATCAATAACTCAAAGAAGGACTTAAAATTATAGGGTATGTGAACATTTTTAGGCTAAAAATAGGTCGATCGTGCATGCCAATGCAGGCGCCATATTGAGCGCTAACCAAAGCGAGTTATGCAATTAATTGAAGACCCACTAAAAGTCTCATCTCCCTTTCATCTCCACTTCTATTCGTTACAGGCAAAAATGATGGAGAACTCACACGCTTGGATGGGAGCCACAGGGTCCACGTTAGCAGGTTTGTATGAAAAAAATATTTGTTACTGGACTTACCCGACTTCATCCTCTACCTCCATCATTTCTTGCATCTCCAGCAGACAGCTACCAGTATCAGTTGCAGTCCATGTGGCAAAAGTGCTGGAACACCAATCAGAATCTCATGCATCATATGCGGTTTCGCGAACGGGGCCCTCTCAAATCATGGCGTCCCGAGACCATGGCCGAGGCTATTTTCAGCGTACTGAAGGAGGGACTATCGCTGTCGCAGGCAGCGCGAAAATATGACATACCCTATCCGACGTTCGTGCTCTATGCGAATCGAGTGCACAACATGCTGGGACCGTCCATCGATGGTGGCCCTGATTTGCGACCCAAGGGACGAGGAAGGCCGCAGCGCATACTCTTGGGCATTTGGCCGGATGAGCACATCAAGGGCGTCATCAAGACGGTGGTTTTTCGCGATACCAAGGACATTAAGGACGACGGTATGGGCGGTCATATGCCGCCATACGGCCGGCATTCGGTATGTAGCGCAGCATCACACGAAAAAAAAACCAAAAAAAAACAATTTAGACGCGCAATTAACATGAATTAAGAAGTATTAAAACGGTATTCAAACGGCAACGTACCGCCTACACGCAATTGAGTTTCATAATAATGCTTTCGCTAAACTTCATAAGCCAAACACTTATTAGGCCTTTCTCAACAAATTTCCGCGACAGTTTTACAAATTTTAAAACACAATTTAAACTATTGTTTACATAACAAAACTTGTTCACGCGCGCCATATGCAATATTTTTACAGAATTAAGCTGTTTGCTATGATTTTTAGTATTTAATACTTTTATCTCAACGATCCTAGTCGATTGTAACCTAATTACGCCACGCTTTGATTCCATTGTGAATTTAAATGACATGTAGGCGGTCATTAAGCTGACTGCTATGACGAATTAGAGCAATCAGCATAATGCAATTTGGCGCAGCCAACTTAACGATTATGATTTTATTAAATTACATCATTAATTATGAAATTGCCCACCTCCTGCGCACACAACCACACCCACTAAACTGTCAACGGGTTAGCCCGTATTTCCTTTGCAGGACATGTCGCTAAGTTATCCCGGCGCTAGTGGCAGCGCAGCCAGCCTGAGCACCTTGGCCTGCCCCAACGGCATGGGTAGCGGGGGCGTCGTTCCAGGCAGCGGCGGCGTTGGTAGCAGCGGCGTCGGCGGTGGCGTTGGAGGTGGTGGTGGTGGCGGCACAGTTGGCCCCGGCGATCAACAAATGTCCCAGGAGCAAATGTCGGCGGTGGCCGCTGTGGCGCACAATATACGTCAGCAGATGCAAATGGCCGCCGCAGCGCAGCATCAGCACGGGGAGGCGGGGCCGCCGCCAGGGCTGTTCAATTTGCCACCGCATTTGGCAGGTGGACCCGGCCGGGCCAGCATATCGCCGGCATTGAGCAGCAGCTCAAATCCGTCACTTGGCCCCCGACATGCGCCCTCACCCTGCGGTCCCGCCGGCCTCATGCCGAATCTGCCGCCCAGCATGGCCGTTGCACTGCATCGAGATCCTGCCGCCGCCGCGCTGCTCAACCAGCAGCAGCAACATCATCTGCAGCAGTTGCAACTGCATCAGCATCAGCAACAACAACAGCAGCAACAACAACAACAGCACGCACTGCATCAGCAGCAACAGGCAGCGGCGGCGGCAGCGGCAGCAGCAGCAGCGGCTGCAGCGCATCCGCATCACATGCACAAGTCCGGTTTCGGTGCTAGTTCCCAGCAGCAGCAGCAGCAGCAGCAACACCAACAACTACAACAACAACACCAGCAGCATCAGCAGTCCAAGTCAAAGGCAAGTCCTCTGCGCAGCGAAACGCCGCGGTTGCAGTCGCCGCTGGCAGAGCTCGGGCTGGAGATGAGTTATAAACGGGAATATTCCCCCACGCGTCTCTTTGCCGAAGATCTTGCTGAATTAGTAGGCGCCGGCAGCGGTGTCGGCGTCGGCATGCCCTCCTCCTCCTCATCGGCGACCAGTGTTACCACCGCGACAACAACAACGGGCGCAGCAGCGGCTGCAGCAGCGGCAGCGGACATTTGTTCCAGCAGCAGCGGCGGCATTAAAGTGGAACCAATTACCACGAGCGGCGAATAGAATCCACTCGAGTAAACAATCAAAAAATGAGCATAGAAAACAAAAAAAAAAACAAGAGAAAACAGTGAAAAAATCAGAGAGAAGAGAGCAAAATATTGCGAACTTTACTTTAATATGCAGAGAGAGGGGAAAAGAAAATACTTAATTAAATACTGAAATGTATTTTAAACGCGCGTTCCTTGTTTTTCTGTCAGTCGGTCGCCAACTTAAGTCCCACATACACACGCACACATACTGACACACAACTTATGTACCACTTAAGGTCCACAGCGATTTTTGCATAGTTTTATCTACTTATTAAATCATTAAACGAAATGAAAAGTATTATTATGTTATAGCGCATAAACTTAAATAGCGATCTCTTTAATTTTAAACAGAAAAACAAAACTAAATAAATGGAAAAACTCTCAAGATCCCCCTGGAACATTCCACACACCCCCACAAACAAGTCCCACATAAGCAAACGGTTTTTCAAAACTAAAATCAATAAACAAACAAATAAGTATCGAGCATAATTCATAAAAGAAAACAATTAGCAATTGTGTGCCCAGTTCTATATAATTTATAATTATTGTGAAAAATATGTACAAAATTAAGAAATTTGTATAAAAGAAAATGGAAACTTTTGGATGTGCATTAAAACAAAAATAAAAACAAAGAAAAACTGAAAAAAAAAAACACTGAAATTATGGAAGCAACTAAATTTAATGTTTAGGTCTAAAAAATGAAATGAAATTCACAAAAAATGCCTTTCGGAATTAAATTCAAAAATATTAAAGAAAAAGTGAAAAAAAAAGAATTAATTAGATTAAACCCAAAAAAACAAACAAAAAACCAAAAAGAAGAAAAAGCTAAATTTGTAAACTAAACGTGAATTTTTTAAACTTAACGTATTTATACACAACAAAAAAGAAAACAAATTCTAGAAAATTATGAAAATGAAAATTTAGAAGCAAAATTTACCAAAAACAAAAAAAAAAACTCAGACGAAAGTTCTACAGAAATCTTTATAGAGATGATCAATGGGGGCTGATGCTGGGAAATTTCCTAACATTTAAGCAATTTGAACAGCTCTATGTATTTTTGTTAAGTTTTAATTTAATCATATTTCTTTTACTCCTCTTCTAAAGTGCCTTTTCTAGCCTTAATTTGTAACTTAGGAACTTTTTTGATTTTCACAATTTTCTACATGATTTTTTCAGCACCCTTCCCCCAATAAAAATCAAAAAGAACTTTCGTCGGTTTCAAGTCTGGCATAAATATTATATTGATATATTTTTAATAATGTTTATAAAAACCTTTCGGCAAAAACTTTTCGGCAAAATCGTTATAAAGTAGATATTATTTTCTATTTCAAATATATCATTTATAAAGCACACAATGAATAAAAACGAAAATCAAATCTAACGTAATAAGCGTAATTTACAGCAATAGCCATAGCCATATAAACACAGACACATATATATATATATATTATATATGTACGTGTATGTAACTCTCATATGATAAAAAGAAAATACTACAGAGTCCCCCTACCCTAAAATAGACTTAAATGTTCCATATAAACAACTACAACTTCGGTCTATGTATTACGAGTATTTCACACACACACACACACATAAACATATTTCTTAACTTCCTCCAGGAAATACTTATATATCATTGTACGAAGTCAAGTTTCAACAAGTTTTCTATCAACTTTTAGTGCAAACTTTATGTTCAAATTAACTTTAAATGTCGAAATGAATGTTCTTATTAATCGAAGAAAAAACGGAGAAAAAACCAAAACAGAATAAACAAAAAAATATTTTACAAAACAACAGCATTGTATAGGGTATAAGAGTGTCACATTATGTTTTATTTTTGATAGGTTCAACAAAGGCTGATTTATTATTGCTTGGTTAACTTTTGGTTAAAGGTTGCGAATCCTTCGCTATTGCAGCACGTAGCCCATGCTGGGAGCTGAGGGCGTCAGCTCCGCCTGAGGCTGATTGATCTCCTGATGACGCTGCAGCAGGCCTAGACACTGATGCAAGCACTGTGTGCTGGCCGTGGAGATGGCTTTGAGCAGCAGCAGATCCGGGTCTGTGGGCGAGAAGGAAGCACAGTCGATGTTCTCAATGGCGCGCGCCAGTGAAGCGTTGCTGTGGAAGAGGAAGAAGAGAAGAACAAAGATATTAGCTATGCAGAGCTGGAGAGGATTCACCCTGCACTCACCACTGCTCTGTCAGGAATAAGGCCTGGCGCGCAGAGACCATAGCATCGGAGGCAGCGAGCAGCTCACGCGGCGGCAGCGGTGATGAGTTGCTTATGTCCATGGCCTTGGTGTGACTCTCCACCACAGCACGCAGTCCATCTACCCATTCCTGGCGTGCACGTGCATCATTGGCACGCAGTTTTACCGTGTCCCCGGAGGCACAGGCCACTGAAAATGTTCTCGAATCCTCATCGCTGGGATAGACCACAGCGCCGGCAAGCTGCACCTGACCACGTGGCGCACTGGCCAGCACGTGAGGCGAGGGTGCTATGTCATCGCCCACAGCGGCGGAATCGCACAGGAAATAGCTGAGGTAACCCGTCTTGGCGTCCACAGTGAACCAGCGATATTGCCAGCCTGGAGAGAAGGAACTTGAATATATAACTGCTTTATAGCTTCTCATTTACCTCACCCTTCATCACATTTGTGTACTTGCTGAGCTGCCCGCTGAGCGGATGGCGCAGCGATTGATTAATCATGCGATTAAGATTGGATTCCATTGCGTTGCAGTCCACAAGATTCTTCTCGCAATTGTCGCCCTGCTGGGAACAACAACAGCTGCTTGATGGCCTCTGCTGCTGCGATTGCTGCTCTGCCTGTTGCTGCTGCGCTTGCTTTTGCTTCGAACGGGACTTCTTGTTGCGTTGTAGCGTGGCTTTGATTTTGCGCAGAATTTTTACAGTTTTTATTTGTGCAAATTGTGTAAATAAACAAAAAAAATATAAAGTGAATTCTTTCTTGTTGCAAAAGTTCTGTTAGAGTGTTGCCAGTACGTTGCAAACAGCTCAGCTGACACAGCACTGCTCAAATCTGGCAACGTCATGCTTTTGTTTACATTACGCTTTTAAAATACTAGCAGCGCATACTTTTGGTATTTTTACAGTTCTTATCAACTGGTTTCACTCTGTTACGCTTAACAGCACCAATTTGAGTTTAACTAACATTAACAGTGCAACAACAAAGCGAACGAGGCGCATAAATTTCGCAAAATTTACGTGCTCGTGAAATTTGTTTAAACAAACGATTAGTGTAAACAAAAATAATGTGAATTATAGCCTTGTCGCAAGCAATTGAAATGCCTGCGCGCCTGCATTGGTAATATGAAATGTGCATTTAAAGTGCTGGCAAAACAACGACAACGCGAGTGGAAAAGAGTGAAAAAAATCAATTTGTATCCAGAAGCAGAAGCAGAAGGTGGAAAGAGGCAGCACACACACACGCACACACAGAGACAGACAAGACGCAGCAGAAGTTCTGAAACTGTGAAAAGATGTGTGCGCTGCTGCTGCTGACGCCGCTGCCGACGCTGTTGGCTCCCCATGCTGCCGTTGCTGCTCCCTCTGCCTCTGGGTGATGATGTTGATGGAGTTCTTCTTTCGTTCTTTATAAAAATAAAACATATTGCAAATGGCAATTAAAAAGTTGAATTTTACATTTTCGCGCGTTGTGCTGTAAAATCTGTGTACAGATTTGTTTGTGTGTGTGTTTGTAACCCCTCCGCCCCCTCCCTTGCTGCATAAAGATTTAAAAATAAAAAGAATCAAGAGCAAAGACATATGCTCCATGTGTATGTGTGTGTGTATGTTTCCGCGTTTATGTTTTATGCGGCCGTTGCGTGACGCCAACGTCGACGCCGACGTTGTTCTGCTGCCTTCGACTTGATTTATGACATTTAACATTTACCCGCTTTTTGGTGGGTGCCTCCTGTCACAACTGTGCGTGTGTTTGTGTCGTGTACGTGTGTGTTTATGTTCATGTGTGTGCCTATCTGTCTGCGTGTGTGCCCCATGTGTGTGTGTGTGGGAGTTTGTTAGAGGTCGAGGGTTGCATTTTGCTGAAATTAGTGAAAATTTAATTAAAATAGGCTCACATTTTTGTCCACTTTGCTAATTTGTTTTGTCTATGTCTACCTCTCTTCCACTTCCCCTCGCACGTTCTCTAAACAAACCACCCACACACACACAGTCAGAGTTGCTGCTACTGCTCAGTGTGACCATGAAAAATGCCAACGAGAAATTTGCGAAAATCAATGAAAGCAACAACAGCAAACAAAAGTGTAACAACAGCAACAACAACAACGTCGCGAATAATAATAATAATAGTGAAGGCAGCAAGAAAAAAAAATATTTTTAAATTAAGTGAAATTGAAGGCGAGTCCGTTATGCTGCGCTGCCTTCACAATAGTTAAGACTCATCAAAAACAAAAAACAAAAACAAAATAAAGCCGCAACTGCAAAGCGCTCCCCCTCCTGTTCCGCCACTGCCCCCGTCCCCCTACCACAACAAAATGGATGGTCAACGTGCTCGCGATCTGTTAACGTTGCTGCAGGAGCGCGTTGTATTTCTTACGGGCGGACGTGATAGGCGTGGCGGCCCCTTGCTTTGTTTTCCGGCCACACCACGGAGGGATCGCTTGAAGCCGGAGGATTTGCGTCGCCTGCTCAGCTACTTGATTAGCATACCAAGGTGAGTAAGAAGAACCAGAAGAGGAAGAGGAAGAAGAGAGGGGGACCTCCATCGATTGGCGATTGGCGATTTTTTTCATGTTAAATGTTTATTTATTGCGCGAAGCCTGCGACGCCTTCTTCGCAGCTGCTGCCGGCACAATGCATTGCCATTGTGTGTCAGCTGACGTCGCTGTTGGCGTTGCCGTCAACTGCGTTTCTGCTTCGTTTCGTTTCGTTTGCGGTCTTGGCTTTGTCGCCTCACCCGCGCAGCTGCAGCTGCTGCTGTTGCTGTTGCATTCCACTTGATTTTCCAGTTCTCGCATGTTTTATGAATCATCCAAACGGAGGCAACAACAGCAGCAGCCACAGTCGCTGCCCGCAGTGGCAGCCGCGACGACAATGGCGACCCAAGCAACACGCACATTGTGGTTCTTGTTGTCGTTGTTGTTGCAGCTAGGCTGACATTGAATGTTGCCAAACAGAAGCAAAGAGAAAGAGTAAAAGAGGGAAAGAGGGAGGGCGAGGGGGGGAATGAGAGAGCTTGAGCTTCAGTGTGAGTGAGAGAGAGCGAGAGAGCAGGCAAAGCCAAGCCAAGGCAAGGCAACCACAACACAAATTGCATAAATCTGTGCGACAAAGAAAGCAAACAAGAAAAAAGAAGAAGAAGCATAAACACATAACAGACATAATAAAAAGTAACTAAACCGGCAGCGACAACAACGGCAGCGACAGCGACGTCAGCAGAGCCGGCTACAGCTTCCACACTCTGCGAAAAGAATGCGGCAAATGGCTAAGCTCTTGAAGAAGAGTTGTTGTTGCTGCTGTTGTTATTCTTGCTGTTGTTGTTGTTGCTGCTGTCGTTTTAGCCCAAAAAGGCGGCCAAGAGTCAAAGTGCCAAAAAAAAAAATAAAGGCCCAAAGAGCAGCGAGAAAACAACACAAATAAGAAGATTGAAACGACATAGCGCACTTGCAATACCCTAGTATTGCATAATAATAAGGGGTATATTAGTTACATTATATTGCAATGTACAATACAATAATCTGATAGATGAGATAATCTACGAATCAATATGAACCTTATATAACCTCAAAGAATGCCGTGAATGTTTTATAGAGACAGCTTTCCCTACAAATTTGAACTTATAATACTCTTTAATGTGTATATAAGTAAGATAATACTTTGATATACAAGACTCACCGTTTTAATTATCCACAATACAATGTAAACCTTAGTAGTGCAAGAGAAATATGGAAAGTCCTATTGAAACAACGACGCATTGTATTTATCGTACTCTGTTATAAGAATTTAGAAGTAGGAACAATATAATATGTCTTAAAGATCCAAAGCTCCTCTTCATGTTAGGCTAGAGAACTTCTCTGTGCATTGCAAATTTCCTATTGATCATCTTCAATCCAATTAACAATACTCAGTTATAAGAACTTAAAAGAAGAAGCATATAATACCATGTTCCCCTTAACATTAACTCCCTTCCAATATAAACCTTGTAAACCATTTCATACATTGCTTACAACTCTCAATTCCCATTGAACATCTTCAAAACCAATTGTCGCTGCCCAATTGGAACATGTTTTCGAAGGTATACCACATTGTTAAGCATTCCCAAACTCAAGACAAGAGATCAAAATGCCATAAAGAAGCTACGCTCCGAAACAACCAAAGATAATAATAATGATGGGGCCCAAAAGCAAAACAGAAATTGCGATTACGATTGCGACACGAAAATATGGCAGAGCATGCTCTATAAACAGCCAGACTGACACAGTGAGTTTTCCTTTGCTTATTCATGGGGAAAAATGCAAAAAAGAAAGAAAGAAAACGAAGAAAAATCACGCTAATGAGTCGATGCAGAGTCAACGGGGCCAAAAAGCGAAGCCAAGTCGCGACATGAATCACAGAGATTCCCATGCCATGTCAACGCGTGGCGCATTGTTCACATTCAGTCGCTTATCAGCAGCGCCGGCACCTAAACGGTGTAGGGAAGGAGGGGACAGAGGGAAGAGGAGAGAGGACACAGTCTTCCCCATTACGCGACACTATCGCAATGTCCCATATACGAGGCGCGTTGTAGGGTTTGAGTAGCCTCGACGTTGACTGATAAGAGACGTAAACCGTGGGGGGGCAGTTAGTAGGCAGAGAGAGGAGGGGAAGACAGAGAGGAAGACAGCTTGCTGACGACATGGACGCACGCCTTATCTGTATCTGCTCCCTCTCCCTCTCTCTCTCTTCCTCTGTTGCTGGCAGCTTGCCCAGTCTGAATTCGATTTTCGTATTTTTTTTGTGACTTTTGTTTTGTTTTTGTTTTGCTTTCTGCTTTTGCCTTGTTTGTCTGGCTCTGCCTGCCTTTTATTTATTTCGCGTTTCATGCGAATTCGCGCATTTTTGTTTATTCCATTGCACAGCGCTGTCCTCTTTTGTTGTCCGCTGCTTCATCAACATTGGCAATGCAAAAATTCTCTTGTTCAACTCCCGCGTTTCTCAAAATTTTAGACACGTCGTTGTCGTCGCTTTGGGCAACTTCCCCATTATTCGATCCCTTGTTTAATTCTTACAGATTTATGGGTTATATAAACAATTTTTGATTAGTGTTTCGCTTTGCTCTTTGTCAGTGTGTTTTAGTTTACTTCTTTTATGCGGGCGTGCACGACTTGCTTCCCCAGATTGAAACTGTCGATAAGAAGTTCTTGAAAACATTTGTTTCACACGTTTTGTGTTAGTCATGAGTGTGTGGGGTGTGTGAAGGTGTGGGTATATAGAGGGGACAAGCTGTATATGTATTCTTTGCCAATATCATTGCTATTACTGTGGAATATTGTAATCTTCTCAAGATCTCAACTAAATTGATTGAAGTTTGCTTGGTTGCATCTTCATAGATTGTATAACATTTCTACCTAGTAATCTCGTTCTAAAGTTCTCTAGATCACATCTGAATTCAGTTAAGTTTGCGTGGTTTCAATTTCCGTTATATTCCCATACATTGCTGAACATTTATAGCTAGTAAACCCATTCCAAAGATCTATAGATCTCTTAAGAATTCAATCAAGTTTGCGTGGTTGCATCTTCCTTTGTATCTCAATAGATTCTGAGACATTTCTAACTACTAAACTCATTCTAAAGTTCTCTAAAGCTAAACAAAGTATTGTCATGTGTGCGTGGTTTCAGCTTCCTTTGTTTCCCTATAGATTCTAAGTAGTGTTTCCATTCTAAAGTTCTGTAGAGCTAATCAAAATTCAGACCAGTTTCCAGTTCAACTTAAAAAAAACCCTAGAAATGCTCAAAAACCGCACAACAACAAACAATCAGGCCAAGAAATAGCGGCAAGCGTGAAGAAGGCATAAAGAAAAGAGCGAAGAATGAGCATAGAAGAACAGACAGAGAATGAAAGAGAGAGGGAGTGGGAGGGGAGAGGGCCCTCACTAATATCAATAAAATAAATATTTATAGTTAATGTTGTGATTAAAATTCAAATAGAATGCAAATCAGAGCGCAAGACACGACGCAAGCGGCACTTCTAAAGGGGTCTGGGCAAGAGGGAGGAGGGCTGAGGCAGTCTGCTTGAATGGGAAACGGTTTGTCGGAAATTATTAGCTGAAATTGGTGTCAAAGCAATAGAAAATGCGCTTCGACGGGGCCTACAGAGAGGGGCATCGAGAGAAATGTCATAATTTATGCAAAAGACGTAAACAGAGCAACGAACCAAACACGACTAAAACCGAACCGAACAACACTCTCACTCACGTGCCAAACCGAGCTCTTGCTCTCTCTCTCTATACCTTATTCTCTTTGCGATACTGAGTCAAAAACATTTCTAACTCACCTTTCACTTGCAGCGATGCGGCGAAGAATCTCGGCTTCACAGTCATCATTGACATGCGAGGCAATGGCAACTGTTCGACGAATGTGAAGACAATATTGAAGGTACTGCAGGAGCATTTCAGTGCGAATATACACAACGTGGTGATCATTAAACCGGATAATTTCTGGCAAAAGCAACGCGCCTCGATCAGTTCAAATAAATACAAGTTTGAGACGCAAACCATATCGATAGAGGCGCTCAATAAGATCGCTGAATCACATCAACTCACTGGCGATTTTGATGGTCAACAATCGTACGATCATCAGCAGTGGACCGATGCACGATTAGCGATCGAGGATTTCTTTTGGCAGGCAGGTGATATGGCCGATCGCATAGATGATCTACAAGAGGATCTCAATCGCAACGATTTTGCCGAAGATGTTAGTCTGGCACGGCATGCCATCGATCATCACAACGAAATGCGTAAAAAGATAACCAAATTGCCCATTGAGGATCTTGATATACAGGCTAAAAAGCTGCTTACGAAGATCAATTTGGCTGCGGCAGCTAATGCCGGCACAGCCGGACAGGTAAGGCGTAAAGTCTCTAATTGAAAACTTCCTTTAACTTTCTCATCTTTCTTGCAGTGCGCTGGCGGTTCAACCACATCGGATTGCTCTGATTCCGGTACCTCTTCGGCTGGTCAGCAGCAGCAGGGAGGTGTGCAGAATTCACGTGTGTCCAGCAATATTAACAATCCGGATATGTCGGCAGCTATAAACAAAGCGATGCGCCAGATCGACCTCATTCACTCAGGCCAGGAGCGTCTACTGATGCTGTGGCAGCATAAAAAAATCAAACTGGATCAATGCTTTCAATGGCGTCTCTTCGAACAGGATTGTGAGAAAATGTTCGATTGGATCTTACACAATCGTGATGTATTCCAGTTGAGTTATGTGGAAATTGGACACAATTATTCAGTTGCCAAATCCCTGCAAGATGAGCATCAGAAATTCGCTGTAGCCTCAATGAATGTCAATGTGAATATTGATCGCATACTGGCCGTGGCAGCGCGTCTCATTGAGAGTCAACATTATGCAGCACAGCACATTAAGACGCTGGCACAACGTCTCGATCGCACCTGGAAGGATTTCGGTGCTGGACTCGATGAACGTACCGCTGTACTCCAATTGAGCGTGCTCTTCCACCACAAAGCCGAGCAATATTGCAATAGTGTGGCCAGCTGGGCTGCTGCTTGTCAGGCATCGCAGCCATTGCCCTCAGATATACAAAGTCTGGAGACGGCAATACGCACACATCAGTCACTGTACGAGGCCATGTGTCAGGCCTACACTGAAGTGCATTCAACGAGTAAGAAGTTGCTCTATCAACTGGATCATTTAGTGCAGGTTTGCAATCAGCCACCTCCACCGGGTGTGCCGGATCATCGCAAGAATAGCAACAACAGTGGATATAACAAATATGAGAGACAGAATCCTGCAGCGGATTATAGCGAAGGAGCCAGTCATGTGCTGGCGGTCATACACCAAATATTGGGCCATCATCGCACACTGGAGGCGAAGTGGCATCAGGAAAAGATCAGATTGCATCAGACATTAGCGTTGCGTCTCTTTCAGGAGGATGTCAAGCAGGTGCTGGACTGGCTAAAGAATCACGGTGAGGTGTTTCTGCGCAAGAACACTGGCATTGGCAGGAACCTGCAGAAGGCTCGGGTGTATCAGAAATCGCATGAACACTTTGAGAATGTTGCACAGAACACATACAGCAATGCGGAGAAGCTACTGGCAGCTGCTGAGGAGCTGGCACGCAGTGGCGAAGCGGATCCCAATGAGATCTACTCGGTGGCACGTGAACTGGAACTGCAGGTGGCAAGTTTTGCGGAACGTGTGGAGCAGCGGCGTCGTCGTCTCGAAATGGCTGTCATTTTCTATACGCATGAGAAGGAAGTGACCGCGTGGATTGAATCACTGCGCACCGATGTGAGCACTGATGAGACTCGACTGTCCACAGAGAATCTCGAGGGTATCGAGCAATTGCTGCAACAGTATAAGAATCAACAGGAGAGCACTGTGAATGCCTGCCTGACGATAATCGCACAGGGTGAGGCATTGCTTCAGGAGATGTCCGTTCACGAGCATGTGGACAACACGGGCTCGCTGGCCGCGCTCGAGGCGACACTGGAGAAGCTTAGCAAGCAAAAGGTTGAGGTAGAGGAACTCTGGTCAGCGCGCAAGTTTCGTGCTGATCTCATACTGCGTTTGCGCTACTTTGAACGACATGCCCTGGATTTGTCAACGCAGCTGGAGATTTGGTCAGAGGAAATGCAGCATGCCGACTTGTCGCGGGATTATCAAAAGGCAGAGCAGCTGCTGCGCATGCACAACGAGGCCGTGACGGATATACAGAATGCTACGTATGAGGTACTGCAACAGGGTCAGGATTTGTTGCAACTCTTCGAGAACGCTGGCTTTATATCCATGGCAGATGCCACGCATACGGCACAGGCGCGTATTGAATATCTGCTGGATGTGCTACGTGAACGTGAAATTGATCTGGAGGAGCTGACAGAGGCAAAGCGTGCCAAGCTGGAGCAGGCGGTGCAACTCTGTCAGTTTCAGAACGATGCCAATCAGGTTATCTCGTGGATACGCAATGGCGAAGCCATGCTGGTTGCTAGCTTTGTGACGCCCAACAGCCTGCAGGAGGCAGAGCAGCTGCGCAAAGAACATGAACAGTTTCAGGTGAGTTATTCAACATAGATTTCTTTATACTTAAACTAACTTTATATCTCCTTCCTCTATAGATTGCCATCGAGAAAACACACACGTCGGCGGTGCAGGTGAAATATCGCGCCGATGCCTTGATTAATGCCAATCATTATGATCCCAAATCGATACGTGAGATCAGCGATGATGTTACCAAAAAGTGGCAGCAACTGGTCACGTATGCAGAAGAGCGTCACAAACTTGTAACTGCTTCCATTAACTTCTACAAGACAGCGGAGCAAGTGTGCTCTGTGCTGGACAGTCTGGAGCGAGAGTATCGACGTGAAGAGGATTGGTGTGGCGGCGGTGGCAGCAGTGATAAAGCCCAGACCATTGTGCAGTTAATATCCAAACATCAGGAGCAAAAGGAAGCCTTCCTCAAGGCATGCACATTGGCGCGCCGCACCGCGGAGACATTCCTCAAATATGCGAATCGTTCGCAGCAGTATTACCAATACACGCAGGGCAACTGTGAGGCGCATGTGAAGAGCAAACTGGACAAGTTGTTGACACAGGAGAATCAAGTCTTGGATTTCTGGACAATGCGCAAGAAGTCACTCGATCAATGCCAGCAATTTGTACTGTTCGAACGTAGCGCCAAGCAGGCCATTGAATGGATACACAACACAGGCGAGGGTTATCTCTCATCGCGCACCAATCTGGTGGGCATATCGAGGGAGGAGACAGAAGGTTTGCTCAAAGAGCACAATGAGTTTCGTAGCACGGCCAAGGAGACGCGAGAACGGGTCAAGCTACTTATACAGCTGGCTGATAGTCTGGTGGAGAAGGGTCATGCGCACGCGAGTTCCATTAAGCAATGGGTGGCCTCAGTGGATCAACGTTACAAGGACTTCAGCAATCGCATGGACAGCTATTGTGAGCAGCTAGAGAAATCGTTGGGTATGTCGCAGCAGCTTATGCATCCCAACGATTCCACATCGGCAAACAGCAGCATGTCCGGGGCGAGCAGCAATAGTGATCGTCATTCGGATCCAACGCTGGAGGCGAAACTCACAACCTCAGCCAGTTCGGCGGCCAGCAAAGAGATCAACGAAGAGAAACGTAAGTCGGCACGACGAAAAGAGTTCATCATGGCGGAGCTGATGCAAACCGAGAGAGCCTACGTAAATGATTTGGCCACATGCATCAAATGCTTCCTCGAAGAGTTTCGCAGTGGTCGCAATGTGCCACAAGCTCTCGTGGGGCAGGAGGATATCATCTTTGGCAATATACGTGAGATACATCACTTCCATCAGAAGATCTTTTTGAGGGAGCTAGAGAAATACGAAACAATGCCCGAGGATGTGGGACATTGTTTCGTTACGTGGGCTGTTAAGTTTGATATGTATGTGCATTATTGTAAGAACAAACCGACATCGAATAATCTGCTTGTGCAACATGCTGGTAACTATTTCGAGGAGCTGCAACGTCGCCTCGAGGTGGAGCATCCACTGCCAGCGTATCTGATTAAGCCAGTGCAACGTATTACCAAATATCAATTGCTGCTCAAGGACTTGTTATCGTGCTGTGAGGGTAGCCACGGTGAGATCAAGGAGGGCCTCGAGGTAATGCTCAATGTACCCAAGAAGGCCAACGATGCCATGCATCTGTCGCTGCTCGAGAACTGTGATGTATCCATTGATAAACTGGGCGAGGTGGTGCTGCAAGATGCATTCCAAGCGTGGGATACCAAACAGATTATACGCAAGGGACGCGAACGTCGTGTATTTCTCTTTGAGTTGTATCTGCTCTTCGCCAAGGAAGTTAAGGATTCGAATGTGGTGAAATATCAATTTAAGAGTAAACTGATGACCACAGACATGGGCATCACAGAGCACATCGAGGGCGATGAAACAAAGTTTGCCGTCTGGACTGGTCGCTCGCCCATGCTCTCCGATTGTCGCATTGTGCTCAAGGCGAACAGTTTGGAGACCAAGCAGGTAAGATATCATCTCTATCTCTATTTATACTTTACTAAATCTTCTTTTACTCTCTGCAGATTTGGGTAAAGAAACTGCGTGAAGTCATGCAGGAAACTTGCTTCTCGGGCACCTCGCTAACGTTGCCAAAGTCACCGGCCAAGAATTCAGGCTCATCACAACGTTCCTCCCGGGATTTGGATGAGCCACTCACGGAGAACGATCACGATCGTTGCTCACTGGCCAGTTTCGGTTCGGGCAATACCACAGACAGTGATAATAAGGTAAGTTTGAAGAGTGCGCTCTGTTATAGTTAACATTATGTTAGTTTACAGCGCTGTAAGCTTTTCTAACAGCTGCGCGAAGCTTGCAAGCTCGCAAAGCTCTCAAAGTTTTGGTCCTACCTCAAATAAGAAGCGCGTAAGCCATTCAAAATGTATTGCAGCCCTCTCTATCTCCCTAGAGACTTCCTCTCTCTCTTTCTCTCTCTCTCTGTCTGCCTACCTCTGCTCTCTCGGCATCTTTGAGCTTTGGTGTTAAAGATGCTGGCTCTGCTGACATACTATTGGCTGCCACTGAACTAGTTTTTTCGGCTCGTCGCTGCTGCTCTGTCTGCAATATGTTTAAAATTCATAGCAGGGCTTAATGAGATTTTCCTCACTGCTGCGTGCATCGGCTTCGGCCTGTTGTCTTTGCCTGTTTGTGTGTGTGTTCGTGTGTGTGGGAGTGGTGTCTGTGTGTGTGCCTCCTGAATTATATATGACTTGCTTTTAGCGTTTCGCTACATTTTCTTAATGTACTTTTTATGCGACACTCTTTTTTAGTATAGTTTCAACTACGTTGTCGTCGTCGTCTGTTGAGATTTCTCGCAACGACTTTCAATGGGTTTTTATTACAGTTGAATGTTTAATGACAGTTCCCTCCCCGTCAGTGTGTGTAGTTTGTATATGAAGGATTTTAATTATAATAGGCTTTTCTAAAAAGAGACTGAGGGCGTAACATTACGACCGTTCTGTTCTCGAGATCCTCGGCTAACTGATTGTGATTTGAAAATGGCTTTATGTACGTTTCGAGAGGCTCTTTGTGTATGTGTGTGTGTCTGTGTATGTGTTGCGGCTAGCAAACACAAACATAGCACAAGCTTTCGGCAAACAAAGTGAGAGAGAGAGAGAGTAGAGGAGCGAGAGCCCTAGCGAAGTTGTGAAGCTTTTGCAGTGCGAATATTACGTATACGCAGCGTATACGGCTGCTGCTACTGGTGCTAATTGGCAGCTTGCCACTCGAACGCGCGCGCTCATGCTCTCTTTCTCCATCTCTCTCTTTCCTTATCACTCTCTCTCTCTCTTGCACACTCCCTACCCTTAGGCTTTTGCTCTCTCACAGTGAGAGCTTTTTTTTGGCGGTTCACGCTATTTGTTGTTGTGGCAGCACTGCGTTGGTAGCGCGTTCGCATTTGTTGTTCTTGTTGCCATCGGCAGCGTCGGCGTCGGCATCGGCATCAACGTTGCGTAGCGTAGCGTCCGCGCGATTCGCTGCTCCAGTTGTTTCGTAGAGTTTAAGCCAAAAGGTTCATTGTCGTCGTCGCCGTTGTGGTGGTCGTCGTCGTCTTCGTCTCTGTTTCCGTCGTCGTCGTCGCTGTCGCTCTGTCTACGTCTACATCTACGTCGTCGTCGTCGTCGTCGTCTCTGTCGCTATCTTTTCCTTAAGCTTCGCAGCTGCCTGCAGATGCGCGCCCGGTCAAACGACAACGTTGCAGCCGTAGGAGCAGCACCAGCAGCAGCAGCAGCTCCCACTACTACCACCTACAGTGTCTCCCACATCATTACCACCACCGCACAACGACGTCGTCTAACGTTATTCGCCTACAACTAAAATCAGTGCCGCGCCACATTTTGCGGTCCAAACTGAATTTTATCCTCATCTCTTTGGCTTTCTCTCTCTGCTAAACTGAAACTGACTTTTTTTATTGTGCGGGTCTTGAAATTGAATTCAAAAAAACAAATATATAAAAATAACTTAAGAAAACAAACTACAGCAAAAGTGCTAAGGGGGTACTTCAAACGGTATTATTATTATTATTTTTAATCAGCTGATAAGCTCTTGTGCGGCGTTTGTGTGTGTACGTGTGTTTGGATAGAGATAAAACTATGCTCGCACTCAGCCCGTAAATCAAAGGTGCCAGCTGTTATTTCTTCAACATTTTTATCTGCATTTCTTCTTATCCAACTTCCAAAAAAAAAAAAAAACCCCGCCACGTTCTCGTTCTCTCGTGGGGCGCATAAATCACAAGAAGCAGCAAATCGTATCGAATCGATCCCTACTGAACCCCAAGAAATGGCAAAACCAAATTAAAATTGCCGCAAAAAATTAAAACGACAAAATAAATAAATAAAGCTAAACAAATACACCTATATATAGTATATATATATTTGTATATATTGTGTATATAACTATATATAAACTGAACCGTATTGTGCACAGTCGTGACTCGTTCGTTGCCTGAAAATATAAATATATATATATATTATATTTATAATAAATAGCTGGCACAACAACAAAGTGTGCAAACCTTTTTTCTAGCTGAAAGAAAAAACTGACGCGCCTCTGCTGCCGCCGCCGCCCACAATTTGTGCTGCCTTTGACCTTTTTCACGCCTTTAGCTGCTTGAGTAGCAGTTACATTTGCTTGCAGGGAAGGAGGGAAACGCAATTTGAGTCTCTTTGGCTTTTCATTTTTGCCAATTTTATGATATTTTTCTTGGGTTTGTGCCCAAAAAAGAAAAGAGAACCGCAAATTGTGAGAGGCATCATGCTGCTTTGGCGCCCTTAGCGACGTCAGTGACAAGTGCCGTCGCTGTCAACTGCACTGTGATCGCAACGACAGGGTGTCTTTGTCAGTCTGGATTATATTACCTAATCATATGCTTTACAGACTTTCATCTGTATGCAAAATGGAAATCAATCTGTAGCTCACTTAATGCCTGGAATTTGAAACAGAACTTTGTCAGTCTAGGGAATCCATTAGTATCTATTTATACTTTAGCATTTTATATGACCAATTTAATAACAGATTGTACCTGCAAATACTTTGACTTGGCTGTCTTTATTACTGGGAATTTCTTTAGTGTCGCCTTTTTTGTCTGTATGAAAACCCAGATCTCAGAGAATATACGAGCTACGGCTATCAAATTTGGTAACAATATGTCTTATTGTGGCCTTCAAGTAGAGGTTGCTATAGAATTTGGCCACGCCCATCTTACGCCCACGTAAATCAGAAATTAATGTCTTGCTAGAGTTATTTTAAAGCTAGAACTTTCCTTTTTGGTTTGAACAATAATTATCCAATTAATTTCTGATTTGGTTGCGATGGACGACATAAAGAAACATTTTAAACTCAATTTTATCACAATTGACTTATTCTTATTAGAAATTGATAATATAACTATCCTTGGCTATAATCTTACCCTTATAGGAAATGGATAATTAATTTTCATTTTGTTTATATGTAATATCCTTTGCTATAATCCTTGACTTGCCTTGGTCTATACTTTCCTTCATTTACAAGGTTTAAGCTCATAGAGTCTTATCTATTTCTATTTTGCTTTTACATTTGTTAAACTGTCATTAGATTTCTTTCTTCTATAGTTGCCTATCTTTACAGCTTCATACCTTGCATATGGTATATTCCCATTGAGTCACCTTTCTCACTCTCTCTCTCTGTTGGTCTTGCTCTCTTCTTTGTTATGCTGGCCGCGTCTTGTGCCTTGACAAGGCAATTAATTGCACGCTTAGCTTATCTATTGCATTTTAATACGCCGGCGCGTTAGTATTGCTTTCTGTTGCTGTTGTTGTTGTTGCCATGGCGTGCGACATGTTTTGGTCATTATAATTATTATTATTATTGCTCTCGACTCGTTACTGCCGTCGCGCTGCATTGCAATTTAACAGTGCGTGTGTGTGTGTGCGTGTAAAATGGGTTTGGTCAGTTTGATATACATCAAGGAATTCGCGCGAAATAAACACACACACACACACACACACAAATTTCAGTTTATCATTTTGTAATACCTCAATTCTTCGTTTAAGAATAGCAGTAATTTGTTGCTTGCAAAAGTTATTGCAAAAATGAGTAAAGAAAGAAATTTGAACTGCCTAGAAAGAAATTTCACCTAGCAGCACATTTTCTTCCTTCTGTCTTTCTTTCTTCTTTTCATTCTCCCTTTCTCTCCCATTAGGCAGCTGCCAAAAGTTGAAAACTTTTCGCTTGTTTGTTTTTTTGTGGATACTTTTTAAAATGTCACAAATGTAACTCAAAATGGAAAATGGGTTTCTTATTTATTTGTATTTTTACTCGGACTCTTTCTCTGTCTCTTCCTCGCTGTGATGTGCGCACTCATTTGCACAAATTGAATTAAGTTGAGGCTCTGCAAGGAACAACATAATGTAGGTAGATTTGCTGGCGGGAGTAGGGTAGGGAAGGGTACTCCAACTTCTGCTAGCTGAGCTGTCCTGTCCTGGGCTAATGGTGGGCGTGGCAGCTTAGCCGTTTGTCAACGCCGCAAACCGAAGTTTTTAATGCCAATGGCTAAACCACAAAACTCAGCTCGTCAGCCTAAGTCCCCTTCCCCCTCGCCCCTCCCCCTTTGTCACTTAGCAAGCAGCTGTTGTTGTTGCCACACGCTACACAGCAAAAGGTCTCTGCAACTTTCCGCCAACATATGCAAATTTTCACGCGTACATGAGAGTTAACATTTCATTTATTTCTATTTCTATTTTCAAAATAACCTCGTTCTAATCGACAGCCAAAGTGCTTTGTTTCTGTTCCCCTTTCTACGAATTTTATTTAGAATTTTTAAAGTACAGTTGCTTAATGCAAATAATGTAAACAATTGTGTTAAACAAATTGTCTAGTGCGATGAATTACGGCAAAATTGATGATATGCTATGGATGAGTTGTGTAGATCAATTTGTAGCGCGATCTCTTTGTTTATAATGCCAAATGATATTGATACTTGGCTGTCTACTTTGACAGCTTTTCTTACAGATATTTCAACAGTTATAGTGAGATCTTTATATAGAGAAAGTAACAGAAAAAGAAGCAGAATTTTATCTATAGGCAAAACTGAATTTTATTCAAGAAAATCGCTTTTAAAATTTCCCATGCTTTAATTTGCTGCGTGCTTTATTTTTGCCCATGCGGTTAGTCTGTTAAATATCCAATGGGATTTTATTCCTGCCTTGCTGTTGTTTTTGTTGCTGTAGACCGCAAATCGGCTCGTAAATTATTTAATCATAATTGCTGCAGTCGCAAACAGTTGGTGCGGCACGCTGTGGTCTCCAGTCCAGAGTGTGTGAATCGCACGATGGCCAAGTGGCGGCGGCTATGGCGCACCTGCCACAACACACACAGGCACACGTGGGCAGCACTGTAAAAATAACAAACAATTACATATAAACAAAATGAAAATTAATGATAAATCTCTGTTTGTGAGTGTGTGGAGGGAGGCGGCAGCTTTTTATCTCAACAAATGGCAAAGGAAATAAAATCATATCGAAAATTAACAATTAAAATCAAAGCAAGAGAATGATTTTTAAAAGGAGGTAGCTGAGACCAACGTGCGTTTATAGTTTAGTCAATTAAGCTTCAGTTTTTCGTCCAATAATTATCGAGCAAAATATCGCTCATACGACTCGTTGTGCTAATAGATACAAATTGCAATGTCAGGATTGACAGAGCAGATGCTTATGTATACCGTAAATCCAATCAGCCACACACACACAGGCACACACGCACGAGAGCAGCTTGTCACACGCAAACGCAGCGTTCGTTTCAATTTGGATTTCTTTTTTTTTTGTATTTTGTATTTTGGGAGGTTTTGGCTTTGTGGCTTTTTGTGGCAAACGAAGCTCGTTTAAAAATAAAACATTGGCATCGCTCAACGTTCAACGTAGACAAAATTTATCGATTTGTGCGCGGATTTATTGACAAAATATTTAAGCCTCGCATGAAATTGAAATTTACAAAAATAAAACAGAGAGCAACAAAGAAAGCTGAAAGAACTGTAAACTCATTGCCTGCACAAATGTGAAGTGTGCAGATTGAGGAGATATTGTGAAGATTGTTAAGGAACCCCAACGTAATCATGAAAAGTGTTAAGAAGTTTCTCAACGAACGCATAAACAGTGTTGATGTTGCCGATGTTGCTGGTGGCAGCGGTGGCACAAAGAAGACACCGCTGGAGCGTCTCAAATGTGGCAATGACAACGAGGAGCAGGCAACACGGAGTCTGGATGGTGGCGTTGGCATTGGTGGCAAAGGTTACGCATCGATGCCAAATACACCGTTAACTCTGCCACCGTTGAGTGCACCCATTGCCATTGGCGATCCATCGCCATCACCATCGCTGGCTGATTCGGCACAAAATACACCGTTATCCACATTGGAGGAGGATTCAAGCACATCACCGAAACAGGCTAACAATGGAGCTGCCTCTGCTTCGGCTGTGTCGCTGTCACGTTCGCCCTTCACCTTTCCCACAGTGCCACAAACAACGGCAGCTGCTGCTGCCACACCGCAACCGCGTAAAACACGCCGCAAAATCTCGCTACCCTGGTTCCGGCAATCGAGTGTCAGCAATCATGGAGCACTCTCGCGGCAGCATACCATCGATACCCCGAGCTCGTTTCGTTTCTTTCGCCAGCCCAGCAATAGCGGCTTCAAGGTAAAACAAGTTTCCCTCCCCTACTCCCCCAGACTCCTGGAAAAACTTTGACAAACGGCACGTGATTAAGCGTGGAAGTCAATTAACTAAGCTGCTATATACCCTGTACTTCTACAAGAGGCAAGAGTGTCATTAGTCTGTAAATGTATCTACTTATACAGGGTATAATGACAGTCTGTCTTCCTCCCACACTCTGACAAAGGTTATCATTACTTTAACAACAGATCTGAACTGTATTTCAAGCTTATCTCAGCATCGACAAATCTTCTTTATTGCCCCAGAGAATTGCCAATTTTCCCTCATTTCTCTCCCCCTTCTCTATCTCTCTCTCAGTTGTCGCTTCCGGCCAACTATAATAATAAGAAGCTTTTGTTGCTCCCAAGTTGATTGTAAAGTGTTGTTGACCCGTTGGCCAACTTGACACGCCCACACACACAGACACAGAGTGTAAGGCAGACTGACAGTCACATTGGCATTTTAATAAGCACATTAATCATACGCAGTGTTGTGCGCTAATTTATTTACTTCAAGTCGCCTCAATTATTGTCAGCAGAAGCGTTTGCTCTGCCTTCCTGCCTGCCTTCCTTCTTCTTTTTTTCCCCATTTATGTCTATATAGAATATAATATAATATAATATATGAGAAGCGCAGCCAATCAACGCTGCCACAGTGCTCTGTCCAACTGGCTCCACACATAATGTATTTATCACTTCATCAAGCCATGTAAGAGCTTATCATCATCATCGTCCTACTGCTTGTAGTTGTTGTTGTTGGTATCATCATCATTATTCAGTGTGTGTGCATTGAGAGAGAGAGAGAGTCCTTTAGTCTTGTGTTGACCTTGCCCCGGCCCAGTGTGCTTGTGGCCTCTGCCTCGTGCCACTGCCGCCTGCCTAAACATGTTTTGTCAATTTGGTGTTGAGTGATGACAATGTCCGCTGTCCGCTGCCCACGTCTCTCTCCCTCTCTCTCTCCCTTTCGTACCATGGGCAATTTGCTGCCCTTTTCATTTACTTTACTCAATTAACGAAGCTTTTAATACACTTACTTGTGCTGCATTTCAGCCAAGTTGATTGCATTTGTTGCTTGTAAAACTTAAATCGCACTTCAAGTGAAATTTAATATTTCAAGCACGCACACGTACACACAGGCAGACAGAGAAGCGCTCGCGCGAATTCTTGTGGAAATGCCAATGTCGTTGAAATTTCTTTCACTAAAGAAGTTTCTTTTCTGCGGCCGTTGCTGCTGCTCGTGCCACGCTTCGTTCGATGCTTTGTTGCATGCAACGCTTGAGTTGCGCGTGGCTCACGCGGCGTATGCTTTATGCATTCCATTATAGCATACTTTTGCGCGCACACGCCAAATAAATCCTCCAGCAGTTGAGAGAAGGAACGAAAGAGAAAGAAAAGGAAGAGGAAGTTGAACCACAGCAGCATGAAAAACGTGTCGTGGAAAACAAAATTTCAGTTTCACGCAAAAATTCCAACACTGTCGCTGTCAGCTGCACTCCGGGGCAAGCTCTTCTCCGTGCCACGCTCACGTGCCCATAGCAACAACAACAACAGAAGAAAAAAAAAACATTGTAAACGAGGCAAGGAAGACAAGAACCCAAAACAACAACGACATCAGTCGTTAACATAAAAATGTTGCATAACACACACACAAACACTCAGAGAATAGACTCTATCTACAACTGAATGCTCTAACCAAGCTTAAAGATTGAAAATAGTTTAACAATCTTGATGCAAATTAAATTCTTCTCTAGTTTCTCACAACTTTTTGCAGCAAAACTTTCTTTCTGCATCATAAATTAATATCAAATTCTAAGTAAAAGTTGTTGGCAAAAGTAAATCCATCTCAATTATGCTTTATACCCTAGATTGAAGTGTAGGGTATATGTACAATATAAAGAGCCTTAGCACAAGACGAAGATACTTAGACTTAGCTTCCACATTGTCTGCCTCCTGTTGTTGTTGTTGTATCTTTTTTATGGCAGTAACAGCAGACGCTATACAGCAGCACTATCTGCAGGTTCTACTCCCCCTCCCCCCTACTTACCCCCTCTGCCTTTTGCAACAATGATATGCAAATTGTGCAAAAAGTGGGCGCTGAATGGCGCCGGGGAAAGCCCAAAGAGCTGAAAGCCAAAGCGAAAGGAATCAGGGATGCACAAGCATCACAAGCAGCAGCAAGAGCAGAGAAGAAGGACAAAGCAAATAGCAACAATTTGTAAGTAAATTGTCGCGAGGCAGAAACTTTGCAATGCCAAGCAAGCAAATCTCAACTGGCATGTTAGTTGCAGATACTACAACAGAGATAGATACAGTTACACACACACATACACACAACTACAGTTACAGTTACAACTACAACTAGTTACAGTTACAATTGCGTTGTAAATACTGCTACTATAGATAGATAAAACTATGCCAAAGACAGCTTAAGCAAAGCCCCTGGATGATGATGTTCTGAATGTTGTTGTTGTTGCTGTTGCTGTGCCTCTTCCTATTGCTGTTGCTGTCTCTTGCTCTTGGTTTCAGGGTCACTTATACATGTCCAAATACATTGACAACGATTCGTCATGGCAAATCACAATGGGTCCCTGGTTGACTGAAATGTGCTCAAATCTGTAGGCGAACATGGCGCTGCCTGTGCTATCTATCATCTTCAGTTCGTTTGCCATCAATACTGCGCCCTCTGGCCACTAACTGTTCTTTGTTCTGGTTGTACCAAACTTGTCCATCATATTGATTACGCTCAGCGGGTGGTGGCAAGAGGAGGAGGAGGAGGAGCAGAAGGCACAGTCTCCCTCAACAGCATTTGGGCTGACCCGCTGCTGTTCTTTGTTTGTTCCTGCCTGCACATATCGGTACGCTCTTTAATGCCCTTTGGGGCAAGGGAACTTAATCCAACTGTAAGAAAATACTTAAGCTGAGCTGCGTAATTAACCCAAGGACTTCTTTCTAGTTGAGGTCAATTCACAATTAGCTTAACTTTTAAAGTGCTACACTTCCGTTTAGCTCTTGCCATTTACATATCGTACCCTCTACATTTGTCTACCATTTATCAATATTTGTTCTTATCTAATTGCTGAGTGCACTAACCTGTCCCCCGCTGCTGCCCTTACCCTGCTCTTTATCTCTGCTGTCATGTTTGCACGTAATTTATTTAGAATATTATTCGATTTGTGCTGTAAATGGCTTTCATTCAATATAGTGAGAGGGAAGGGGAGAGCAAGCAGAGGGGAGAAGGAGCACTCGCACAAACAATGAGCCCGCAAATGTGGTCGAGGAATCGTCACATACGTTGTTAACATGCTGTCACACAATTATCAGAGACCACAGTGTGGCACAGGCAGGGGCAGGTTATGCAGTAGATGAGGAAGGCAACTGGTATGTGTATTGTTGTATTCACTCCACCTCCCCCTCACCAACCCCCTACTGACGCTTTGTTTGGCCATGTTCTTGTTGGGTTCGTTACAATGTAATTGATGTTAAGCGAGCCACCTTCTGCGCCTGCCTCTGCCTGCCTGCCTGCCTGGCACTGGTGCCACGCCCTCAGTGTCAGTTAATTGAATAATAGACGTTTATGTTTTATGTACAAACAACATATAAGCAAGAATTGTGTGTGTACGTGTGTGAGACTAATGAGATACTCTGGCAATTGTTGTGGCCTTTGTTTAAATCTCTCTTTGATTTGCAGACAACCAAGTGCACAATATATTTACCTATGTGTTGATGATGTGCACAATATTTTTACCTATGTATTGCTGAGGTGCAGAATGTGTTTACCTATGTATTGCTGAGGTGCAGAATGTATTTACCTATGTATTGGCTAAATGTATTCAGTCTCTTTAAGCTCTTTCCCTCTGATCTGATCTCATTTTGCAATCAGTTAAATGATGTTTGTAATGCGAATCTTTCTCTCTTTTCTTCTCCTTCTCTGGCAATTTTAATGACACAACAATTGCTGACTTTTTCTGTGCTGTTTGCCTCTTCTCTCTCTCTTTCTCTCTCCCCCTCTTCTTGCCTTTGCAATTGTGTGTTTTATTATGGGCTCCATAAAAAGGCTGGCAAAGTCATGAGCTTCTCTGCCTGCCTCATTGCCATCGCGCCTTGGCCATCAATAATAACATAAGCATTTGCCAAATCGCTTTGCTGATTTTGTTTTCTCTGTGTTCGTTCTGCCTCCCTCTCTCTCTCTCTTTTTTTTACGGGCCAAGCACATTTTCCGGGTCGTCAAAGGCGCCCGGATTCGTATTACGTTCTCAAGTTACGCACAGTGCGTCCTTTCGCCTGCCTGGGCCTTTGTGTGTGCATTGTGTGCTGTATTGTTATCGGGCATGTAATCAGCCTCAGTACAACGAGTGTGCATGTATGTTTGTGTGTGTACTGCTTGTGTGTGTGTGTGTACTGTGTGTGGAAAATGTGAAACTTGTCCTTTGCCAAGGATGTTGCAAACTTCCACTTCAATTTTGTCGTTTTAATTTCAAACGACAATGCTGCATTGTTGTCCCTCTTCTTCTCTCTCTCTCCCTTTTCCCCTTTCTCTCTCTACTCTTTCACCTTGTGTGCGGCTCTTATCAATAAGTACTTTGTCGGTTAGATATGCAAATTTGCCATTTTGGGGAAAACTTTTCAATCGAATTTCCGCATAAATAATGTCGAAGAAAATCTTTGTTGGTGCAAAGTTTTGGTGGAAATAATTAAACGTTGCGAGTGTCGCTTTATTGCGCAGCTGAGAAAACAGTTAAGTCGCAGTTTTTGCCACAGTTGACAATACCCTGTAGAGAAATAGTTTGCATGTGGGGTAGTTAGTTTTGTAGGGTTTAAATTGCTCTGTGAAACATTTACATTATTTCCATTCTTCAGATTTCTCCCTCTCTAAAAGAGCTGCCTCTGCATTTGCTCTTCTAATACTTCTCTTCCTTTCTCTCCCTCTCTCGTTTGTTGTCCCGCTTTAACTCTTCTTATGAGCCGTTGCTACCCCGTTTTTCATTATTATTCCATTTTCTTTCTCTCTGTCGCGTTGATTAACTATGCAAATGCGAACGAGGCAAGTGTAAGCCATGTTAATTATTTTATGCAGAGTAAAGATGAAAACGCCGAGCAAAGTTGCAGATGAAGTGGGAGAGGGGACGGAAGGGAGGAAGCAGCTTAACAAGGCGACGCTGATTGCATTTTGCAACATAAAAATTGTCGGCTTTAAATTGTGCAAGACCAACAGCAGCAACGAGAACCACAACACGTATACGCCCAGTTGGCTGCCTGACGAAATATCCTTTCATTATTTTAATGAAAGACTTGGCCAGGCTTACAAGGCAGAGAGGCCACAACAAAGTGCCTTATGCAGATGAATTTAATTTCAAGAGAGAGAGAAAGAGACAGAAAGAGAGAGTCGTGTGGGCGTGTCCTCAGCCGGGGGCAAGAGGAAGTGCACGTCGTGCACTGCAATTGACCGAAATTAAATTAATTGAAATGCAGCGACATTTAAAATTTGACGTTGTTGAACTGGAAAGAAGGATCTACATGCTACATATACATACATATATACACGAGTGCTTTCAAGTGGTTCGTGCCCTGAATCCTGATTGAAAAGAGAACTTAACGAGAACTCTTAAATCAAGCAACTTGAGCAAATGTTTGCTAAACGAATTTCGCATCATTTCAGTGCACTTTAGTAGAGTGAAAGTGCGGCATACGCCGTGTGGGCCAGCAGAGGCGAGACGAGCCATCTGCCTGATGCCTAACGACAGCTTATTAGTGTGCGTGTGCGTGTGTGTGGGTGTCTGCCTGTGTGTGCGTGTCTCTGACTGCAGCAATTTGCAGTGAGTGCTAAATGGCAGGAAACTGGGGCTGATAATGACAATGAGGCGCAAGGCCAAGCTCCCCTTCGCACTGCGTATACGTAATATGGCATGTAATGCACTTTACAGACATTTCGCAATTATTGAAATAGTTTTACAGCTCTTTAGACTGTCCTTTTTTTGCCTGTGCACACTTTCCACTTTCTGCTCTTTGCTTTTTGCTCTTTTTGTTGTGTTTCTTGCACAGCTCGCACATCATTTACGTAAAAGCGTTAGACATTTGTCAGCCACGGCAACATTTGGCTCTGATTTATTTGCTGCTTTCGCATGCTGCTTCCGCTCCCGTTCCTACTCCTGCTGCTGCTCTTCCTACTTCTCTTCCTGCTGCTGCCTCTGCTCCTTCCTTTTTTTTTGGTGCAAAACAAATTGTGTCACGTCAAAAGCAAAGTCACACAGCATTTGCTGCTGAGGCACAGCCTCTGTTGGTCTGTGTGTGCGTGTGTGTGTGTTCTGGGAGCAACTTTTAATAGCGCTCGTTGTGTGGGAGCTGCCAGGCGAGAGAAAATTCTGCAGAAAATTCTGCACCCTCAGCCGACGAGGACGACGACAAACTGTTGTTGAAAACTTTTAATACTTGGTGCGCTGAAAACTTTTCGACTAATTGCATTACAAGCGGAAACGTGCTATATACATACGCACAAAGACGCATGCGAACATGGACACACACACACAGGCACACACATAGGCACACACTGCTGTACATCGTATCCGTGTCAGTGGCGCTTAATTAACAGCTGACGCGCTGCTCCTTAAGGAAGCTTCCTGCCAGCCAACTTGCTGCCATTGCTTGCTCTTTCCTGCTTGCCACACACACACACATGGCACACACACAAAGAGAGAATCAGCCAGGCGTCCATAATGAACTAAGCTGCCGCTGTTTGCTGTTGCTTCTGCTGATGGAAGTTGATTTCATTTGTTGCTCCCATGTGGCAGCAGGCGCCTCAATGTAATTGCCACTTTGCCAGCCAGGTGTTATAAGAGCACACTCTGTGTATGTGTGTGTGTGTCGCACACGTGTGCGTTCAGAGATAGCAGCAACATTTATAAATTATATTTTAGCTATTTATGACAGCACACTGTGATTAGGTGCCGGCTGCTGCTGCATAATTGATATGAGGCGCTTTAAAGCGCAAACGAGTCTCTCTCTCTATAATCTAACTAATTTGATTGACTTATCACATCGATTAGTTTGATAATGCCTCCCTAAACTTGCTTCTCCTCCTCCCTACCTCCCACTTTGTTTCTTCTGCATGCTAATAATAAACTTTAATTCGCCTCTTATCGATTATAATCAATCGACTGGCTTACAAGTTGTATACAAAAACCTTCTCACATTGTTGGCGTCGTCGTCGTCGTGAGTGGCGTTGGCGGTTTGCGGTTCCACTTGGCAATTAAAGGCGGCAACACGCCCACAAGTGGGTGCACAGAACCACAGTCGCCGCAGCCGCAGCGTGCCTCCACAAGCTTGTAAATTAATAAAGTAATAAATTATTAATATACATAACGTTGGCTGTGTGGCAGTCTGCCTCAGGCCACCAGGGGAGCCAATCGAACCTGACCTGCCGCGTCATGGGGCCACACACAGCCTCCTTCTCCTCATCTTTGTTCTCCTTCTTCTTTTGCATATTTAATGAGAGACAATAGGCGTGTGTTGCGGCTTGAATGGCTTTCTAATTAGTATGTTGCTGGCAAATGATCCTTGAGCCAGTTTGGAGGTCGCCCCGGCGAGTTTTGTTTTATTTCGATTATGTGTTGGCAACAGCAGCAGCAGCGCATTCAAGCGAGTCCTCGTCGAGGGTCAGGCAGGTCTTCCCTTCCTCTCTTTTTCTGTGCATACAGCTGACGAAAACCACACACAAATTGAATCAATAAAGGCGCCTCTACTCTTGCCCTGACCTCGACACTCGGCAATGTCGTCTCTGGCACTGCCACTGCTGCTGATTTGGCCTCTTCCCTTTGCCTCTGTTCATTTAGCACTCGCTCCATTGGATGCACTTGTGTTGTGGCAAAGCAAAGCAAACGTTGCTCATCATCTTTTTGTCTATTCTCAGCGTTGCCCTCTCGCTGCTCTTTACATCTCAGTCACTCCTATTAATCTCTATCCATCTCTCTCTCTCTCTCTTTGTCTATTTGCAGCTCGGCAATCAGGAGGCCACCTGGGTTGTTGCCGACTACATTGCCAGCTCGGGCAGCAACGAATTGAGCGTCAGCAAGGGGCAGCAGGTGGAGATTATCGAGCCGCCCACAGCCAGTGAGCCGGACTTCTGTCTGGTGCGCCTAAATCCACAGCATGACGATTCGGCCGTACTGGAGGGACTTGTGCCCGTGTCAGTGCTCAAACCGCCGCCAGGCTCTCACAAGCAAGGTTCGTCTGGCACAACCGCAACAAGCGGCAGCGGCGGAACCTCAGGCACTGCACAAAAGTCAAGTGACAACATGCAGGATCAAGGTAAGGCAGAGTGGGGGACTGAAAGCAATCATCACTTAACTTTAGGCAAATATACTTAATCTTCCTTCTTCTCTCAATCTCTTCCTGCAGGCAATCGCAGCAAGACAGATGCACTGTCCTCGTCGACCAAGCGACGTGGCTTTAGCGGGTAAGTAAAGCGCTATTTTCGTATGCAAACTAATGTTGTGCAAATGTCAAAGGTCAGCGACAAACGACAATAGCCACATTGGGGGCTATTCGTGAACTTTGTGGCATTTTAAGTGAATGTTGCTTAATAAATAATGAACGATAATAAACGAGTTAGTCCAGGCAACTATGCTTTAAGCAAAAGGACTCTCTCTTAAGTGCCGCCGTCCCTCTTTGCTTACCCACCTCCCTCCCTCTCTGGCTGTCTGTCTAACTGTTCCAAGAAACTGTCAGTTCCAGTTATGAAAAGTGCTTTATGGAAAGCCATTAGCTTTATTAATGTCAGCAGTCAGCTTAGCGTTGAACTAGATTGATGCAATCTACAAATACACATATAATGTAAGGGTACCAACCTATACAGTATATATATATACCATATATGACTGTATTAGTGAATTGCATTATGAGTACACAAATATCATCTCGACCCTCTGATTTATGCTTCTTAAAAATCGCATTTATCTACAGAATTTTACTCTGAATTTCTGTGACTTTCACTTTGTGTGCTAAATATTCTCAGTTCCAGATATGCCCCTGTCTTTGTCATATGTAATTTCCAGCAATTTTAAAAATGTCGTACTTTTATCAGTGTATATAGTTCATCGACGTAGTTCTCAAATAATCGCTATCAGTTTAAGGTTTAATCGTCAGAGTTTGAGCAAACAAAACCAATTGAAAAACGTTTTGGGCTATTTTATCAGCTACTCGTATTTGCTCTCTCTTCCTCTGCAGTTCTCCCCCTAACGTTCTCTTTCTCTATTTATCTACCGTGCTTAGAGTGATAAGTAGCCGCATATTTACGTAATTTGTGCTTAGTTTACTAAACGCCGTTGTGAGGTTCACTTTTATACCAGTTTAGCTTGTGATTTATTGCACATTTCGCTACTGCAGTTAGCTGTCGCTGTGAAATGACAAAACCTGCATCAACGTGATTATTGTAACAAGTAATGAGAACTACAGGCGAGTTTAGACTAGGGTATACCCTGTAAACATGTTTTTGTTCAGTTGAAAGTCAAGAGTTGGTGGTTACAAATTTTGATAGGGATTAGCATGGAAAAAATTTAAAAATATCTGATATTTGTATAAACATATTCAAAATTCTAACGTAGAACGTATCTCCAGATCAAAGCATAAACAAAAAAGACATTCTCAATAATCATTTTATAGTTTTGTACAAATTTCAAAGAGTTCAAAGTACAAAAAGAAAAGATAAGCAAGGGGACACCCGGATTTGAACCAGGGACCTCTCAATCTGCAGTCGAATGCTCTACCCCTGAGCTATATCCCCTGTTATATAATGCGCAATAGTTTCAGAGCATCAAAGTAAGCTACAGTGAAAGAGATTAACAAAATTTAGAGCAATTTCCAAATGTTTAGCCTATTTTGTGTTGCATATCTTAGGGAGCAGTGCGGAAATGAGTAACTCTCAAAATTATTTCTTAAATAACTCGTATATTAATTGTTCGATCATAACCCAATTTTCAGCAATCATTTGGGCCTTCATAGTTATTTAGTTTACACAAAATTATAATAGCCTTCTTAACCCATGGGTAGCGGGGGTCTAAAAAGTTATATCAAGGGGACACCCGGATTTGAACCAGGGACCTCTCGATCTGCAGTCGAATGCTCTACCCCTGAGCTATATCCCCTGTTATATAATGCGCAATACTTTCAGAGCATCAAAGCAAGCTACAGATGAAGTTATTAACAAAATTTAGATTTATTTCAAAATTTTTAGCCTATTTTGTGTTGCATACGTTAGGGAGCAGTTCGAAAATGAGTAACTCTCAAAATTATTTTTTAAATAACTTCTATATTAATTATTCGATCGCAACCCAAATTTCAGAAATCATTTGGGTCTTGATAGTAATTGTGTTTACCAAAAATGAACTGTCCTGGATTGAAACTACACTTGGAATTGGGTTTTCATCGTTTTACTGAGGTGTGGCCAAATTCGAAAACAATCTTGATCTGCGTGCAAAACAAAACACATATTGACACCCCTAGCTATTATAGTCCAGTAGATCTATCTTTTTATAAGGGCGGGCAGGACATATGCCTATATCGACTCGGCTGTTGATTAAAAAGGTCAGCGCAAACCGCCTCCTTTTCTGCCCGGGTGTAAAAAGTTATACCAAGGGGACACCCGGATTTGAACCAGGGACCTCTCGATCTGCAGTCGAATGCTCTACCCCTGAGCTATATCCCCTGTTATATAATGCGCAATAGTTTCAGAGCATCAAAGTAAGCTACAGAGAAAGGGATTAACAAAATTTAGAACATTTTCCAAATGTTTAGCCTATTTTGTGTTGCATATCTTAGGGAGCAGTTCGGAAATGAGTAACTCTCAAAATTATTTCTTAAATAACTCGTATATTAACTGTTCGATCATAACCAAATCTATAGATTTTCATACGGATACATACATTTTTGGTTGGGTTGACAAAAGTATAATACCCTTCTCTACCCTATGGGTAGCGGGGTCTAAAAAGTTATTCCAAGGGGACACCCGGATTTGAACCAGGGACCTCTCGATCTGCAGTCGAATGCTCTACCCCTGAGCTATATCCCCTGTTATGTAATGCGCAATAGTTTCAGAGCATCAAAGCAAGCTAGAGATGAAGTAATTACCAAAACTTGGAGTAATTTCCAAATCGCCAACTGCAAGTATGAAACTTGTGCTTAACTGCTGTAAAAAATGATATTTCCCATGATAAACTTAATGATTTCTTTAGCAAATTGTACAATTTGCTTTGTTGTAAAGAAAACTATCAAATCCATTTCCACTCAAATTGTCTGTACTAACAGTTTTGCGTTTGGTGTTTAATCGCGTGTAGCGAGTTTCTCTCGGGGGCGCAGGGCCCATAAAGATATAAACCTATTACACACAGCTCGGGGGAGAGGCAAAAACAACAATAACAAGAGCAAGAATAAAAACAGCAGAAGCAGATACACCATGTCGTACATAAATACTCATAAAACCAACGTAGTAAGAATTGTTGTTGTTTTTGTTTCTTTTTCTGTATTTGTGTTTTTTGTTTTTGTTATTTCAGAGCGCAAAGCAAAATAACAAAAACAACAAATAACACTCGCTCAACTGTTGCTCACAGTTGGGTTTTTATTTATTCTTGCTTACTCTTTGCTGCTGTCTTGTTGTACTCTTTATACAAAGCAACAACAACAAAGGCCGATTGCCTTTGAGTTTGAGCACTTTTTGTTGCTTCTCCATATAGAACATTTCGTGTTTCTCCAGAAAGCGAAGGCGCCTGTGGGAGAGCAGCACACACGCCGGCGAGGCAAAGCGAACTTGAACAGCGACGCTCAGTCAGTTGATTGTCAAACGTTGAAACGCAACGTTACGTATACGCAACGTGTTCCACGCGAAACGTCTTAATAAATTGTTAAAGATATTGAGGTGTGTGTGTTACACCTTTTGGACAGTGATTGTGCGTGTCTGTGTGTGTGCGTTCGCTCTTATCATACGCCATGTGTAACAGCGACGCAGAAGATAAGCACAACCAAAACGGTTTGCACTTCGACTCTGCTAGTGACATTACCAGCAACAACAATAACAACAACAACAACAACAGTAATAATAATAACAACAATAGCAGTAGCTATGCTAGCAATGATAATAATAATGCTAGTCAGAAAACAATTGTGAACGTGAAACAAATGAAACGCTACTCAGCATTTGAAGTGCCCAGAAAAAAATCAACACCTCAACTCTTGAAATCGCTATCGCTCAACATTGCTGGCAACAATAAACGTTCGATATATGAACAGGAAGAACAACAACAACAACATCATCATGGAGCATCAGAGGGATTTGCCTGCTTCTGTTGTGAACGCGAGGAGCCACTGCAGACGCTCTGCAACGATGAACGAGTCAAAACTTGGTAAAATCTACAAGAGGGAAAGTAAAATCAAGTGTGTGTGTGTGTGTGTTGAGATGGGAAGATAGGGAGAGAGTAGGAGGGAGTGCTTACTCTCTTTTATTGCTAACAATGCGCAGCCTTTGTTTGCCTTCGCTGCGACGGGCTGTAATCCAAGCTGTGCGCCAGGCCTCACGTTCAATTAGGTTGTTCATTGTGGGCAGAGCATGAGCATGAACATATCGAGTGCTCACTGCTTTTTCCAATAACAATAAGAGCTTTATTTATGCACATACGAGCTATATATGAGCAACACTAGATCTGCCATTATCAGCCTTTTTTTCATTTGTTTTGTTTATATGCAAAGTGACTAAGCTCAAATCGGGCATTAAATTTGATTGTTGACCCCAGTACAGTAAGCATGTGCTTCCACTACCCATATCTTTATCTTTCATATATATATATATGTCTGTATATGAATATCGTGTATATTTCTAAGACACTTTGATTGGGCTGCAGCAGCAGCTCTCGACGACTTTTGTCACGTACCGCTTCACTTTGGGGGCCCGAAGAAAGAAAAGTTAATTTACAACTTGCTTGTGGCATCAGTTTGTACAAGTTGCAGCAGAGAGAGAACGAGAGAGACAGCAAGATAGAGAGGGAGAGAGAAACTAAAAGAAACACAAACAAGCAGCGAATTTATTTTGTGGGTAAAACTCACCAAAGTTGTTATCAGTGCAGCAATTGTTAGCTAAATGAATTGCAGAAAAACCCACAAAAAAAGACAGAGCAATACAAATGATGTATTAAGGGAAAGCACCGCACTTCCTCTGCGCTACTATTTAGCATTGTTACGTAACCACAAACTGTTCGAGAATGGTTCCAGATAAGCGGTTTGTTTATTTGCCATAAAAGTGATTTGTAGAGTATCATGGATTAAATCATTTATTATATATGATGAAATTGACAGACAGCACAAGGGGGAATTTCAATCTTTCTCTTCTTCTTCTGCTTGGCAATTAAATTCTAAACAGTTTAACAACAACTCAAAGACCTCTAAAGCTATAAAAAGCGGCTTAGTATTTCCCGCAAATGTTTGCATTAATTACTCTGAGTGAAAACCTGTTTTCAAACATGCAAAACATTTATCGCATTAAATTGCCAATGCAATTGTTTTTTCCCAGTGTGCAGAGTGAGAAAGAAAGAGAGAGAGAGGGAGCGAGCGGAAGGGAGTAAATGAGAAGGCATATAAACATTGCATTAGTCAGCCCGTAATGTGGAGCAGTCTGGCACCGGCTGCGTCATTATTGATAAGAAGTAACTGCAGAAGTTGTAACTAGATTGACATTAATCATACGCACTGTATACTCGCATTGTGACTAATTAAAGCAAGTCTGCCTGCGCCGAAATGGACTCTCTCTCTCTCTTTATTTGGCATTAAAGTACATTTTTCAACGAATTTCGCCTCGATAAGCAACTGTGCACAATCTTATCGACGGCTTAAACTAAACACGTTATTGATATGCGCAAAAAAAGAAAAAGGTTTTCACAATAATTGCAGAATTGTTTTCTAATTATCGGGCTTGTCCTACCCCTAGATATAAATGGGAATAGTAAAAAAAGAAAGAAAGAAAAAAAAGGGAGAAATACTTTCAATATTTGCACACTAATTGGGCATTTTGTTTACTGGCGCGCACTCTTGAGCCGGCCGCCCCCCTTGCAAACTAGTGAGCATTGAGCAAAAAGCCATTTCAGTTTTACCTCCTTCTTCTCTTGCTGTTGTTGCTGAGTCAACCGCTGACCATGAATATAGATTATAGTCTGGAGTAGGAGAAAGACAAAGAGTAGAGGCAACTGTCGTCGTTGTCGTGGTGGTGCTGCTGTCGCTCTGTCTCAAGCGCTCTGTCAATAAGTGTGTCTATTTGCTGAGGGCATTGACAGTGGTGAACAGGAGGAGAACAGTGGGACAGTGGGAGAGGCAGCAGCAGCAGGATTGACACTGCGCGCGTGCTGCCAAGTCCAATGAACTAAATGGACACACGCTTTACCGACCATATTTGCAACGCGCACACACACACACACACACACAGCAACCTGAGTGAGGCAGTCTTTGTTGCATACTTTGAGGCGACCTCATTAATATTATATGTTACCCCAACTCGCGCTTGTGCTGTCGTTGTGTGTATGGGTGTGTGTGTATAAGCGTTGCTTATTTGCCTAAAACATTACATCAGCAAAATGAATTTTGAACGCGTACGAACACGTAATAAATTAAATACTATTTTCCAGGAACCAAAAGGACTCAGCTCCTACGCCTCCTCCTGCTCCTCCCACTACACTCCTCCTCCTTCTGCACAGCTGCTTCGTTGTCTGTGTCAATGTTTATTTTTACTTTGAATTATGTTACGTTGGCAGCGGGTGGGTGCAGCAAGAGGGTAGGTGAGGGGGCTGGCATGGGAGGGCGTTGCACCATTTTTGCCAAGTAGGCGTCACTTGGCCACGCCTCCATCCTCATTCCCACTGTAAACTGTTCTACTTCTACTTCGTATGCAATTTATACTTTTTCGCAAGCAATTCAATTAAAATAGAATTTTTGCAAACTTTTTAAGCCATTGCTCGACAAAACAATTGCTAATTAATTATGCTTAAATTATTATTTATTGCTCGGCACTCAAGGGGTTAAACGCCAAACACACATACACACAGAGAAAGAGAGGGAGAGAGGGCGAGAGTGGACTATTGATTATCTCGGTCGGTTTAAATTACAGCAAACTCATTAAAAGCGAACCCTTGTCGCTGTCCTCCCCCTACATCAACTATTGGCATGTTAATTGAGCTGCGGATGTACCCGGCAGCCAGGGGAAATGGAGGATGGATGGACCAAGGGGAGGGGTTTTCGCCGAGGGGCTTAAGAACTTTGCTTGCGGTTGCGAGAGCGAACTGAGAGTGAAAGTTTTTAATTAAATACCGCAAAATGTGCGCTCGATTTGAGAGACAAGTTGACCGCAATGCAAGCATACTATATAATGTAATATAATATACCAAATAAATTAAAATACTTTGTGCAGGATGAAAGATTGAAAGATATGCTATATTATATATATGTTATACATAATAATAATAGCACCACAAATGTGTGTAATAGATAAAAAAGGCATGTCACATTCCCCAAAAAATTATATGCTTAATCAGTGTCAACAGGGAAGGCAATCTACGTATATCACACGCCAATTTGTTCGTATGAACACCTTTACCTAAGAGAATATAAGTGATATAGGTTTCAAATTGAGTAACAATGTATCTAAATATGGCCTGCACACAACGCATGTTTTAGAAATTTGCCACGCCTATTTTCGCCCCCAAAAATTGATAAAACTGGTGCATAGCGGGTATATCAAAGTCAAGCAGACTGGACTGTAACTTTACTAGCCATACTCTAACCTGGTATAGATTTCATCTTGCGCTTAACCCACTCTGTATGCAAATTTCAAGCGTGCGCACATGATAAATGAGTTTTCATTTAAATGCCTTGTTCCAACACAACAAATTGCTGCAAACTGATCCCATAAAATCAGGCAAGGGAAATTAATCAAAATGGCGCCAGTAAAAACTTTGGAACAGTTATGGAAAAACCATTCGAAAAAAAAGGAAAGGAAACATAAAATCAACAAAAGAAAAGAACGAACAGTAAATGATTTTTGAGTCTCATGAAAAGAGCACCACCAAAAATGTTGATTTTGATAGCGAGGCGAATAATAAATTTCGAGGAACGCTCTGGCAATGAATTCTTCATCGTTCTCTCTTCATCATCATCGTCGTCGTCGTCGTCGTCATCTTTCACATGGCCGTGTGCCATGAACTTGGCCCCACTGTGCGAGCGGCGACAATGAGCAGAGCTGAGCGGCAGAGCAGCGGGCGGGCCAAAGTGGCTGCCTGACATGCTCAGCCCGTGGCGACAGTCTCATGTTGGCCACGCAGCTGGACAGCCAATTTGCCAGCGCGTGTGTTTTTAGGGGTGTCGGGATCTTGTTTTAATTGCGTATACGACGTGTCGGCGGCAACCAGAGAGAGAAAGAGAGAATCTCAATAAAATTGAAAGACAGAAAACAACAGCAGCAGCAGCAGCAGCAATGGATGAACTCGTGCAGAGCGCGACATCAATACGCTTGTTCCTGTATGCCCCCTTCCCCCTACGGCCCCTCCAATTAGATATAGCCTAATCTGTTGCTATCTATTATTATGTCTGTTCGACAAACATTAATCAAATGTTCTGTTTCTGTTTTGCAGGCGCAAATGGCTGCCGCCTCAGCTGCGTAAACTTTCGCAGAGCAAGGTGGAGAAGACGCCAAACGACAAGGCGCTCTTGAAGAAGCCCTCGGAGAAGAACCTGAGAGTAAGCAACAGCCCCACAAATGTTATATTTATATATTTTTATAGTTGATATATGTATGTACTTATTGACAAACGTGTCTCGCGCCTTTTCAGACACCACAGAAGCATGCCGAGGAGGAGCAGACGAGCAGCAGTGCCGCAGCGACACCTGGCAGCAGTACCAGCAGCGCCAGTGTTGGTCAATTGCCACCACAATTCCCCAATGTAAGCAGCGCAGCAGCAGCAGCAGCTCATCAGGCTGCTGACTATGAGGCCGAAGAAGAGGTTGGCTTGGAGTTGCCGCCACCGATGAAGCCCATACAGGAGCCGCATCTGATTGCCAATGGACCGCCTGCATTTCCCAAGGATCTCAAAGAGAGCTCAGCCAATATGGTAAGTGCGAAGGAACACCCCTTAAAATATATATAATATTTATAACAAGGTCACCTCAAAAGATCTGAGCATATTTACCTTTTCCGGCGGCGCATTTGAATTGAGTTTTATACGCCGCATATCATTGATATGTTTGCCAGTTTAGGGTAACTGGAAATGGGGAATATATAAATAATATATAGTAGAAGAGTTGTGTGTAGATTTGGAATTTACTCACGCCATTCTCGCGTTTGTTTGTTGTTGTTCTCCCCACCCCCCACACTTCGCAACTGCTTTAGTTTTCTTTATATCTTGTGCTTGTGCTTGGGCTTTGTTTGTTTTGGCTCTTCTTGTTTGTTTGTTTAATACGCAACTTTTCTAATGTGTATTTCCTTTTGGCCCACACCACCCACACACACACATACACTGAAATGAAAACAGTTGAGGTCCACGTCATTGAAAGATTGCGCTTAGGCAATCCGAGCACGAGTTTGCCGCTCTGCTCAATTAGAAAGCATAGCAAATAAAGCAGATCGTACAGCGAGGGAGAGAATACACAAAAATATATTCCACACGTTCGCTAAAGAGGTGTGTGTGCGGGGGTAGGTGGTGTAGGTGGGAGGAGGTTGTGCCTTGGGGCAGCCACCTTTGCCATAAATGCGCCACTTTATTTTGTTTACACAGCCCATGGAGAAGGGACCGACGAGAGTGCGAGAGTGGACACAGACTGTGAGCTACCTAAGATGCTCGCAACAAGACGCAGCAGCAACGACAAAAGCCCCCCTATACACCCACATATACACCTCCTCCCCCCACCCCACACACACCTCCCGCACAATAAACGACGCATAAATTTTGCGCAGTCAAATTAGCTGGCAAAACGTTGTGTGGCAAAAATGATGCTACATTTAGATTCAGAATGTGGTTTAGATGGCGGTGGGTGGTTGCTTGGTTGGTGGTGGCATGTGGCATGAGGCATGCTGATGCGTTGGCTGCCTACGTATGGGTACTTTACTTTACCAATGCAAAGGATTTATCATAGTTCATTCGAGCGAACAGCTGACTCAATAATAGCAAATCAATTGCTCGTTTTAAGTGGAAATCAATGCGCAAAGCTGTTGCTGCAGCTACAGAAAATACACATAAGTATAAACATATATATATATATATATATATATATATATATATTTATATATATATTTGTATATATATTTGCTGTTATTTTTAGGCACTTGTTGAAGCTCAGCTTTACTTTTTGGGGGATAATTTCCAATGAATCAATGACAATTTTCATTTTCGTCAGGGCACTTGAAAATCTCTTTGCCGCCATATTGTCTTTAGACGCCATTAACAACATGGCAATGATGATGGTTATATGCGTGTATGTGTGTGTGTCCGGCGTGTGCTTATGTGTGTGTTCCGGTGTGTGCGTATGTGCGTGTGTGTGACGCCAATGCGAAATACTGTCGCCACTTTGTCGCTCGCTTTTCAACATTTCCATCAATAAATTTAATGTTGTCTGTGTCTGCAGCTACCCCCGAGTTGTTGTTGTTGTTGCTGCTGTCGTTGTTGTTGTATATATTTTATGGCTTATTAGTCGTTTTAATGTAAAATTCGTTTCTGCCTTGTAAAAGTTTTGCTGCGTGTTGCCTTGACTATTTTGTTTTTCATTTCATTTTTGGAATGTCTTTCTTTTTCTTCTTATTTTGTTATATTTATTGTTGTTTTTTTTGCTGAATATTATTGCTGTTGTTGTTTTGTGTTGTTAATTTTGCAATCTGTTTGTTTATCTTCTTCTTTTTCTGACTCGTAGCAGGGTGTGAACTTTTTAGCTAACCCAGTTAGGTGTGCAAATAAATGTTCATCGTCGTCGTCGTCGTCGTTGTCGTGTACATAGTATTATTAACCAATTGTTGTTGTATTATTTTTTTGGAACAATTGCCAATTGGGTTTCTCACATGCTTTACCTTTGTTTAGTTACCATTTTGGCTTCATTCTTTGCCATTGTTCCTTTTGTTTATTTGCATAGCCATTAAATTTTAATAGTTCTGTTTTCCCTTGTTGATGTTGTTGTTGCTGTTGCTGTGCTGACATCAGCCACGGCAACCACCTTGAGTAGTGATACGCTCAGTCCTTCCATTCCCCTTCCCCCTCCACTGCCTTGTCTCTATAGCGCCTTAGGAGCCTAATTAAATGTCGCGCAGCGCACTTAGTAAGGAAGGCAGGCAAGAGGAAGACGTCATGCAAGGGCATTTCCCAACTTCATTAGCAATGTAAAACTCAATGCTCAATGTCCCCGATAAGGCAGGCAAGCAACAACAACAACAACAAAGAGTAAAAACAATAGCAATAAAAATAGGTACAAGTGCATTATCCAATTAAATAAATAAATTAAGTGGCGGCGAGACATGGAAATCGTGTGTGTTACTGAGTGTGTGTATGATTGCAAAGAAAATCAGCTGTTTTTAGAGAGAGAGAGAAAGAGAGAAAGATAGAGTTAGTAGAGTATTCGCAAATCGTTGAGCAGACAATGACAGTTTTCAATATTATAATTATTAGTCTAGCACCACAAGTTAGAACTAATTTTATGGCTCTAATGACAACGATAAATATAGAATTATTATTTTAAATATAATTAAAATTTACAATATAATTATCATTTAAATTATAATTATTATTATAATTATTATTATCATTATCATTATCATTACTATTATTATTATTATTATTATTATCATCATTATTTAATTTTTTTTCTTTTAGTATTACTAATTACTTTATAAAATACTTATTCGTTATTTTTATATTTATATTTTATTCTTTATTTGATTTATCGTTTCACTTATCTTATTATTTTTTATTACATATTAATTTTCACACACTTTGTATTTCTCGCCTTGTTTTGTTGATATTGTTGAAGGCGAATTAATTTATGTATTTAAGAATTTTGCCAAAACACACGCACACACCCACAACAAGATAGGGGAGAGTATTTCACTGTCTCTCTACTGCTCGTTGTCGCTCTCTCTTACTCTCTCTCTCCCTCTCTGTGTGCTTCTCTCAATTATTTTAATGCTTGTCCCACAAGTGGCGACGCCGTCGAAATTCGTTGGCGACGCGACGCTGATTGAGAGTTTCTTTGATTGCGCCTCAGTATGTGTGTGCGTGTGTGTGTGTGTCTCTGTTTGTTGTGCGTGTGTTTGTATGCGTGCTTGTCTGTTGTGCGTGTATGTAAAACATATGAGCTAACTATTGGCAGCCCTGACAGGTCATTCAGACCTACAGTCAGTTAGTTGTCGGCCGTTCGCCGTTCAGTCCGTTCCAGTCATCGTCGCCGTCGTCGTCGTCGTCGTTGTGGTCGCTCGTCGCTCTTCTCTCATGCAATTGTCAGTATTATCACAGTGCGACGGTGTCGTCGTCGTCGCGCGAACATCCTTATAAAGTGTGTAAAGCTCTACTGCACAACGGAAAATTAATTAAAATTTTATTATAGACAATTATCCAAAATTAGCATTTCGTATAACCAAAATATTTTCAACTCTGTGTAGCGAATTTAAATCGAACACGTGCCGCCATGAGCTGCTTTTTTCGATTGTTTGTAAGTGCACGTTTAAAAGGTGTAAAAGTAAAAGAGTAATAATAATAATACAGTATATGTTGTATATGTATGGTAAATAATAACAATAAGAAAAAAACTTATTCGATGACTGAAGAAATTGTGTTGTGACTCGTCGTCGTCGCCGTTGGTTGGTTTTGGGCCTAACGCAAATCTTATCTTGCCTTGGCAAACGTACAACAAAGACAGTGAAATATTTACTATATATCTGACTATGGGCTACGATTACGATATATATACGATATATACAGGAAAGAATTGAAAGACATAAACAACGTAGGTCCCGTGTCGTCGTTGCTGCTGCTTCTGGTTACCCAATTTTATCTGCGATTAACTAACAATTTTCCCATCCAGTGCCCTAATCAGAGAGTAGAAAGTCCACAAAATTTGACTAAGCTGGTTTATTTATGCAGCAATAATAACAACAGCAACAACAGAACAATTGAAATTGGCTTTTCATGCGAAAATAAGTTAGTGATTCAAGCTATTTACAGCGTTCCGTCAGGGTGTGAATAACAACAATAATAATCAATTTATATAAAATGTAGAAAACTCATCTTGATGGATTTGCAAACAAAGCATTGCGCGTGAATGCGTATAGAATATTATTTTTAGCACAACGAATAAGCAATGCCCTTTTGCAAGGGAAACTTGTGTAAGATATTATACAAAATGTAACATATAAATTGAATAAATAATGTAGGTAAATAAATATGTAAATAATGTATAAATTATATAAATATTGTCTTGAAGCTGTAGTACCCTTTGGCAGTGTATTGAATTTGTGAGAAAGGTGCACACAATTAAAACAACAACAATGATACAAACAAAAACTATTTAGGCAAATTTTTATGGCGATCAGGGATGGGAATGCAACAAGAAATAAATATAATAAATTATATAATATAATATAAGATATATATGTCTATGGCAAACTCTCTAGAATCGAGAATTATAAACCACATTGTTTTTAATTGTTTTCTCAAACTAGCAATTCGAAATTTCCCTGCACTTTTGCGCTCAGTTAGTTAGTTAATTAGTTAGTTTGAATGGCTTTCCTTTGCCACATTTATTCATATAATTCAAATGAATTTTAATTTTTTAACCGTACACCAGCCCTCAAAATAAACAGCTGCCCCATCGTGTGTGCTATTTGTGTGTTTGTTTGTGGTTGAAGGTATTTGTTTATAAGCCCCCATGCCACTATAGATGTACTTGCACTCACACTCAGACTCAGACTCACATTCGCATTCGCCGCATGCAAATATTCGAATTCCATCGTTGCTGCTGGCATAGTTAGTTCTCTCGTCGACCAGAAGGAAAACTTTTTCAATTAGTAGTCGCACTTGTGTGTCTGTGCGCGGGTGAAAAGGAAGGTATAATCAGCTTTCAATTGTGCCCGAGTTTTAAAGTTTTACAGGTTTTGTCCGAGTACCGTTTTATATTATTATCTATATATCTGTGTGTGTTTGTGTGTGTTTTCTAATGTATGTGTGTTTTGTGTCCTTGCAGGCGAACACCGGTAAAATAGAGGGCAATCCACTATCGGAAATTGAACAAATTGTCAGGATGAGCAGGGTAAGTAGTGCAGTAGTAGTTTTGTGCTGTTCAAGTTCCTTGAGTTCTGAGCTAACAACTTTTGAACCCTTTGGGCAAAACAGGAACAACACGAGTCCAACAGCCGTGTGGATGGCAGTGTAACAGGTGAAGAGGGTGTCGACGGTGTTGCCTGCACCAACGGACGTGCTCGTTCCGGTGCCGAGTTGGGATTCGAGCAGGACAACAATGACAAGGTAAGTAAGAAAAGAAGAAAAGGACGAACAATCCGCGCTCAAGAACTTCTTGATTAACTCTATTTATTTCTCTCAGAACAAAATCGGTGAAGCCGAAAGAGCGGCAGCCCTTACCAAGCGCCAATTGGTGCTGAATGAGCTAGTTACAACAGAGGAGTCTTATGTACGAGATCTGCAAGAGATAGTCAATGGGTGAGTTAAGCAGGCGTTTGAGATATATTTATAGCTCTTTAAACTCTCTTCTCTTTCTTCCTTTCTTCAGCTACATGAAAGAGATTGACAACAAAGAAATACCCAGACCAGTTGACCTGCAGAGTGACAAAATGAAATTGGTATTTAACAACATTAAAGATATCTACGAGTGGCACAGAGAGTGAGTATTCAGCACAACCTAGTTAACTTATGACACAGTTTACTTATATTACCTTTATCTTTGCAGTAAATTTCTAAGAGCTCTGCGCCTGTGCCAAAAGTCACCAGCTGATTTGGGGCCACTGATCGCGAACTCCACCAAGAGGTTCACCATGTACTACTATTTCTGCAGCAACAAGCCATTGTCCGAGTTTATAATCAATGCGCATTATCAGTATTTCGATCAGATACGGGCAAAACTTGGACACCGAATGGATGTAAGCTGAAATGCAATGATATTGATAATGTGGAAATGATTATTAAAAAATCCTTTAATTGACAGCTAAGCAATCTTATAATAAAGCCCGTACAACGCATCACAAAATACGAGCTACTTATCAATGAGGTGCTGAAAGAGACGCAACGTGCGGGCTTACACAATGAGGAGGTTCCGCTATCGGAGGCCTATGAACATATGAAGGAGATCGTGAAGAAAGTCAACGATATGATGGTGGTGCTGCGTAGTCTACAGGATTTCGATGGCGAACTAACCGCACAGGGAAATCTGTATATGCAGGGTTCACTGAATTGTTCAATCGATGCCAGCCAGAAACAGCGTGAGCTGCAAGTCTTTCTTTTCCAGCAGATAATGATCTTTGCTGACATACAAAAGGCTAAGACACAGTATTCCAGTCCCATCTTCAAGTATCGCACCCATATACAGGTAAATTGTGAATCTAATCAACTTAAATTACAATCAAATTGACAACTATCTCTCTCTCTCTCTCTTTCTTTTCAAACAGTTAAACCACATGCAGTTGGAGACGTTAAAGGATAGCGAGTACAGTTTTCGAATCAAGTCAACAAACCCGAATAAGCCAACAGTCACAATCGATTGCCAGGCATCCAACCCCAAGCTAGACAAAGAGTGGATGGACCAGTTAAACAAGATACAAGATGAGCAGAATAATTTCTTAACTCAGCTCGTCAACCCACAGCACAATTAAACAAACAAAAAATATGAATTCCAAACAAGAAAGCAAATGAAGAAATTAAACATAAAATGAGAGAGTAGTTCTATAGGAATACTTAATGTTAAACAACAACAAAAAAAATGACATTGCAAAGTGTTTTCGTCCTAAGAGGACTCCCACAAATTCTAGTGAGCATTCGCCTCGCACTTGTTTGTCTGAGCGTCTGTTTCTGTTCGTTTTGCTCACTATCGACCACACACACACACACATACATACATGAAAAACATACACACCCACACACACACATACATACTCAAGTCCTAACCTATGTAGCTTGTAATTTATTTATTGTTTTGTCATTAATCTTTTTCTTGTGTGTGCTGATCTAATTTAATTATTTGTATTATTTTGTATGTGCCGTCTGTATATTCTGTTTCCGACTTTCTGCTTGGAAAAAGTATTATATGCTCAAGAAATTTGATTGTATTATGAACTTATTTATGTGTCTGATTTCAATCTATATCTTTTCATTTTCAATTTGTCTGACAGCGGCAAACCAAGAACTCAAGTACTCACAATCAAAAGCAATTAAAATGAAAAAATACTTAAAAACAGCATACAAACTAAATTAAAAACACACAGAAAGAAAAGTTAAAAGTAATAAGAGTAAAGTATTTACCGAGTACGTTTAGTTTTAGTTTTCAAATTTAGTTTTAATCTAAATGCTAAATTTAATTTGAGTTTTATAAGCGGTGATTTCTGTAATTATCTGTACACATAATTCAGTGCAAGAAACTTTTGGAATATCTTAAGTTCGCTTTAATTTATACTATATATTTACATATATATGCAAAAGATATTAATGCGTATTTGTATTTTATATATGTTTTACAAAATAAACTATTTAAGCTTTAAAAGTAAAAAATCAAAAGAAGTAAGTTTAGAGAGACTTTTTCAGTTTATAATTTAAAGAACGCATTAGAAATAAACAAAGAATAATAATAATTTTTACTCAGATATCAAATGAATTTGTTTTATTTTATATTTTAATATTATTTTTGATTGTCACACTGAAAGAAGAAAACTTTAAACCCTCTCAAACATACTTACGATAATTAAGCAAATTTATATAGACCTATATATAGTACTATATATTTCTCTTTGGTGTGCGTCATTGTTAGCTGGTAAGGTGTGTCTAGGGGCGTGTACAGAGTAGATGACATATGAGATAAGTCTGTTTAAGTCAGTGCGTTTTGCAGTTCACAACGGTTCAAGTAAAGTAAATATTATATGAATACATAATATAACTTAATGCAAAAATGGACCAGGATTTGATTAAATGTATAAAACACAAGACAAAGTTACTAAGTGGTTGTTTATCAAGTTTGTTTTATTGATTTTTTTTCGTAAACATCCGAACAAAACAGAACATATATGCCGGTAAATATCTGGAAATATGCATCAATTCGAATATATATCAACATAAATGTAAACAATAATTATTTAGCATAGCTAAATATGGTGAAAAGAGAAGAGATGAGAAAAGAAGAGAAGCGTTTAAGACGAACATGAAATGTATTTTTTTACAAATATGTGAAATGAACCTCCGGCATTAATTAATTAATGGATGTAAAAGACGAAGAGACGTGTAACGAACGAGCAAAGAAAACGCACATTGGAAAACTGAAAGACCACATTTTTCTACATTTTTGCACCAGAACACACAATTTATTCCCTAAAAAACAAAAAACCTTTAACAACTAACATATATTCCACATCTCTTAAATGGAAATCTATGTATTGATCGGACGTATTTGTAACATAATTTAATGGAATTACGTGTCGTACTCTCTTATTCAAAAAAACTAAACTTATTGTTGTACTTTAAACTGTTACGAGCGAATACCAAAGCGTACGTCAATAGGAATGGGGCAATGGAAATTCTAGATAATTGTGGTATGTAATTGAAATGTGCGTGTATTTTATTAATATGATAAAGATAATGAAAATATATTATTATGTACGTCTTTGCAATGCGAGAGAGCATCAAATAAACGTGTTAATCTGTGTTTTAGCCAAGTAAGCAAGTCAAATGCAAAACAGTTAGTTGTGCGCCAAACATTTTGGGAATTTCATTGAACTTTGACGACGCAATCAACCAACAGCAACAACAACAGCATATAAATTTATATATAAATATATATATATATAACGTAAATATATCGAAATACAAATCTTATGTACCCAAAAAAGTATGTAATCTGAATTTAAAATTTTCAAAGTGAGTAATAAAAGCAAAAGTAGATGAAATTATGAATACTAAATATTCAAATGCAACGGTAGTTTTAATTTTATAGGCGAGTGTTGCATAGCAGTCAGCTTTTATTCACTGTGCAAACAAAATGCATGAGAAAAATACTAAAATACTGCAAATATGTGGCTGGAGCTGCCGTATGTTATTTAGACCAAGTTGGCATCTCTGCGATTTCTGCCGAGTAATGCAAAAGCGTCGCAGCAGCAGCTGCAAGGAATTTCAATAAGTTTTTCATCATAATTATCTAAAAAACATAATAATAAATAAACTAATGGAGGAACTACGCAAGCATTTATCTAAAGTGAATGTGCCCTGCGGCAATCCACCGATATACAAAGACGAATGCGTTTTCTCCTACGACAATCCGGAAACCCCGACAGGCCTCTATGTCTGCCTGCAGACTTTCCTGGGCTTCGGCGAAGCGTACGTACGCGAATATGCCGCCAAGACCGGCAACAATGTGTTTCTGCACATCAAACGCGATCGCAAACTAAAGGAGGGCGAGACTGCCGACGAGGAAGTGCAGACGACAGACGAGGCTGGGCCAGAACGAAAGATCACCCGGTTAGCAATCGGTGTGGAGGGCGGCTACAATGAGACTGATTTGGCTAAGAAGTACGAAATTAAGGACACCTACAGCATTGTTGTGGCACCCAATCTTGACACGAAGTTGCCCTATCCAGATCCGGAGCTGCCAATGCGTGTTACTCAGGCTGTGGAGGCAATTATTGAGGCGGACTCAGCGATTGCCAAATTGGAGAAGGCCACGTTGTCTGGTAAGTCATCATCTCTTTCAGATAAGAAGTGTTTCTAGTCCTCTCTCTTCCTTCCACAGGCACATGGGATGGCGAAGTGCGTCAGTCATCGAAATATGCAGAGAACCTACAGCAGTTGGACAATGGCAAAAAGATTCCACCTTGTGGCTGGAAGTGCGAGAAATGCGATTTGACCAACAATCTTTGGCTGAATTTAACCGACGGTTCCATTTTGTGTGGTCGCAAATTTTTCGATGGCAGCGGTGGCAACGATCACGCTGTGGAGCATTATCGTCAGACTGGTTACCCGCTGGCCGTGAAGCTCGGCACCATTACTGCCGAGGGTAAATCGGATGTGTTCTCCTACCCGGAGGATGACATGGTTATCGATCCGCATTTGGCCAAGCATTTATCGCACTTTGGCATCAACATGGCGGCCATGAAGAAGTGCGAGAAATCTATGGTGGAACTGGAGTTAGAGATAAATCAACGCATTGGTGAATGGTCCGCACTGACCGAAAGCGAGAGTGAGCTACAACCTCTGGCTGGTCCCGGCTTAACGGGCATGCGCAATCTGGGCAACTCGTGCTACATCAACAGCGTCATGCAGGTTCTATTTGTCATACCCGATTTCCAGCAACGTTTTGTGGGCTCCGGGGCCGAGCATTATTTTAAAGAATTCCCCAGTGATCCAGCTAATGATTTCAACATACAAATGGCCAAGTTGGGCAACGGACTGCAGTCGGGCAAGTATAGCAGCATTGCCAAAAATACTCTGGATACGGAGCATATGACCGGCATATCACCAGCCATGTTCAAGAATATTGTGGGAAAGAATCATCCGGAGTTTAGTACCAAGCAGCAGCAGGATGCCAATGAATTCTACTTACATCTGCTGACCCTGCTCGATAGGAATTCTCGCAATCAATCGAATCCAGCTGATGCTCTGAAGTTCCAACTGGAGGATCGTGTCGAATGTCTTGCCAGCCGTAAGGTCAAGTACAAGACCCGTGAGGAGTACAGCTTTCAATTGCCCATCCCCTTGGATCAGGCAACCAATCTGGACGAGGTACGAGAGTATCAGGAACGTGAGAAGGCTGCTCGTGCCAGCGGACAGCGTGTTTTGGATCGCGACATTGTGCGACACAAGGTGCCTCTGCAGGCGTGTCTGGAACGCTTCTTTGGCGCCGAGCTGATTGAGCAGTTCTACTCGACGGCAATAAATGGCAAGACGACAGCCAAGAAGACTACACGCATTGCCAGCATGCCTGATTTTCTGATGATCCATTTGGGTAAATTTACGCTGGGCGACGATTGGGTGCCCAAGAAACTGGATGTTTCTGTGGATATGCCCGATGACTTGGACTTGAACGCATGGCGTTCCACAGGCGGACTACAGGCTGGAGAGGAATCACTGCCGGAACCGGCTGCCGAGGCGCCCAAATTTGATTTCGACGAACACATTATGTCCGAGCTGGTGAACATGGGATTCCCCCCGGAGGCTTGTAAACGTGCCTGTTTTTATACCAAGAACAGCAGCCTTGAAGTCGCCTCCAATTGGCTGATGGAACACATTGCAGACGCAGATATTTCTGATCCTTTTGAGGTACCCATCACGCGCATTGGTGATGGCGCCAGCGAGGAATTTGTAGCCAATCCCGAAAGTCTTGCCATGCTCATGAGCATGGGCTTTAACGAGCGGCAGGCAGTGGCTGCGCTTAAGGCAACCGATGGCAACGTTGAACGTGCCACAGATTGGATATTCTCCCACGTGGACAGTATTGAGGATACGCCAGCCGATCCTGTTGCCACAACAGCGGCAGCTGCTGCTGGTTCTACAGCTACCACCAATTATCGCGATGGATCTGGCAAATATAAGCTAGTGGCATTTATCTCTCACATGGGCACCTCCGCCCAGGTGGGTCACTATGTCTGCCACATACGTAAACAGGGAGAGTGGGTGATCTACAACGACACCAAGGTGGCCAAGTCACAGAATCCACCTAAGGATCTGGGCTATCTGTATTTATACATGCGCGACGAGTAGTTGAGCAATGATTGATTGATCTCCCCCTGCCCAACCAAGCAACCACTCTCAACATAAGTCTTGTGAAAATTATATATGAAACAAATAATAAAATAAAATCGATTATCTATTAGCAAAACCCATCCTGGAATCCCTAAAACTAGCCCGACTTATTCTACAAATTCAAAACCCTTGAAATCATGTGATGTTCTGCACGTTTATTGAATTTTCTTGGTGCTTCTCTTTGGCGGCATCAGCTCGTAGATTATCTGATTGAGGCGATCAGCAAATGCCTGGAAGGAGAATTTCTGCTCCACACGTTTGTGGCCCAGATCTCCCATCTTAAGACGTAAAGCCTCGTCCCGGAATAGCTGATACATGGCACCGCCGAAGCTCTTCTCATTCTTTTCACACAAGAAGCCTGTGGAAGTGTTCACCACTGTCTCTGTGGGTCCACCACTGTTTAGGGCCACTATGGGTTTGCAGAAATACATGCCCTCGAGAGGCACAATACCGAAGTGTTCATTTTCCGGCGTGTAGAGCAAACAGTGTGCGGCATAGAGTAGTCCACACTTTTCCTCATCTGTGGGTGAACGCAGCAGGACAACATGATCTTGCAGTTTTAACTCTTCGGTCAGTGCCTCCAGTTCAGCGTAGTGCTCAACGTTCTCCAGACAACGTGTGTCATAGCCTCCGGCAATGATAAGACGGCATCGCCTGAAGTCCTGCACAGGAAGCAAGTCGCCAAGCAGACGCAGTGAGTGCAGTGCCAGGGCGTGATTCTTTTTGCGTTCGTATCGATTGATGTCCAGATAGATGAAGGAATTCCGTGGCACACGCGCATGTATGGGCTCATCTAGCAAGACAGAGCGCTGTTCCAGCTTCTGTTCCATTTTGTCGAAGTACTGCGTGTGCAACGAGGGATAAAGCACCTCTGGAACAGTGCTCAGTCTACGGAATGTGTCCTGGAAAACGCGCAGTGTGAACTTTGAGTTCACCAACACCTTGTCGGCTAGGCCAATGGTGTGCTCTTCGAACCAGTTGATTGGTGCTCGATACAGTCGCTTTAGCAGGCCAGCTTGGGCACTTAACAACTGGTCGGGGAAATGACAATAGAAGAGCACATGGGGACGATGACGAGCCAAACGGAGAACTGGAATACACACGGAAATGATATCACAGAAGACAACGTCCACTTGCTGGCGGTTTGGCATAAAGAAGCTAGCATAAAAGGCCGCGTACAGCATGCGCACGTACGCACAGAAGGCATAGAAACGTCCGAAGAGCTGACGTGGGAGCCAGTCGCCCACAACCTGAACGGGAAAGGTGCCATCAGCTGTCTCCTTGAAGCAATGCGTACTGTCATGATGATTGGTCAGGAAGCTCACGTCATGACCGCTCTCCTTTAAGGCCAAAGCAGCATCTACGACCAAACGTTCAGCTCCGCCTATGCCCAGGTCAGGATGCAGGAACAAAACACGCACCATTTTGAGCTGTAATTAATTAATAAATAAACAGCTAACAAATTGGCGGCATTTAACTTACCTAAATGTCATTCAATTTGCATTATTTTCCTAAAATTTAAACAATTGGAGTTTTTATTTTGATTATTTGGTTAACTTTAACAACGATGAATTTTGAAGAACTACTGTCGATAGGCTACAGTCGAAATCGATAGACCGCATTGACGTCAGCTGGCGGGCAGCAGATGGAAGTTCTATATAATGTGTCATCATTTATACGTAATGTATCAGTATTTAATTTTTTTATCAAGTATAACCAATTAATTATAAGCCTATAATTAGCTGAAATATTCCCTAAAATTTGCAAAATTCTTTAATCGATAAGTCTTTGATTTAACAGCGCTGGCAACTCTAGAACCCACGACTCATACGGGCCAAACACTGTTGGTATTTTTTAGCACCAACAACGCGCTCTGCTCGTATTTCGGCCCGTGTTTGCAACGAACGCATTAAATTTTCTGTAATATCGCCTGAAATTAAAGAATTGCAATAAACATTTAAAGCCGACGTGTACCAAATTGTTTGCCCTCAAGAGTAGGCGGTGTCAACAGTGTTTTGCCGTGGAACCGAACATATCCAGAGTGATGCAGCCGCCAATTAAATTGCCAGCAAGCGAAGGCATCATCAACATCGAGCGCGCTTCGTTGTTGTTGCTACTGAATAAATAGAATTAGAAAAGAATAATAAAATTCGTGGTCGCTAAATTCAAGAACTATACTATACGATAACGCCAAGTGTAATGCATGCAAATTGTTGTTGGTGCGAAGCCTAATAAACATCGAATATCCCCGCCGAAAAATATCAGAGAGAAAAAAAAAAGAATAACATACAACATACCCCCACTGTCAATTAGCTCACTGGTGTTGCATACAACACACAACAACAACAAACAGAATATTAATATCAACAATACTACATACTATATAAAAGTGCACAATTGGACATTTGCTGAGTGTGTCGAAAGCGATTGAACGGAAGGGCCACTAGGCCACGTAAACTCATCCTCCAGCAAGATGCCCAAAATCTACGTGAAAAAGCCCTTGGCGGGCTTGGTCATACGCAATCGGGCGCACAAGGGCAGTATATTCACTGTAAGTACTTCAATGCATATACTCACGTATACATACGTATGTATGTCTATATATCCTCGTATAAGTATGTATGCAATAAACATACACACGGACAATGGGTTCCCCCCTCATAAACACCTGTGCGACTGATAGCAGGCACAGTGAACACTCACTCATAAGAAACCTGTTTGTCAGCAATCGGTTATCGATAGGCATTGTTGTCATATATTGTATCTAGTATTTAATTGCGTAGTTAAAAATGTATTATAAATATAAATATTTGTAACAAATAATTCATTATTTCTATACTTGTTAAACCGATAAAACCGATTTGTATTGGGTCACGGCTTCGATCTCTCGTTGTTTACTTTTACGAGCGTTCACTGTGCCTAATTTAAGACATGAGAAACGTTATCACACACGAGCGAACGGACGGCGCGTTCATGCTGATTCCGTCGTCATGAATCACGCCTCGTGTGTCGCCGCTCTCCTCGTATTATACGATTATTAATTATAATGGGCGCCTTTAAAGCGACTTTAGAGAGCCTATCAAAAAGTCATTTTAATAATTGTACTTAAACTTACATACTTAGCTGCACACGTTCTAGATAAATAGAGGTGCAATTTAGGTCTGGGTGCGTGTGCGTATGTTTTCCCATCAGGCGATTTGCTTATCGTGTAGACTGCGATAATATCCAAAAAATAGGGTTTTTTCAAATCATAAAGCAATACAAAAGGCATAATGTAAAAAAGAAACCAATGGGTGTGAAAAGATTTATTTGAAACAGTCATCATAATATTGTGTTTCGCATAACAGTTTTCTGATAACCATGAGAAATCTATATAGTCATTATAAATTTAAGTATGTATGGCACTTGATTGCCTTGAAAAACTATTCGTCGATCGAAAACTTGAAATGTTTTATCTAAACTGTTTCTGATTGGCTGCACAATTCAACCGTTTTCAATTAGTATATAGTATGCGTTTTTAATATATCGATGTATCGATATAGATTGTTCCGTTCGATTTATTTTAATAACTTAACTTTCTGATATATAAACTTAGATTGTTTCGGCTCGTTTGTTGCTCAATTAAAAACATAAAATTAATCATAAATGTTCTGATTGCTTTGTTTTTGAGCTCAACTGTTCCGTCTGGTCGCTTTTAATAACTGTTGCTCAATTAGGAACAACAAAGTAATGCGGGACAGTAGGAAATGAATGTATCGTACTACGTGGTTCTGGCTATGGCTAATTATAAAAAGCTAGAAATTAAAGCTAAAATTGTTCTTGATTCGTAAAGAATCGTTGTGTAACTGGAAAAGCTTTTAGATTTGCAAAAGCTTTTCATTTAAACTTGTGTAAACTGCAAACAAGTGCATAGTAGATGAGTGTGTAGATAATTGAAGGGGCAAGTCGGTTTCCTAGGGCTTTACATGACTAACGCGCCTCGCCGTGACATCAGCGTGCCCCGAAGCGAGGTCCCATTACCATATCCCCCTCACAACAAGCACACAACATTTTGAATTCAAGATCTCGTCGTATGTATGTCAAATTTCATAATCAATTTCATGCTGACCTCTAGATGAGGAAGGCAGAGAGACAGAGAAGAGATAAGAGAGATACAAGCTGCTCGAGACTCGGTCGACTTTCGCTTTCTTCTCAAAGCCGTTCGGCGACTTCTTTGTCTTTTGTTTATTTCTGGTTCTGTTTGTGTTTTGTTTTCGGGTAAAGTGTGGTTTATTGTAGCTCATTAAGAACGAAATACATACTTGAAGTAGTTCGTTCCTTCTTGCGTTCGTCTCTGTAAGTTTTCGGAGTACATTGAACCCTCAATGGACGATGCTTGACAACTTGAAACGAATGGGCGCGTCTAATGAGGCAGAGCTGCTAAATCAGCACACACTGGGCAGTTTGAATGCGTGCGCGTGTAAATATTACATTAATCACAATTCCAACTTCCCTTCCCCATCTCCCCCTTCCCCCTTTCGTCTCTATTACCCCGTTAGATAAATGTGGATGGGCTGACACTGGTGTGTAATTACAGCCACACAAAATGTGGCACAACACTCGCTGGGCCAACAATTGTGGCAACTTCATTTTAACTCTCTCATAAAACCCTCTCCCCCCACTCCCTGCATGCATAGTTAATGCTGTGACTTCTAGTTAATTAACCGTTAAGTCAGGCCCACCCAAACAACAGCAGTCTGGGCAGCCAGCTTGCCGCCAGCTACTACATACACTGTACAACACAACAGCTGCCACTTGTATATCAACTTTCGATGTTTAGTGTATTTTCGCATTAATTGCTGCATTGAAATATGTTGGGTTACTCGTTGTTTAACATGTTTATTGCCGAAATATTGTTAATTTTGTGGCACAGTGTAACACACGCTGAGGTTAGCACTAATCATTTTTCGCCGCTGGTTTGGAATTCCCATAAAACAAGAAAAAACTGTCGAAAAATCTCTTTAGCCTTGAACTTAATTATCGACTTTTGGCACTTTGCCCTGCCCTGGCGACAAACAAAAGCTATTCTCTATAAATCGAATGAGAATGAAACTGCATATATACTATAGACGATTTAGAATGAACACTGCATAAATATACTCCCTATATATTTTACTCCCTACATAAATATACTCCCTATATATTCATCAACGAAAAGCTTTGTCATTCTTTTCTCAAGAATCAACTTAATCTTAAGTGTAAATTTTCTTGTGTTACTTGCAAAAAATATACGGAAAATCATTGCCTTTTTTGGTACTTTTTTTGTTGTAATCTGTAAAGCTTTCATTCATAAAAACCGAAATGACAAGGCGCAGAAGTCGCAGCGCACCGAAAGCGAAATTTAACAAAGCTTTTTCGGCTCTCTTTGAGGTGCTTAAGCTTTCGCTCTCTCTGTTTCTGTCTTTCTCTCGTGTGCACTCAACATAGACAGCATGCAACAGCAGCAACAACAAAAATGCTGAAAAATATATAGAATCGTAGGGAAATGTTGTGAGAAATTTGCGCGTGTGCATCGGGAGAAAAGCAGGTTTATGGAGCAAACACGAGACGAAAGTGAAACAATGAAGATAATGATAATGATGATGATGTTGCCGATGATGCTGAGGCTGTGTGGGTGGCTGGGCAGTGGCAGTGCGCAGTGAAAGTCGTCTCTCAGTAGGGAAATTGTATTGAATGGCGAAGAAAAAACAATCTAAAATCTAGACGATTATAAAAATCTGCACTGTGAGAGGCTTAGCCGAAAATATACCATGAAAATAGAAAAGCTTTCTAGCGCGTTAAAGCTTTTTCGGCCGTATGCTAAAAATTGCATACAAAGAGGCAGCGCGGCGACGGCGGCGGCATAGAAAATTTTCATTGCCCCAGACGACACGACGCTTTTCCAGCTGAGTACGCGGCAGCATGTGGAAAAGCGCACAACACGCTCGGAAACGCTATCCCAAATTTTTGTTGTTGTCATCTTCTTTTCTGTCGTCGTCGTCGTCGTCGTCGCTGTCACCGCCGCCAACGCTACAAATAAAAGCAAAAAAATAGAAGAAAAAACCTCAAAAAAGAACACAAAGATTTTGTGATTTTGTTGTACTTAATTTTAGTTAATTATTTTAATTGTTTCCCCTCCGTGCGTTTATTTGGTTCTCGTTCGCAAATAGTTCGCCAAGTTTTCATGTTAGTGTGCGGGCAATAAAACGGGATCCGGTGTTGAGATCTAAAATTGGAAAAAAATACCATGTGTGGTGTGCTCCGACAATAAATTCAATGAAATATGCTTAAAGTCAAATAAGTATGTGTGTGTGTGCGAGTGGGAGTGTGTGTGTACTTGCAGATTTACTGTAAGTGCTGTTTTTAAATATTTGGAGGGAAAATAAACAACAATTGAGTGCGGAAGATAGCAACAAAATAAAAACTGCTAATGGAAAATTAACGCTCCCGTTGTTCTTCATGTTGTTGTTGTTGTTCTTGTTGTTGCTGCTGCATTTTTTGGTTTCAGCAGTCGCAAGTTACGCAAAGACTGTAACTGTACTTAAGTGCGCCCACGTAGTGCTTACTTTTTGTTGTTATTTCACAGTTCTCTCGCATTAAACGTGGCTGCTGTCATTCTAGTTGTTGTTCTTGTGCTTTCCTTTCTTTAACTAGTTGTTGTTGTTGTTCTTTGCCTTCTTCTTTTCCTTCTTAAACTTGTTGTTGTCGTTGTTGTTGCTGCTGCTGCTGTCTCATCTTACGCTTTCGACGCTAGTTTCGTGTCTGCCTTTGAACGACCAAGCGTCGCCATACTGAGACACACGCACACACACAGAGACAGGGACACACGCAGGCACATACACATACACACAGGCTCACGCACACACACAGATACAGACAGAGGCCCACACATTCACACACACAGCACGCATACGCACTGGCAGAGAAGCCTTCGTGTTGTTTTCCTTGAAGAAGGTCACTCAAACAACGCCATCAGTGCCTTCTTTTTGCCTTCTTTTTTTCATTTTGCCGTCTCTTTGTCCTCTCATGCCTCGACTTTGTCGGCGCTTGCCTGCTGCTACTGTGCTTCTGTCGTTACTTGTACTTTCACTGCCTTGACCAGCATTGCTTTTCGACATCCGTTCGCCTAATGTGCTAAACATTTTTGCATAATTTTAGCATTTCGATCGCACTTCTGTGCAAACAACAAAAAAGCAATCATTAAAAGACTCCTTTGTTATGCGCCCCGCTCTCTTATTGTGCTGATTTTTATGGGGTAATGATTTTACTTGGGGTATTCTTTGCATAAAAAGTGCCCTAATATATTTATGCACCTCCCCTTTCACAAGAAAACTAAGTTTACACACAGCAAGCCTGTGATTACTTGAGGCTTAATGAAGCTTAATTCGATCTTATTCACACATATGCATGTGTATGTACTCATTGCATTGAAATTTCGATTAACTAATTGAATTATACGTCTCGTATACGTAATGTCGGGCAACTGTTGTGGCATATTGCAAATTAATTATTACACTAATTGCAAAATTGTTGACACATGTCTCAAATGACTTTTGCAGAGTTTTTCTTTTCTGCTATTCCACTTTTTCATTACCTTCTTTTCCCCTTTTTTCCTTTTGGCACTGCAAACTTGTTTCGTGTGTTTGTCTTATGCCAAAAGTTCAGTAAACTTTTGTCGAAAGCAGAAGGCAAAACAGCCTTGCTCTCTACACACCTCTTTACACTCATTTCATTATCATATTTTCCAGCGTTATTAGGGAGGGGAAAATCTGTCTTTTGCTTTTACTAGTATTCTATATACATATTTGTCTGTGTGTGTGCTTTTCTATAGACTATGCAGCACTCTTTGGGTTTAAGATTGAGCTGCGGACACTAATATATGTATGACCCCGATTCGGGATAGTGGTGTAGCAAATATTTTCACAGCCGCCAGCGCAAGCTAATGTCAATCAATTACAGGCAGGGAAGAAGTAGAGAGGCAGGGGCAGCCACAATGACGTTAGATAATGCCATGGCATCCATAAATTGTGGGTTGTGTGTGTGTGTGTTGTTTGCTGCTTTTGTCTGACAGTTCATAAACAGCTGCGGTGGCTAATGCGGCGTATGCGCAATGTCGCCATAGCCAACCAAGTGGAAGAAGCCATTGTCTTCTTTCGTTTGTCTTTTGCGCTGTCAAGTGCAAGCAAGGAAGTTTACCCAGACCCCAGGATCGCTAGCTATAAGCTCTATATATGGTAGAGGACTCATACACTCTGGCCTGACAACCAACTAAAACGTGTCTCTTTTTTAACCGGATGTCGCGGTTGTTGTTGCTATTCTTCGTTGCTGTTTATTTGGCAATGTTGCCAAAAAGGTTGCAACACACGCTGCCACAAAATTCTCTATATGCAAATCAACTTAGCTGTTGTTGAACCTTTGAAAGCGTTTGTTGTGCATTGCATGCAAGGTCAGTTAGTTAGTGAGTGATTCAGAGTGCTGCAACATCATCATAGTTAATCAATAAAGCGCAGGAATAAAACGGCATAAAAGCGCCTTGCACTTGGCCATATGCGGCCATATTTTTCGGCCTATTGTTTAGAAGACTGAGAGGGGGAGGGGAGGGAACAAAGTTCCTGCTGTCATGATTTGATTTTGATTTTTTTTTCACTCTGCAGTTTCCATTATTTAACTCCGTGTCCCAAAGTAAAATCAATAAAATGCACATTCATCATGTAAATGGCGTGTGTGGTATAAACTGGTGTGTTTGTATATGTGTGTGTGTGTGTCTGTGTGTATGCTAGCTACAGCTAGTTATTTTCCTACCAAAGCAATTTTGTAGCAGCTTGACACTTTCTGGCCACGTTGTGTGTGTTGACAAACTATTTTTAATATTGAAAGGCGGCAAGCTGCGCTGACAGCACGCGCTCGAGAGTTTCCAACTAGGCGTGTGTGTGTCTGCCAGTCTGTGTGTGAGTGTGTTTGTTTATTTGTATATGCAACATAGAAGGGTATGACCTGATCGTTAAAAAAGCACTAAACATGGCGAAGCTCCATTGATTAATGCTCGAAAAGAGCCTTCTATGTAGGTTTACGTTCATCGATTAGACACAATATAAATGCATAAAATAAGATTGATGACTCTCAAACGAACGTCGTTTACTGTGGTTTGATTGAATTCTGCTCCTGCAATTCCGTTAGGCAAGCGCACATATTGCGTATACGTAACATTGTACTCGCTGTACAACGTCAATGCAATGAATTGAATATTGTAGTAGTGCCGTCGCCACAGTGGCATCATCATCATCATCAGATTCTACTGCACTCATCTAACCTTGAGTCTGTTTTTCAATTGTACAAACAATAGCTTTCCCATCAGGCTCAGCAAGGAGTAGCAGCAGATGGATGCACAGTCAGAACAGACAGTTATCGACACTGATTAGAGAATTAAGGGGGATAACTTGTTATCGTTAATTAAAATCGACATTTCTCTTAATTGAATTTCTGACAGCTGCTTAGGCAACCTAAGCTTCTACAGCTAGCACCATCAACCGCCTCTATACCACCCCCCTATAGGTCCCCTGCTGATGTCGGAAATTCTCAACGGCGGCACTTTTGAGTGACAGCTCTGTGTCAGCTGCGTAATGTGCGGATTGCATTTTATAGCCGAGTGTGTGTGGGTGTGCGAAGGGTTGTATGTGTGCGAGTATGTGTGTGTTGCCAATTTACTTGCTTTGTACCTTGCCCTAGTTTTTGTTTGCCTCAACACGTGAGTTTACTTTGTTATTACCGCATTAAAGTGCGGCAAACTCCGCTTGCAATGAATATTGCATACTTTTAGGCGAGCAAGAGAACGAGGGAGAAAGAATGAAAAGGGACAGACCGCAAAAAACAACCCAAAATTTGACCTTGCCACGACAGTTGAACCTTTTTACCTTAACCATATGCAAAATGTGGAAAAAAAAATTGTGGCCGCATTTTAATTAAGCTCAGAATTGAAGAGAGAAGGCCCTCACTGGGTAACTTATCAAAGTCTGAGAAGAGGGTGTTATATTCCACATACATACACAGAGTATCTCATCTCATCGCTCATATGCTTTGTAAAAACAGAAATGCTTTTGACAATTATGAAAGAGAAACAGAATAACGAATTGTCGTTCCCTTTCCTTTTCCTTGTAAAATGTTACGCAATCGTCAGCTATTTTTCTGTCCCTCTGTCTGTCTGTCTCTATTCGTGTTGTAGTTTTTGTTTAGCCTATGGGGCTCCTGTACTCATGCTGATCTTTGCAAGGTCATTGTTTGGTTGCAATTGAATGAACCTGTTTTTCGCTTTTCAACATAATTATTTACACATGAATATGTATTTACACATGACTCGCATATCATATTAACATACATATAAACATATCTATGTATATTTGATATATCAGATAACAAAATATGAAAAGGAAAATAAGAACTGTAAGTTACATTCGGCGTGCCAAAAGTTTTATACTCTTTATTTATGGAATTCTTCATGTTCGACTGTTTCTTCCTATGAAAGCTATAGTATATAGTTGTATGATTTGTATAAAATGCACAAAATATATATACGGGCTATTGTATAAATATAATTGCTAATAATGTGATGCTTTATTTTGATAAATAATACGGGTTCATACCGAAAGCCCTGATTTAAAGCTTTTGTTTCTATAGCTTGATTGGTCCAATTTTGATTAAATTTTGACGACATATTTTATCATATAGTTTGATTGCGATATCTTTTAAAATATGAATTCTATGGCAACTTTACGATATATCATTCATTATCAGATTTTCCTCGTGAGCCAAGTATAATCAAGATAGCTATACTTAATTCGATTACATTTGTTCTTCTTATATGCTCTACCAAACTATTGAACAAAATTGATATACCCTCTGCAAGGGTATAAGCAGTAACTCGGTTTTCTTGGCGTAGTTCTGCGGCAGACTGTTTTTCTTATCTTGTGTCATTGTTTGTTTATTTAACCCGTTTGTGGTGCGTTTCTCTGATTGGACGACGGATTGGCTTCGTTATTTTTACATATAGTATTTTTAATATTTTATTTTTGTCACTTCTTTCATTAAGTTGCATGTGTGTGTGTGTTGCACTTGACCCTAATAATGCCATGTGGAACTTTTATTCCATTTTATTTTGGAATTTGTTGCCACTGTTTGCGCTCTTTGTATACTCACTGGGGTGATGAGCTAAGCACGTCGTCGCTTTGATTTATGCCTGTCAGTTGGTTTTATGTCTTTTATCTAAGTCCAAGCAAGTAGTAGTTACAGTAGCTTGAGTCATTTTGATTGTCAGAGATGATCACAGTAGAACACTGCAAAATAAAGTTGGACATTTAGTTTAAAGACTTGTAGAATTGAACTATAAAAAGGACTGAGCTCTATCAACAGTCGTTTAATTAAACCTTCTCTAAAGTTAACACAAAATGCATATATTGAACTTTGCATTCACTTTTACGTGGTATGAGCGAGTGGTGCTTGCCGGGCGTGGTTTTCTATACACATATAGTTTTGCTAATTCTTCGTGCAGCGTCAGGCGCAAGCGCAAGCTCAATGCGGATCGTTTTGCTCTTCTTCTCTACGTGCCTCGTGCGGTGCTCTCTAACGTAAACTTTGCGGCACAGTCTGTCACTCTCTTTCTCTCTCTCTCTCCCTTCCGTTTAGAAGCTCTTTCGTTCAGTGCAATCCGCGTATCGAAGCCTAACAGACGTCGCTAAAAGTTTGTCGCATTGTGGGAAAATATTATATAGAATAGAGAACAGAGAGAAGAGAGAGAAATATACATTTTTGAGTTAAATATATCAGTCTCGTATGAAATACACTTATGTTTGTCAAAATTCTAAACGTTTCTTTTGTTGCTCCCGTGTACAGTTAAAATTATAAATTGATTTATTGTTATTTTGGCTCACACTCCCAAATACCTCTGTAAATTAGTGTCTCTATCTGTATGTATGTATACTTGATTTCTGGGAAGAATCTCACAATTGATCCACGCGTGCCTCAACTGACTGCGGACGTTAAATTTTGTTGTTTGTTTTGTGTGTATGTTTCACATTTCCGATCATCGAATGCTTAGAAAAGCAACAACAAACTTGTTATGAAAAGCAAAGCTTTCTCGATCGACTTGACTCGATTTCGTTTTGGTTATTTTGTTTGTTTATTTGTGATTTGATTTGCAATACTACGATTTGCTTCGCTCCGTTTGTCGCCTGCTAATTGCTATATGAATACAAAGTAATACTCACTTAGTACTCACATAAATGCCATGTCAAAAACTTGTTTGTAAGTTCAATTCGCAACCGAGTGCTAAACTTATACAACTCGCAGTTGAAATCGAAACAAGCACGGGGACAAATTGTTGTTAAAAGCCTCATGAAACTTAAGAGTTGAAAGAGATATATTCATAATATTTTATAGCATACTTGAGAGCGACATGTCCCATGTTCCATTTATATTGAATATAAATTCGGTACTAGGAACTAATTTGCAAATCCATCTAAAGATTTATGACCAACGTGTGAACGAATTCATTCCATCGAATGAGCTGTGTTCCAACTTTTGTTTTTGCTTATTAGTAGTAGTTGCAACCGATCCGAGCTATATCAATTATAAGACAACTGTTTTGCACAGTCCAGTGTCGTATTGTTTTCAATTTTATTCATATTAGTTTTGGGGCAGCTGAAAACAAATTGCTTGGGAAAGCAAATGTGCAGAGAGTGAGCAACAACAATAATGAGAATAACAACAACAATAAGAACAACATTTACTATTATTACAGCCAGAAAAGTGCCTGATATTGAAGCAAGGCGATCTCGAATCAATGTATATGTTTAAAATAAATTATAAATGATAAGAGAAAAGTGTGCAATTACATAGTATAATATACTGACGGAGAGAACTTAAAAGTGACACCATTAACTGGAAATTCTGGCTGTATGATCTGTGATCTGTGTGTGCTATGTTCCTAGCCATAAGCAGCTGATCTTGAATCACACACCACCCACATGTGGACACATGGCAATGGAAATAAGTGTGATAAATGATCTAACGATATTGTGTGCAATTAGTCGAGCCAGGAGACGAAAATCGGCCAACACTTGAGTTAGCCCCAAGGAAGGAGGACAACAGACGGATACAGAGAAAAGAAGAAGAGAACGACAGCAAAAGAGAGAGTGAGAGAGAGTGAGTGAGGACGAAAGAAAGAACTTCTGTATTAATTTTTGAGCAAATAGTGAAGGCAAAATGCGGAATGCGCTGAGTAATACCATGCGACAACCCACGGAGGATAATGCCGACAGCAGCTTTGAGTTGGATGAGGCGCAAGAGACGCCCGAACTGCCGGCCAAACAATTGACCACAGCCACAATGACCCCTTCCAACAGCAATAGAAACAGTACCAGCACCACAATCATAACAACAAACTTCACGGCGCATATCAAGGATGAGTCGGATACGGGGGAACAGACAGATACGCAAAGTACGCACAGCAGCAGCTCGACGCCAACAACGGCGGATGTGGCCGATGTGGAGACCATTACCTCGTTGCCGCTATCGCCAACAATCTATGGACGCAGTGGTCAATTGGTAAAACGACATGCGTCAGCACAACAACAACAACAACAGAAGCAGCAGCTGCTGCAGCATACGCCACAACAGCAGCAGCATCAGACCAATTTAGTGGACAATCTATCCGCTTCCATTGCTACCAACGCCAGCGAGATGCCCGACCAGGACAATGTGCCCACGGTAAGCGTTCAGCAGTCAAGCAGATGCATTGAAGCTAACGCTGCCAACTCTCCTGCATTTCTTCTGCAGTCATCACGCTATGCTGCCACACATCCCAGTGCAGCATTTGCTGAGACAACAATAATGCCCCCAACCTCATCCGCTAGCCGATCGAATCCAGGCACACATCGACGCACACTATCGGCCGCCTCGTATATATCGATGCGTTCGCAATTGGGTGGAGGAGGATCAGGAGCGGTGCCACCGGATGGACCGCAACGCAATCGTTTCTTCGAGTGGTTGCGCGTGCTCTGCAAGTGCTGCGGCTGCAAGGTTTGTTGAGGCCCTTATGGGAAGAGTATAGTTACATATTGCTAAATATAGAGTATAGTTACATATTACTGAAATGGTCGCCAAGTCATAATGGCTTAGTTTACTTAGCATAAATTAAAATATTATTAAGAAATAATTCTTATATATTTGCTTATTCATGTAATTATTTTCCTATTTCTTTTACAGAGTTCGGGAATCGGCGAGCCGAGTGTGCATCATGCGCTGGTTGTGATATTTTTAGAGTTTTTCGCCTGGGGACTGCTAACCATGCCCATTATATCGGTAATATATATTATATAACATTAATTCAAATATATTCATTAATATATGCATATGTATGTTTGCAGAAACTTAATCATACATTTCCGGATCACACGTTCCTGATGAACGGCCTGGTGATGGGCATCAAGGGCATACTGTCATTCCTATCGGCGCCATTGGTTGGCGCCCTATCCGACATTTGGGGACGTAAATTTTTCCTATTAGTCACAGTATTCTTCACATGCATGCCCATACCATTGATGTGCATCAATACCTGGTGGTTCTTTGCCTTGATCTCAATTAGCGGCGTATTCGCCGTCACCTTTTCGGTGGTGTTTGCTTATGTGGCCGATGTGACGACACCAGAGGAGCGTTCCAAGGCATATGGCCTAGTCTCGGCTACATTTGCAGCCAGTTTGGTTATATCACCAGCCCTGGGTAACGCTCTAATGGATATGTACGGTGATACATTGGTTGTGGCACTGTCCACAGCCATTGCGGTGCTAGATGTTTTCTTTATACTTGTCGCCGTGCCGGAGAGTTTATCGGAGAAAATGCGGCCGGCATCATGGGGCGCGCCAATAAGTTGGGAGCAAGCAGATCCTTTTCTGGTGTGTGTTTTATCTGAAAATATTTTTCTAAATCGTTAAACTAATTTTATGAAACTTCTATTAACAGGCACTGCGCAAAGTGGGTACAGACAAGACAGTCTTAATGTTGTGCTTAACGGTTCTGCTTTCCTATTTACCCGAAGCTGGTGAATATTCCTGTATGTTTGTCTACCTGAAGCTTAAAATGGGCTTCAATTATGTGGAAGTGTCCATTTTTATAGCCGTCGTGGGAATCCTTAGCATTACTGTACAAGTGGCGTTAGGCTCGTTCATGAAGTATGCGTTGAATGTCTCTATATAATGTGATGATGTAGCATTAACTAATCCCATTTCTGCATTGCATTTCAGAGCTTTTGGCGCCAAGCACACTATCATTATGGGCCTAGCCCTTGAGATAGTTCAATTACTTTGGTATGGTCTAGGCAGTCAAAAGTGGTTAGTAAATAGTCGTACTACCTAAACAAATGTAAAGCAACAATGTATAAATTCTTTCGCTATAGGATGATGTGGTCGGCTGGAATTGTGGCAGCTTTGGGGTCTATCACATATCCTGCTATAAGTGCATTTGTATCACTTTACGCTTCCCCCGAGAGTCAAGGTAAGCCCAAAGATATATGCCAATAACCATCTACAATTATTTAATTCGTTTGTTTTTTGTTTTTGTTTTTTTTTAGGTGCCGTTCAGGGAATGATAACTGGCATGCGAGGACTGTGTAATGGTCTGGGACCAGCGGTTTTTGGCGTAATCTTCTATTTATTCAACGTTGATTTAAATGTTGATCATGATGCTTATGTAAACCCTTCGTCAAATGTCGAAAAAATCTCAGCACATGTGCCGGGGCCGCCATTCGTTTTTGGTGCCTTGTGCGTCTTCTGTGCCATTGTCGTGGCTGCCTTTATACCCGAGGGCCAGCAAACGATATTGGAAAAGAAACGTAAGGAAGAGCCTAATTAAAGGGTGGTCACCACATAGGATATGTGTGTGTCTCTTGGGAATCACATAATCTTTAATATAAAATTGTCAAGTATTTTCAACTGATATGTAAATTGTTTGTTTTTCTTCTTCTGTTTCTCCTTCTTGTATTTGTGCTCGTCTTGTGCTGTTTCAATCAATTCAATAACAGGTGCCTCGCTTGATGTGCAGTACGAAATTGAAACGGGCCACAAAGTGCCCAGCTCATTGGCGCCCCTAATACGATCCGATTCGCTAGCGCAGCTGTAGTTCCATCTGACAACGTCTATGCCTAAGTCTACGCCCAAGCCTCCTACACCGACATCAATGCCATTGTCACAGAATCGGAAAACAGCTGGAGTCTATAAAATTTAGTAGCTGTAACAAAATGCTGTATCTAGTTTTTGCTTAAGTTTCATCGCAAATAGCCCACATAACCAGCGCTCTAAGTTAGGATTAAACAAAAAAATAACAATGATGAAGATACTGTTTTGTTTTTATTTTCCTTGCTGCATATTGTGATTTGCTATTAAACAATTGAAAATTGTACAACAAACTGTAATTGTGCATAACCTCAGCGTTATATAATATGTATTTCATAATTAATTTATAATCGATTTATTAATTTTATCAATGCGTGTTAGTTATCATTTGATCGTATTATTTAACATCACAGGAACATGTGTCAACAAATAAAAATAACACAAACCATTTTGTTTTCATATATATAAACAAAAACAAAAAACTGCCAAAAAAATGAAGAAATAAACAAATAACATTGCTTATTATTATTGCAGCACTAGAAATATTACGAATTAGAACAATATTTTTGATATTTTTCCTCCACAACCCCCTATCAGTTCAACCGCAGCACCAACAGTATCTATTATACTAGAATCCGACTAAACGAAATCCCATAGAGAAATGACAAGAACACACACACACTTAATAACTAGAATTAACTGAGTAATAAGCTCTTTGCTTTTGCAAAAGTAGTGATCTGATCTGAGAATGTAAGAGTAAAACTGTTCGAGTTCAAGAAGTCGCAAATGGTCGAAAATTGGTCATTAAATTTATATGATATACTAATGTATGTATGTAACTCGAACCTCGAACCCTGTGCTGATCTAAGCTATAGTTTTATTATTTGGTTATAACCTAATGCTTAATGTTTTCTAAAATGATCAAGGCTTGACGTACTGAAAGTAACAAGTGCGTTTGTGTATAGTACTAAGTATATGTAAAGTATTTGCAAAGAACTCTGACCTTTCGGTATATAAAACAATGATGTAAAAATAAAAACAAAACAAGTAACTATAATAATAATAGAAAGTTATGTATAAAAATATATATATACATATATATATTATTTTGATTTTGAAGTGCAATTCAGCAGTTCATTTCAAACTGAAACCAAATTTCTTGTTTAATTTATTAAAGAAACGGATGATGTAACAGATTGTAAGGCAGTGTATGTAACCAAGGCATACTACTACAAATGTACATACATCCATATTAACAATATGTAATGAATGTATTTGTATATGTATATAAATGCAGTGAAAACACACCAATAATAAAAAAAGAGGATGAAAATAAATAGAGGACAACCAAAAGTTATGATAAAATTGTCTTACAAATAAAGATATATATGGTTTTATGAAATTCTCATTGCGTACTTATTATTGAAGATCCGAAGATAGGAAAGCAGAAGTATTGGGCGATGGGGAAATAAATTATAATTTCCGTCAAAATAAATACGTAAATATGTGAATAGTAATATCAAGAGATAGTTTGATATAAAATGTTAGTACAGAATACCTGCTTCTTTCCAATTTTCAAATTATTCGCGCATTCACGGCATTTGACGGGGAAAAAGTGATTTTAGCAGCACTGATTCATCGTAATCATAAGTATCGAAGTTCTTTCTTTGATTATCGATTCCTTCCGATGACTGCTATTTAACATTTTGAGTTAAAAACATAATTCACTGTTAAAATATATATCCAACAAAATAACAGCTGAAGTCGTGTTTTGATATTATTAATAATATTGTAAAGTTGCTAGCATTTATTCAGTCCACAAATGCTTGGTGAAAAATAACATTACATTACATTTTTACATGAAATCAGCTAACAGCAAGATATTCTGTTAATTAACAGAGATAAGATTTTATGTTTTGTGCTCAATGCTGTTAATAAAAATAATGGCGGAGCAGTAGTGCGTTCCGCGCGTCAAGACAGCATCGGTGGAATCCGAAATTTCTTCCGAGGCGATAAATTCTTGTTTTTCATTAACTTCATTAATAAGGTGAATTGAAAAGTGTATAACTAAATGATAAATGAAAATATAATTTTATTTTAAATACTTGAATGTATGTAATTTAAACATTGTGGGTGCTTAATGTGTCGGGCGAGACCCGCCACCAAGTTAGTTTTCGTGTGCAAACAAAGAAAAAGAACGTTGTGACCAACCAGCTGCGGACAGAGAGAGTGCAATAGTTACATATACATACATATGTATGTATAAATACACATAACAAATTTATGCATATGAATGCAGGCAAAACAGTCTATGCATGTGTTAGTGGAATAGAGCATCAAATGAAAATTGATATGTGAAAGTAATTCTTTATTTTGATATACAAAAGTTCTTAAGCACTCTGTATGCTACCTGCAAAATTGAATAAGATTTACTGGTATTATTTGATCCACGCGTGCTCTATAACTTCCAACTAGAACACGAGGGCAAACAGACAAGCCCAGGCCACTGGAAGCTGTGCTATTTAAATACATACATATGTATATATGTATATGTATGTACTACATACGTATGTAAATGGAAAGTTGACAGAGGAATATATACAAGGAAATGCATTGTTTTTGATTAAGCCCTAAAATATTTTGAAATTTTAAACCCAACACACAATTCAAGATTTAATTGGACTTAATTAACTGACGGAGAGTTACTGATATACATAAGAATGTATGCATGTATGTATATATGTATATGAATCTATGTTGTTATTGTCGCTTAAAGAGTGTTTCACATGCAAACTCAGACTCAGGAAAGCATTGTATGGTTGTCTGGCATAAATAATTGCCCGTGTCTGTGCATTTGTGGACTGGCATTGATAGCTAATTGGATTTGGAAGTTCCCTACAGTGGCTCCCATTAATCTCATCATTATCTGTCACAAAGTAAAGCTCATTTTACAGTAGCTCACATTAAAAGCTGATGTAGAATTCTCTGCTCCCTCCCTCTGGTGAGTGTAATCTCTGAGGTTCAAATTGAGCTTGTTTATTTCAATTTGAAAAAATAAAAATAAATTTTCCCAACATCTATGCCACAGCTCAGGGTGTCCGACTGATATAACAATTTTTATCAAGTGACTCAGATTCGGGCAAATTTGAGAACGTTCCATTTCATATTTCCTGGAATCGCTATCATAAATTCTTATTCCTTATTTCTTGGCATGAGTTTAAATTTCTTAATTAATTCCAACTGCAGTCAGGGCCAACCTCCGTTAATCTTACGGTTTCACACGATGCAGTTGAAGATCTGGAGCAGTGCACGAGAAAAAGACGCTTATGATGAAAACATCTTTGTACTTCATACATACATACATGCGCATGGCACTTCCGCAGTTGAAAGTATGTCGACTCGCACGCACAAGTGCAGATACAGATACATATGTACATACATACACACATACATATGTAGTATGTAAATTCATCCCTGACCTGTGTAAGACATATACATTAACGACAACATCGTGTGTATGTAAATGCACTACATGCATACACAATGTGTTACACATCTACATACATACATATGTATATGTATGTATATTCTTAAGTGTTAGACCCAGCATGGCGCAATACTATAGAGCTCGACTATGCGCATGTGCTAGTATATATTTATAGCAAGCCGGCATAGTTACATATCTTTTTGGGCACACTTCGTGCGCCAATAAAGTTTAAAAACAATATCATAATGGATGTATGTATGTACCATATGTATGCACAACGTTTCCAGGTAGTAACCATCTTTATAAAAAAGTCATTAACTTGTACTCAAGTAGTTAAGTATGTTTGTATCAAGCGATTCTTCTCAGTTTTATTCTCTTTTATTTCCTGTTACATTATCGACGTGTTTCCGTTCGCCATCAATGCAACAACTTGACTTATTTCTCGCATTGTCTTCTTTACATATGTATGTATTTGTGTGGGTATACAACTTGTGTGCTAGCCTCTTGGTTTTTATAACAATTGAAAATAGTCTTTTGTGGCAGATCTTGATTGAGCTCCGTTACTCTCAGTGAACAGCTGGCTGACTCATATTCGCAAAACCAGTTTCCCTTGTCCAACCAATGTCTCAGTACCGGTTCTTTCAGTCAAAGATCTTCTACTGCATTGACAACGGCCCAGATTTCTTTCTCCACAATTTCAACTGGGCGTGAAGAGTGTGATTCTGTTTATTTATCTTTGTTTTGTTGATAATAAAACTAGAAAATAACTGAAGTATGATATGAGTTATTATTATTCAACATGAGTCATACTTACAATTAGTAAATAGTATCTCCTTGAATATTTCTTAAGATGGAGACCATTAAAGAGTTGAATAAACAAGAATGCTTCGTATATGCTTGCTTAACCAACCTTGTTGCATTAATCTAATTGGCTGCACCTTGCTGGCAATATGCTTTATTCATTAGCAAACTCTGGTATCCGATGGTGCACGTATTGATTCGTATTGCAACTTTCACTTAAGACCTGGGCGAGCTCGCCATTAATTACGAAAAGCTATTCCATTAAATTCTCATTATTTATGGTATGTACAATAAAATGCCAATTCCTTTAGATTTGTTTATGTTCATTGCGGTTTACGCAAGTTCAAAATATTTACAAGTAATCACTGAATTCTTTGGAATCATAAGACTTTTGCTGATAATAAATTGTTTATTTTAGTCATCTTCACCACATTTTATGGACTTTTGTTCATTAGAATGAAATATGATTTGTTTGCTCTGTTTATATCTATACTGTTATACTGTATAACTGTTAATGTGCATTATGCGTCAGAGCAGAGACTGCTTTCATGGTATTTGATAGCTTCAAAACCTGTTAAGCTACGCAATCTATATAATATTTCATACAAATAGGTCATCAGTTTTAGCTTCTTTGGGTTTTGGTTAGACCACTTGTGTCGTAAAAATGTATATGTATTGTACATTTGTGTTGACTTTAGTTTGGCGAAAATGACAAAAGAAAACACTGTGCACACACAGCTAACTAACTGCAGCCCCATTGTTTATTATATGAAGAGAGTTTGAGAAATAAGTACTTTTACCTTTGCAAACCTATTGAGTGGCGACAGCATTCGCATAATTTTGACATTCACTGGCAGTCTGTTAGTTTTTGGGGGCGCAACAATAACAGTCCAGGGCTCCCTACAGCATGAGGAGCATCATAGGGATCCAAACGCGTCATCCATAGCACCTGCTGTGGTTAACTGCGCATGTTCTCATCATTATCGCGTCTGCACAATTTGTTTGTTTTGTTTTTTTGGACAACGCGCAGACATGGAGTACATGTGATGCTACAGATTCGTTTATTATGTATGTACATAAGAATACAAACATACATACATACATAAATAGTATGTTTGTGCGTGCCAGCGGCAAACGCTCTGGCTATTCCGGCCCTCCGCGGGGGCTGTCAGCATTGTGTGTTGCTGCCTCATGTCAAGGCCATTCAAAGCTTGGGTCGCCTTGCTCTCTGGCAAGTCTCGTGTATACAGACTTTTCTGCACACAGTAGCCAAGAGCATCATCCACGCAAAAACAGTGCGTCGCATCAAGAAGATACAAGGCTACAGTTAGTTAAAGAATCATCGCCAGAATATACTTTATTAAACTCTTTATATCATCAACTTAGATACACACTATATAATCTACTTGAGTCTCAAGTTATTTTTATCTAAAACAAGCTCTTAACAAATACTGCAAGTGTTCGCAAACGAGGTAGTTTACAGCCATTAGAGGTGCTTGGATTGCAAAAACAAACAGCAGTAAAATGTGCACATAAAAAAAGAAACTAAAGATAAAAAGCCAACGTCAAATGCAAAGGGGCCCCCCCTAAATGTGTGTGTGTATGTGTGTGAGAGTGTCTGCTGTGACACATTCTATATAAGCAGACGGGCCAAGGCAGACGAGACTGTCAATGATTGAAATAGTATCGCCTCCAGTGGCCCCACCATACATACATACATACAAATACATCCATGTCGGAGCCCTTAACAGCTGTCCGGCTGAACTCAGTTCAGCTCTCTGTTTAGTTCAATGTAGACAGTAAAGGTTCAGTGAACTTTTCGCTTTTCCTTTTTCTATTCGCTCATATCAAGACTTGGCAGGCAGCTGCACTTGTTGTGTTGTTGTTGTTCTTGTTATTCCTTGTATGTTTGAGATGTTTAAATAAAGATAACAAGAACTGCAGTCGTACATAAAAACATTATTTATATTTATTATTGAAGTGTTGTACATATTTCTGATATGTTGATAAATGTAACAATGTTTGCGGAACTGTAGAACGGCAGGCACAGAACAATTGGGCGTTTGGCGCGCAGCCTGACATAGCCTCGGTGGCGCAGTTGGCAGCGCGTAAGTCTCATAATCTTAAGGTCGTGAGTTCGAGCCTCACCCGGGGCATGTAATTTTTTTTGTTTTATAATATTTTTTAATTTATATTTTATGGTTGCAATTTATATTATTATTTTTTTAAAGCCCTCATAAAAGAAAATAACATATTTGCAAGGTTGAGCTGAGAAATTAAAATGTGGCACAGGCAATTGACACGTCAGGCTGCGGGACACGCCCATGCGTCGAATGAAACATACATATGTACAATATATATTTTGTGGCTTGTGTTGCCCCTAGCATGGCATGCATTAATATAAATAAGATCAAGACATGCCAAAATCGTATTAGGGCGTGTGCCCCATTTTATAAAACTCATATGTATTAAATGCCTTCGTTTTATGTTTGTTTACCCTGAATCAGTTCAGTTCTGGTTGAAATGGATGCGCTTTCTGGCGGCGACCAGAGGAGCCATTGCGAGCAGAGAAGCTAAGCGTGCTTGGTGGCTAATTTAAATGAATATAGAACAAACGACGGCAACATTTATTGTTGGACACACGAAAAAAGGAAGAACAGCTATAAAATGGCAGGCAAAGAACTAAATTCGAAGCCAACACGTAACAAAAGAAGCGCCGCAGTTAAGAAGAGACGTCGACAAATTGCCTATCTAGCCATATGCAGTTTAAGCGTGATAATATTTGGTTTGGCGTTGACCACCTTAATAAAGCCAGCTCACGCAGAGGGGCGTCGAAGCTACACTGGGATTGGCACCACCCATGAGGCGTTGGGTCAACCACATTATGAGAATGCTAAATACACCACATACAATCATACGTCAAACTATACCAAAGACATGAAGTTCACCAGTGAGGCTATGCATCCAGTATACAATTTCACTCACTTCCTGTTCGATAAAATCTTATACAATGATCCCGCAATACCACCTGGTGAGTTATAATAGCAAAATATAAAAGGCACTTATGGTAATGATATATTTTGTATTTATTTTCAGGATATATTGTTGTCAAGAACAAGGACCAGCTCGCTCTGGGACCCAAAGTAGCGGAAAATGACTGGCGTGAACTGGTCATGCACTACTGGATGGTCATACTATGGGTTGTCTTCCTGCTCATTCTCGTAGTCGTCATTCCTTTTATAGCGTAAGTGTAGCCAGCTTATATTATCCACCACCAACGTTATAATTAAATTGTTGTGCTTACCTTCAGCGTCTGTTATTGCTGCTTCTGCTGCTGCCGGAATTGTAAACAAGGATGTCCGCCATGCGATAGTGAAAAGGATGGTGCGAAACGCTGCTGCTACGGCCTGCTATTGTTACTACTTATCATTGGAATTCTGTACGTTATAATCCTTGCCTCATATATGTAAATACTAAACACCCTTTCCATTTATAGATTCGGTGTCATCATTGCATTCGTGACAAATAAACACTTGGATAGTGGCTTCGAGAGTACAAGTGTAACTATGCGGCGTGGCAGTGAAGACACTTGCACCTATCTAAAAGAAGTTTCTGACCACATCCACCATTTGTTTGTCAACAACTATGAAGAACTGGAGAACCATTTAGTTGAATTAGTCAAAAGTGAGTAGCCGAACTTAAATCTTTTAAATATCACTTAATAATATTCGTTTCTTTGTGTTTCAGATGCATATAATCATATATTCTTAGACTTAATGGATGCTTCGGAGGCAAATTCTCTGGAAGAATTAGAACGCATATTAACAAACATGGACAAGGCGCTTACCAGGTTTAACAAAATGGAGACTCTTCAGATGTCGCTTTTACTTGAGACCGAACAGCTGCAAGACAGTAAATAATTTATAATTTACTATTGATTTCACTCATTTAAACAATACGTTCTTTGTTATTTAGGGTTACGCGGCGTTAAACGTGATGTAAACTATGCTTGTGCTGTACTCTGCGCCAATCATGAGTGTCTTCAATTCTTAAAAACTACGGAAATTGAATATCTTGATAACTCTAAATGTTTAAGTCTTGATAAGGTAAATATAATTGTCTTTAACGATATCAAATAACAAACTCAACTCGTTTCTGTTTACAGCTACCAGCTAAATCATATTATATGAAAGCCTGTGACGAAATTGTTGGGAAAAGACCTAGCGAAATTATTAAGCAAGCCTTAAATCGTGTACAAGATATAAAGAAGATGATTAAGGCTAGCATGGATCCGGTGCTTCCAGCATTAATTCATAGTGTACATAGGGGCAAGGACTTTTTCCGAGGACAGTCGGACAAAGTACGCAACCTTGTTGACACTGTGATTAGTGACATTCATATGAATACTGTAAGATCGACAAAAACATTTGATGATGTTTATGAAAGGTATGGTACAGATCGTAGTATTGTCAGTGTCACAATATGTGTATTTTTATTGGTGGTAAGTGTGAGAGAAATTTTCAGTTATTTCTGATTTGATTTATCATTGTAATTTATTAATTTTAGATACTGCTTGTACTGAGCATTGCACTAATGTGCGGTTGTTGTGGTCGACGGCGTCGTGGATATCGTGATGACTGCTGCAGCAAGGGCACAGGGGCCACCTGCCTATTACTGTATGTATCTGACTAATTACCTTACCTTACGATGACTAAATATCTCTTTCTTTACAGCGCCATTTTGCTCATATTCTGTGTGTTCTCGCTGATAGCTCTAGTCGGATTATTCTACTTTATTCTGGGCATGGTGTCCTATCAAGGAGTCTGCGCTCCACTACGAGATCAGGAAAATAATACGTTGTTCAATCAATTAGATACTGTGCTTGATCTCAATCAGTATTTGCCCCATGCTGCCAGTCAAAAATCAAGCTCACTCACACCACCATTCCGTATGTCGAATGCAATCAAAGCCTGCCGAGCAAACCAAACAGTCTTCCAGCTATTGCAAGACAATAAGATCTACGATATTAACAATCTAATGGATGTTAAGATATTCGAACCTCAAATAGGAATGAAAGAGAAAAGACCTGCCATATTTACAGCAGACTTAAGTAACTTTGTTATACTGGAGCCGAGGGAGCGCAAAGAACTCGAGTATGTGCGTGACAGCAACTTGTCAACCTATCACAGTGTTGTGTATACAAAGGCCTACTGCAAGCAACTATCACCAGTTGAGTTGCCCGTTATGATCAACCAGTTAAAAGATCTGAAAAATAACCTTTGGACTCATTGGGGCACTTATGATTGGGCCCGAACCTCCTTGGAGAACGAAGCTATTATTTTAGAGAAAGCTGATGCTCATTTCGTTCCACGGATTAAAAGTCAAATGGATTTGTTAACGGCAAATGTTACGGAAATCGATCAACTAATATTGTACGATGACAAACCATTTGGTGAATCCATGGAACTCCTACTTGCAGCCACTCAACGAGCTGAAGATTTTATTAGAACTCGCGGCCAGCAGTATGTGAATACATTGTGTGAGAATATGACGAATTTTGTCGAGGATGAGATTAGAATGTATGTGCAAAGGGTGATAAATGAATGCAGCACCAGCGTTGGAAACTGCGCTCCGCTTGCATCTATCTATAATCACGGAGTAAATCTGATTTGCAATGGTCTGGTTGATCCAATGGTAAGCTCAATGAAGAAGTTGTTCGAAGTATATAACTAATTTCTTTTTTTTTTCGTGTAATACTTTTAGAATGGTTTCTGGGTGGGCGTGCTACTTTGTGCTCTGCTCTTCCTGCCCGTACTTTTTGTGTCACATCGATTGCTTTGCTTGTATAAGAAGATCGATCCATATTCAGCTCCAGCTGGCGGCATTGTTGAGGGCGGGTAAGTTGTATGTTGATTGTCATCATCTTGGAACTATCTTTGAACTGAATCAGCATGGGTTCAATGGATGGGGTATTGCTCGATGTGTGGGGAATGATCTAATATTCAGGCAACTTGAGAATGCGCTGACGATAGTCGCCGCTTGATTTAATAATCACTTGAATGTATTAACAACTAAATTGCCATAATTACATGTACACAATGTATTGTTTTTTGTTTCCATATCCACATGTTCATTCCATGTTCAAACTCACCGCTAACCCTGCAAAATAACACTCACAACAAACAGCAGCGACTACTTATACGATGCATATAGCGAGCGCGAGCGTGAGCACGTGCCATTGGCCAAGTAAGAGATATATCATTCATCTATATAAGATGTACCTTTATTTGAAATGATTTTAACCCTTTGCTTGTGATTAATTTCATGCTTTCAGTGTGCCTAAGAAGCGACGTAAAGCCTATGAACGACGACGTGAACAGCAGGATTACTACGAGGAGGCATCGCCGGGTGTGTCACGCGTGTCACGTGGAGAAGGACGTAGCGCAATGAATGGTGGTGGCGAAGCCGCTGCTGGCAGCAGCAATATGCGCTACAACGATGTGGCACCCACGTAAGTGTTTCTAGTTCCCTGTTCCAGTTCGTTTCTTAAGTTTTCCTCTTGCCTGATAACTGATAACTATAGATGCGGACATTTAAATTTCTAATTCAAATACAATGGGCATTGGCATATTAACACACACAGACACACACAACAACAACACATATACAAACACTCACATACTCTGCAATATTGTGGCTAACACACAAGATCATTTAATACTCTGCAATATTGTGGCTAATCAATGATTATTTAATAGCCGCTCTTTAATTGCTATTTGTTTTTGTTTTATTTAATTTAGCGCTAAAGTTGTGACTATAGATACACGGCCAAAAGCACTGGCAGCAGATGGTTTCTTTTAGGCATAACCCGAAGTGCAAATGGTTTGGTTTCTAGCCAATTATTGGGTAAAGTGACTGCTTTGGTCTGTGTATAACAAATATTTCCGGCTGGGTGTCTGACTGTGCGTGTGTGTATAATGTTGTTGTTGCTTTCTGACCTCAAGAGACGCCTTGTCTGTCTAGCCTCATCCTTTTCATATCATTTAAAATTCTCATAGCCAGCCTCAAGAGCCCTAACTGGTTTCCATAACCAAGCATCTCATTGTTCATGTTTTTGTTGTGTTCTCGTTGATTTCTTTCTATTGATGGTCTTGTAAGATAACTACTGATCTGTTCTGCTCCAATCGCAACTAACTGCAAATAAATTGGCAATAAACTAATACGAACTAAATACAGTTTTTGTGTTGCTACTCTCTACAAAAATACACTTTAAATAATCAGCTTTATCAATCATCTAATCGAATTTGAACTTTTCCCTTTCGCAGGCATTGGGATCACGAACCGCCGCGTTACCACAATCCTCCCGTGGCGCCGCCAGCTTCGGAATATGAACGCCCACCGCCATACTATTATCCCGGTGCCTCAGACCAGGATTAAGCAGAAAATGTTGGACGCGACGCGAACGTGGACGTTGTTAGGAAGGATGGCTTTAATGATGAGATGGCATTGAATTAAATTTGATTTTAAAATTTGAATACTGCAAGAAAGAAACAAACCCCCATTTAACTGAGACTGTAATTTTAGTTGAGAAATTAGTTTTTAGTTATTATTTAAAGTTATGTAATTTCTAGAGTCACATGTGTTAATATATTCTTTGGACTGTATCAGACGATCTGCCAGCAATTTGATATACATAGCCAGAAGAGTGTAGTAGTGGTAAAGATTAGTTATAAGCGCGGGTCAAAGCAAAAGAAGAAGAAAACTGTATTATTTGAACTTTACACACACATTTAAAATGTTGCCAAAACTCAACAGAAGAAGAAAGATAATTGTTGCAATGTGCGTTGCAAGCAGAGCAATGCACAGTAAAAGCATTTAATAAGTTAGTGGTAAATACAAAATCGGATTACAATTAATTCCTCCTCTCCCCTCCCATACACGTATCCCCTGAATCCAGAAACTCCTCAATAGATTTCAAAGAATCTCATTAAACTGATTAAACGCGCAGTCAAGAATTGCATTTAAAATCCCAAAATAATCAATTTATACAACTAGATCTATGGGATGATTATAAAAATGCCAGATATATACAATATGAATATTACTTTCGAAGTATATATTGTAATTAAAAAGAAAAGAACTGCCATTTTAATTTAGAGTATCAGAGCAGATGAACTTTTCGATTGATTTTTTATCAAGAGTCTGTATTGATTTTCCAAGAAACTAATACACACACAACATACACGTATAATCACTTCCTTAAAACATAAATTGACGCACTTTATATATATGAATAAGACGTACTTTAACAATCTGTCAGAGTTGACAAAACAGAAATTCAAATTATAAAAAAAACACAAAAAACAAAAAGAAAAACGTTTCAAATTGTATTCAACGAGTATGTCTAAAAAATTCAGAACAAACTGCAAGTAGCCAAAATAATAAAAGTGAAACAAATATGAATATATAAAGAATATACACACACTCACTCACAAACACACACACACACAATTGATTGATTGATTGTATGTATTTAATTTAAGCATAACTTATACAAAAGAACGAAAACAAAAGAATGCATGAGTGTATTTACGTATTTTTTTAACAACAATACGAACATTTCATGAATTTCTGCTTAAGTCCTTTTTAGTGTCTAAACAATAAGCCAATAATCTGAATCAAAGTTTTAATGCTAAACAAAGCAACAAAAAAACAAAAGAAAAAGAAAACGCAATTACTGTGAAAATATTATGAGAATATAAATTATAAAATATTTGTTTGTGTCTTGAATTGAAACCATTCTAGTTCTTGCTCACTGAGTATCGGCAACATCCGGCAATACTCTGTGCCAAGTATGAGCAACACTCCAAATGGGTATACCGGATAGTTCTCTCAATTTGGTCGGAGTTGGAATCAACTCGGCAATGCAAAGTTGGCTACGTTGCCAGACCAAATCAATTTGAAACATGTTTACTAAAAAGTATTTAGTATATCTACATATTTCTTAAATGACAACAACATCTGTAACAATTTCGTGCTCCGAAACTCAATTCGACGACGGTTTGAGAATGTATAACTGGCAATATCTGGCAATTGTTGTGGCAGCAATGCTGATCTATAACTATCCCGATGTGGCAGGCAATCAGCTCTTTGGTTTTGGCATTCACAATCACAGCGACCTCTTCATGCCCAGCAGCAATAAGCCTTCGATTCACTGGTATTCTCGCTGGCATTGGCTTATGGAGTTGCAGAGTTCACAGTGTCCTTTTGTGCGGCTTCTCTTGCATGCTCTAATGGCGCTTCCCATTTACAATTTGCTGCTGATTTTGATTGGGTAAGAGGGGATTGTCTTTCGTCTCTTTCGTATGTATAAAAATTGATACTCTTTTGTAGTTGGCATTTAAATAGCAGCGCCGATCGCAATGCACAGAAAATTGTATTGATTATGCAGCCCACTGCTGCCGCAAAGCAGGTATCTGCTGTTGTGCCTGAGGTTGCAGCTACCTTGATGCCAGCACCTTCTGTACCACCTCGTTGCAGGCGTCGTGTTGCGCCCAAACCACCGCCACGTCGTCGGTCACGCATCATGCAGAAGATCTCACCTGATAGCTATCCTTGTCATATGGATCCCTTTACAACACTGTCATGCTGCTGTGATGAGACCGACAAGTTCAAGAGCCTGCGTAGAAATCTGGCTCGTGTGCTTGAGAGTCTTCAACAGCCATTGCCACCTCCAGCAGCCACAACAATATCTCCCCCAGCATTGCCATCAATAGCATTCTATAATCCTCTTGACCTTATTGAAGATCCTATTCGATCCTCACCTAGGAAGGACAAGTCTCGTAAATGGTCTCATTCGCTCTTCAAGCGTCTAGCTAAGCCTTTTGGCAAGAACAACAGCAGCGTCGCCCCGGTCGAGCTGAATGTTAGCGAATTGAGCAGCAGCAGCGGCTACCAGAGCAATGCCAATGCCAAACCCTTTTGGCAACGTTTGAAATTACGCAACAAAAGTCAACGCAAGTCACAGTTTTATGTGTCTTCATCGAGCACTAGCAGCTCGTCGGAGACCATCAGCAGCAACACCTGCCTGTATGCTGCCTGCTAGTATATAGAACCAGTTCAGGCACGGGTGATACCTCGCATATTCATGGCAAGACCTTTGTTCATCTGAGGGTTTGCCATGAAAATTCGATGTCACACCCGTGCCTTGACTGCCTTTTTTAATTTTGTTCATTTCACCTTGAGCTCTGCGACGATGATTTAACTAGAACACACATCCGGCAATCTTGCGGCATTCCAAAGAAAAAGATCTCAGCGACAAACCTTGCCCCCTCATTAATCATAAAATCCCCATGCACTATATCTAATCCGAGAAACGACTACCGGGTGAACCCAAGCCGTTCAAGCTTGCAGATACATTGGGTTGATACCGAGATCGGCGGCAGTGTCTGACAACAATGCTAGGAAGCAAACCATGAGAAGAAAGAGACAGAGAGCACCGAATTGCGTATACGCTGCTAGCTTAAGCTAAACTATACAAATTTTTGAATATTTATAATTTTATTTTATATATTAATAGATTTCTTAAATCCCCGTTTGGTAAACTACTTTATACTCTGTGTATTATCTATTGTTATACAATATTACAAATACATCAAAACTAGAGAAAAGGGTTTGTTTTAGATCTGGTTCTTTCGTGAGGCAAGCAAGCATATAGTGGCAAGGTGGATGCTGCACAAGAGTTGCCTTTGTCCAGTCTTAATATTGTTTAGCAAGGCCAACAAAAAGTGAAAACTGCCAACATATTTTCATAATTTTCAACTTAAAATTAAATCACGTTTCTTATCAGAAATGTTGCTGGCATTGTTGTTGTTGTTGCTGTTGTTGGTGGTGGCCACGGAGAGTGCCTTTCTTTTTCAGCAATTACCAAAATCACAGCAAGCGGACAGCGACAATAACAACAACAATAACAACTCGTGTAATAACAATGAAATTTCACTTTCAATTTGTGTGTAAAAACAAAAGCCCTGAGACACGAACTTGCCCGATCCGATCGATGTTGTGGACGGACGCAGTCGCAGTCCCAGTCGCAATGGCAGTGAAGGTTAAGTTACCCGATTTGATATTCAATTGTAGTCTAACGGTTTCGAAAGCCAAAATGGCCGCCAAGCCATGCGGCAGTCAATGCACTCCATGGTAGATCACGCCGCCAGCATACAGATAATATTCCCCCAACAACACGAATCAGATCAGTTCTCACAGCCAGAAAGTATATGATATGTATGTGCTTCTGTGTGAGTGTGTGTGCATGAGTGTGTACATGTATGTGTATGTAATACGCACTTCGATTAGCCTTGGGGGCTGGTGTGAAATTTTGCCTCCATGTGAAACAGAGCGTTGCATTTCCATTTCTCTGTTGATCGCGCAGAAACTTTTCTCGTGAAAACTGGCACAGAATTGCAACAGCAACAACAACAGCAGCAATAAGCAGGTAGATTGCAAGCAGCACGCAATACGCATTAAAATGCACACAATTAAGTCGTGCAAATGATTTACAGTGAAAGGCAGTGAAATTTATGGCATGCAAAAAGCGTGAGAAGGCCCCACAGGAATAATCACATGTTGGATACTCCCCAGTTAGAAGAAAATATCTCTGTGTGTGTGGGTCAACAATATTCAATAATCAGGCCCGTAGATTGACGTGTGCAGGGTTTGCAGTGCACAAGGGCCCCCTGCTCAAAAAAACTACATACTTGTGATGTGTGGCAAAATTATTAATGGAGAGTAAAAGAGGCACGATATATAGATTTCTCAAAATCTATTGATACTTTTGTCAGTATTTTATGAACTAAAAACATACTTTATGTATTTATGAACTAACAATATTTATATTTTAAAGAAAGGCAATTAATTACATTACCCGAGAAGTTTTGCACTAGGGGCCCCCAAGACCGTTGCTACGGCTCTGTCAATAACTTCATCAATTCTGAGACTTCGTTTTGCCGGCACTTTCGCTTTCATATGAGTACTATTCGTTGTCGTTGTTGTTGTTGTTGTTGCTGTTGCTATTGAGCGTGATCCGTGATCAGTTGGACTATTGGAAACCCTTTCCAATTACAGACAGTTACACACATATGCAAATGAATAAGCTTCAGGTTGAATGGCTTTCTATCGTGTGAAATAATCAGCTGAATGCATATCTTAATAGTTTCTAAATACATACGATACATAATACATAATACTGTAACTGAATAATTTGTAAATCATATTTTTAATTTGCATTTCAAAGATGTGTCTCTGGTTATTTATGCTAATAAAACTTGTTTGATTTACCAATTATGCAGCAGCAGCGCTGTCGCTGCCTCTGCGCGCGTGTGCTACCGATCCTTGCCCTGTTAACCTACAGACGCTGTTAAATGCCAGCACTGACTGTGAGTGGTCGCCGTTAACAGCAGCTGTAAAGAGAGCATGCGACGCTGTTAAGTCTTATTTTTTGAGTGACGCGAAAGAAGTGCACAAAAGCAACGCAGCAAACATTAAATTTTCCATGCAGCTCACAGAAAACAACAGTTGTTTTGTTGTTGTTGTTGTTGGCGATGTTTTTTCTTGTTTTGTTTTATTTTTATGTTGCCGTTTCTCGTATATGGCAGCAGACACTCGGACGTGGACGCGGCCTCAACTCAAAAACCCAGCAGCAACAACAAAAGCAGCCCAGGTGAGTTTGGTGAATGAGGGGGAGAAGGAGAGGGAAGGGGAGAGAAGGCCCCAAGCTTGGAGCAACTTCACTCAATTTGCCGTTTACTTTTGAGCCACAACTGTTGCTGCTGTTTTGTTGTGGTTTGCTGCTGCTGCCGCTGTTGCTGCTGCTGCTGCTGGCGTTGTCGTCGTCGTCACCGTCGTCTTGGCAGCTGGCCGCGACTGCGCACAAATCAGTTTCAGTTTTTCAGTCCAACGTGCGAGTTCGCTGCGAATAACGGTTAGTACAATCGATAGACAGGAGTCTCTCTGACTCTGAGTGAACCGATCGAACCAATCGAGTGCCCAAAAAACTTGCAGTGCAGTGTAGTAAACAGTTAATTAATAATCCCAAAGCATATTTACTAAATATACACATACATATCTATATGTATATGATCTATATTCATAGAGAGCCTGCGTACGATCAACAGCAGTAATACGCAACTGGATTAGTGTATTAACTCACGTGTTCTCTAGAAGAGACCCCCCAAATGAAAATGGTGAGTGCAAGCGCCGCATTAAAGTGTGTCAGAGAGAACCCCCTGCATAACTATGAATACAATAATGAATACCGATGACAACGACGGACAAAGAAGAACGGAATTATCATATTCACTACGCGCCAAACTATGAATATTGAAAGTCAGCGAAGGGAAAAAATGAAAAATGAATGTTGAAACGAACTGGAGAACGTATTAAATATACCGCAGACCGAGTGACAGACAGACAGACTAGCAAATGGACTGACAGACTGACTGGCAGACAGACAGACTAATACACAAAGAGACAGACAGACTAGCAGCCAGAGAGAAGAACAGACAATCCGACAGACAGACCGACAGATTAACAGACTAACAGACAGGGAGACAGACAGACTAGCAGACAGACAAACCGACAGGCAGAGAGACAGATTAACACACTAACAGACAGAGAGAAGAACAGACAGACAGACTAACAGACAGACAGACTAACAGACAGACAGACTAACAGACAGACAGACTAACAGACAGACAGACTAACAGACAGACAGACTAACAGAAAGATTAACAGACAGACAAACCGACACACTCACAGAAAGACCAGCAGACAGACAGACAGACAAACCGACAGACTGACTGCTTAGCTGGCTATAAGAACAGTGACTGCGATTACGAGTTCTCTGTGAGAGACTGCGAGACTGACGGGGACAGCGATTGGCCAAGCAAAGTTGAAGGCAAACCTGTCAAAAGACAATGGCTGTAAAAAAATGTGAATACAAATTATGAACGCAGATTGCGGACAATTTTCGCCTGCTCTTTTTTTTTAGTTGTATCCGTTGCTGTTTGTTGTTGTTGTTGCTGCTGGTTCCAGTTTCGCTTTCGTAGCGAGTGACCAATTTCGGACCAAGGTACAAGAGAAGAGAGCGAGAAATGCGCTTTTACTTCCTTGGGCATACACGATTTCCATTATTCCATTTTCCATTATGGCTAACACAGCACGCCATCAACAGCAGCAGCAGCAGCCACCGTAGCAACAGTTGCAGTCGCAGCGGGCGTAGCGGGCGCAACTGGGCACGCCTCAATTTGGCACAGTCAAGTAAAAGTCGCTGGCAAACAATAACTAGTTTTCTATGCATGTATGTGTGTATGTGTCTGTGTGTGTTTTACAACAATTAATATTTGCAAAAGAAACAGAAAAAACAAAGGAAAGAGCCAAAAGAAAAACTGCAAAATGAAAAAAATCTACAACTGCTGCCACTCAATCGTCGCCGTCTGTCGCTATTGGCAAATCATTTTGGCCAAAAACTGGTCTCGAAAATTGAAAAACCCGCTAAAATTAGGTTTGAAATACGCGAAACGCGAAACGAGTTGATGCATGTGGAAAAACAAGCCAAAGCAAAATTGATTTATAAATTAAACATCGCACGATCGCTCGCTCGCCTTTTTATCGGTTCGAAGTTGAGTTCGCTCGGCATTGTGTGAGGTTTGTTAATGGAGCAGGTCGCGGATTGCGAGCATAATCTCGAATGTTAATTGGCAACTGTTTGCAGTGTGTGTGTGTGTTAATTAGCCCCCTTGCTGACCCCTCCCCTGGCTGTTGTTGCTGTTGCTGTCACGCCCTCGACAGCTGCCGTCAAACAGTTTGCGAACACGCGCTATTGACAGCCCCAACTGACATGTGCAGCATTTTATTATTATTATTTTTCCCTCTTGCTGAAAAAACTCTCACTTTCGTTTGACAATTGAATGAACAACACTCACACAGAATTTGTTTGTGATACAAACAATTCAAGCAGCGCGTCGACGTTTTACGAGTAACCCGGCGTGTGTTTACATATAAAAAAGTTAATAGTAGACACACACACATGCACATTATAATTGCACACTGCATGGCAGACACACACTCGAAGACTTTCTCCCTAAAAAGAAAATAAGAAAAACAACGCAGGCAACTTTGGCTGTGGCTGTCGGAAGTTGGCAACGGGGCGCATGCGTAATGTTCCAAAGGGTTGACAACTCTCTGTTGTCTGCCACGCAAACCTCGAAATTCCATTTAATGCAACCATTTAAAATCTTATAAAATATGTTGATTACCTAAAATTGCCGCACGTTTGAAATAAAAATTAAATTTAGCATTGAAAAAAAGATTTAATAAAAATAAAAATTATTATAAAGTGCTTTAGGCAGCAGGGCGAGTAAACTGTCAAGAATGCAGCACAGCACTCAGCTTGCAACGCCTGCATGGCAACATAAACAACAGCTGCAGCACTTGGCTGATACCCTACGCAGTGTATACAGCACACAGTTGATACACTGCACAGTGTGTACCCCACACAATTGATATTCATTGAGCTTCCCTTGAGAGTCGTTTGTAACTTTATCTTTCCATCTCTACTCTTTCCTTCTTTCGAAAGAGTATTCGAGCTACGTCATTTGATTGTGCAGCTGCTGCTGCTGCTGGCTGTGCTTGTTATTCATTTTCATTTTATCTGCTGCGCTGCACGAGTCAGAGTCACATTTACTTTGCTTTGGCCTAGCCCTGTCAGGCTCCCCAGCTACAGCTGCAGCAGCTGCTGCTGCTGCTGCCGTTGCAGTTGCAGTTGCAGTCGAGTGCCGCGCTGAGTGGGCAGCTCAATTGTTTGTGCCGCACTCTAAGCAATACACACACACATACAGATGAAGAGACTCAAACTAAATGAAGCTTGCAATTCACTTTTATGCTGATTTTCGATGCGAATTTGCAACAAGTCAATGGAAAGGCTGCGAAATGTGAATGCATCAGTTGGTTATTGAACTGCCAAGTTAGTTTGCATATGAGCCAAAGCAAATACTCAAACGTAGGTCTCTCTCTCCCTCAGTCTCTCAGCCATGAACAGGAAGTGCGTCAAAGCCCAAAAAGAGTAGAAAACTTTAACAAAAGCTTTGGCACGTTTAAAATAAATAAAGTTAGCTCCGTTTGTGTCGCATAATTATGCACACACACACACACTGTTATAGCTAGTTGGCTGGCTGGTCAATGCCAAGCGGCTGCGGCGGCACAGTGGAGCACAATAAACAAATGAAGTTAATTATGGACACAAATATATCAATCATTTGTCAAGCAGCCCAAGAAGACAAAACCAAAGTTGAAAACGAGGGACATCGAATCAAATCACAAATTGAATCGAATCAAATCGAATCGAAGTTAAACTCGTTTACGCACGCGTTGTTGTTATATAAAGTATCTAAATCAGTATTTACAATACATTTATACGTATTCCTATTCGTTGTCGTATTATGGCATTTTTAGCCGCAGGCAACAGTTGAAATCGAAATGGAAATGGAAATCGAAAGATTCGAATACTTAAAAAACAACAAACTCGAAAAGAGCAAAATCAGCCTGCAAATCATTAAAAGCCAAAGAAATAACACGCTAAATGCCGCTAATGAAAAGATACGAATATCTCAATATCTCTGCGTATCTGTATGATATATCTTCCAAACCTATCTGAAACTTTCAAAGAGTTGCACAACGTTGAGTTCACAACACACAATATGTTATCTCTGCGTTTGGCAATTTCTTGTTTTGCTCAGAGTCTTTTTTTTTTGTTGTTGTTATTTTGTTATTGTCAGAGTCTTTTTCATAATTAAACTAATTAACGGTGAATGCAATTTGTTTTCATTTGCCTAGCCCTCTCCTCTCCTCTCTAGTGGTTTGGGCCGTTTTGGGCCGTAAATTAAACAGCAGCAACAGCAAGCAATGGCCATAAAAATGCTTGACTTAATACCGTTGACTGTCTAGGCCATAAACACTGTGCGCGATAGCCGCTCTATAAACTGGCCAGCCTCGACCAGACGTCACTCTTCATTTGAATATCTCACTAAAAATAATCATATATACAAGTGGTATATACTATATATACCATATATGCAGATGGGTATATACTTTATAATGAGCATTAACGACGCACGCAAACTGGTTTGTCTTTTATCGTCTTTGGTCTTCGATTTGGCTCAAAAGGTTAAAGTTGAACAATGGCCCATAGTTAATTTAGCCATAGCTCATACTAACATATAGTACAAGTACTAAGCAAGACAAAGGCACTAACAAAGCAGCAGCAGCAACAACAACAAAGGCCTCTGCCTAAGCCCAAGCATTAACTTGCAAATAACAGAAATTTCACTTTGATGCGCTTTGTTTGTTGTTAGTTTATTTTTGTTTCTCTGCGGTTTTTTGTTGCTGTTGTTGTTGTTTTTCTTTATCGCTTTGTTTATTAATAACAGCGCATACATTTTACGTAAGGAGGCTGTACACACACACACAGGTGCACAACGAGTCACTTATGACATAATGTCCGGGGCCAGCTATGTAGTTCCTTATTGTTGTTTGGGCCTGTCGTTTGGGCGCCCAAAACACGCCTCCCTCATCAAAATGCATGTGAAACCAGAAAGAAATTAAATGACAACTCCAACCTGAGTCAAAGTCAGTCTGCAGATACTCTATACTCCCATATCTAACTGCATCTTCATCTTCTTATTATATAGAAAGCTCTTTGTGTGTCTTCGTTATGCCTGCTGAGTTTTCCACACAGTTAGCTACAATTAGCTACCTTAGCTACTTTAGTTTGCTGTGCTTTGTTGCGCCAGCAAAGACAACAGAAAAACACTTCCCTACTTCCCCTCTCTCAAGTCGGGGGTATTAAAGTTAATGTGACACTGACAAATAGTCGAATTCTAGACGAGGCCACCGAGAAAAGAAACTGAAACTGAAATCGTCGTCGGATGCGAAACACACAAATGGACATAAATTTTATTGACATTATGAACAAGATCGCAGAATGTAGGAAACACAATGGATCACTACAACGACGACGACGAGTGGAACGGAAGTTGTGTGCAGTCAACTGTTCAGACAGTAAGAATAATGGCCACAGATACAGAGAGAGAAGGAGAGAGAGAGATCTAGCTAGATCTGCTGAGTCATTGTATGCGCACGTCTGGGCCATTATTTGATGTGGTTGCATCTCGGCAACAGGGCTGGATATGCCAAGCATATGTATGCTTTATGTATGCTGTATGTTTAAGTACCTTTATTACCACAGCTGTTTGCTTGGGGCTACAATGTGAATGGCCGTTTCAGGGTTATGCTGCGAGCAGGAAGTAACTACTGGCTCCACGCCCATGTCCATGCATTGTGGACTTACAGCATCGCAGTGTGGTGCGGCTGTGGTAATCCGACTCGAATGGACTCGAATGGTGGCTTGAAGTGCGCAATTTAAGTATTATTCTAATTGGTCAGTGAACCAGTTTCGGCTGCACTTAATGAGCTTGGAGCTCTGACTCACACCTTGTTCGTTTGTTCGTCTGTCTTTCTCTCTGGTAAACTCGTTTTGTGTTTAGCGCTCTGCGAGACTTGGGCCGGATTGCGCAAGGTCGTCTGGTCAGGACAGGTGCGCCAACGGACAGCGGACAGCGAATTAACTCAATTGTAGGGCGCGCTAAGCATCGACGACTAAAAACAATCAAAACGGCCCAAGCGAGTCTGTGAATGTAACAGCTTAAGCTGTAAAGACATACATACATACATATACATGCACACACACACACGCACACAGCCATACAGACACCTCACATTATCATAGCCAAAAATATTGGCAAACAGTTATGACTGCAGGTTTTTATTGATGCCGTTAAGCGCGTCTACTTAAACGAAGACAGACAGAGAGAGACAATGAACAAAAGAGGCGTACAAAGAGAGAGAAAGAGGGAGACAGACAGCCCCCACTTGGCGCGTGTCGCAGCGGTTTTCATTTCTCCACTTTGAGTGGTATTTTATGCATTATATAGTTATATTTTTGTTGTAATTTACTCACACACGTCTCTCACCTTGATCTTAATTTCGGTCAAGCTGCAGGCACATTCAACTTAATTAAATACAACTGCAGTGTGCACTGCAGACGACTGTAGCATAAAAGCGTTAATAAATTAAATATCAAATAAGCATATAAAATGCATGAAATGCATTATCGAAACGAAAGACTTAAGCGACAAACGCGACGACGCGTCGCCAGCCCAAACATGATTAATGCAACTTTTTGCGCAACAATCAACAAAAAAAAACATGCAAATGAATTGCAATTTCTGCACTTTCTCGAGAGAGGCAGACAGTGGAGAGTGTGAGGGAAAGAGACAGCGCACACTGATACTCGTGTAATACGAGACGAATGCGTTGAGATGCGGCTTAGAGTGTGGCTAAATAATTCATCTTCTGCAACAGACTGCGCAAGGCGTGCAACAACAATTGTATGCGAAAGCAATCTCAAGCCTGGAATGCAGTTAGCCTGTCTCTTATTGTATTTGATTTTCTATCTCTGCCTGCCTCTCTCTCTCCCTATCTCTCTCTGTTTTGTTGTGCCTGGTCTGCCTGTCTGTCTGCCTGTCTTTTATTTATTGACTTTTATTTAGTGCTGTCGTAATCGGCAAACAGTAATCAACAAATCCCCACACACACACACACAAACCTCCTCCTCCTTCTCGGTGCGGCTTTCGCACTCGAAAACAATTCGAAAACCAAAGCAAATCGCCGTATCGAGTTGGCGCTGCTCCAGCTCCATCGGACTTAGCTAATGATACTTGCAATACACTAGGAGGGGAGGAGGCCTCCAACAATTGCCCGCAATGGACAACAATAATTTACGTAAGAGCTCAGTGAGGGGGGCAAAAGATTTGTTCGCCAGTGTAGGCATGATTTGCCAAATTTGGGAGAGAGAGAGGGAGAGAGAGAAAACGAGCGAGCCAAACGTTTGTTGCACGCCCTGTTGGCTTAGGGGATCGGTCGTTTCGGGTTCGCGTTCTGGGCGCTTTTCGCTTTCGCACAAAAGAAAATGAAAGGCCTTTTGGACATGTTTTCACCCGTATTTAATTTCCGTGGCGAATGCTAGAGCGGGATGGTTGCGCGTCACAAAACCAGTTGATCTGGTCCCGGCTCCACGCAATAAGGAACTTTTTTCTCAAGTCTGCTCAGATCTTTTCTCGTTCGTTTTATTTCTTTCTGTGGTATTTCGCGTTTTGTTTTACGTTTTGCTTTTGTTTTTTCCTTAACTGGCTGCGCATTAAAATTTATAATTTATGCATTATTTTGTTAAGCATTTAAATGGATTGCCGCAAAGAGATCGCAGATCGTAGAAGATAAGTTTATAAACCAGTTTCACTTTTTCGTGCTTTTTCTGCGTGTTGAAAGTGAGCCCCTCCCCCCTTCCCCTGAAAAGGGGGTGCTTGAGAAATGTTTAAAAATTTCGAGAATAATGTGCTTAGTACGATTTATGGGCTTGCCGGGGTGTTTATGGCAGGGCTAGGCCATAAATTATGGCGGGGGTCCCAAATGCCGCATGCCTTAGCCATAGCTAAAGCTAAAGCCGAAGCCGAAGCTAAAGCTAAAGCCTTTGTCTGTCTCTCGATCGACCTTGGCCAGAGCAATTAGCCAAGCATGCAGCGCCTTTTAACCGCAAGGCGTGACCGTTGAGCCAACTGCCAGTTAACTGTAACTTCTCTTGACGTTATCAGGCTCGGCACGTTTGTGCCAATTTTGGCCATTTCTTCGTTAACTGTCTAACTGTCTGCAGTTGTGTAAGGTGTTCTTAATGGCAGCGCATGCGGAATAACAAGTAGATAATGTCGGGTAATAGCTTACGGAATTAGACAGAGAGAGGAAGGAAGGGAGAGACAGTGAGAGAGAGAAAGGGTAAACGAAAATAGCTTACAAAGATTCCAATCAAAATTCCCAATAAATTTCACAAGATTGACAGCGCATCGAAACATTATAATATGCTGAATATTATCATAACGGTTTTGTTTCTTTTATGTTATTCATGGTATAATAATCTGGTTGCCATAAAAATATGCCTTACCATAAAAGTGCAATCGCCAATGGCGATGATAATTTCATTTGTAATGCCTTTTGCAAGTGTTTGAATTACAAATTGCGTTCGATGACGAACAACTTAATTGGAAATGAGTAGGCTTGTGCCATCGTGTACTTATAATGTTCAAAGTCAAGACGTCACTTGAATTGAATTTCTGTTTCACATTGTCATTGTTGGTGCTGCTACTGGGCTTACAACTGAAGATGTCGCCCCGAAGTTGCTTCAGATGCAGCATAACAATGGCAACAATAAACAAAAGGCAAACAAACTTGTGCATAATTAAAAGGCAAATAATTTTAATTAGTTGTTGTGGCAATCGACTTAAGACCGTCTGGGCAAACATAGGTTATATTATTAACTCAGAGCCCGGCTCGTAAACTGGGTCAATGTCAAGAGTCGGACAGTCATTATCGCGGCTTTGTTTGTATATTGTGGGCGCCATTGCCGGTGTGAACAAACTGGAGTGGAGAATGGAGAGTTTTAAGAGTGAAGAGTCGAAGGGCCACCGCGAAAACACAAAACGATGACGACGACGACGACAACGATCGACCTTCTCTTGACGGCAAAATAAAAGACATTTCTGACAGGCCTCAAAACAAGTGCCACGTAATTTGCTGAAAGTTGACGTGCCCCCACATAAATCATTTTATCTCTTGCACATCAAGAAAATGCCTGTGATTAATTGCCCTGCTCATTTTCGTGCTGTTATTTCTTTCACAGTTGCCACCGCGATTGTTGCGAATTGCCTTTTTGATATGTCTGCTGATTGTTCTGCTCTCACCCGCCACAGACAGCGCACAGAGTAAGTACAAACCATTTAATAGTTTATAAGATAATGGTAATATATCTCGGGTCTTTTGACCTTTTTCTAACCTTACCATCACTTACCTGCTTAAACTATAAGATCTATATGTCATCCTTTACACTTTATCGACCCACGCAAGAATAAAGTGACATTCTGCTTTTACATCAGCAAAAAAGTTTTAGCAAGGGGACACCCGGGTTTGAACCGGGGACCTCTCGATCTGCAGTCGAATGCTCTACCACTGAGCTATATCCCCACTTATGCAATGAACGAAAATTTACCTAAGAAAAAAAACAATATCAAAGCACAGATTTCATTTTCCTCAGTCAGTCCTTATGTGGGCGGATCGTATCGGAAACTTCAGTCTTTCAGAGACTGATTCAAGACAGTTTCTGATAAACGGTTGTTGTGATAATTCTTATCTCTATGTTACAACGTTTATCACTTAACGGAAATACAAAGCATGTTTCATAAATGAGTCCACATTATTTTGAAGTACAAGAATAGATGTTAAAACCTAGAAAACAATTAATTCAAAAGTGCTTGGGTGATACAAGATGATATACAGCAATAAAATTAAAAAGAACAAATGAATAATAAATAAAAAAACTGCAAAAAAGTTTACCTAGGGGACACCCGGGTTTGAACCGGGGACCTCTCGATCTGCAGTCGAATGCTCTACCACTGAGCTATATCCCCACGGCAGCCTCCAGTGGCTATGCATGTACTTCAGCGAACTTGTTGTTTGGTTTTTCATTGAAAGGCTGGCTTAACCCTTAGTCTGTCCTTTTGTTAATCACAATTAATAAATAAGAAATCCATTTTAATAATAGAAATTTCAGTTCTTTACTAAGGAAAAAACAATTCCTTATCATTCTTTACTCACTACTTCATGTTATTTATAGGATACTCTCCTCTTGTTTTTTGTTTCTTTATGTCTAAATGGTTAATTCTTTAAGCAAAAAGTTTTACCAAGGGGACACCCGGGTTTGAACCGGGGACCTCTCGATCTGCAGTCGAATGCTCTACCACTGAGCTATATCCCCATGTGTGGATCCCTCATGAATGCATGGAGCTACAAACCTAAGGAATGAGAAAATAGTTATTTTTAATCAATACTGCATGTTCTATTTTAGTAAACCCCTTCTCTGTTCCTTGTGTAATTAAAAAAGCAATTGATTAAATTTCTCCTATACAACAAAATTAAAAAAAGCAACAAAAAAGTTTACCAAGGGGACACCCGGGTTTGAACCGGGGACCTCTCGATCTGCAGTCGAATGCTCTACCACTGAGCTATATCCCCAGTTGCAATACCCACGACTCAACCGCCACTAGAACCACTCGCCCGAGAGTTTGCTAAATGTAGACACACTTTATGGTTTCTCATTCTGTGTGGGCTTGCGCAGTGTGAGGTGAGCGTTAAATAAAAGATATATTTATAAACGTATTTAAACCGGTTTTACAGTATTTTGCCATAAATTCGAATTGTTATTTCAGCTGGGGGACAATTTTACTTTATTTTGCGAAAAAACAGGTATACAATTGCCATTTTAATTGGCCAAGTATTTAGGAACAGAGAGACAGGCAGCAGCATGTTTCATTAATGAATCATATGTCTTCATTATTGACGACAGGGATAATTAAGAAAACTTTAACATTCATTTGAGGAGACAACAAGAAACATGTCATTGTCAAATGGACCGGCAAATAATCACAGTTAATTTGCCACGAGTTCTTTCTGAATCTGCAGCTGAATCTGCAGCTGACAGCTGAAGATGCCAATCGGGTAGATTAATCCAAACTTATGGCCCCACTCGACACACTTGAGGGGATTGACTGTGAATTGCGGCGATTGAGATTGCGATCTCTCGAAGGTTGCCCAAGCGATTCGCGCACTTGATTGATGATGATGATGAGTGTGGGAGGAGTGGGAGGAGGGTTGCCTGCGCTAGAGAGTTGTTAGATAAGGTCGTGTTTGTTGTTGTTTATGGACTATATTAATCTTAATTATGTTTCATTCTACACAGCCAAGACACGCAGACGTTTGCGACGCCCCACAACAGTTGCCAGTTCGTCACGCAGCAATTTGTTGACCTCCAAGAAGGCCACTGAATCGCCAGTTGCCGAGAAACGCATCGATCAGGAACCAGCGTCGACCACCAGCGTTAGTCGGACACGTTTGCGCTCTAAGTCAAAGCTACGTGGTGGGGCAGCAGCAGCAGCGGCAGTCGGCACTACAGCTCTTGTTGCCAGCGGCTCATCACTGAAAGGAAAGAAGACCAAGGTTGACGATGGCACACCAAAGATTGTCTGCTACTACACCAACTGGTCGCAGTATCGTGTCAAGATTGGCAAGTTTGTGCCCGAGGATATTCCTGCCGATCTATGCACACACATTATCTTTGCCTTTGGCTGGCTGAAGAAGGGCAAGCTGAGCTCGTACGAGTCCAACGATGAGACCAAGGATAATGTGCCCGGACTATACGAACGCATGATGAACCTGCGCAAGGCCAACCCCAAACTGAAGGTGGGAATTCATGAAAACTTCTTAATCTCTCTCAAGTATTAACCTTATGATTCTTCCAAAGATTCTGCTCGCTATCGGAGGTTGGTCGTTTGGCACACAGAAATTCAAGGACATGTCCGCCACACGATACACTCGCCAGACCTTTGTCTACTCTGCCATTCCATTCTTGCGCAAGCGTGGTTTCGATGGTCTCGACATGGATTGGGAGTACCCCAAGGGTTCGGATGACAAGAAGAACTTTGTGCTGTTGCTCAAGGAATTGAGGGAAGCTTTCGAGGCTGAGGCACAGGAACTGAAGCAGCCACGTCTCCTGCTCTCTGCCGCTGTACCTGTGGGACCAGACAATGTTCGTGGTGGCTACGATGTGCCCGCCATTGCCAGTTATCTGGACTTTATCAATCTGATGGCCTACGATTTCCACGGCAAGTGGGAACGTGAAACGGGACACAATGCACCGCTGTAAGTACTAGATACCCTGTAATTGTGGAGTACACTTAAATCATCATCTTTATTTAGTTATGCCCCATCTACCGATTCGGAGTGGCGCAAGCAGCTCTCTGTGGACAACGCAGCCAGTCTGTGGGTCAAAATGGGCGCACCCAAGGAGAAGCTTGTCATTGGCATGCCCACCTATGGACGGTCCTTTACGCTTGCCAACCCGGATAAGCACGGACCCAATGCACCAGCAACAGGCGGTGGACGCGAAGGTGTCTACACCAAGGAGAGTGGTTTCCTGGCCTACTACGAGATCTGTGAAATGTTGAACAACGGTGCCGTCTATGTTTGGGATGAGGAAATGAAGGTGCCCTACATGGTCGACGGGGATCAATGGGTTGGTTTCGATGATGAACGCGCCATCAGAAACAAAATGCAGTGGATCAAGACAAATGGCTTTGGAGGTGCCATGGTGTGGACCGTGGACATGGACGATTTCAAGGGTGAAGTATGTGGAGGCAATGTCAAGTATCCATTGATTGGCGCCATGCGTGAGGAGCTGCTGGGCATCTCGCGTGGCAAGGAGGCCAAGGACGTCAACTGGACAGCTGTGGCTGCTACATTCGAAGATATTGAAGAGGTTTGTAGAGTCTGATCACAATTTGTGATAGAAGTATTAAATCTTCTTTCTTTTTATAGAAACCCGAACCCATTAAGATTTCTGTTGATGAGATTATTAGCAAAGTGCGCAAGCCGCATGTGAATAAGAAACAGCGCATCAAGGGCGGAGCGAATGCCCTCGAACAGAACAGTAAGTAATCTATAGAAAGACTCTTTTCTTATAGAACTTGCCAACTAACATGATTAATATCTTTTAGCTCGTCCTGCCCAAGTCTTCTGTTATCTGACCAGCTGGTCTGCCAAACGACCCGGTGCCGGCAAGTTCGAACCAGAGAACATTGACCCCAAGCTGTGCACGCACATTGTCTACGCTTTTGCCACACTGCAGGATTACAAACTGACAGAGGCGACCGATGATGATCCAGAGAACTATGAGAGTGTCATTGCCTTGCGCGACACGAATCCTGATTTGCAAATCCTTTTGGCAATTGGCGGCTGGGCCTTCGGTTCGACACCATTCAAGGAGCTCACCTCCAACGTGTTCCGCATGAATCAATTCGTCTACGAGGCCATTGACTTCTTGCGTGATTACAAATTCAATGGATTGGATGTCGACTGGGAGTATCCACGTGGTGCCGAGGATCGTATTGCGTATGTGAATCTGTTGCGCGAACTGCGCGTTGCCTTCGAAGGTGAAGCCAAGTCATCGGGTCTGCCGCGCCTGCTGCTCACTGCTGCTGTGCCCGCCTCCTTTGAGGCCATAGCTGCTGGTTACGATGTGCCTGAGATTTCCAAATATCTGGACTTTATCAATGTGATGACCTACGATTTCCATGGACAATGGGAGCGCACTGTGGGCCACAATTCGCCGTTGTTCGCACTGGAATCCGCAACGGGCTACCAGAAGAAATTGACTGTAGATTACAGCGCACGCGAGTGGGTCAAGCAAGGTGCCCCCAAGGAGAAGCTGCTCATCGGCATGCCCACATACGGACGCAGCTTTGAGTTGGTGAATGACACGCAATTTGACATTGGATCACCATCGTCGGGGGGCGGCAAGTCTGGAAAGTTCACCAACGAGGCAGGCTTTCTCAGTTACTACGAGGTTTGCTCTTTCTTGGCTGCTGACAACACTACACTCGTCTGGGACTCGGAGCAGCAGGTGCCCTTCGCATATAGAGGCAACCAGTGGGTGGGCTTCGATGACGAACGCTCGCTCAAGACCAAGGTAGGTTCAGAAGATCTTCATCTCGAGAGAGTTATATTGATTATCATGTTGTTCAACCCACAGACGGAATGGCTGAAAGAACAAGGATTCGGTGGCATAATGGTCTGGTCCATCGACATGGATGACTTCTCCGGTCGCTGTGGCAATGGAAAGTATCCACTACTGACTGCCCTTACCGATGAGCTTAAGGACTACAAGGTGGAGCTGGAATACGATGGACCCTATGAGTCCCGTGGACCACGCGGTGCCTACACCACAAAAGATCGTATGTTATAAACGATAGTTAAAGATTAAGTCCCGTTTTAAACAATTCAACAATTATAGCCCACGATGTGACCTGTGCGGAAGAGGATGGACACATTAGCTACCACAAGGATTGGGCTGACTGTACACATTATTACATGTGCGAGGGAGAACGCAAGCATCACATGCCCTGTCCTGCCAACCTGGTCTTCAATCCTCAGGAGAATGTCTGCGATTGGCCCGAGAATGTTGAGGGCTGTCACGCGCCAACGGAAGCACCTGCCTAATTGGGCTATACACACACACACACACAGAAAAAGGCTTGGCCAATTTTTCGAGTTGTTAATACAAGTATATATTATGAATGATATATGTATGATGCCCTAGATTTTAGCTTTTAATGTGAAACTGCCACGAATATCTTTTGCTCTTTTGCTGCCCTCATCCCGCAACACTAACCTAAAAGAAAACAAACAAACAAACAAGAATACTCAAAAGTTTGCTAAAGTTCAGCTTAATTTTTTGTACTAAATGTAAGCTTAATTAAATATATGTTTAAGTAGTTTTTATGTTATAGCTAAAAACGATTGCACAACTATGTAGTTGATTTCCACAGGACGGACAAACAGAAACACACACACATTAACTTTTATACATCTTTCGACAAGCTCCTAACTTTTGAATTCAAGGTACATACCGAAAAACAAAGGGTATATAGAAGTGACCGAACTTTTATATATTAAACTGTGATAATCACATAAGAGAAACAGACAAGAAGAACAACAATATGGCCCCAAGAACTCAAGAATTTTATTAAAATTTTTTTATACATTTTTTACAAATTTACAAACTGCCGTTTGACACACACATACACATTCAAAAAAAACTAACACGCCACGACTAAATTGACCCTACACACGAACGAAAGTTGTACATTTCCAAGTTTTAATTATAAAATTTGTATTATACGCTGTAATTAGTTAAAATAAAAACTCCCCATAAATATAAATTCCAACCTCTTGTTATTTATTCAAAAATGGCCCGATTTTACAATCAGGCACAATCAAAAATTATTTTAGACTCATTAGAGTGCTCCTCTCCACGGAAATCTTTAGTAAAAGGCGAAAGATTTATTCGACAACTGAAGAGAAGCCAGAGTAAGGTTTGAATGCCATCAGTGAGCTATACTTCACAGCCGGTGCTAGAACTGGTTGGGAATTGTATGGCACGCAACTGTCAAACATTTTTGTTTGTTGTTGCATATCTAACAGCGTGACCAATACAGCTATCAAGCAGTCTTTCTCTTATTGAAAGTAACAAGACAAGAGAGCGAATATTATAACACTCACTGCGGGTCTTGCTCTCTTGTGGACTCACTAGCACTAGGTGCGCAAGTTGAAAATAAAATTTTTTTTTTTGGTTTTGTCGTTGAATATCTCACAGCACACAGTGCAGAGCGCGACCAAAACAACTGTTAAACAGTGTTTCTCTTAATCATAATAACAAGAAGAGAAAGCGCATATTATAATAATACTGTCCTTGTTCTGTCGTTGACTCAGTATCAGTGAGTACTCCTGTTGAAAAAAAATTTTTTTTTGGTTTTGTTGTTGAACGTCTAACAGCACACAGTGCAGCAGAGCGTGAGCAAAACAACCACCAAAACGTATTTCTCTCGTTTATAATAACAAGAGAAGAGAGCGCACATTATAACATTGCGGTGCTTGCTCTCTCGTTGACTCACCACCATTGGGTATGCATGATGAAAAAACATTTTTTTTCACAAAAATTTCTAAAAATTCTCAACTGGTTCTATCTCCAAACTGTTGAATAAGGCTCCATTTTGGAGCCAAAGTTATCGCTTATCGGCCTTATGGCTAAGATCAAAGTGAAATTTTAGTCCATTATCTGTGTATAATTTGTTTTATATAATTAATTATACCCTTCGACGATTGAAAATGGCCAAAAAAGGGTATACTAACTTTGTGCAAATGTATGTAACAGGCAGAAGGAGGCGTGGGAGATCCCATAAAGTATAGATATTCTTGCTCAGGATCACAAACCGAGTCGATTGAGCCATGTGTGTCTGTCTGTCTGTCCGCCTGTGTGAACGCACAGATCTCAGCTATTATAAAAGCTAGAGTTACCAAATTTGGCAGGAAGACTCCTGTGTACTATAAGCAGATCAAGTTTATTTCAAATGTTAGGTGCCACGCCCACCGCCCCCACAAATCAATAATTTAATTTTTGAACTCAATTTGTAAGCGCTATATAAAAGATACAACTTTCTGACTTTAACATATACTAAGCTGAATGAAATATCTACGTAGTCTCCAAATTACAGTCTAATCGGACAATAATCACAGAAGTTATTTAAAAAAGTATGAGCATAAAACCAAGTGGTTCTGTCAGCTAACAAGAGAGGCGGGCGAGCGCAAAGCGCGAGCGCCATCTGTCGGGATTAATTTCAAAGCGTGTGCATATGCATACATATGTGTATGAATTTAACAAATTAAACTACACGGGAACATAGGTCGAAGGGTATCCCACTGTCGCGTTTTGCGCGACTGTTGCTCGGGAACGCCCCGGCCACTGTCAACAAGAACAATAGCCACCCAAACCACCCCTGGAGAAACCACAACAAATAGCCCAGTACTCCCCCCTCCGGTAATAGCCACCACACCACCTACTATCAATAGCCCAATACAACCCCCCCCCGTAATAGTCATTTCATCACCCAATAGCCCGGCACACCCCTCCCAAACCCACATTGATGTACTCAGAGCCGATCTGTGGAAAAAGTCCAGAACGGTCTTAATCCACAAGAAAGGAGACAGAACTGACCTGTCAAACTGGAGGCCTCTTTCCATGGGTGACACCATCCCCAAACTGTTCGCGGCCGTCATGGCGGACAGGCTGACGGCGTTCCTCGTAAACGGAGCAAGGCTCAGTGACGAACAAAAAGGCTTCCTCCAGCACGAAGGCTGCCATGAACACAATTTTGTTCTTGGCCAAGTGCTGGAGGAAAGCAGACGTCAAGGCAAGGACCTCGTCATGGGTGGGCTGGACCTGTCCAACGTATTCGGGTCGATTCCGCATGCCACCATCATAGACGCGGTCGCCGGTATGGGGATCCCCTCGAGGATCCGGACTATAATCCACCAGCTGGCCACCGGCGACGCGACCACCGCTAAAACCATAGATGGCATGTCGGAAGAGATTCCGATCGAAGCGGGGGTCAGACAGGGCTGCCCAGCCAGCCCAATCCTCTTCAACACGGCAGTAGAGCGGGTACTTCGCAAAATCAAAACCGTCAATGCGGGAGCCGCATTAGCACGCTGGCGTACGCCTATGACTTGGTGCTAATTGCGAGCTCCCCAGAGGAGATGAGGTCCTTGCTGCGTGCTGCGGACGACGCCGCAATAGAAGCAGGTCTGCACTTCAATCCCGGGAAGTGCGCGACCCTGCACCTCACGGGCAAGAAATCCTTGCGGAGGGCAGTGCAGACCGGCTTCCTCGTCCGTGGCACACCAATACCGGCTATGACAGAGGGGGATGCCTACGACTATCTCGGCATCCCCGTGGGTCTTGACGTGGACCAAACACCCAGGGCAGCGATGGAAGCGATAGTCAGGGACATCGCCAAGATAGATGACTCGCTGCTCGTCCCGTGGCAAAAGATTGACGCGGCCCGCACCTTCGTGGCACCGAAGCTTGATTTCGTGCTACGAAGTGGTGCCACATTGCGGGCCCCGCTGCGTCATCTTGATACAGCCGTAAAGAGATACGTGAAAAAGTGGCTGTATCTGCCGCAGAGGCCAAAGAAACCGACCAGTAGCCATCGACTCGAGCACCAGGACCCAACTCATCCAACGATTAAGATGCGCAGCTCAGGATGAGTTCCTGACCATCCTCCTAAATAAACCCGACCAGGGAAAGGTGGCGAAGCTCTCCACGCTAACCCCAGTCAGCATCGCATTCATACGCAATGGTAGCTTTACCAGGTTTGCTGACTGGCGGTTTATCCACAGAGCCGGACTAGGAGTCCTCCCAGTCAACGGAGCGATCCGATGGGGCAGCGGCGACAAGCGCTGTCGGGTCTGTGGATATCAGCTGGGAGCATTCCGCACGTGTTGTGCTATTGCATGCACCACTCAAACACAATGCAGCAGAGGCACAACGCGGTGATGGAACGCCTTGCCAAGGCTGGTTCACGGCTGGGGACCACCAGGATGAACTGCCGCGTGGAAGGGGCCGCCGAGAACATGGCGGCCCTCAGGCCGGACCTGGTATGGCGCGACGAACGGAGCAGGAAAATCGTCATAGTTGACGTGACTGTTCCGTTCGAGAACGGGGCTGAAGCGTTTGATAACGCGAGGGGCGAGACAGAAGAAAAATACCGTCCCCTAGCTGAAGCCCTGCGCTCCATGGGATACCAGGTAAAACTGGAGGCATTCATTGTCGGCGCCTTGGGCTCGTGGGACCCAAGAAACGAAAGGGTCCTCAAGGCCTTGGGTGTCTCCCAGTTTTATGCCGGCCTGATGCGGAAACTGATGGTGGCCGACACCATCAGGTGGTCCCGGGACATATACGTGGAGCATGTCTCCGGGATCAGACAGTTCACCCTGCCACAGGGAGCACCCTCAAATTAACTTGTAATATAAGGAAAAATATATATTATAATTGGAAAATAAAAATATATATAAAAAACAACAAAAAAAATATAATATTAATAATTGAAATTAATACGCCGCCGGTTCGCGCTGGACTCCCCGGGAACAGGCCACATCCTGCGCTGAGCCCCGTGTTCACGGGTGAAAGTGCACGCACAGGAAGGACTGTTGTCCCGATACCACCCGCACGACAGATGTCCCCGAGGGCACCGACCGCTGCGCGGACACCATCATCAGTCCCGCAACGGTCGCCTGCCCGTAACGTTCCCCCTGCCCCGGGTCAAATAACGGTCACGACGCGGCAATCAGCCGCCGACCTCGTCCGCGCCGGCCCGTCCTCCGACCACCACCAGGATGGCGACCCCCTCCCGTACCGGGCTGGGAGTCTCGGCCCCCTCTGCCACAAGCAGAGGGACCCCCGTAAGACTCTCCAGCACCGCCGCAGCGGGCAGGTTGGGAACGCCTCGGCCACTGTCAACAAGAACAATAGCCACCCAAACCTCCCCTGGAGAAACCACAGCAAATAGCCCAGTGGGGAGTACTCCGGTAATAGCCACCACACCACCTACTTTCAATAGCCCAATACAACTCCCCCCCGTAATAGTTATTTCACCACCCAATAGCCCGGCACACCCCCCCAATCCAACACGGATGTACCCAGAGCCGCCCCCAACAGAAGGGCCTCAATCTGCCTGATGGCCAATGCCGCAGCCACCAGGGAGGACCTGCTGAGGGCCGCCACCAGCCTGTCCGAAGTGGCGGTTCACTCTGCCAATTGGAGCTCCCACCAATTAAATACAAAAAATTAAAAAAATTCTAATAAAATATTAATATTCGTAAAAATAAATATAATAAAATTAATTAAAAATAAGTAAAATAAATAAAAACACTGTCACAGAAATGTAACCTAGAAAACAAACTAACAAATTAAAAAAAACACTAAAGGTTTACCCAGCCTGCCCCAGAGGCAGGCAAACATTCATTGGCCATAATTGCTCGCTATCGGTCAGCTTGAACCTTAATCATTACATCGGCCGATAGCGAGAATTGGGATTTTCTTTTTTAGATTTAATTATAAGTGTAGATTTGCTCGCTATCGGTCAGCCTGAGCCATATTCATTCCTTCGACCGATAGCGAGCTTTGGAAAAGTAGTGATTAGTGGTAGTTGTTGTTGTGGCGATGAGCTCCCAGCGAGTGCACGTATTCGCCTACGCTGCGGCATATTAGCACATAACCCGGCGCCACCCACAAGTGGCCATTAAATACCGCTGCCGGGTATGTGACACTGATATGTATGCCGCGAGGGATGAAGCAGCTCAAGGCCCATGTGGCCGCGAGCCACCCCGAGGTCATCATTGATGTCCACCGGATGCTCGTAGAGGCGGCAGCCACAGCTCCAACACCCGCCGTCACGCCAAATAATATGTGCGATATTCAAATTTAATACTGTAAAATGATCTGCACGAAATCTAACGGACACCAAAGAGAAGCGAAAAATTAATAAAAATTCCGTTACTTTCTTTATTCCGTTAAATGTTGTGAACGAGCAAACGAATGCACTGAAAAAAAAACTTGCGACTCACAAATATTCGAGCAATATACACTAGGTATTGATTTTGTAAAAATCTGCAAACATTTGGAAGTTGTGCGTAAGTTTTTATAACTAATAAAAAATATAAAATGATTTATTCAAAATTATAAAAAAAAAAGTTTGTTAGTTACGGTGTTTGGCCTTCCGCTGCAGGCCTACCTCAGTGAAGTCGGCACAGCGACTGATTTGATCGAAGTTTCAATTTTACTCTCTCGTTTAAAAGATTGTCGGGCCTTACACGAACTTGCTTTCGCTATGCGTGTGTCGACTGCACTACCATCGCAATTGCAAATATACTCTCTCTCTCTTGTTAGAAGTTTCGCTCTCATTTTAGCATGCTGGGCCAACACACGAACCTCACGAGGCTTGCACGAACTCGATTACGCTATGCATGTGTCAAATAGCCGTTCTCTTATTCGTATCAACAAGAAAAGAGAACGCATATTAAAACACTACGGCACTTCTTGTTTTTGTCGTTGAATATTTGAGAGAGCACAGTGCAGAGCGCGTCAAAACCCACCACCAAAATCATTTTCTCTCGCTCGTAAGAAGAGAAGAGAGAACATTTTATAACTGTGCAGCTCTTGCTTTCTTGTTGACTCACCAGCATTCAGTGCGCAGCAGTGCTGACAATTTAGCTATTTTTCCACTAGATCTATCGTGTTGTAATTTACAATTGCGGAATAAATTGTTAAATGGCGGCTAGCGGGAATTATACCTATTTTTGGCAACATTTTAGCTTTTTAAAAACATCTAGTAGCTTTATGTATTTTTATGCTTTACGTTGCCACACTTAAAGACTTTCGTAGTATTTCTCAATTTGAGTAGCAACAAAACATCGATAAGCGAAAGACCACTAAATTGTATCGTTTCCCCAGTTCCCCATTACAACATCCCCTAAGGCCTGATCATATTGGAGGCCTATGTATTACTAAACTAAACATATCCTTTAAATATTCCCAACAATCGCTAATTTTTTATAATAAAACACTTTGACTTTTCTTTAAACATTTTATTATTTTTTTGTATCGGTTTTTTCAAAAAGTTTTCTTTTACATTTTTTGTTTGTTTGATGGTTTTTCCCGTTTTCGTTTTAATAGTAATAATTAAAACTAATTAATTAGTCTTACTTTAAAGTATACAATAACTTAGTGAAGAAAAGTACACGAACGCATTGAATAATGCTTGACAAACAGAAAAAGAGAGGAAAAAGGGGAATACAAAAATATATGGTATATATGGTAGAAGTATGTCAAGTGAAGACGAAATTGGGAATTGAATATAATTGAAAAGTCAGTGTAAACAAAAGCTAACAAAAATAATTAATTTTTAGAATGGTATATATGTTGTATAAATGGTCAACAACAAAAAGGATTTTGCTTGAAAACAAAATTTAGTGTAAACAATTGATCGATTCGCAGCATTAGCTGAGCATCCAGCCGAGTAGAAAATAGAGCATATCAAATCATATTTTACTTATGGTATTAAAGGTTTCCCTTCTTTTATCTGGTGGTGCTGGTGGTTGTCGAAGTCATTTCCTTTTTTATTTAGTTTTTTTTGTTTTTGTTTTTGGTTTGGATTTGGATTTACTTCTCGGTCTCATATGATATGCGGCCGCGCAGGCGCAACGCGACTTTTGGCCCATGGCGCTAATTGTGGGGGTAGGGGTAGCATTTAAAATAATATATATACAATATACTTCATGTGTGTATAAAGTTATATATAGACAGACTTTTAAGTAATTTTGTTGTACTTGCAATTTTGGAGCGTGCGTTGTAAAATGTGTGTGTGTACATGGAAAAGAAAATACCATTAAATAATTGTAAGTATTGCATCAAGAGTTGTACATTTAAAAACCAAAAAGAATATGTATATACATATCACGCAGTGTGGCCTAGACGATTTCGTTATCTTCCTTGTTGTTATTGTTATTGTTATTCGTGTTCCTATTATGTATGTATTCTTATGTTTTTGAGCAACTTGCCAAGTCGCGCTGTGCGTCGCTTTGCATGTTCTTCATCTTCATCATCTCGTCCTTCATCTTCTTCTTAACCAACGATTTCATTTCAGTTTTTGTTCAATTTCTTTTGTTGAAAGTGTTTTTTAAAAAATATTTCGCTATAAAAATATTAGTTGAAAAATAAGAAATGTTTTTTCGTTTTTTGGTTGTTCTTGTTGTAGTTGTTGCTGTAGGGGAATATTCAATATATAGGCAGGCGCTCAGACAATGCTTAAAACATTTGATGTGGTTCCTTGTTCACGTATTTTCTTACATTTCTTTTTGTTGTTGTTGCTCAACATTTCTCTCGCACTGCACTCTGCATTTTTGTTAGATTTATTTTACAATTTTTTTCAGTTGGGTTTCTTTTCTTTTAGACTTTTTTTAATACATATAAATACTTTCTTTTTCCCTCTTCTCTGTAAAAATAGATCAACTTTCTCTTTGCTCTTTTTCGTACATTTTACGTTTTTGTTTTCTTTTGTTTTTCTTTTAACAAATTTTGCATGTTTTTTTTTTGTTTGTTTGTGTTTTACAGTTTTTCTTTCGTTTACATTTTTTTGTTTCTTTTCTTTTTCATCTTTTTTTGTATTTTTTTCTTCTTTTTTTGGAGAGATTTCGTTTTCAAAAAGTTGTTGCTCCTTTTCTGTTTGTTGTTGTTGTTGGTTTATTTTGTTTGTTTTGTATGTTGTTGTTGTTTCTTGTAAGTTTAAATGCCTAAAATGTAGTTAAGATCTAACATAACATTGGATTTCAGTTTGTTTTCTTTTGTTTTGTTTCTTTTCCATCTTTATCATTATCATTATCTTTTTGCTTGGCTTAACAATATAAATCTGCATAAGTAGTTGATTTTGTTTATTTTAAATTACTTTCTTTACTCGGTTACTCGTTTGTTTTTTTACTCTGCTTTTTAACTCGGCATTCGCCTATATATATAAAATGTCTTATTTATAATGAATGTTTGCTTTTCTTTTCTTGTTATATTAAACCGTTTAATCGTAGTTACTCTTGTGGTCGAATAGTGGGAGGGGAAGAGGTAGGGTGGGGGGAGAGAGTAGGCGTGGCTAAATGAGCTGCGCGTATTTCTTGTTGTTGTTCTCGTTGTTGTCGGTTAATTCACTTGCTCAGTTGGCCGCACTCGACATCAGTTCAGAGAAGGCATTCTCTAGACAATTCTTAAGTTCAGCATAGGAGACAATTAGTACCGATTGCTCATCGCGTGACATGAGTTGCACCTGTACAAAAAGGCAATTGAATAGATTATTGATTACAATATTCAATTATTTAGCTCTACTTACGCGTTCAATGGAGCCAGCGTCCAGCTTATTGAGGCATTGTACAATGTGTGCGTGATCCAACCAGGGTCGACCATCCTCAGTGACGGAATGGAATAAAAAATCACGGAATAATTTCAGCATATATCTATCACCAGTCTCTGACCAAGTGCAGTCCAAGTTGAAGCTGTGAAAGGAGACGGAATCATATGAATACCATTTATATTATTCGATTCAATGGGCACCTACTCGGGTCGTTCATTGATGCTATTCAGTTTGACTAATATGCGGTATAGACGACCGTTCTCCATCTCCTTGGACAGCTCGTCCTCCTGCATGTCAACTTGAGCCTGCAGCGCATCTAGTTGTGTATAGAAACGTGCACCAATCATGGGCATTAGATCTGTTACAGATCGGCGGTTATTCGTGGTGAAGAGGTAACTGTAACGACATTTTAAAAACTTAAAATCATAATCTTTATGGAATCTAATTCGCTTTGCACTTACACAATAAAATTACGTAGATCGGTGGAATAGTTTCGGGTCACCATATCAATGCTGGACTGTACATTATCACGCTGCACAGACTGTAGGCAGCGACAGGCCAACGCTAATACTAAACGACCCAATGCGGTTAAATCATCCTGCAAGATAAACGACGAATATCAGATTACACTCTCAAGCAAATTGAGCCAAGTATTCATTACCTGTTGATGCATGTTAACCAATGCTAAGGGATTTGCCGCATTCGGATCGAATTGCGTGATATCTGAGATGCAGCAGGAGCTGAAGCGCACACGTTTGCCAGTCACTATGATCTTTGTGGGATCCAGTATTCTATAATGAATGCAAATTATTATGAATTACACTACACTACACACTGGTGTGTTGTGTTGTTACACCTACTTGCAGGCCAATCCCGCTTGATGTATGGCCCGCAGGCCAGCGGTTAGCTGCATTATAATTGACCAAATGGTCGATTCAGGCAGCAATGGTCCATTGTTTGTGCGCTGCATGTTGCTCTTATGACTATGGGATAAAAATTAAATGAGATTAGTTTGAGTGATGAGGAAGGTAGGGAAGTGGGAGAGGGGGAAACTTACCTGAAAGGGCGTGCCTCGCCTTGGAATGGATCTGTGTAGCCGTTGGTCTCTGGCGTTGGCGTAAAGTATTTGGCCAGCAATGTCTGGGAGCCGGGATAATAGTCGTACACTAATACTAATGCTGTGGGAAGAGAGGCATAGAGAGTTATTAAAATTAAGTTGAATATTCTAGAAAGTTTATTGTTTTAAGCATAGAGAACTCGACAAAGATCGTGCAATCTATAATTTGGAGTATAAAACCCCAAGTAAAGTGTAGAAAATTAAGTTAAACTCTTGAAAGAATGCAAAACTTTATCAGATAAGACAATGAGGGGGAATCTATATGTTTAATTCATTTAACTAGTTAGAGTTTAAGAGCGTAGGTTAACCAAGAGGATGTTAATTAAGAAGAGGAATCCGATTTGAAACTATGTAAAGCAAAAAGTATACATTTTTCAATTCTGTCATGGTAAATTTTGGAATTACGAGAGACCATTCGAAAGAACCCTATTCTATTCCATATTAATTACATGAATACATTATTATATATAGCAGTTGACACTTACAGTTATCACCAAATGCTTTTGTCGTGAACACCTCACGCAGCTGCACTACGTTCGTGTGCTGCAGCTTCTTCCACATCTCCACGAGCGTCATACACTTTGTGGACTGCAAACGAAATCCTGCAAAGTGTAAAGAACTCCATTTAGATACTCCATATGGCAACTATATACGAAACTCTCTCTCCCTTACCGTGTAATCTTCTCAGACAGTATTTAAATCCTGTGCTATTGTGCGTGGCCCGGTACGTACTGGCTGGTAGCGTTAACTTCGTATGCATCGCTTGTGCCGGCGGCTCTAGCGGGTAAAGTGCATGATAGTTATCCACCTCGAGGGGCAGCGCATGCTGTGCCGCTTCCGTTGCATCCATAATCAGATTGGAGATCTCGTTGCGGGCAAGTATATCGGTACGCATCTCATCGGGCATAAAGAACGCGGATTCCAGTTGCGTTTTCGGTTGCATGGCAATCACATTGGACGCTGGTCCGGGATACACATGCCCGGCATACATCAGTTGTGACGAGACTGCGCTCAAAGGCGCCACAGCATTGACAACGCCGTGATGTGCCGGATGCGCTGGATGAGCGTTGTCCACGCCAACAACTGAATTGCCAACTGGTTGATTATTCTGTGCATTGGCAGTTGGATAGAAATAGATGGTGCCGCCAACGTTCTCCTGCGAAACAAAACACACACAATAATAATTACGTTACACACACACAAATTACTATTGACATATTGCTCCAGTCTCACCTGATGCACGCTAGCCGGCAATGTTGTGGGTATGGGCGATGCCCCATGCGGCGTCATGCCATGGGGCGGGGACTTCTCGCCCCCAATTAACGCCACAGCTGTGGGCGAGTCCTGGCGCAGCATTGCATTACGTGTCTTCAACGGCGTCTGTGCTGACATGGCGCCACTAACAAATGGCGCCGCAGCGGGATTCGGTGGTACGCTGCCGATAATTGCAATGGGCGCTGAACTTACAGAGGATACTGTATTATTCACCAGGGATGCCTGTTGCTGCTGTTGTTGTTGTTTCTGCTGCTGCTGTTGCTGCGTAATGCTGACAGTTGCAACGGATGTTGTCTTCTGCATGGAAAGAATCGTTGAATTGCCGCTGCTGCCATTTGGCGTCTTATTGCTGATGCTGCTCACGGTGGCAGCACTGGCAGACGCCACTGTCGATGTGGACGGCACCGATGATGCTGCTCCACCTGCTGCTGCTGCTGCTGTTGCGGCTGCTGCGGCGGCTGCTGCGGCGGCGGCTGCTGCTGCTGCTGCGGCTGTTAGCCCATTGACGCCATTTAGGCCATTATTCATGTGATATGGTTGGTAAAAGTTCGGAGACGAATTGATGCGCGTTGGAATGAATTCGGGCGATTGAGGCGTTACCTAAATAAGCAATGAATATAAGATTTAATAAGATTAAACATTATAAACAAAAGAGGGCTAAAGATGAGTTTGATTGAGGTTTAAGGCTGTTCTAAACTACAACTAACTGTTATCTACTTACATCATATGCGTGGGGGGAAAGGAAGGTAGTGAGGCAAACTACTTGAACTGAGTTTCTAGTTTTACCTGAGACTTTTTATTATTAACTGCTAAGGACGAATCCAAGTTAAGTAGTGCGAACCCATTAGCATTACCGTTATTCAGCCCATAGCCTGTCGTTGTGGCAACATTCTGTCGATTCTGGCAACACCAGAGAATATCGGAGATAAAGAGAGAGAGACGCGACAGGGATAAAGAGATAGAGAAACAAATTGAATAACGCAAGTAAAGCTGAGCGAAGTCAAGGCAGTTTCTATGTCTATCTGTGTGTGTGTGGGTCTAGCTGTGTGTGTGTGTGTGGTTCTATCTGTGTCCAGTATATACATTATCTTATCTGCAGTTCACAATTGTTCCTCTCTCCCAGTTAGAATTTATATAGAAATATATAATAAATATATTGACAAATGCTTTTTGAGTTATAAACCAAAGACTGTTTATCAATTTAGTAGCAAATAAATCTTAGTCTGTTTCGATTAAGTAGTCTACTTCTTCTTTTTCATCTTCTTAGGCACCTACTCTCACTTTTATTCAGTTTTTAATTGGTGTCTGCAACGGGGACCAGCTGCTGCGCAATCATTTTGTTGAATGTTTCACTTGCTTTACAAATGTTTTTAATGCTTTTGCGGCTCACTCTAAATTTTGATATACCCTTGCAGCAGTAGAAGTAAGTGGGGGATGCTAACTAGCTGATTAAACATGTGATATATTTGTATAAGTATCAATAATGAATGGTCAATCAGTCTAGTTCGAAGTGCAGTTACCTTTTCAATCAATTAAGCTACAGAATATACCTTCGTGCATATATTTCTTTTTGCTTGATTCAAGAGATATATCTGTAAGCATCACTGGCCAATTAAACATGTGATATATCAATAACATCAACAACATATGATCAGTCAAGTTAGGCTGTCTTTAATTTTAAAGTAAGCTACAGGGTATACCCTCTTGTATCTCATTTATATACTCAACAGATATCTGTGTGTTTTTATGGCAATTTCAGTGTATTTAAATGTTTTAATGTGCTCAGTAGCACAAAAAGTCGGTCAAGTGTACCGAATATAATGGATATTATAATGCACATGCCTATGTCTCTCTGTTTGTGTGTGTGTTGGTGTGTGTATACATACACTTATAGATTGAAATTAAATTGTTCAAGCAAATTGAGTGAAAACAAATACATAAAACATAATTAAAAGCACAATCGCGGCCGGGGCAGCAGCTTCGTCTCGACAAGCTGACAAGGAAAACAAACTTCAGACGTGTTTGTTGTAGTACTTATACCATACACTCGCACACACATGTGTGTACCTACTTATACGATAATAAGGTAATTATTGTCGTGAGGGTTAAGTTGGCGGGCTTGTGGGCCAAACTGTGAGGGCAGAGGGGACCAAGGGGGGTAACAGTGGGGGCGGTATCGTTGCTGTTGGGCAGGGTCACGCGTCAAGTCGCGTCAACTTGACGATTTTTGTAAGTCAATCACAACGAGCGCGCGCTCGCATGACTCTCAAACTGTTGTTCCAGTCACGCACGGCATAACATATGCTTGTCAAACTGTACACATACCATATAAGTGGCGAGTTTACTCTCAGACGGTAGACCATTCGATGGTGAGTAGAAAATTGGATCCATAGCAGCCGTATCTGAAATATATATATAAAGAGCGAGAGCGAGAAAGAAAGAGAGAGAGAAATTAGAAAAATTAAATGATTAGAAATCAATTAAACAAACATAAATAGATATAGTGTATTTGTGTTCTCTAGGTATGTATGAGAGAGAGAGAGAGAGAGAGAGGGATAGTGTGTGTGCGAGTGAGTGCGAGAGATTTGTTGATATTTATTGTTTTGCTTTTGTCGAGCGACGTTATCGATAAAACGATAACGCCGCGTGTTGCTTTATTTTTGGTGCACACCTCTCTCGTTGTTTGTATTGTTGTTGCTGTGGTTGTTATTGCTTTTTAGAGTATGTAAATAATGGAAAAAAGCAAGACGCAATACGCTTTCGAGTTCTGTTGGTAAACAACACACAAAAAATACGCAAAAATGTTAATGACAAATGGCGACTGTGAGAATTGAAGGTGTCATACAAAATACAAGAGAAATTTCCACAAAACCTCCCCCCACCCTCCTTGTACTACATCTCTTGTGCATTTACCCTATAAAGATGCAGATATTATACACCTGGGTACACACATATTATACATACTATTCTTGCAGTGCACTACGAAAGCGAATTGAAGAAGTGAAAAGTAAACAAAAGAAAGAAAGAAATATAAATTTAGAAGCAGACAGAGGGGTATATGGGGTGATACCCCCCTATGGGCCAATGGCACAGAAAGAATTGCGACAGAAATAAAATAAGTAATATTAAATATGTGTGTATGTAGTTCAGACAACTCAACTGCAATATACTCTGCAAGTAAGGCAGCTAATTTAATATATATTTAACTCGCATTGATTTGATTTCACTAACTGCATGCATACTAAAAATACTCTTCAACACTGAGAGTAGCAGATATACATAAGTAATATTGTTATCAAATAAAGTAGTTCTAGCTTTTCTAGTCTCAGTCTTCATGTTCATACAGATAGACATGTCTATATTAACTTGACAATTTAAGCTGTTTTAGACCTAATACTAATATACTTTATAGTTACGGGGCATCACCTTTTACCTATTATAATACTTTTCAACACTGAGAGTAGCAGGTATACAATACAGTAATATTGCTATACAATTTAATATGTATGTTCCTAGTGTATCTTCCTGATTCCATGAGTCCCCGCCACAACATAATTTCCAATTGTATAATCTTGAGTCAGATCTTGATATTAAAAAACGCAACAAAGGCAAATTTCTCTTTGATCAAAATGATATAATATCAGCAGTAAATACACACATAGTTCCACACCACAATCAATAAACGAACAAACGATTGTTCCCACTCTATGGTAATTTCAAATGTGAATTTATATGCAAAACTCCTCAGAACTGGATTGCTGGGGAATCGAAATATATATGTTATATACCCCGATATATATTTCTCGGTGTATTTGTTAGGGGGAATTCAAGGTATGAAAAAAGTGATATTGGCCTTGAAAGCAAATTGTGTGAATGTATTTAACGAAGAAAACAGAAGCAACAACAAAATAAAAACAAAATTTCATTTCACATATACACACACATATGTGTGTGTGTTGTACATTCTGTATGTATTTAGCTGGCAATCACTTGTGCTTTCTGCTTTATTTATTTGATTTCAAATTTGAGAGCACACAAAACACGAAATGAAATGAAATGAATTAATTGAATGTGATGCTGAAGTTAATAAATTGTTCGAGTGTATTGCAATTTGAGGGGCACAACATGAGGGTTGGGGGAGGGGGTATACAAACAGGTGCTTGGCTTGGTTTGAGAGCAACTGAAGTAGTTAGAACACTTACTTGAGCATGGCCAGTGCATGTAAAACCGCTGAGAACGAGTTGCTGTTACTCACACGCACGCATGTAGCTTCAATTGAGTGCGTGTGTGTGTGTGTGCGTCTGTGTAAGTACGTGAGCCCACTTTGATTACGTATCTGTGTGTGTGTGTGTTTATGTATTTTGTATCTGTGTGAACGCGTTTTCACTTTACATAAATTGACTGCGCTACTGCCAGCAACAATAACAACAACAAGCTAAAGACCAGTTGTTGTTGTTGTTGTTACTGCTGCTTTTGCGGTAAATCAGACAGCTGTGTTTTGCTTCAAAGATCACGAGCGCGTTCATGAAAACGCGCCACACACACACACGTGTAGAAACACTCACTCGAAAAAAGAAACTTTACTTCTGCAGAGGGAGAGAGATAGAGATTGAGAGCGGAAGATGGCGCGAGGGGGGTGTGGGGCAAAGGGGGAAGTTACAATCACAATATTTCGACGTTATGTCACGTTGTAGGTTTTGCGGCGTTTACCGTTATATATATTACACTGCTATTCAAATATATACATATTCAACCATGTGTGTGTGTGTATGCAAAGCTCTGTGTGTGATCGCGGGAGACGAACGAACTGCGCGGCAGCACAGCACAGAGTCAACTGAGTAGGCGAGAGCAAGCAGGCGCAGGCGAGGTGAAGGTGTAAGCAAGATAGAGAGAGCGCAAGAACGAAGAGAGCGAACGCAGAGAGAGCGCGCGCAGTTGGCAGCACAAGAGAGCGCACTCAAGCAGTTAATGATTGGGGATGGGGGAGAAGTGTATAATCAAAGCAAGCAGTGACAATCAAACTGTAGCCAGATAGAGGCAGACAAAAGTGGGCGTGCGCTTGTCTGTGTGTAAGTGCGCCTCGTTCACTCAAGTGTGCATGTGTGTGTGTGTGCAGCAGCTGTTCTAGCTAAAAAGTTCAACTTTTGTCTACACTCATTAACAAGAACAAACAACAACAATGAAGGGGCTTTGTTTACTTTTTGTGGCACACACACAGCACAGTTTGAGCAGCACTGCTCGAGAGTGTAATGTGTAATGCAATGACCCCTTCTTCTATTCTACACTATATGTTATATGTTCCCATGATCGTGATCATGTGTTTGCCATTAGCACACCCTATTTGTCCTCCAAACGTGTGTCGTTTGTATGTGTGTGTGTGTGCTTAAATTATTATTATTTAATGTAATAGTGAGATAGGGAGGGAGAGAGAGGGAGAGATATATTGCTACTACTATTGTTTATCGGGGAGAATAAGCGTAGACCCTGAGGGAGCTGTGAGGGGAGCACGTGTTGTCGCCACGCAACCTATCAGTGCAACCACATTTACAATCAGTCATCATATAAAACACTATCTACACGTCGTAACCAAGAAAACGTTTATAAAACCCCCATAGAATATTGTGGCCCCCAATCATTATCAGTGGATTATCGCATACTTGCACTCAACGCTCGATTCTTGCCTGTGTAAGTTACATACAACAGATTTTTGAAGGCGCAACACTTTAAAATATTTTATATTAAAACAATTAAGTAAGCTAGAGGTGAGTGTCAACTGTCATATACCCTGTACTATCTAAACTGAAACAAATGTACTGAAATGATTTGGCAGGTAATAATTATTGTACACACCAGAAATAAGCATACTAGCCTTAAAATTACGCTTGTAATTGATTGATTTTTCTAACTTACAAAGGAAGAAAAGGGCGTGGCTGTATTCTAAGAGAAGGCGAGCAGTAATAAGACATATTGTCAGCAAATTTAATAATCCTAGCTCTTATATTCCCCGAGATCTACTGGTTCATACATGGCTTTATTAACTAGACAGTGGCTAACTGATAAAGATTATAGATACAGTTATATTAACCCTCTATACTATGTTGTGCCTGATAAAAATAGTCAAGGACTTTGCCTTATCAATTGGAATTTAAATTGATTTCGCACTCTAAACTGGAAATTGATAATAATAAATGTGAAGTACTTGGCATAAAGATAGTCAAGAGGAAACCTCATTAGATAGAACACTATATAAATAGAAGCCTTTTAAACCATATCAAGGTACAACATAGACTATATAATTGTTATAGTACGGGGTACAGAGTGCTACAAAGTCGAACTTGCTTGTAATGGGAGCACAGTCTCAATTTGTATTTATTATAGACATGTTAATCAATTATTGAAATCAATCAACAATCATCAACATCGCCAACTATTCTACAGTTGTAACACATTGTGATGGACGGTAGTAGCTATAAAAGGTATTACTTTTATGTATATTGCCAACGTTGACAGCGATGACGTTTTGCAATCGACATTTCTTTTGTTCTTTGTGTCGGTATAAAAAACTTGGTCAAAGAACGGTTTTCATTTTATGGTTATGGTGTGATCTGATCTCTAGCTCCCTCTCTCTCTCCTACTCTCTCTGTCTTTGTCTTTGCATGATATTGACAACGTCAGCCAACGTGTGAGGGTAAAGGGGCTGTGGAGGAGGGTTCGCTTTGCTTTGGGGCTCGTGTAGCGCGCGTCGCTCTGTCGTAAGGCGCCAACGTGACCAAAGACAAGTTTGGTTACTTTTTGTTGTTGTTATTGTTGTTGCTGCTGCTGCTGTTGCTGTCAGCAACAGTTTGACCCAATTCGTTGCCGACATTCAGTTCAGTTGAGCCAGTTGAACAGCTGTGCAAATGCCGTCGTGCTCATACACATAGATTGAGGGCGCCAATGGGTTAATGAGCAGCGGGCGCGGGCGCGCTTTAAAGCTCAGCTGAATGAAGCACGAGGCGGCAACAGCAACAACAACAATTGCCAAAATATTGTAATGTATGCAACAACAACAATAACAATTGAAAGCCTAAGCCTATTGCTTGCTTTGCCTTGTTGTTGTTGTAATTTCAACAGTTTGAAACGCATATAAAATTGTAAATTGTATTTCGAAATTGCGCACGACAAAGAAGAAAGCGTCGCGGCGTTGTGCGTAGGCAGAGAAGTGAAAGATATTACGTGGGTGTAACAAGGGGGGGAGGGCACACGGGGGGCGCGGCAATGTTAGCGGAAGCGTAAATGGGTAGCGAGGCGCAAAATGATATGCCTACAACACCAACAACAAACAGAGACGAAACGGATAGCGGAAAAAGAGCTAAAGCAACAACAACAACAACAACACAGCAAAAGCAGAGCTAGCGACGTTGTCAATGATGCGCTGTCTCTCTCCCTCTCTTTCACTCTATATGATTTGCCCTTTTTTTTACACTTGCTGAGTCTGTTTATTCTTTGCGCTTCTTCCGCTGCGTTGGCAGAAAAAAAAACCAAAAACGAAAAAGAAACAGAAACAGAACTGAAAATGGCAGCAGACGCAGAAGCACCGACAGCAGCAGCAGAGGTAGCGGAGGGCAGTAGCACCACGGTTGACGTCCGCTCAATTTCATTTTGATTGATGTGTTTTTTGCTCAGTCAACATCAACGTCAGCGTCGCTGCGGCTGCGATTGACAGCGGCTGCGTTTTCTTGCCGACTTACGCATGTACCTTGTGTGTGCATTATAATTTCCAACTGCGTATGCTCCACTCACTCACTCACTCACACTTAACTCACTCTCTCTTCATTCTTCTGTGCACTGACGCTCTCCCACGACACTCTCTCTCTCTCCCGAATCACACGCGCAAAACAAAAACAAACGCAAACACACGCACACGCATTTGTTACTTTTGCAACAACAAATAATAACTAACACAAACACACACACACACGCACGCACTCACGCTTGCTTGCTTACTCACTCACTCACTTGTGTATTGTGTGTGTCTGGTTGAGCTCTCGTTTTGCCGCGCCGTGTGGTAACGTTCGTTGCCAAAGAGTGACTAACTGAAAGAGGTGAGCAGCGGCGTATTGAAGACGAACACAAAAAATAAAAGAAAATAAAAGCAGAAAGAAAGAAAAAAGACTGACTGACTGACTGACACACACACACCAAAACAACACGAAGCCAAGTGCAAAGGCAAACACGAAAAATAAATATAAATATAAAAAGTCATAAAGAGCGGTACTGACAAAAGACTAACTGATAATACAGTTTAAGCAGCACTGTATTAGGTGATTATAAAGAGGAATATTTTGAGCAGCACTGCCTTAACTGATTATAAAGAGGCACAGTATACAGTTGCAATGGTACTGTGCACGCCATGTTCCTCTCAAACTGTGCTCATTTCTAAAGATGAGCCGCGATTGACATTGACAGTTTGAACCAGTTCAAAGAGCGAACAAGGTCAAACGGGAGAGAGAGAGAACAAACGATAAATTAAATGAAATTATTGTTAGAAATCGCATATCGAACCTGATTTTCATGACTCTCAACCAGTTCTATCCAGTTTTTTTAATGCGTGATGTAATCATTAATTAGAAAGAGAGAAAAACAAGTTCAAGAAAGAGAGAAAACAAGTTCAAACAAAATAAGCGAAAAATCGCACTGGAAATCTTGTTTTATAGATCGAAATCGAAATCATTCATGTGAGCACAGCAATGAGATTGTAACAGGGAATTTCAGGCAAGAACATTGTGAGAATGGGTATAGTAAATTAACTACCTTCCATGGAAGTAAATCAAAGCAAGCCCCAAAATCATCTGACAAATCTAATAGGCCCACTCTCTTTATCTCCCTTTCTTTCCCACTTTCTCGCTGGCCATAGATAAAAGATAATGACACGCTTATGGCAATAAAGCAGTCAGAGTCGCACGCACGCACTCAAAGTGCTTTATGGCTAAACACACCTACACACAAAAACACACAGGCATACAGAGGCCGCAAATTTTTGGCAAATGAGCTCGCACGACGCCGCAACGTATGAGTAATGCGACGAGGCTCAAGGGCAGCCTCTATTTGGCAGCGAAAGCAAGCGCGAAAATAAATAGCTAGAAGGTGTGAAGTGCGAAGACAAAGAGATAGTCGCAATTATACGATAACAAACAGAGATATGCACAACGGAATGTATAGCATACTTTGTCGCAACATCTTGTGGATTTGCAACAACAAGAACAACAATGCGAAACACAAAAGGCATCAAAATTCTGTGACGTATTAGTCATGCAAGTTATTTTCAAAATTACAAATATAGTAATACACAAGCTATTTGCATTTCGTGACCACTTCAATTGTAGATCTAAAGATACGATCAGTTTTCTAAGTGTGTTTTCTCTATAATACTATTTAAATTTACTGGCAAATTATGTTGTAGATCTTTAGATTGTTATGTTATTCGATAAAAAACTAGTCATGGAATCGATCTTACAATATTTTAATATTGCACAAAAGATGTGATGGATATGTCATAGAATCGATTAAACAATGTGATTGTATTATGATTCAAAAGCTAATTAAATTATATGAATAATTAATTGGAATGTAGATCTTTAAATATAAGTTTTATTATAATTCACAAGCTATTGGCAATTTCCTGACAATTTATGCTGTAGATCACGAAATCTTTATTGCATCACAAAATGTGATGAATAAGTCATACAAACAATTTCACAATTGCTCACAATCCATTTCAATTTCCTGTCGAATTAAGATGTTAACCTTCAGATCTTTGCCTTATTTCGTTTGTGAACGTTTTAATTGATTTCTAACACAAATATACTTTTTTTTCTTTCTTAGATTTATTAAGGAAGTAAAATGAAGTGCAAATCCTTAGATCTTCATGATTGATTCCTAAGATACTCTAAGAAACTGAAATAAAGATATTTAATAAAAAAATACTAAAAAAATAGCGCAAATCATTTGCATTATGCCATCTTGCCAAAAGGGGCAACCAGCAACAGCTTTGGCTCTGGGTTCGTGTTGCTCTTTTTGGTTAAAAACGATGTTGGCATTACACAAACAACAACTACCAACATTTCTGGCCAACTTCTTCTTGCAGAGCACACAGAGGCCAAGAAGAAACCAGTTTCAAATTGCACCCGATGCGAGGAAGAAAGAAAAAGAATACAAGACAAGAAGAAATAAAATAAAATAACAAAGGCCCATCAACAACAACAAAACGACAACAGGTAACCCAATGCACCTACAGAGAACCAGAAGTCGCAATTCTCCAAGTCATTGTCGATTTCCGTCAGCTGCCGTTTGCCACAGGAACTGGTTTTTGTTTTGTTTTCTGTTTTTCTGTTTTTTTTTGAGTATTTTCTCATTCGCAAAGGGCTAAAGGAAGTGGTTTCTTCTAGCACAGGTATACATTGTATACTATACTATACCAGGATCAGGCGCATTATAACAATGGAAAACAAGTGGAACTCGTTCGTCGAGCGACCCCCTTAGAACAGATCAGATTGCCCAGAGGGATGAGATGAACTAGCTCAGTGATCTTTTCCAAGAAAAAACATACAAGAAGCAATCTTTCTCTGTACCTCTCTCTCTTTCTGTTTGTAATTACAGCGCAGGGGTAGATTGATTACAGGGCACTTTACAGAAGAGATGCATCGTTTATCCACCATCTCTTTTAACATGGTGATCCGTACCACGGTCACGGCTGCAAGTAATTGCCAATAATCATCATTGAGAAGATGAAGAAAGAGGAATTACCAACAGCAAAGGAGAAGTGTATGAAATATGCCAAAGGTGACTTTCAATTAGAAAGAAAAGCACAAGATGTCGTTCTGTCTGTCTCTTATTTGCTTTTGTTTTTAATGTGTGTGTTTTTATTTGTTTTTGTTTTGTGTTTTGCTTTGTTGCGACTTACCTGCCGGGAAGAAATTGTTCAAGAACGTTGACATTTTTCGTTCGTTTTCACCTTCTGCCTCGCTCTCTCTCTCTGTCGCTCCACCAGCCACAGACGAACTGCGCGCGTTGTGCCCCGACGTTGCTATCTCTTTCGCACTTTTTTGATTCTTTCTGTTACACTACACTACACAGACATTCACTCACACTCACGCACTCGATTACTTCGCGTTTGGTCCTTTTGCGTTGTTTGCTTTTGCTTGTGTTTTTGTTTTTGCTCCTCAACAGACTGTTTTCCTTTTTCTTTTTCGTGTTTTCGTTTCTTTTTCGCGTTTCTTTTTAAGTTTATTTTTATTAAGGACTTTTTACGTTGCAGTTTTACGTTTTTTTTGTTTGTTTGTGTTTTTTTTGTTTTTCTTTTCTTTTGATTTATTTTATTGAAAACTTACGGAACGAAAATTTAAATAATACATACAATTCGCGCTTAACTGCTAAATTTCACATTACACATTTTTCACATCGTATTTTTGATTGTTAATAATTTTGCCTCTCTTTATGTTTTTAATCACGATGATTTTTTTTTTGTTAAAATGCATGTTTTTTATTTAGGGGAAACGCTTAGAAGTCGAGGCGCGCTGACTGCAAATAAGAAACGGAAGAAGAGCGGAAATCAAATTTAGCATTAAAAAAGAAAAGAAAATATGAAATTTTGTTTTTGCTTTTGTGTTTACTGCGCGTGACTGTGACGCAGCAAAGGCAAAGGCAAAACATCATCACAGTCACAACAACGACAACAACAACACACGCACATAGAACAAACGGTAACCTCTCAGCAGAGAATCAAAATCCTTATTGAGGCTGCTGCTGTTGTTGTTGTTATTGCTTCTGCTGTTATTGTAAAGCCTGTTTTTGTTTTCATTTTGTGTGTTTGCGAAAAAGGGCGATTGAAATGAAATCCAAAAAGCAACAGCGCCGACAGACCAAGTGGGGGGCCCGTCGACAGGCTCCACACACTCGTTGTTTTGACTTTGCTCTGCTTGGATTTCATTTAATTTGTGTTTGTGTGTGTGTGTGTGTATGTATGTGCTTGACTCTCAGACATATACAGACACAAAATGCGCGCATATTTGCTTTACTTATTTTTTTCCCACTTTGGTTTTTCACTTTTTCCACATTTTAACACATACACAATAACAAGTACGCACACACAAAGTCACACAAACGTACGCACGCACGCACACAAACACTTTAACACTCTTTTCGTTTTCTTTTATTTTGGAGTTTCTGTTGCGTCGCCGTCATCGTCGCTGCACAATTTGAAATTATGTATGTTTGTATGTATTGTACGTTATACATACGCACACATACATGTATTTATAGCATTTTATATTTTTAAACATATTTGCATCTCATACTTTCCGCTGAACCTGCGCCAACATATTGCAAAACTGTAAAGAGAAGAGCCAGGTAAAGAAAGCAATGAGAGAAATGGCGTTAGAAGAGGTGTAATTACAGCTAATTTAATATGCACATATTAATTGCCAATAATTGTGTGTTTATTTATTATTATTATTATTTTCTTTTTATTTTTGCTTTTGTTTTACTCTGGAGATTACTAACAATTAATGAGCGGGCGGCAGCAAATAAGAAACTCTGCGAGAGTCAAAACAGACACACCGCGCGTTATGCGCTGCACGAAGGTACTGAAAAGGCAGACGAAGAAGGTGACGGCGACGGCGACGTCGACAGAGGCAGCAACGGCAACAGCAGCAGTAATTCAAGTACCCAAGCGAAGCCAAACGGAGTCCACACAAAACCTCGCGCTGTGTGTGTGTGTGAAGTGCTGTTTGTGTGCGTGTGTATGTGTACGAAGGATTGCTGGGCGCTTATAAAAACAACAACAATTACAGCTGTGTGTTGTATGTGGCAAGGGATGCGACAACACACACACACACGCACACACACAGTGGGCCATAATTTTTAGAATGTGTGTTCAATTCGAAAATAATAAAATAAAAACAGAAGCTATTTGTCATATATTGGTAATTTAATACATACGCACAGACGGACAATAAGACATCAATTTACAATTAGGCATTTTGCACCACTGTGCGACAGGGTAGACATTTTGCAGGATATGTATATGCATGACTGTTTGTATGTATGTATGAATACATACATACATAGTTAAATGCCAAGCGAAGCCAAACCAACTGTCGTTGTTATACACAGACAGGCCTGCACACATACACACACACAGCCTATACGTGTGTGTTACGTGTGGAGTTAAACAGGATCCATGTAGACTCAACAGCTGGGCAGCACATACATACATACATACTTACGTACGTAAACAAGTAAAGCAACAGCAATCACAACAGGTCAGCATCCACACATAATGAAACGCAACATGGCATCCATAAACAGACACATTGGTGTGGATGCCATTTGAATGGTAAAACAGCTGCTAGCAACACAACTTTATCCATGGCATGGTGTGGGGGGTGTGTGTTAGACAAGAACTGATTGAGCACAGCTTTTGAAAGGAAGTACTCTCTCTCTCTGTCTGTTGAGTTTTGTTGGTGGAGTGGAAACGGCTGCAGTTAATTGAATTTGGTTCTTTGCGACGCAAAAAGAAGTTCAAGCGAGTGGAAGACTCTGGAACAGGGGGAGGAGCGGGGAACACAACAAGTGACGAAAGGTTGGAGAGGATTGAAGTTGAATTACCTTAAGGACGTGTGTGCATATTTTTACGGTTGCTTGCTTATTTATGCTTACATACAAATATGTAAAATAATTAGCTAATTAATTGAAGTAACGAAGCGTAAAGAACACACAAAACAAGCTGAACAAGTTTATTTCTGCTGCTCTGCCATCTTGATATTTTCACACGTTGTATTTGTTCTTGCTGTTGCTACTTTTGACCGAAATTCTTAAGACGCAATTAGTTAAAGTTCTGGTTGCTTGCGTGTTCTCCTACACCGGCCTGTTGACTTTTTTGTTATTATTGTTACTACATGAACTTACTTTTTGCAATTCTTGGACAACCGCTCGCACATTTGTTGTTGTCTCACTAAAAAAACGTGGCGGTCGCACGATAAATTCTTACTATTTTCGATAGTTTTTTATATCAATGCTGAATGTAATCGATTACGCTATGCTGCTAACATAATGTTAAGTTACCTTTTTTTATGAAAGACTTGCTGTTAATATTGTTTTGATTTTAATATATGTAATTATATTTTATAAAGTATGTTTACATACAATAAAGTAACGAAGCTGCAACAAATTATGCTTTTTCACAGCCAACTTAGAAACGAGCTATCAGAGAATCTCATCTATAGAAACAAATGCGACGCTGCCATTTGGTTGGCGTGGACTCATACACACTATGGAGGCCCAGTTCTTTCTTCAAGTACTGCTGTATTTCCTCTTCTACATCTGAACGCCATTTCAGCTCAAGAAACAGAGGAAATACTTCGCCAGCTCGTTTCATACGACGCTCTGCAGTCTGGTAGCATTTCCAAGGCTGCGGCTCGACCACGAACAACTCGGTCATCTGTGCCAACTTGCGCAGAAAGAATTGAAGGCCACTGTCATGATGATTAAGATGTATCCACATTGTAATGGAGTAGCAGCATATTGCATCAAACTTGCTGCGCTGATGCTGTGCCAAGAAATCCAGGGCAATGGCGTCAAAGGCACCTGCTTCCAGCACATCCGCACTAAAGTAACTGATCTTCTGTGGACACTCGTTTTCCGCCTTGGCTCTTTCAATGAGCCGTTCGTCAATATCCACGCCAAGCACATGCACTGGACGCTGCAGTTGTTCCTCTAGAAAGGTCTGTAACAGCTGTGTGAAGACGCCACAATTGCAACCAACATCCAAGACTAAGTAGGGTTCAGTTTTTGGTCGATCTTCCTTCTGCTTCGAGGGCAACCAAATACTTTCATTTGGCAGCAATTTTACTCGCTCGATGGCCGAGTTAAATTGGTAGTAATTCATGAAATTACCATATTGCACAGCTCCCGGATCATTATTGCGTCGTTCCATTTAGAAAGTAGTCTTATTATCAAAATAATTTAGAAATGCGATGCATGTAAACAACACGCAATTTTGGAAGTGTGACCAAATCTGTTAAGCACTGAAAAACACCACACAACAGGTCGCTGTCTTTAGCAGCAGCAGAGCATGTTAATTAACAGAGCGCGTGTAGCTAACATTTTCTAGTATTTTAGTAAATATCCCCAAAAGGCGCCTAATTTGAATTTGAGTAAAACACAATCTGTTGTTTTTGAACTCTCCATGTACATACTCTATTATTTACTGCACTCATTTAATAATTATGTATGTATATATTAATTTTTAACACGTTTCTCTTGCGTAGCATACACTTCTTACAATTTGCTTACATATCGAATCAATAACGAGTACTAAAAATTAATTAAAATGCTGAAAATAATGTACAATAAAGATGAACTAATATACAATAATGCGTGTTGTTCTGTGTGTGTGTTAAGGTGCCTCGCTTGTGGATAACAACAAATGTATTGTACTCTATATTGTTGTTAGCTGCAAACGTGCCACACGTGGGCACATGAGCACAACTCTGCCCGGATCTGGGAAACTGAATTTAACCCACTAAGGGAACTAGGCAAAATCGCAAATCTGCACAAATGTTGCGCTCATGTTCGTCTGAAAAAATAATATATCATGTCGTAATTTATTTAATCTAAGCGTATATATATAATTTATAGTCCATGATTTTTAAATTAAACTATTGAACGTGTCTAATACTAAAATTATCGTAAGTACAATATATATATTAAACTAACTGTATATATAGATTACGATTTGTATGCACTTTTCCCGCACTTTCTTTCATATTCATTTAATCTTATCTTGCTCTAAAACCTACTGGAAATGTGTTTGTTTTTCATTTTCTTCGTTTTCTAGATTCTCATCAAGGGGGAATAAACTAAGTTCCGAGGGTTTTTCTCTGAAGCGTGCGAGGGATTGAAATCTGAATCTGAACTCGGATCATCTAACTACTCATCGCTTCTCGGTCTTCTCTCTTTGGCAATTATTGATAAACTCTACACACACACACACAAAGTATTTTCATTACTAAATTCTAAAAGCTACATACAAGTACTTAAAATGGACTTTTCGAAAAGGACTTTACAAGCGCCAAGCGCCCACTTTGCATATGTCTTTCTGCAGTTAAGAGTAGCTTAGCAAGAGATGATAAGAATTTTCTAAAAGCAGGGTATAAGAGAAAAACAATAAAAGAGAATGTCTAACGCTAACTTAAAATTGGAAAATGCAGCCAAAACGGAATCGATCTATAGTTTTGTTTTTGGTATGATATATAGATATAGTGGTATGTAAATCTATATAGATATACACGACGTTGTAAGCTCATAAATACACAATATATATAATATAGTATAATATTAAATATTAATAAATCGTCGTCCGAACCATAATCAATATAATAATTACGATAAAAACCTCTTCTTATGCAATTTAGCTTATCGACTAGAAAATGAATATGTCTTTCAATTTTATAAGGTTTCTTGTTCTTGTTATTGTTGTTCTTGTTGTTGTTGTTGTTGTTGCTGTTGTGGTGATGTTGCAGTGTAGATGGATGCTGTGTGTGTATGTGTGTGTGCGCAGGCGCCCCAGACGATCCAGACCAAATATGCAATGCTATGTGGCCGTTGTGGGGCAAGTACGATTTGTTATGGTTTGTATTTTCTTTGGGCAATCACTCAATGGAAATATTGTTATGCGATGCGTTATACATTTTAATACAACCAATATAATATTATACTTGAAAATTTAACGGCTCTAGTCATCTGGGTCCAACCCGATTAGCTCCGCTTGCAATCTGCCCTTAGTCTTACAACAAATGGTTAAACAAAATACTCTCAATGCAATCCGAAATTGGGGCGACATGCCGCACATAATCACAATTTTCCAAAACGAATTCAATATGCCAATCCAGACAACGGCAAAATTGATAAGAGTACTTTGGATAACATCGCCCGTGACCACCTCATAGAGACGCAACAATATCCATGGCAGCCAGGACATCCAGAATGCAAAGACTAATGCGAATGACATCATATGACTAGGGTTCGATAAATTTTCAGCCAATGCAGTTGCATATTCTTTATCATGTATGGGCTCGCCGGATCGTATTTTGCGCATCATAACGAAAATGTATCCATAGTTGTGTACAATCGATATGAGGCTGGGACCTAATACTAATATTGCCAATGTGGCACTATATGCCGCCATATTGCCCCAATCCAGCATGCAAATGTGCGTCACATTGTTCTCAATCGGTTGAGAGTAACCCAAAATGGGTGGACAGCACAGTAGCGCTGCCGATATCCATGTGAAGACCATCCAGCATTGGCAGCTGCACAAGAGGGTGAAAGTGAACGATGTTAATAAGTAGGGAAGTCTAAAAGATTTATCTGAATTGCTTACCGCGTCTTTGTTTGCACTGTCTCGTAGCGCAGCGGTTTGCGCACAGCCAAATAGCGATCCACGCTGATCCACATGAAGGTGTACACGGAGACAGCCCAGAGGGTGACCTCCAGATACCCTGTAAAACGGCACACAATGTCGCCGTACATCCATTCTCCAGTGAGCGCGGGATAAACGGAGAATGGTACCACCAGCAGGCCGCATAGCAGATCAGCTATGGCCAGCGACAGCAGATAATAGTTTATGACCTCTGTGGGCCCTGGAAAAGAGAGCGGAAAGTGTGAGAGGTGACACTCAAATTAATAGAATATAGGAAATATATCTCTCTATATTTCCTATATTTTATAAACATAATATGGAAACCTAAGATCATTAAGATTAGGGTTAAAAAGTATGAATGATATTTGAATTCATTATCATAATAAATGATTTATGTTAATTCATCATCAAAAATCTATCGATGGTTGCTTATCAATATTATCAATAGTTCCATCGGATATTATGTGAGCTTAATAGTATATTATCTGACCTTATTTCCCCTACCCCAACTTACCCTTAAAGTTCGCATAGGTTGCGATTATCAATAGATTCGATAGGACTATGGCCACGCCCAGTATGGATATGAGTACCGCTTTGGTGAGGGCCTCCAATTTGGAATTATCCTGCAGGTAGCTCATTTCCTGCATTTTCCTGCTGGCAGGAAGGCACGGGCGCTGAAGAAGGCTTAAGGCAGAGGTTATGCAGAGGCCTCCTCCTCCTTGCAGCAGCGGCGCAAGTAATCTAGACCGACCTCACTTCCGCTCATGACGCCCCACTGCAGCTGGCATCGGTGTAGGTCCGTGTGTATGTCTGTGTATCAGGTGTGTGAGTGTGTGTCAGGTGTGTGTGTGTGTTTGTCTACTGTTGGCGCCCTCTATTGTGCAACGGCGGCGCTTACACACGCGAAGGTCGTCCTCGAGTCGGCGGCACCTTGAGAGAGGGAGCCGAATTTGTATAAATTTTGTGTTGCCTGCTTTTAGGCTGGCGCGGCGCCAAGCACCACAAATTCCACTTTCCACGTAGCGCTGTTTTGGGGGCTGCGGTTAAGGTTAAGGATAATGCTAGCTATACGTTTGCCAAGTTCTCTTGTGTGTGTGTCTGTGTATGTGTTAGAAGCTCGTTTAAAAGTTTGATTAAAATGTTCTTTACCTTTAAAAACTACTAATAGACAATTTTTGGGGGTTTATCTTTAGGATTTTCTCGGTATTAAATTCACAACGCTTTTTTCGCTAATAGTAAAATTTAGTTAGTTAATATCTTTAAACGTTCGTCGCTACTAAAAGTTTGAATTACCATCTATATAGCTGTATAGAGGATATATATATCTGGTATATTATTATATTATTTGCTGCTGCTGTTTACTAAATTTGTTGACTAATTTTTTTTGTTTTGTTTTAATTTAAAAATTTTACACATTTCGAACTTTAAAGTGGAAGAATAATGATTACAATTTAATATTTAATTAATCGCTAATTTAAATATTTCTGAATACGTTGACGCTTGCTTTTTGTTGTTGTTCTTCTTCTTCTATATATAGAGCACAGCACAAATGTTGTTGTTGTTGTTTGAAATATTCGTAAGGCTTTTGATGTGCTACGTTTTAATTTTATAACTATTCAACTAAATTTTCTTTACTTTTCTTGTTTTGTTTACTAATTTTCTTTTCGTTTTTAACTAATTTTCTTCGTTTTTGTTTAGTTCTTCGCTGCGTTGTGATTGTGATTATCCTTTTGCTTGTAAATTCTGGCTGTAGTTGGTGTTGGTTGTTGTTTTTTGTTGTTATTTTTGCATGTTCCACTGTCAGTTTAAGCTAATTGTGCGCATCTGTGGAAGAGAGAGAGAGAGAGAGGGATATACACTATCTAGAACATGTTAGAGTAAGCTTATTAAAATGCATGATAGATGAGCCTGGCCTGTCCGGGGCTGGCCTAAGTAAAATATCAATAAATCGTTACGCCTTCTCTTCGCCAAGCCTTGTCAGCTTTACATAAGCGCTGCTTATCTTGTCCCCTCTCCACCAGTTCCCAACCTTCCTCTGTCCGTTCCGTGCCACTTTAGCGTTGCAAATGCCACCTCGGTCGGCTGCACCAGCAACAACAACAGCTGCTGCTGCTGCGACTGACCCACTTTAGAATTGTGCACTTGACACAGTTTGAGAGCCATCGCTGTGACAGTCTCGAGTGTCATTGGCTGCAGAAACAATCGAGCCAGTGCCTGTCAAACTGCAATTAGGCAGTTGCCCCCAATGGAGTGGAACTAATTCGGCTATACTAAATGATTTTGCTAGATTGTACAGTTGTAACAGTGTGATAGAGATAACTTTATAGTAGATATAAAAATAACATAATATATAAATTTGTTCGCGGCACATCAGTGTTTAATTAAAATATTTACTAATTATGTATACATATTGTCTTTATCTAAGTGCTCAACGTTGCCATATCAACTGGAATCAGCTGTTCTAATCCATACTCTAAGCAGCTGTTAAGTCTAATGCTAAGCAGCTGTTAGATCTTATTCTAAGCAGCTGTTAAGCATCTGTTAATGTTAACCACTCTGAAGCTTTTTTTTCAACACATCAATAAGTGAACTTAAAGGGATATATCAATCAAAATAATAAAAAAACTTAAGGAATATTCCTATTAAATAGAAGTAACTTTCCATCGATATAATTCGGTTACTTTGGGGGATATTTCAATCAATATAATTGCTGATTACATGTCATATATTTTCCAGTATCGCACATCCGTTAAGGGTATTCACTGTGTCTTACGTCACAAGTTTTGTAGCTTAAAATTCAATGTACTTGATAAAGCTAATGACGTGTGATGATGATGATGATGATTGTGTTGCCAAGTCTTACGTTCCTATGTTTCATTTATCTAGTCAAATATGCGTCACTTGGCACAGGGGCACTACTGGTTATAATCAAGACAAGGCAAGTCATGTTGCTTATCACCAGAGCAGCTGTCAAAATTGAGACTGCTAAATGGTGCACCTTGGAGGTTGAGCTAGATAGGTAGAGGTCGTCTCTATTACTGATGTGTCTCTGTCTTTGCCTCTAATGGAGTTCGCTTCTCTGTGCCACGCCTTCCTGCTACTCTGTCTCTCTCGTTAAGAGCGAAAGGAGCTTGAGTCTGAGATGATGACTACGAATAAGTCATAGAGAGAGAAGAGCACAGTGGGAGATTCCTCTCAGTCCCCTCTGCAGCTTTAATCTGTTTCTCCGTCTCCTATGCAATCTCAATGTCTGTCTCTGCCTTCATCTTCGTCTGTTTCGTCTTCTCTTTCTATCTGTTACTTTCTACTTCTTTCTTACCTTCTCTATCCCGTTGTCTATCTTCTTCAATGTCTCATACTCTGTCTTTACTTTCTCAGTCGCAATCTCTTTCTCATTTGCTTATGTCTCCTTTGTCCTCCTTTTTCATTGTTTGCCTCTCTCACTGTTATCTTTTTTCTCTCTCTTTCTCTGTGTCCTTCTCTATTTCCTTCTTTATTCTCTACTCTATCTTCTTCCATACTACTTTCCCTGCCTGCACCTCTTCGCCTTTACCTTTTCCATTTGACTTTTGGCATAGCTTAGTGCTTTCCCCCATCGATCAATGCCCCATTTTAGAGAAAGTTCAGCCACCTCCCTTCCCCTGCCCTCCTTAAATAGCTTACAGCTCATCAGCATCCGCACTGAGGACGACGTCATTGCGCCATTTACGCAGAACAAACACAAACACAGACGCACACACGGCGCGGCATTATCGAAGAGGCCATTAAGGCTCGCAGCAGCTGGGCGCCAATGCGCTGCGCTGCGGGAAGGCTGCAGACTGCAGAACAAGGCTTAAGGATGAGGGAGAGAGGGGGTAACTGTAACTGTAACAAGTTCTGCCATTTGCTCTCTCGTTGGTAATTCAATTAATGCTAATGTCGCAATGGTTTGGCAGAGTGCGACAGGTGATAAATAACAATGAATTGCATTTGCCTAACCTCCCCCCTTTGCCCCCTTTTAGCTGCCTCCACTTCTCCACAAATCTTGTCAATCATTGCGTAAGCGATTGCAGGCAGAGTGGGCGGTGTGGTGGGGAGGGTGGCGTGGCCTCTCTCTGCACTCTGGCCGTGGTTTGACGTTGCGGAAAATGTCATTTGTGCAAATGGTTTCATGGCGCCGCCGTCGCCATCAAGTCGCCTGCTCTGGTCTGGGCAGCAGGCAATTACAACGAAATAACAGTTATTGCTGCCAACTTAACCGTAGCAGCGTTGACATTTGTGTGTGCCACATAATGAGGCAGCCAAGTGGTGGGGGGTGGAGGCAGTCAGCAAGAAATGAGTTCAGCGAACTTGCGCCCACGAAAACAATGCGAAAGAAAATCAATAAGCTCGTGAATCCCCTGCGTGATTAATTATGAAAATGCAAAAAAGTATTGCCCTCTTCCTCTCTACCTCTTCCCCTTTCTGTCTCTCTCCATTTTCGCTTGATGAGATTTTGATTACCAAGTCAATAATTTACTTGAGCTAAATCTGTGCACAATTGAAACGAATGTGCTGAGCCGCAATAAAGAGTTCTATTTATGTCACGGCTTAAAAGGAGCAGAGCAAGCAGAGCGTAGAAGATGAGGAGGTGGTGTAGAGAGTGGGAGGATAGGGAGGAGAGAAGAGAGAGAGGAAGTAAAAGGCACAAGTTTAGACAAGAAAAAGCAGCGCAACTTATAAAAACAGTTGCAGAAAACTCAAGTCAGTTTGCGCTGCTTATAGTTAAGGTTATTTGTCCAACTTCCCTACACTTTTCTCTTAGTGTAGTCTCCTCTTCACTCCCCCACCTCTACCCCATGTTTAACCCTTTCTATGCTGCGCCAGAAAGTAGGCTACATAAAACTAAACCAAACTTTGTCACAGCTTTGACAGCTTTATGAATGCTGCCAACTTTGTTGGTTTCTATACAAACGCACAGCGCTGTAGCAGGAGCCAGCAGAGTTATGACTGTGTGTGAGCAAGAGTTATGTGTGTGAGTGTGCAAATGTCTGTGTGTATTGTGCCATTTGTGGGCTGCGCTTGTAGATTTCATTTGAAGCCATAAAATATGTATCGCATGCGTGTTTATGGCGCAACAAACTGGTAGCACAGATACAGATACAGCTGCAGATACAGCTACAAATACAGTTGCGAAATGCGACAGAATGTTGTGTTGTTGTTGTTGTTGTTGTCCTGCTGGGCGCGGCAGCTGCCCAACTGATTTAGCAAGCCACGCAAGGCGAGAGGAGGTAAGGCGAGAGGAGGAGGTGGCTTGTCGCTTTGGGTGCTGTCATCAAATCATATTCAAATGCCAGGGCAGGTGGGCAGAGGGAGGAGGGCAGGTATGGCTTGCGGTTCCGCTAAAAATAAAGGCAAATGGCGAAGGCCAAGGCGAGAGTGCAGGCGAAAAAAAGGTAAAAGGAAGAAGAGCAGCAGCTTGATGACGTTGGCGCTGGGCTGCTGCAAATGAACAGGAGGAGGGGTTGGCAGGGGGCAGGTTGTGCTGCTGCCACGTCATGCAGTGAGGCAGGCTTATATAAGCATGACCTCAGTAGCTGACACCCTACTGTGTGTGTGTGTCTGTGTGTAGGTGAGCCTGGCAGGGTGGCATCTATTTTTAATGTTGTTTATTTTTAGGCACGCAGCGTGTGGCAAGTCTACAGTTTTCTATTTGCCACGTGCATAATTAATTAAGTCAGCCATATGTGGCATTAGCAGAGGCAGCAGCGCCAAGTTGCCACTGCTGCTTGCAACTGTGCAACTGACTTAAGCAAGTTGCCAAAGTTGCCAAAGCTGCCAAAGTTGCCACAGTTGCCACAGGCTTCATTTGTTGTTGCCTGTTGCCGCTTGTTGCGCCACTAAGTTTGGGTTGCAAAACTTTCCACAGAAATGAGAATAAGTTGCAAATGCAGCAAGCAACTGAGAGTGAAGTAAGAAAAGAAATAAATAAAGTGAAAGCATTTCAAATTTGTTCTTTCTTTACTTTCCTTTCCTTTCTCTTCCCCCTTTCTGTTGCCTGCTCTTTTGGCCACACGTGCTTTGCGTGTGTAGCTCATAAACACAGCCCCCTTCCTGCCCTGCGTACGCATATATATTGACACAGAACATGGCGTATACGTAATATGCCCCAATTCGAAACGTTGTTGTTGGCCAAGGACAGCACACACAGAGCGCCTTGGCGACGCACCCGTGTTTAGCTTTATATCGCTTTATTCCCTTTTGCAGTTTTATTATTATTTTTATTGTTTTGCCTTCACTTTCCCTCTCTCTCTCTCTCCCTTTCTCTTTCTCTCTCTGTGTTTTTCTTTTTTAGCTGACTTTGATTTCCCTGGAAACGTTGCAGAGTTTGTTGTTGCTTGTTGTTGTTTAGTTGACAAATGTTGTAAATTACGCGAGACAAGGACACAGCGTGGGAGCTGAGCTGCGTCTAAGATTCTTTTTTTGCGCTGCACTTGTCGTTGCCAGGGGCAACGTGACGTATGCGTAATAAATAAAGCTAAGGCGCTAAGGCTAAGGACAGTTGCCTGTGCGACTAATACCGGCTCACACTCGCACACACACACTCGCATTGCCAATCAATAAAAACACAGCACAACAAAGTCGCCTCAATGCTGCAACTTGACATTCAGCGAAGGCAGCCGCACTGGCAATCGCAGTTAGTTCGGAGCTGCAAAGGATTGCGACGCCCAAAGCCAGTCAAATCAATATGGCAATGCATCAATTTGTCAGTCTCTCGTTGCCATTTCAAATATGTAGTTGAAACTTGCCTGTTTATTTGTTGCCATTTGATTGATCTGCATAGAGCGACAGGGGGCAAGCGACATTGCAGTGAGGCATGCCACAGCAGACGTGTGCTGCATGGCAATAGAGTAGGCAAAGGGTGAGGAAGAGTGAGGGAGAGAGAGAGGAGAACAGAGGCAGGCACAGCAGGCAAGCCAGCTCTTGCTGCCAACTTTCCTTTCCTTTACTTTCTTTTGCATTTTACAGTTTGACAAGCACTGCTGAGCACGTCTGCCATACAAATTCCCCGTGTAATTTTTTTGCGCCTCTATTACAGCAATTAGTTGCCACCCCCTCAGTTCCCACTACATGCCACACCTACCTAACACACCCACCCCGAGACTAACCTAAGCAAGTTCAGTTCTAGTTTTATTGTCGCCTCAGAGAGCGCGATTTGTGTGGCCAGCAAAGCGTTAAGATGGACAGACACAGCTGGAAATGCCCCAGAGGCAAACGGAGAGAGAGAGTGAGTGGCTGGCAGAGAGAGAGGGATAGGTCGGGCGAGTGAGCAGGAGCAATGGCAGGCAGCGCCATTATTGTGAGGCGTTGTTTCATTGCCAGCTGACGTCGTCGTTTGTTTTTCTTGCGAAGATTTTAAATGATTTTGGCAGGGTATATGCGAGTTTACATGAATTAAGGCACATAAATAAAATAAAATAAAATTAATAAATGGAAACAAAAAGAATAAAAATAAAGAAAAGAAATAAAAAAATAAACACAAAGAAAAAACTAAATAAAAGAACAGAAGAACGGAACGAAAGAAATAATTATAGATACAGTAAAAAATTAAAATACAATACAATTCACTTTAAGCAAATTCTAAATTATCATCTTTTTACTTTACGAGAAAATTGCACAAAGTATTTTCCTATTCGAATTCAAAATGAATCCATTTAAATATGCAATAATACTTGCATACATTTAGCTCATCTAAAAATACTCATTTATTAATATTATTCTTAATAAATAAAATAAAAAAAAAAAAATAATAATTTTATAATTTATGTCATTGTTATTATTATATTTATCAGTATTTACTATTATTTATTATCATTATTAACTGAATTATTTTTTATAGTATTTTACTATTATTATTTATATGTCATCTCCAAAGAGAGAGCAACGCGCAGTCTATAAACATTCTGTATAAGAAATATCTACATATCATTATATTGAGTCAGCAACTTAAGTATTAATGCGATAATCTCATGACCTCTCCCATGCGCCAACATAAATTTATAGCAAATCTAATCTACAACTTTTTTCTATGTTAATCAAATCATTTAATGTCAAGAGTCCGACTCAATAACTATAAATAACATAGATTTTATATGCTGCTATATATATTTTTAGATGTTTTATACCTAGATATATTAACATACAGTAGATGATTTATACATCAATTAAACTATTATACATTCAACCACATCTATAAAGTGTATACAGACTTCGTTCTGCCTTCACTTTCGCTTTCATTTCGTTTTCTGCTATAATAATTTATATTTAGCTCTTCAAATCTTGTTGTTGTTGTCGTTGTTGCCATTTTCTTGTGGTTCTCATTTTCGCCTGTTTTGTTATTAAACTGCGGTCACAATATATACATACATATATATAGAGTATATGGTATATATTATATGTTGCCACTCTTACTTTCTAATTTCTTGCTGGCTTAGTGATAACAGATGTTTGCGCCGCACACGCGATGAGACGAGACGCGACGCATTGTGGGGCCAATACACACGTTGTGGTCATAAATCTTGGCGTAGGCGCGTTCAACTTCAACGCATGTGACACATGAATAGTCTACGATATTAATAATATATATATAAAGAGTGTATATGGAGAATGTACACATGCTGCCTCCGTTTGTATATATCGGGGCAAAGATCAAAGAATGTTTTTATTCCTAATTTAATTGCTACTTTAAGCGGATTATTAATCAAGGTTATGTGCCACAAAAGTAGCAGCAGCTGGCGCTGTTGCATTGGGTAATTGAATACGTGGAAGCAATAGAAAAAACAAAAGAAAAGCGGGAAAGTGTTGCACGCGGCATTTGGCATGTAAATTAACCGTCTCGCACAGCCTTGAAGTATGCAATGAAAACCACAAGAAAATGTTGCATGCAAACCAAGACAAGCTTGCTCATGTGTGAAGTGTGGCAAGTGTAGGTGGTGCACAGCGTGTGGGGGAAGAGGGTGGCAGGATGCCATAATAAAATAGCCGCAGTAGGCGCCGATCGGACCCTTGAATTATGCAAAGCGCCGCAACGACCTTCAAGCAGGCGAGGCAAGGCAAAGGCGCAGCACAATTTTGCCAGGCCACACACCGCGTAATTGAAGAGAGAGAGAAAGAGGCCCAAACACGCAGCAACGTGACTCGACTCGAGCCCAGGCAGGTGTGAAATTTCCCATTGTGTGATCGATAAACTGTACACTGTCCTTGAAGGCAAATTTACGACAAAATAAACAACTTGGCGTCCCTAGATAAGCCTGCACAAGGGAGGGAGAACAGAGAGCTAAGCCTGCCTGCCTTTCTTTTATGACAGAACAAAAGTTATCGGCGAAACAGCGCAGGCTAAAAGACAAATGAGCCCCATAAAAGGAAAGTACATAAAAAAAAGAGAAAGGAGGCAAATGTAGCGAAGCAAACGCAGGATACGCATGCAATATGGCTGAGGTTCCATTTCCCTTCTCAGTAATTAAAATGGAAACTTAAGCAGAGCTAAGCTTTTTCAAGATGATATTGATAATTTAGAAATAGTTGCCTAAGCTACTTGAGGCATTATGAGGAATTGCGATAGAGGCAGAGAGAGGGAGAGAGAGAAACTGAGACAGTGCCTTCGACTGCGCTGCCAAACTGCTGTGAGACTCGACTCAAGTGAGCTTTTCAATATTTACGCAGAGACTTGGCTAATCCTCATTCTGTGCTCTCTATACCCCCAACCCCACTCCTTGTTTCCCTCTCCTCCCTCCCCACTCTCTCTCCTTCCCCTTTTGGCTTGGCTTGCCAAACATTTTTTGCATTGAGCTTTTCCAAGCGAATTTGCGCTTGTTTGCGCTGCCTATTTGAAGCAGTTCTGCGACGTCAACTGAGGCAGCGCTGCTCAGCTTCTTTTTTGGCTTTGGCTTTTTGTCGCTGGCTTTTGCGGCCATTTTGGGGTTGTTTATGTTTTGCTTGGCTGCTTCGTGTTGAGGTAGGATGCGCCCAGAAGTGCTCACAGTGCGTATGCGTTATGTGTATGTACGTATACTTGATGTGTGTGTGTGTGTGTGTGTGTATGTGTGTTCTAGGTGTGTCTATTGTTGCAGCCTAGATAGTATGTATTGCCATGTTATACTCACCTTTGACTTGAGGGGATTCTGCAGAAATCTATCCAGCATTTAGTTTTTTTTCGGCGATTTTTTTGCTTTGTTGTTGGTGTTATAAGTTGTTGTTGTTTTCTTATTTGTTGTTGTATACATTAAAGATAGATATATATATTGAGTATATAGTTATTACATTTTGTCTTGAACACTTTGTCTTTATCACTTTGTTTGGCTGCAACGAGCAGAGGGGAGACTGGCTATGAGAACTTGAACTAGTTGTATAAATAATGATAATGATATAAGGTTGAGGGCCCAAGCGCCCAAGCCCGTCGATAAATCAATCAAATAAGCATTTAATGCATGTATTTAAAATTGCAGAAAGGGAGATAAGATAGTCGCATAGCTGGAATGGAAAGCTAGGCAAGGCGGTTAGCTTAGTAGGGGAGGCTCAAAATACAATTTGGAAAAGAGTAAAGCTGGGCAGATTTTGTGAGGTCTAGCTAGAGATTTGCTGGGATTTAAAGGGATCAGAATAAATGAAAAATTCACTGCGTCTTTGCTTTGAAATATACATATAATAATATGTTTCTCATATGTTTCGTTCATTTATACTAGATAAATTGTTGCATTGTAATTCATTTAAAATACATGATAAATTTACAACATTTCTGTTAATTTGCACTTCCTTTTTTTATTGTTATAGAAACAAGTTTTGATGGGATTTTGAGGCATTGAACTAAATGAAAAATGAGCTGTGCTTGTCATAAAACATTTGACAAGTTTTTTATATGTTTTGTTGTATTTAACTTGTTATATATTTAATTTCCTTTATTTAAATTTCTTTCATTAACTGAAAGAAGGTTTATTAGCTTTTATCCCTTTCAGTTTTGACCATTTATTTAGGTATCTTTTCTTATTTTCAATTGCTAATTTCTGCATTAAATTTTCTTGCACTTTGCACTCAACACTTTGCTTGTTTTTCCGCATAGTTTTCACGCACTTGCCACACGTGCTGCAGCTGCTGCTGCCCGTTTTCGGGGCACATGCAGCTATTGCTGCCTCTTTTTCGCCCGTTTTTCTTATTTTTTTGTTTTACTTGTTGGCTTTTCTTTTGCTGGCTGCTGCGACTGCTGCCGTAGTTAGCCTTCAACACACATACACACACACAGACAAGCACAAGCCGAGCCACACACACGCACGCACGCAGGCACACGCACGCACAGAGACACGCTCAAACATGTGCGCAGGTGTGCGAGTTGATTTTCAATTATTCACTAGGTTAATTAAATAAAATTTGCATAATTTGGTTCGACACTTTAATTATTATCAATATTCGCTAGCGTTCTTCCTCTTCTTCCCTTTTTTGCTCTGCTTCGTTGACACACAAAATGAAGAGCAGCAAAAGAGCTGAAAAAGTTTTCTTTCATTTCGTTTTCATTTCTTTTTTTTTTGGAAGCGGAACAGCAAGAACAGAAAATTTTGTTTGCTGGCCGTGTAGGTGTGTGTAGGTATGCGTGTGAGTGTGTGTGTGTTGAGTGTGAATGTGTGTGTGTGTTTGACTGTTTTCAACAACCACTGCACGCGCCCGCGCTGCTTCTGCTGCTGCTGCCTCTGCTGCTGCTGCTAATGCTGCGCTGTGTCCGTGCTGACGTGCGACGCGCTCGCTGTCCTACTGGCGACTGAACCCAAGCACGCAGCAACAAGAGAGACGTCTCTGTGAGAGAGAGAGCTTTCGCTCACGCCCGCACACGTTTGCTGGAACATTAGCTTGGCTCCTTGACCAAGCAACGACACGCAACAGGGAAACGTAACGCAGCACTCAGCTTTTGTGCAGCATGCAAAAGCTTGGCGAGCTTTGTCTAACGCACATGGCATTTGTTTATGTTTGCAGAGCTTTACAGCTACAGTTGTATATTTTTAGGCCACACAAGAGAGAGAGAGATAGAGTGTGATAGAGAGGGGGATGAAGTGTAAGTAAGTGGGAGAGTGGAGAGAGCTTTGTTGGTCTGTCTTCAATTTTGTTATCTCATTTAAACACGTAGAGAGAAAATTTATCGAATTTACAGTGGATGCAAGGTGTGTGAGAAGGCAGACTGAGCAGTGCTAATGTACGACCGTTTCTGCAGATTCAGCTGCATTATGATTTATGTTCAATGCCATCTCGGCCTGTGAGTGGCGCAGTGGATATAGATGATCCATATGATCGATAAATGGACGCACACCGTCGGGATTCTTCATGTACTTGGCCACACTGAGTATGATGTGACGATAGATTTGATGATCCCGATACGCGGCATTAGGGCGACGCTTTTGTGGAGGTCTATAGAGGAATTTGAATATTTAACATGTTATTTTATAATATGTAGTATCTCAATATGCTACCTTTCCTGCGCGCGTTGTATGACATGTCTGCGTCGCACTATTTCCGTCCTCCGACAGCTCTCACAGTAGGCAAAGTAACCACAAATTGCAATGACAATGGCAGCAACAGTGTAAATTAGCCAACTCCAGCCTAGAAAACTGTGCACATAAAACACACATATATATGTATGTCTATATATTCCTATACATATCAAAGGTCGTGCTTACGCCACAAAGGTTGCATTCAAATCCTTCCAGATTTGCGAAACATTTTCATGCTGAGGTTTTTTCGACTCGTTTCTCCAAAAGGTAAATAAAAGCATAATTTTTTTTTAATTTTTTTATCAATTTTGTGCCAGTTTTTTAGAGGTTTTTTTTATTTACCACACCGGGTCAAAATGTTTTATTTTTGATTTGCCAAGAATATACGAAATAAAAAGAAGCAACGAAATGCGTTCATGAAACTTTATTTGTTGAGAGACAATAGCAGGCAAAGCAAAGCCGCCTCAGCTGGGCGAGAGAATTCGAAGAATCTCTGAGGTGTTGTCAACTAATTATAATTAAAGACAAACAATTTGTTTATCCTTAACAACCAGGAAGTTGCTCAATGCCACACGACGCCTAATCGGGCAACAAGGTCGATCAACGACAACGACGTTTGGTGTGAACTGCGATTGATTGCGATGATCACGAGCCGATGCTCAGGCTCAGTTTGATCATCGATCGCTTTGCCTGTCTTGGCAATTCGTGCGCTTCCGTCAAATGTGGAGTGGAGGAGGTGGTAGAGAGGGGAGAACGTGGATAGGAAAGCGTCTGGAAAAGCGTGATCAAATAAATTATGTGTGCTGGCCGCGCGTCAAGAGATCTTTTCAGCACATACGTTTGACAATTTGCCAACCCGCGCCTGACACATGCCCGCCTGAATTTATGGCCATGTCTTTTGGGGTCCCCATCTAGGCCCAATATGACATTGCATATTGCTCCAAATTGCCGGGCAGCCCAACCCAGACACCACTCGTTGAAGGCAACACACACAAATTGCAGGCGGACAGGCCTCAGCCTGCCTGCGGTCGATTCGAGCTGATCTCGACTTTATTTTGCTGACACATCGCAGCATTGCGAGGTTCTCTAACTCTCTATGATGATTTCTATATTATTATTATTATTATTCTATTTCGTTTTTCTATCCAACTGCAAATGATGTTTTCGCATGGGAAAATGAATACGACGACGCCCGTCAAGAGTTGTCTGTCTGATTTAACAGCCTCCGATAGAACTTACTCATCCATAATTGCTCGAGCAGCTGGACCTCGAGTTCCCCTGAAAAACATAAAACCGAATTGCGAATTGTGGACTTAAGTGAATTTCATGTTGATGTTGTTGTTGTTGCTGTTGTGTGGTTAATTGAGTGAATTTAAGATCTTGCAGAGATGATAATAAAGAAACAGTTAAAGATCTAGTGGATATTATCATAAAAATGCAGTGAAAGAGACAGAGAAAGAACTTAAGTGTGGTAGACACGACTTTCTTGGCAAGTAAAAGTGCTGCAGTTGGGTGTATACGACTAAGATATACTCTATGAAGAGATGAGATGTTATAATATCAAACTTGATAAACCTAACTGCATTTATTTCTTTTAAGCAAGGGAATTAAGTTCATATTTATTTGACAAGAACAACCTAACTCGCATAATCTTCGAGATGAACGACTCTAAGCTCATTTTGCTGTCGCTAAAATTATACATACTGCAGTGGGTTATACACAAATAAAATATGTTCTAGAAATAGTATAAGCATTCTTACTATATATCAAATCTGATAACTCTAACTCTTGTTATCTCTGGGAATTAGTGGAATCATATGCATATTTAGTTTAAATCTATGAAGCTTGCACTCTTTTCAATAATTTCTCCAAATTTCACTACCCTAACTCATATAATCTCCTAGATCAACGACTCTAAGCTCAACTTGCTGCCGCTGAAATAGTGCATACCCCATTTACGTAGATTTTATGACAGCGCATAAAAAAGATCTTCAAGATTGTTTCGTTTTTGATTATGTTGATGTGTTTCTTCTTCACAGCTGCGGCGCGTCGATTCGATACGATTTGGCTTCGATTCGATTGCCACTTTAAAAAGAGAGACCGAAAGATTTGAAGTGATATTGCCATCAGCTCATCAAACGGCTGTCAAATTAACTAAACACACGATGATGGGTTCGCCCCCCACACACACACGCACTAAATGCAAATGAAATGTTATCATTTCTCTCTCTCTGTCTCTCTTTCTCTTCTCTTTGTGCTGCCTCTGCATTGTTATCAGCTGCATTTGCTGCGTGGGTGTTCGAATTTTGGACTCAACAAGTGGCAGTTAATAGCCCAATAAATGCTGTTAGCTCGTAACTGGCTAACTGAGCAAGCGGTAACTTTTGTGCTGCAGCTGCACATCCAGCGACTTATGATGAGCGAAGCCCGCTCGACCAGTTTCAGACAGTTCAAAAGAAATCCTTTTGACATATGCGCAATGTATGCTAGGCAAAGAGTGGGAGGAGGGGGATAGGGAACTAATGGGAAGAGGCCTATGATGACAGCTATGCCGCCGACTAAGGTAGCTTGCCGTGTCGCCACAATTGGGCAAGGGCACGCAAACAAGTTCTTGCAGCAGTGGCAGCCACTGCATCTCTTGGAGATCGTCGTCGCATCGGGTCGTGGCTAGCCAAGCGCAAATATTTAACTTAACAACTTGGCCACTGCAGAACAGGCCCATAAAGAGCATAAGCATCACCAGTGGGAGGATGCGGCGCGGGGGTGCAACAACACCTCCAAGCATGACAAAAAACAAAACAAAAGGAAAGCAAAGAAAGAAGCAGCAGAACAATAACAACACTAACAACAACAACCTCGTCGTTGCACTCGACTCGAGTCGAGTTGAGTTCCCCAGCCTCGTATCGAACAAAGAAAGTGAACATGTTCTCTGCCCCAAACGACGATCGCACCGAACCGATCCGATCGTACCGAACTGAACTGAACAGAGACTTTCAGTTTCGGTTTTTCTCTCTCGCGGCAACGTTTAGTTCGGTTCCGAACGCCTAAGCGTTAAGTTGTGCAGCGCTCGCACTCGCGAAAGATCAAATATCACATCGTGTGAATGTGTGTGATCAGTGATCTTTACGGGCTCCTCTTCGATCGTCTTTCGGGCGCACACACACGGAAGCAGCGTTGTAATCTTTAACAAATGTTTATACGAAAGTAATTTAAAAGCATCTTCACTTCGTGGTATCGATAATAAGTACCCTGCATACGAATATATATGCATATACATATATTGTATATATAATTTATTACACCAACATATGCCCGCGTATCTGTTTAATGTCAGCGTATAAAATATAAGAATCCATTTCGATTTATTTATTGTTTGTGATTGCAAATTTGACATAATTGGGAAGCGATTCATTTTACGACCGGAATCGACAACTTGGACAATTGTTTGTAAGTTAAACGTAAAATACATGTTAATTATTATAATGATATGCGAATAATTTATGCACGCCACTGACTCTTGCACAACGACTGACGTGTGGCACTGTGACATTTCCTTGTTGCCAGTGACCACTAAATGCAACATGGTTCTTAAGTCGCAGCAGAGACAGCAATTTGCATGTGCTAATAATTGAATAGTCTTGTCTAAAGCTTAGCACTGCAAGATCGCGGAGTCTTGTCAAAAGAATAACTGATTAAATATTCTATTGCGTTGGTTCTGCTAGTAAATCTGCATAACATATATCATGCGACATATGTGGCCTTTACGCAAGTTTGAAATTGATCTTAACTTCTCTATGGATCGTTCCTTGAGCCACTTTAAGATCTTTTCGATTGCTAAGGATTTAAGAAACTGAAATCAAGAATAATAATAATCAGCAAAGTTGGGGTTCTCATTAAAATCATACCAGCAAACCTTGAGCACTGACTCACAGGTCACACTTAAAATTCAAAAAACCCACCAAGATCTTCATCTTTTAGTTGTAAATTCAGGAAATGTCAACTCAATATGTTCCCCACATTTGGAATCATCAGCGTGTTATCTTTAGTTTACGACATGCTTAGGATATGCATGTAGTTTTTCTCATGTAATTTCCGTTTGTATAGAATACCGTTTGATATATGTTTTGTATGCTGAATTCTGACATTGTCACGATCGTTCAAAATTGATCGTGCCTGTTTTTCAGTGTCGCCAAGCGCAAGAATAATAAAAATATTATTCTATGACTTGCGCAATTTACAGAAACATGTGCTAGAGTATAGCAAAAGATATATGGATATACTTATATGCCATATTTATATATGATATGTGTAAATCGGTTATGGCTTTGCTTCATGCTGAAATATGGTTTTCTGTTTTTTCGGCTAAAGCGCATGTTGGGCTCGCTCGGCTCAGGCACCAGCAATAATTTTCAATTTTTCTTGTTTATTTATTTTTCCTTTTTTGCTTTTCTGTTTTTCTAATTAACCAAAGTCATTTGCATGAATAACGCAGCTAACGGTAAATGGGGTTTATGTCTTTTGTCTGTGTGTAGCAACAGCAGCAATAGCAGCAGCGGCGTCTGGGTCAACCCAAAAAAAAAAAAAAGACACTCGACTTCAGTCGGGAATTCAGACGAGGCTCGGGGCTGGGGTCCACGCTGCTGCGGGCTGCGTGCGTGGGCGTGGACCAACGCCCCTTTTACAGCTGCAGTGCAATTAGCAAAAGACTTGAATAAGCAGGCGTCTACAAAATACTTGGAACAACCTGGTTTATGTCTGTCTGTCGTGGTTTCGCTTTTTTTGCCCCCTTCCTTCCATCTCTCTCTCGCCAATTTTTACATTTTTCTGTTTCTGTTTTGCGAGTGTTTTATTTTTTCTGCAATTGTTATTCAACTGGACTCTTGAAGCTGAACTTGTTGAGTTGAAGTCGTCGATTCGTTGTTGGCTTTTCTGTTTTGCTCTCAGCTTTTTCAGGGTGCCAAAATGTCAAACTGTCCCGTGCCGAACATGTTCAGCGCATAGTTTTCTTTGACTTTGAGAAAACACAAGGCGCAAGACATCAAAAAAAGTGAAGCAAAAAAAAGAAACTAAAACACGCACACACACATTCCTTTAATTGGACTGGAAAGTAAAGTGTAAACAAAAAGCGTGCGATTGATTCCAATGCCCACATCCCCCTACTCCGACCTATGCCTCACTCACAAGTCGACCCACAGTTTGTTGATCTTTGCTGCAAAAACAATAAAACAACAAATCAAAATGAAGTAAAAATAAAATACAAATGTCAAAAGTAAACGAGATACACATGATCTCTATTTCTCTCTCTCGCTCTGGCAAAATTTGCATATTTATTTTATATTAAAAACTAAACTACTGCGAAGACTTAACAAATTGCTGGCAATGAAATAACTCTGGCTTAACTGGGGCAGTTCGCCACGCCTCTCTTACAGGTTATCAACTCCTCCATCTCCTTCTTCTCCTGCACTCGCTGCTTTTGTCAGCTTTCTCACGTTCGTAAGCTGACAACAACAGAGCAGCAACAGGTTGAGTGATATGCAGGCATAAGGCACATATTTGATGATCCGTCAGATAAAATATAGCACAACAGTGCGAGACAGAGAAAGAGAGAGATATATGTATATAGAGAGGGAGCAACGTAATTCCTGACGGGGTTGGGTTATTGAACTCACTTGTTCGCACTGAAATAAGTTCAAAATACGAAGCACTTTTTAAAAGTCTTTCTGTTCCGTTCCGATCACTGGGTGGTCAGTCAAATCCAGCCCAAATCTCACACTTTACTTTGTTGGGGGGTGTTAACCAACACTTGGCTGATTGAATGACATTAGAGATCTGAAGAGATCTAAAACATTTAACAGTTCATCTGTGTTTGGCGGCTCATTTGGCCAAAGAGGCGTTTGAACATTTTCGAACAGTTTCGGGAACAGTTTCCACCAAAAGAAACACCCTAATCAATTGCAGTGTTTGCCATTAAATGCCTTGCCTGCTTGTGCGTTAGTTGCCAAACAATCTGCCTTCGGTTTGTTGTTGGCAGGCGGCGGCGTTAAGCTGTTAGTTTATCTCTTTATAAGAACTTGAGGCGCGCCGTCTTTTCCGAAACATGTTGAAGAGTTGTTGTTGCTGTTGTAGCTGCGATTACACAAAACATAAATAAAAACGCAGCTGTTTGAATTGCACAAAGTTAAAGAAGTAAAAGAAGGAGGCAAAGCGGGCCCAGGTCGGGTCTGGTCTGGAGGGAAAGGCAGCTCGAGCATTTAATTAACATTTAAATGGCCACAGAGGCTGCTGAGGAGCTGTTACTTTAAATTACGGCACCCAAATGATGAAAAATACAAGCATACACAACACTAAGACTAACACCAAAACACACACATACACTCTAAGGAATGCGTTGTGTGTGTGTGTAAACAGGTTGAGCACTCGCTAAACTGTCCGTTGAAATCACTGCATAAGACACGAAAATAATGCCCACAATAATTAAGCAATTGCTGCAGATTTTAGTCATGTCCGCCCCTCCCGCTCTCTTCCCCTGCCCCTCTCTCTTCTTTCCACTTAAATGATTAATGGAGAAATGCAAAAGTTTTATTAATAAAATGAATGCGGCATGTTCCGGGAACATTTCTTAGAGCAGACATGGCAAGCCAAAACGTATTACGGACTGAGTAGGGGGGTCTGTCATAGAGAACTATATGTTACATATATAGATGTGTATGTGTGGTTCTCTGCATGCTACAGTAAGTACTGGGATTAGTGCACAGGAAGTGGAAGATTGTGCTAGAACATCTTCTGTCAAATTTTTCATAGAACTTTTAATTCTTTTTTGAGTTTTTCTTATGCTGCTGTTCTATTTCAATTGGACATTTCGGATCTACAGAACAGTTCTTGAAGAACAGAACGTCTTCAGGTTGCATATTAATTTGCTGCCTTGGCAATTCCAGTATCCAGACAATGCTGTTAAGGTACTTTCTGTTAGGTTCTTTCTGTTAGACTCCTTCTGTAATGTTTCTTCTGTTAGGCTTCTTCTGTTACTTCTCGTGTTAGGCTGCTACTGCTAGGTTTCTTCTATTAGACTCCTTCTATTAGCCTCCTTCTATTAAGCTCTTTCTATAAATCTCCTTCTGTTAGGCTCCTTCTATTAGGCATTCTACTGTTTAGGAGATTGACTCACTTGTAATGCGCCACAGTTCTGTATCAGATATTCAATATTTAGCTGAGTATCCCGCATATGATATAGAAATTCCCTACAGTTCATACATCTTTAACATATTGAGAATTCTTGTCTTCCGCATTGAACAGTCATATCGAGTGTTTACCGTTCTTGTGTGCTGTGTACTTGTTTTACCGTATCTCGTCTGCTTCTCGCATCTCTTGTGATTCATTGGCCGTAGCTCATGTCTGGGTCAGTCACACACTATTCACACACACACACACACAGTGACACATACGTACACCCACAGCTTCTGTTGTCAGTTTGACAAAAATAAAGTTGACATTTTTATGTTGCGACTGCCGTTTGCCGCAGCCGCAGCCGCCGTTGCTGCTGCTGCTGTTGCTGCCTCCTAGGGGCTGTCCACGCCTCTATTTCCAGTGCGGCATGCGGCATTTAGCATGTGATTTATGCGCTGGGAAAACAAATCAATAACATTTAACACACACTAATTTCCTTAGCCCACACATAGATACTCCTTATCTGTGTGAAATTCCAGCTAAGCTGCCGCAAAGGTAAAGTTGATTTATGCCCGATATATAGCTCTATAATGCCGCCAATGTCGATGCTATTAATTAGAAATATATCAAAATATTAGCGCAATTTCGCTTTTGTATTTTTCGTACCAAGTTTCGTATCCAGTTCCAGTTGCCCAAGCACAGTGCCCTGTGGGCTGACTTCGACTCCGCCTTGGCTTTGATTTATCTGCGCGCTGACCATTTTTGGCAAGGGGCAAGGTCAAGGCAAGTCTATGTGTGTATGTGTGTGAGTGTGTTGTCAACGCAGCTTTGAACTTAGATTAGCCAAGATTTCAATGGAAACCGTATCGAACATTTGACTTCGATGTTGTTGGCGTTTTTTTCTGTTTTTCTGTGTCTGCAGTTTTGATTAAGCGACGGCGCCCCCGATCGAAACCTTTTTGCATTTCGTGGAAGATGCTGCGCAGTTATGACAACTCAGCTGAAGACTGTGAGACAGAGAGACAGCCAGATAGAGGGGCAGACAGGGGGAGATGGCGGACAGCTTCTGTCCAAGTCAAGCCTTTTTTCGGGTTTCACTTACTAAGCGGCTTAAAGGCCGCACCTGATGGAGCCTGTCGCTGTTCCCAAGCCAAGTTCCATTCCATCTCTTTTCCTTTGCTCTCTCTCTCCCTCTTGTTTTTTCATCTCTTCTTTATTAATTTCTGTCTGTCTCTTTTTTAATTAGCCCCGCACTGCACAATTGTTGAGGGTTTTCAATTTTTTGTCAGTTTTTCAATTACTTTGGAAATTGGAACAGTCCCCGAACATGTGTTAGGGCAACTTTGGGTTTAATGAGATGCTACATAAATTCCATTTGACGGCGATGAATATTAATAAGCAGCTCACTGAGCAATTGCAATAATTGCTCAAGGGGGCGGAGGGAGGGAAAAGGAATGGGAATGTGCTCGACAACGCGTTGACAAATGCGTGAAATTTTGATAAATGCCAGAGAGTGAGAGAACCATTAAAAAAGTTTCCTTTCTCGGGGCACACAACGCACAAAGCGCTGCCAAAATTGAGCGTGTGTTGCACAAACACTTCCGGCTTCGGCTTCTGCTTCGGTTCACAACGTTTCAGGTCAGTTTATTTTATTTTATTTAATTTGTTCAGGGTAGCTGCGCCTCTGCCTTTGCCCTCGCGGGCTTCAGTTAACAGTTAACGCGTTACTTTTGTTGTTTTACTTGATTTTTTTCGTAATGATTTATACAACAACGAAAAACCGGCAGAGTCATGTTGTACAAATTGCCTTTGTTTCGGGAATAAGTGAAGTGTTGTGTGTGCCTCCATTGCCGCCACTCGACCATGAAAAGCAATGGATCCCAATCTCTTGTTCCTCTCTCTCTCAGAGCAGTCTTCAGTTTGCGAAGGTAAATGAAACTTAGAACACAAAATGTGTTTTTCTTGGTTAAGATCAATCAAATTGTGATCTTAATAAGAAGGCATATCTTATCGCCCGAGGGGTATATGCTATATCAATATCGTCTTCTTTCGTTTTGAACTCTCTGGCTGCCTGCACATTCCGTTGAAGTTGTCTTTTAACATTCTTGTTATACCTGATGATGGACAGGTCGGCGTCGTAAGACAAAGGAATACGTAATGAGGAATAAGCAGAGAGCAGAGCAGAGAGGGCTCCTTTTTTGATCCGCCTTGTTGCTTACATTAAGCGAGGCGTGCAAAATGACTAGGAATTTGAATCAGTCGAGTCGAGATGGGAATGGGACGGGAAACAAACCTAAACGAACCGAAACGAACTGAAGTGAACTGAACGAAAGTGAATGTCTGGACAGCTATGAGTACTTACCTGGTTGGTCACTTAATAAAGATATTCCTGTTCTCTCTCTCTCTCTTTCAGTCTACCTCTTCTCAGTTCAATTGCGGCGTAGGCAGAGTTCAAGTGTGCACGATGATGACGCAGTGTGGAACGACGCCTTGGCTATGTTGTACAGTGTTGCTGCTCTTGGTCACGGTGGCAGCAACAGGTAATCCAAGCGGTCATCACAGCCATCACAACAACAACCACCACAACAACAACAGCACCCGCTTGCATAGCCATCATCGCGTGCATCGAGCGCATCGTCATCATGTCAAGACAGAGGTGGAGCTGTTGCCGGGCGTGACAATGGCGCCTCCGCTGCCGCGTAGCACGGCGGAATCAACAAGATTGCGTCGCTTGCATCATGCGCACAATCCGTACAACAAAGTGTTGACACGTCGTCAGGGTGCAGCTGCAGCCAGCGGTGGGAGCAGGCCCAACGAATGGGATTACAATACATACAACATATACACAAACACCTTTGGTCCACCACCGCCGCCATTGCCACCACATGCCGGTAAGGGTGAGGATAATACACAAGATGTGGAGTTCATTGGTGTCAGTAGCCGTGCTGGACGTGGCTTTGAGTATATGCCACCAATCTCGACCACGGCGGCGCCACCAAATCTCAATCGTCGCTCCAATACACCCGTGCTGGGCATGGGTACCATTCCGCCACTAGTGCCGGCGAGGAGGGGCTACAATTACACCCCTACCACCACAGCGCCCAGTACCACCAGCGGTCCAGGCACCACAGATGATCCCTACGAAACAAATACAATCAGTCGTAATTATCCAACAGATGCCAAGGAAATGGAACGGTAAGTGGATAACTTTTCTTACCTCTGCCCTTTTTGGGAAGACTCTGTGTATAGAGGGGCGTGTCCGATTGCATTTATCACAGAAGAACCTCCGGGCAGCTTTCTCAAGGCTGAGATGGCCATAAATTGGCTGTGTAAGCTGTCGCCGCTGCTAGTTTACCTTTTGTTGCTGTGCTGCTGCTGGTGGTGCTTATCTTATCGCTCATAAATTATTTAAATATTATGACACGCCACAACTGTTTCAATGTCATTGCAAGACAACAGCCTCAAGCAAGAAATCCAAACGATACAACGGTTTTAAGCACTTCCACTGCGTTGCGCCGATAATTTGCTGCAAATTAGAGACGGTGGCGTGTACGCGTGTCGTGGCACGAGTATTACAAGCAGTAACCGATATTTATGCGCCTATAACAGTTCGTTAGCTAATTGAGCTATGCTAACTGCAGACTGCAATTTACAGCTGAGCTTCTGCATAGCAAATGTTTAACATTTTATTGAGTTGAGTTTCATGTTAAACTCATGTTAATCACAGGCCACGAAGATATGTATGTGATGTTAATAGCTGTATTGACAGTACTTATTAAAATTTGCGAGCTATCGATAATCGATCCAATTTGCAGACTGCAGTTTATAGCTCAGCTTCTGTATTAAGCTGAGCCTCATTACATACATACATATGTTATGTTAATAGTCGAACTGGCACCACTTATTAAAATTCGCAACTTATCGATTATCGATCATTGCCGCGTTTTTGGTGATTGGCAATTTGTTCCACCAATTGTAAATTGATATTTGTTAAACGTAATAAATTCGTGCGTGCGCGTTTGCTCTGTTGTCTTCTGTCGCTTTGTCTTTTCCCCATCGCTCTAATTCAAATGTCAGCTGGCCACTTGGGGCTGGTTTATTAGCTTCAAGGCTAAGTGCAGTGAGCGCGCGACTTGTTTAGTCTTTCAATTGTTGTGTCAATTGCAGCAAATCAATGTGCACTTGTTGAGCTCCTTAAATGTAACCACAAATACAAATGCAGAAAGAAACACACAAACAGAAACACATATTTACAAGTAAGTTTATCGCAATGGTACGAAGGCACGATCTGAGAGATCTGGCCAAGATTGTGTTGTTGTGGCATTGACTTGCCAGCTTGAAGTGTTGTCGCTGTCGTCGCGTTGCTGTTACTGTTGTTGTTGTTGTTACTCTTGTTGTTGCTGCCTGTCTGCATGGTCATTTTAAGGTAATGAACTTTAACGAGTTTTCAATTGCCAGTGTTGATGTTTTCTAATTGGAATTAATGTGCGTCTACTTAAGGGCAAAGGCATGCAACGACAGCAGCAACAGCAACAACAACAGCCACAACAACAGTGCAACACGAGCAACTTAAACAGCCCGCATCAAATGGCAAAAGTCGCTCGCGGCTGCGGGGCAATGCGGCGTATGCGCAATTTGATACAGAAGGTGTTGCAGTTTTGACTCTCTGACTGCAATTCTGTTGCATGTTATGACACATTATGATTTATGTGGCAGCAACAACGGAAACTGCCAAAAAGCGCCAGCGGGCGAAACGCAGCACTAGCATCATCAGTCATAAATTGCCACAGTGGGGCAAGCTTGTGTATGCATGTGGCACATTCGAAAATCGCAAGACATTTGTCGTCCCACTGTGCAGGCGTGTAGGCGACACTGCTGCTCATTGCCTTGCCTTTTTTTTTGCTATTTATTTAAGCGTTGCACGTGCAGCAAGTTGCAAGTGGCAATAATGGATATGGAAATGACTGCTCTGCGCTGTTGCGTGGATATTCACACGCCGCCTAATGGCAAACTACATTGCGGTGCAACGTGCAACGTGCACCGTGCAACGTTTCAATTGCATTTGCCTGCGGCTAATGCAACTCGGTGTTAATCAGCGTCAAATATGCGCCGATTTGCAGATATGTCTGTTGCATATATAAAAAATGACTGCGACTGGTTGCATGCCCCACTTGCCCCGCCTTGCCTTGCCTCGTGCTGCTTCTGTTGATGATTTCAATTCCAGCTTGTCCTGCTGCATGTTTTGCCAGTAATCTGTCGTTGTTGTTGCTGCCGCTATGTGGCAGCTGACAATTGATGGATGTCTGTATTTGGCGCACGCTTTGATTGAAGATTTCGTTCGTTTGTGGCGCCGATTGCGTCACACAGTGCAACATGAATTAATTATGTGGCACAAACAGACAAAAGTTGTTTACATTTTGTTAGTTGCTTTGTTTTGTTTTGGGCACCACTTGCAGCAGCTTTGAAGCTGCAACAACCGTGCCCCAAATTGTGTTGCAGCAACACACACACACATACGCAAAGCAACAGAGCCTTGACTTCAATGGCAGCTACAGAGACCCGCACAACAATTGGCAACAAATACTTAAATCAAATGGGGGGAGAGACAACAATGCAACAGCAACAACATTTGCAACAACAATAGCCGCCACACTGTGCCACAAAAGTTATGTGCACTTTCAGCAACTTTGTGACCCTCCTAACACTGCCACAAACTGACGCACAGCCTCAGCTGCACTTGGAGCCGAGTCTGTGCTGCCTGCGCTGCCTGAGCACAAATTTGCTTGTCAACAATCGAAGGCGGCAACCTGGCGGCCTGCGCAATAATTACGAAGCTGCTGCAGCCGTAGCTGGAGTCGGGTTGGGTTTGGGTTCGCGGCGAGTGACGAATGATTTGATATGCTGCACTTAGAATGCGGCTGCAGCTTGTGAAAATTCGTTAACATTTTGTTGCACCGTGAAGTATTATGCTCATTGGGCACGCCTACACGTGCCATCCATTCCAAGTCGCAGAGGCTTATCCAAGTCATGGCATCAGCTGGCGGCTGGCAAGGGTAAACCTTGGCCCAGGCTGCCAGGCAGGCAGCAGGCCGAAGTCTTTAATGAGTTTTTCCTCCAATGAGGCGTCTGTGGGTGTCTAACAGATGTGTGCGAACACGTGCAGCAGAAGAAAAATGAAAAGCAACGCCTAATAGATGAGGTTCTTATTAGAAGATTATTGTGGGAGTTAGAAGACTGCATGAAACAAAGGTATACTGCTGTAGAAGGTGCTCATATAGAGGTTCTATGAGTTGCGAGTTTGTCGAAGCTAGAAGGCTATATAAAACAAAGGTAAACATTTGCATTGGGAACTTATTAGAAGAACTATAGTGAAAAAAATACTATAGTTTGTGTGTAGTGCACAGCAATAGTTATAGATGAAGTTTTTATTAAATAATAACTGCAGTCGCTATGTGAACACAGCTTGAACTTATAGATGCAATTCAGATTAAATAAAACAAAGGTACATCTATGTAGAAGGTTCCTAAATAAACGTTTTAGGAGTTAGGAGCTTATGGGATCTTAAAGACTATATAAAGTTAAGGTAAACAAATAGCTGTTTGAGGTTCTCATTAAAACAATACGAAGCCAAGGAACATTGATAGATACAAATTATATTTAAAGATGATCGTATAACCTTTGGGAGTGCAAAAAACCAAGGTGCAACCTATACAGCTTTATCTTTTGATATGGTAAAAGCTAAAATTGCCAATAAAGTAAGGTTAATCTGTTAAAATGAGGTTTCCTTTAGACTATCATAGCACTGTAGTAGTAGTAGTTATATATACGTGTAAAACCAAGTCACAACGGATATTTAAACTCAAACTACCTCAACAAGTTGCAACCTGCGCCTGCCCCTGTACGCTTATATAATACTCAAAAACGGAAAGTCGCGTCATTAAGCGGAATTCCTCAATTGCAATTAATGCCACAAAAATGGCAAACGGAATTCGGAACACTTCAACTCAAGACTCAATCGGGCAAGTGTTCACAGACAAAGATCAGTGCAATTAGTGTGTTAGAATGGGGTAAGTCACACAAGTGACACAGACTGAGAGATCGGGCCAAACTGGACAATACAAACACAATCATGACACGCTGTCTGTCCCCTTGTCTGTCTGTCTGACAACAACAACAACAACACGTCGTGCTGTAATTTGCAAATCACGCAGCTTCGCATCTCAAGTTGAAAATTGGGTTAATGCAATGCTGGCAGGCCCAGAGAGCCAGGCTCAAGACAGACTGACTGGGCAGGCATATAACATGTAAACCCGTTTGTTTTTGGTCAGCTCGAAGTAGAGGAGGAGGAGGGGGGTGTAGCCTCGGGGGGTGGCGCTTTGTCTTGCAGCCAAACTTGAGTACACAAACAAAAGACAACAAAACTGCGCCTTGTGCCACACACGAACAGGCAACAGGCAACAAGTCTCGTGCAACATACACAACATGACGCACAAAATTCCACATAACATGCTACACAGAGCGAGAGAGACAGAGACAGAGATAAGCAACGAACAAGGCATGCAACATTCAGTTTACTTAATTATGTTGCAATTGGATACCTCAAGATGACGACGCCGATTTGCATCTGGCGCTAGTCAAGGAGGGGCATAGTAGAAAGGGCAGCTGGCAACGGGAAGGGGGCGTGTCAACGAAAACAATAACTCTATCTGTGCTTTCAAAATTAGGCAGTAGTTTCCATGTGTCGCATGTTACCAAACTCGATTCCAATCTTTAACACTCACCGTGAAAATAAAAAGCCAAAAAGAGCCGAAAATATGTTAATTTGATGAAAATTTGTGAGCTGCTGCTCGTTTTCGTTGCGCTTTTGTTAGCAGTTTCCATGGAAAAATGGAAATCGTGCACGTCTCTCTCTACCCTTCTCCCTCTCGCTGTCTCTCCCTGTCTCTCTTTCGCCTTGACTGCAGCTCTGTAACTGGGTCTGGGTCTGGGCCTGGGTTGTGCTGCTTCTGCATTGCTCACGCCGCCACAAAACTAATCGGATTTTCGGCCACGGCTCGACACGGCTGTTGTTTAAACAAGTTTGGGGCATTAATCATGCTTTACACCAGCTCCTCACGCCCTCCTCCACCTCCTCCTTCTCACACGCCTCCCAGTCAGAGTCGAAGTGCAGGCCAAGCTCTCTTCTTGGGTTTCCAATGCGAACAGGGCCGCATTAGTAGGGCGCAACGCATTGACAGGCCCATGGCGAGAGATCGCTTATCGCGCGATTATGTTGTATGGAAAATGGTAGAGAGAACAAGGCAAAGAAAGAGTGGGAGAGGGAGGGGGAGGAGAGGGGCAGAGAGAGTGTATGCTTTGGGGCAGTGAACCCACTTTGCTCAGCCCATTGGCTTATTGAGCCCACTTCCTTGGCATATAATCAGCTGCAGCTACAGAGCAGCGACTCCACCTCGAAATGCGTTGCAGCTTGCGGCACTTGATCTTCGCTCTTGTGCTTCGTCAGACACCAAGTCTGACACTTGCCAATGCGGCACGCAGCACACAGCATACACAGTGCACTAGCAATTTTCATTTCACTTTTCGCCGCAGCGCAGCTTTTCAGAAAAGTCGCTTGTGCCTGTGCGGCGAGTTTTTTATTGCATAATCTGCCAGCAAGACAAATTTACGGCCAAATTAGAACTGACTCAATGCGGTTAGACAGATCCGTGACTAGCCGTTTTTTTTTCTATTTCTTGCTGCTTGCACTGAAGTGGTTAGGGTAATGTGGGGTATGTTGGTTAACTCTGATGATGATAGATAGATTATCAAGATCTTGACATCTCTAATTCTATCGATAGTTACGTAGCGTTGAATAGAACTCTGCCTTCACATTTGCTAGAGTATGCTGCATTCGTATAGATATATATAGGTATATAACATCTTCTATATCAAGTATATACATCAAATACGAACTAACTTATAGAACTCTAAATATTTCGAACTCGTTATCGACTCCCTCACATCTCTAATTCTATCGATAGCAACGTAGCGCATTCAGCAGTCGCTAAGCTCTGCTGGAAAGTGTTTCCACTTCTACTGAGTGCTGTAATAATTCTTGGCTAAAAGAAGAAATAAAACTAAAAGCGGCAAATGTTGCTGCTTGCTGGTTGCAGTTGCAGTTGCTGCTTTAGCTGTTGTGTGCTGCACTTGCCCCGCCGCCACATGGATATGGCTGAAATATTATTAGAAATTCTGATGCAGTGCGTCGTCGTCTTCGTCGTCTTGGTCGCTTGGCTTCGTCTTTCGCATTTAACGCTAAGTAAAAAGCCAAATAAAGGGGCAGCCCGGACTGCAACTGCCACTACGACGGAGGACTGCAACAAAATGCGGCAAGCAGAGGATACCAGGAAGCATGTCTTAAAATGCAGGCAGTTGTTCTGCTCCATCGCAGTTGCCCCTTCATCTGCTGTCCCTCCTCACACTGCCTCTGTTTGTCGTGCTGCTGCTGCTGCTCTTGCTCTTGTCGTGGTTGTCATCGTGTTACTGTTACAGCGCAGCAAAAAGAGGGGGAGTGGGAGTTGCTGTTGCAGCTCTCGGTCTAATGATGCATTTGGTCAGGCCATTTCTCTGTACTCGGGTAGGCCAATTTAGATTCTAATTTCATGTAGCAAATCAGATTAGTTAGCCACAAATGGAGACAGTACAGTTAGCCAAGCAGAGAGAGAGAGTTAACTAGAGAGGGAGACAGAGAGAGTTAACTAGAGAGAGACACAGAGAAAGACCTCTCTTCTCCATTACAAAGAAAAAACATATTTCCATTGTGCACTTTGCCAATTTGCATACTAAAAAGTTAAAGCCAAAGTTGAAGCCCAAATGCCCAACTTACAGTCAAATTTCCAGCCAAACTTCAGCCGCTTTATGGCTATTAAGTGTCGCCAACTTTTGTGGCCTTTATGTGTTAACTGTTTCTTAAATGCGTTTTTGCTGCAGCTCAAACGGGTTTCCATGTGAAAATGACCCCCGAGTTGCCCATAAAAATGATTTAGCTCTCGAGCTATATAGCAACTTATACTATATATATATATCATACAATAGCGCACAGTTTGCTTTTGTTCCGGCATTGTATAGGCTTAACATTATTGTGAACCTATAAAGTATTTCCCATACAAAAGATATTAAAAAAGTTTCAGCTCTATAAGTCTCTGAACAATACGCAGTTGCTTCACAAAGACGGCGACGCTCGGTCTTTATTTTATCAACAAATAATTACTCAATAAAATCCTTTTATGGTTAAAGTTTAAGTTTTTAATATTTCCCAAACAAAACTCTTAATTCCCTTCGGAAAATTAAAAGCATAAATATTTCTCAACCAACTGAGCTATTTATCTAAGACAATTTGCATATCTGAAGAGGTTTTTAGCCGTTTTTCTACTGATACAATTTAAGATGCAACGTTGCTCTATGCTGGCTTTGCAGCTTCGAGTCTCTCTGTAAAAATGCTTAGCCATTTATAAAGATCGAGTCCATTAAGCCGACGCCCACACACACGCATATCAGGGGTCACCTTTTGGCCTGCAATCTGTGGCTGAGTCAGAGGAAGGCTGCGACTGCGACTGCGTCTGAGGCGCTCATCAATTTCCGTTTGGCGTTCAATAAAAATAAATCGTAAATCAATAAAACGCACTTTAGAGTTCAGGCCCCAAAACCTGGAGGGATCTCAGGGGTCCGTAAAAAAGTTTAACAGTTTTAAATTACTTTGATTAATTGGCCACGAAAAAAGGCACAAGACACTTACAGTGGAGAGATGTGAAAAGAAACTTTACAGTGATTGATGTTTTTATAATTTTACGAAAAATAAATGTACACGGGCTTATATAAAAAATTCAGAGCAGCAGAAGAGTAGGCTGTAGGGCAGCTCTACAGGGTGTTTCGTTCATTGCCTGAGCCACAGGTGTTCCACGTTGTACGTTCGACAATTAAAAATTCAAATTCAGTTTTAATTTTAGTCTAAACGTTTCTAAACAAAGACAATGAAGCCATTTCAAAAACAACACACACAGACAGTCTGGCAGTCTCGACTGGCACTGCGGGCGGGCTGCGGATGCGGCATGGAAGCTGGCAAAGATTTATGCAGCCAGCGGAATGGGAACTGAGAATGGACAACGGCAATGGGAATGGGCAATGGGCAATGGAGAATGGGAATGTAGAATGGAAATCAGAATGAGCATTTCATGTTGCACTTGGTTGGCACAGTTTTTTCGGACCAAAGAAAAACTTCCGCATTTGTGGCTCCTGCTGTTGCTGTTGTTGTTTTTGTAGTTGCTTTTGTTGTTGTTCCTGTGTTGCTGCTGTGGCGCCCTTAACGCTGAGAACCCATGCTGCATAAATAACGTGAGAATTATGGTACAAGAGGCAGTCCAGTTACATAAATATGCATGCGCAGCAATAAAGAAACTGTTAAGTGTCCCAGGCCCAAAGAGAGATGGAGAGAGAGAGAGCAGAGGAGGAGGAGGAGGAGGACAGCCAGAGAGAGGTCCCAGGTCGGCACTGCTGCCACTTGGGCAACTGTTGCTGACGTTGCTGCCACTGCTGTTGCTGCTGTTGTTATACTTATTACCCTGGCCAAGTCACAAATTTGGTAAGCAACGGTACCAGGGGCAGCTTCAAGCGCTTGTCTGTCTGTCCACTGTCCCCTGTCCTCCTCCTCTGTCCGTCTTTCTGTCTGTCAGTTAGTCAGTGACCACATCACGCGCCTGCAATTGTTTGGCTTTGGCCCGCATTGCCAATTACGACACCAGCAACAACAGCAGCAGCAGCAACAGCAGCCTCCTCCTCCTGCTGCAATTTATGGCTGCGTTTGTTGCAGCTCTGCTTTTTTGATGGTACCCTGCACTGAAGGCGGAGCAGCAAGGCAGGAGATAGAGTTGGTTGACATCCTTCATCAGCTTGCAATTGCCAGAACTTATTATTAAATATTATATTAACTATTGTTTTCGGCCGATCATATTATTACATATTATTTACATCTATGGTCCCTATCTAAATGCTTAAGGTTGCCATATCGATTAGAATTAGCTGTTCTAATCTATGTTTTAAGCAGCTGTTAAGTCTTATGCTAAGCAGCTGTTAGATCTAATTCTAAGCAGCTGTTAAGTATTTGTTAATGTTGGCCAATCTGAAAACTCTCGTTGAATGCAGAAGTACAATAAACTTAGTGTTATTATTAATTTAAAAGTTCCTGGCTTTCCGCTTTAATTTCGGAACATCATTCTTTATTCAAGGGTATCTGCCAGTCGAGTGCACTTATCCTGACTTGCGCTTTCTTAACTTGATTATTATTTGCACTTTTCGGCAGTACGGAAAATGGCGCAAGAAATGCGCTCGCAAAAGGCGCTTATTATCGGCATTTATGCTGCGGCCAAAGGTCTGACGGGGTAGTGCCTTACATAGTGTGTGTTAACACACAGTTTGACAGGCACTGGGCACACAGGCCAGACCAGGTTATGGCTATATGTAGCTATAAATAGGCCTCGTCTGGCATTCGATCCCGGAATCGCATTGATGGCGCTGTAAACATAATTTTCACACGTTTACATATAATTTTATGGCATTTTCTCGATTTGTTTTTTATGGCAATACACACAAACCCAACACACACACATGTAACTATAGCTATAAAAATGCTTATTACAAGTAAATGGGAAAAATTTGCCAAAGAGTTTTCATCGCTGATTCGACGCGCCCCTTCGTGATGTGCCAATGTGCATGTGACAATTGTGTCCAGCTGTGGAGAGGCGACACTTGCAACAGCAACATCTGCTAGGTTGCTGCAACCTGTTGTCCAGTTTTTATTATGACAGTAATTGGCCAACATCGTCTGGGGGCTCTGGAAAAGTTAGTTTCGTTTTCATTTTCGCGTTTGTCGCGATTTCAATTTCACTTTTTGGTCGTTAAAAAAATGTACTTATCCACTGTACTCTGCCACTCTGTACTCTTCTCCTCCTGCTGCACAGGCGACACATTTGCGTGCAACAGCGTACGATCACGATGCCGGTGAAGACAACGGAGGTGTACACGCGACCCACCTGGAAGCACATCAGCACACCCTGCCAGCCGCCCACGCACCCGGGCCAGATGTGCACGCGCGTCCAACTGGTGCACGAGCAGGCCTACCGGGATGTGATCAAGCACAAGGCGGCACAGCAGATGACCTACGACTGCTGCACTGGCTGGAGTCGCGAGACGCCGCATTCGGATGCGTGCATGAAACGTGAGTAGAAAGAAATGAAGCATCCACTGCTAATCTGCCTTAACTCCTTCTCCTTTTTTAGCCATTTGCACCACGCGCTGCCACAACGGTGGCAACTGCACTGCGCCACAGACTTGCAGCTGTGCGGCAGGATTTACGGGGCGCCACTGCGAGCAGGATGTGAACGAGTGCGAGACGGAGAAGCCTTGCGATCAGCAGTGCGTCAATACGCAGGGCTCGTTCTATTGTCGCTGCCGACAGGGCTTTGTGCTGCAGGCAGATCAGCAGAGTTGCCGCAAGATCTCCTCGCATGCGGATGATGCGTTCGAGGCAAGGGATCTGGAGAACGATATCGATGAAACGGACTCACAGGTGGCCACGCGGCTGCAGAAGATCGAACGCTCGCTGGCCAATGAGCGAGTGCACACGAATGAGCTGCAGAAGTCATTGCAGGCCACCTACAGTGTGGTGGACACGCTCAAGAGCAGGCTGAGCACATTGGTGGGTGTTGGGTTATACAATATCTAGAAATATATAGTAATCTTCCCCCTTTCCCTTCGCAGGAGAAGCAAACTCAGGATGTCAGTCGCATGCAGACGAATCTCTACAAAACAGAATCGCGCACAAATAAACTGGAGAACATGTTGAATTTGCTATTGAAATGCCGAAATGGTCCCAATGCCAATTGCCCATAGGATTGTGCAGGACATGGGCGAGAAGTGGGCGTGTCCTCGCCAAACACAGAACTGCATTTTAGCAATAGCAATTAAATGTTTAGTTTACTTTTAAACATACAATGTATTTTTTGTTCGTCTAACTGTAGTAGCTGCTCTCCTGCTTGTAAGCCATTCCCAGAAAGCAAGTGCCTCTCCGTAGAAAGTGGAAAACTTTTAAGTTTCATTTAGTACTTAAGCGAACGCGTGTCATAATTGTATAATGTATTAAAACCGAATGCTCTAGTTGTGTAAGCTCACTCACGATTTGCTATTTACGTGTATGTGTCTAGTATTTGCATGTATTTGTATATAATATATATGAGAAAATAGTGCACCAATAAATACGTTTTTGTATATGCCAAAGTTGTTTAAATCAATTCAAATTGTGTGCTCAACTGAACTGGCTGACGTTGCCACATGGCAGCACTTTAATGTGGGAATAATTTTAACAGCGGTCTGGCAACGCTCCACATGCCCGCATGGTGCAGTAAGAGTAAGAGAGCAATAATTGCCTATGTTTATAAAAATGTACCACAACAGAGCGAGCATGTACAGGCTGGGAAATTTCTTCATGGTGCAGTGAGCTAGGGTAAGGCAAGCAATAATTACCTTCTACAGCCCGTAGGTGATAAAAATGTCCCAAAACAGAGAGAGCATTAATATACAGAGCATTTTGAATATCTCTTTGTGACGTCACACGCAATGTTTAAAGAGCGAATGTGCGCGATACGCTACCCATAAAATATTTAACTGCGTGTAACAAAAAAAACAAAAACAGCTGCAAATTTAATTGAACCAAAACAAAAGAAATATTATCTGGTAAAACGCAGTTAAAAATTGCTCTCAATAAGCTCGACTTGCGTGAGTGCCAAAGGGCAATAGGAGACAACAACCACAGGGGAGATTGAAGATATTGGAACTGCCCTTTTTCTTGTGGTTGCCATTGCCATTGGATGTGGGTATCGCCCGCACAATTGCGCACGATTCATTGTCAATTTCACTCGACACCTCGAGAAAGAAAGCGCAAGTGATACGACAAATCAAACACAGTTTAAAGATCAATCATGTCGGACGAAAAACTGGCGTTGAAGCAGGCCGAGCTATCGGTTCAACGGTTCCAGGACATGGCTGTGCCACATCACCTGAGTCTGCTGCAGAATCATCGCAGCAATATTGAAAAGAGCCTGGCGCTGGGTGACTGGCAGAAGATAAAGAAGGAGGAGCTCAATGCCATGCGGGTCGTCAAGCAGATCAAGAATCTTCTGCTGGAAATGGACACATTGCGGGAGAAGTTGCATGAAGAGGATCAGGTGCGTTTCGATGAGCTCATGAAGCCTGGCAGAGAGAAAGCTTTTGAGGGCATGAATAAATTTGCAGGTAAGGAGGAGGAGTAATCTCTGTAGATGCATCTGTGAATCTCAGTGTGTGTATCTTTTCCAGAACTGAAGCTACGCTCCCCCAGCTCTACGTTGAGTTCACAGGATCAGGACGAGCAACAGGATAACCATGCCGTTAATATTGACAATGTTCCCGCCCTGCAGCACGCACTGCCGCAGCTGCAGACAAATTTCCAGCTGGAGGAGCATCAGTTGGCACAGCGAGAAGCTTGCCTCGAACAAATGGAGCGATTACAGCATGAGATTTACGATCTGCAAGGCATGTTTCATGGCCTGCGTGAGTTGACACAAGAACAGGCAGTCAGTGTGCAGTCCATAGCAGACAATGCAGAAGAGGCACTGGAGAATGTGCAGGAGGGCGAGCGACAATTGCGCAATGCACTGTACTATAAGAAGGCCATGTACCCCGTGGTGGGTGCACTGCTGGGCACCTGTGTGGGCGGACCCATTGGCATGGTGGCTGGCATGAAGGCAGGTGGCTTGGCAGCTGTGGGCTGTGGCATACTGGGCTTCACCGGGGGCTCTGTGCTGAAGAGCAATCCGAATGTGATGCATGGCAACATTGAGGAGCAGCAGGCACAACAGGAAGAGGGCGATTCCACTGAGACATTGGAGCTGGCAGAGAAGTCTGAATGACCCACAGACACGTCTCGGGCCCTGGTCACCACGCACATGTGGACAACGAATACACGTCGCCTGGAGGCAGCCACCACTGGCGTCCTGTGCAGTGTGCGCAGCTATTGTACTCTACAGTGAAGAAGGAGTGTGTGTGTGTGGGAGGGAAGAGTCTGTTTTGTTTCATACCCTGTGATTTTCACGTGCAATGCAATCCAACTTCACCATACTCGAACTCCTCTCTCTGACTAGCTTAAGCGTTATGGAATCTTTGTTATATGTATCCACCAAGGCAGTTGAATAAGTAGCTTATCTATGTGTTCTCTCTAAGTTTTACCATCTATGTGTGTTTATAATTTTAAGGCTTTTAATATGCAATAAAAACTCTTATTGCTAACAATTACGAGTCCGATTTGTAAGAGGTACAAACTTTCCTATACTATTTTTATGCTTATGAACTAGGCGAGGCAGCGTGACCTGTTTCTAGAGCGGCACATTCACCGTTGTCCAGGCCTGTTTGAAGTTCTTTTTCTGTGCATGTTGCTTCTTGCGTAGACGCTTAGCGGTCTTCTTCTTTTTGAACCACGCGGGATAGTTGCCGAATTGATCTTTCAGTGTTTTGCTGTTGTAAACGTGCTCCAAGCCAGATTTCTCATTGACCTGCACAACAGGTTGGCCCTTCTCGAGACTCTCCTGATGCTCGAATATTAGTTCTTGTTCTTCTTTTGATTTGGCAGCCTGTAGAAGAGTTTTTTAGAGCATGTTCAAGTATTTTACCTGATCTACAACTCACCCGCTTGATCTCCTTTGAAGTCTTAATGTCAGCTACTTCAGCAATTTCCATCTTGATCTCCTTACCATCGGCGTCCAGCAGTCCCAGCGTCTTCTTAAGACGTATCAGCTCTTTGGCATCATAGCGATCTTTCTTAATTTTGTTCATTTCATCGCGGCGTTTGCGCGAACGGTTATTCCGACCCATTTTTCAACAAATTCCTTTTGTTTTATGGATCAGCTATATTCAATATGCGTTGCAAAATGTCCACACGTGCATTTGCTGCCGATATGTCTATCGTTGATATCGATATAAATGTGCTTGCAGCCAACTTCACGCCGCTCAAAATTGCGCTTATGTTGTTAACATAGTTCTGTTATTTCAAAACTCAAATTGCGCTAGAACATAATTGTGAACTGATTTGAACATTTAAAACGTTATTAAAAAGTGTCGTTCGTTCATATTTGTTGGTAAGTTATGGCTTTTTTATAGCTCAAAATAATTTTGTACGTGAATTGAATTCGAAATTAGCGGCTGTGCCTAGTAACAATTTTCTTGGACATGTACTAACATGTACATACATTATATATGTATGTACAGATTTACATGCATGTGTGCTCTGCACAAAACCAGTTCTCACTCTCAAATCTCATTCTCTCTTATCCTCTCACGCACTGCGCTTCAATGCAATATGATTTTTGTGTACAAACAAAAGTCAGCTGCTAAGGCTGTGTGCCAGAGAGAACAGAAAAACGAGAGAGTGAAAACAGCAAAGCAATAGAGAGAACACCATATTCGTTGTGAACGAAGAAGCCATACTCTGTAAAAGGTATGTGCGTCTGGTACATATAGAAAATGTATAAAATGGAAACATATTAATTAACTAGTATTAATGGAAATATAGTTATTTAATAAATGTAAGCCAGGATACTATTATAATATATTTAAATATATTTAGTGAATAAACAAAATAAAATATGTTTAATATATCATAGGTTTAAGAAGTTGAAAGTACATATGAGTGTATTTTGTATAGAACTTAGTTTAATCTGGGATAATTTCCAGTTATTTACTTGTATATGTGTTTTACCTTTTGTCTACCTGCCATGCAATACGCACATACGCATCTCACTACAGGGCATACGCATTTGGGAAATCCTCTCTCGCGCAGGCGTAGCAGAGGCAGCTAAAAACAGGGTAACTGTGTCGAGCTCAGCTGTGTAGAGCCTCCGACCAACACCACCAACACACCAGCAGCAGCAGAGGCAACTAGCCAAGCAACCAACTGACAAACGACCGAATCGAGACGCAACTAGGGCCCCTTTTTGCCTTCATTCGCTCGCCGTCAGTCGTCGTTAGCAAACGTCACGGAGTTTGTTTGTTGTTCGTCTTGCTACTCTCTGCTACTCATCCCCCTCAGATACATTCTGCACTCTGCACAGAACAAAATTCAAACTTTCTTGATTGTGATTCAATCATAAACTGCAAAATAAATTGTGTGAAAAATCAAAAAAAAAAACAAAAACAAAGCAAAGTCTTGTTTGAAAAAAATCTAAAAAATTTTCGATACTGAAATTTGTGTGCAGGCCTGAGATTGCAGTGGATCAATAAACCCGAGCATTAAGCAAGTAAGTGTACATTTAACCCCCATAACAAAATCACAAACACAAATACAAATACAAGCACAGAATGTCCAAAAACACAAAAGCAAAACGCAAAAGCAAAACAAACTTTTGCGGAAGTCAACATAAAAATGGCATAAGCGTAGAAGAAGAAGAAGAAGACGATGATGAGGATGACGAAGAAGAGCGCATTTCTCTGGAAATTTACATACAAACATACGTATACTAACACACAGATACATAGTTATGCTTATATATATATTTTGGAAAATTCTACACATAGGAAAAGTGCAGCCAAGCGATAAAACAAAAAAAAACTGGAAACAAATCTGATTGTACCTTTGCAGAGTTCACACTTGCTGGGTGTGTGTGTGTGTGTGCAAGTGTGTGTTTTGGGTTCTGTCTGACCTGTGCGCACCTCTCCGCAGAACTTGTCTCCAATGTTCTAGGTGTACGCGTATACCCTACCCCCCCCCAAAAGCGTTATCTTTAGCTGCGAATCTTGTGGGTTCTTCTACATGTTGCTGCATCTTTTCGATTAGCCATAAATTAGACTTGCATCACGTTTTCCACAGATCTTTATCAGTAGAAATAGAGAGAGAGGAAGAGTAGCGTAGACTGAGCACTGTGGGGACATTTCCACGTCTGCCTCCCATACAACATAGTCACGTCTAGGAGCCGCAAGCAAATTCAACTTTAGCATTATGAAAAAACATCTCAAAATGTTTTCATTGCTCTTGTTGTTGTCCCGACTGATAAGTATCTTAATTAGCCTCGAATTTGTTTCCTGTGTAGAATCTAATGTAATTCTCGTTGGAATTATTTAAGCATTTCAATGCTCAACAGATTTCTCTATGTGCTGTCAGCTGTTTTTGCCACTGATATTATATGCATTATATGTATTTCACATTTATTTGTATTATTTCACTTTTTTGCCATAATCTTTTTCGTATTTGTCGTCTGGCCCAATGCCAAGGTAAGGCAAACAGCGTGAAATTTGTCGACTGCTCATTGGCTATGCATGTTTGGGCTCGTAAATAAAAGAAATGCCTAAGCGCACATCAAAGAGTGTGTCTAGAGAAAAAGAAATGATGAAAAAAGTAAACCCTCTATATGGTTTTTTGTTTTTGACGAGGGTTCGAACAATGCAATAGGCAGCAGAGCAGTTACAAGACCCAATCGCGACCCAAGAGAGGAGCCCCAAGTGAATCATGCACAAAGGCAAAGTGCACAGTACGTATAACCAACAGAACAGGTCTTGCAGGCCCAGGCCCAGGTCTCATTGTTTTTATTATTGTTTTCTGCGATGTTTTTTCGGTTAGAGTGAGCTGACGATAAATCAAGTCTGTCCAGTACGAGTCGAGTCGAGCCAGAAGACCGCAAAAAACATAAACAGCGAACAGCTGATGTCGACAGACATGGTGTGCCTGTGTGCCTCTGTGTGTGTTGTATGTATCTGGTAGATACATTTTCAGTTTGGCCGAGATCAGCACGACTTGGACTTGAACTAACGAGCAGCCCCGATGGCAGCCTTAGCTCGAATCTGGCTGCGGGCATCTTTGGCTGCGCTGCTTTAATTGGCTGCAGGAATTGGCAATTCCTTTGTGAATCTATTTTCGTAACCAGTCTTTGCCTTATATAGACAGTGCTAGGCTAGACGACTGAGACTGCGACCGTAGGGCCTGCATTACCAGTGGCAGCAGCTAAACAATTAAGTCATCATTAGAGGGCATTAGTCGCTTTCATTAGCGCTGTGGCCAACTGACGCGGCAGTTTGTCGCTTTTACCTGGAAAACAGAAGGGAAAGAAATGCGCTGTCAGGTAGACGGCGGCTCAAAGCGGCTTTGTGTGCCTTGCTAATCTCAAAATGGCACGCATTGGCGGCTCTCGCACAATAATTCGATAGTTAGTCAGCGACTCTTTGTAACTGAAATTACGTGTATCTGTCAGATACACACACAAACGCGCACACACGCACAGGCACAACGCATACAATGGCATCAAGTGCGCTCTGCCTGTTCCCTTTGTGCCTGGCAGTGCGTCCTTTTCAAGCTGATTTACGATATAAACAAAAGGAAGGTCTGTCTGAAGACGAAAGTGAAATGCCTGCGATGGAAAAACCTGATCCTGCCTGCCATATGTATCTGTATCTGTCTCTGTACATGTCTGTCAGCTCTGAAATTTATGCATTGCTCGATTGCCTGTGGCCTGCGCATTAAAAGTGTCAAGCTAGAAAGAAAGTAGAAAGATTATGACGTCATAATTGCCACGCAGCTGGGGGCTGCTTGCAACCCCCTTGGGCTCTCAGGTAGGCGCAGGCTAAGCTGCAATTTATATGTACGTTAACTGCGCAGCGCAGGCCTCCCCTCTCTCCATCCCTATGAAGGGGGTAGTTTATTTTTACATGTGATATGCGTAGCTGACGTGGCACAACAACAATAATCGATAATCTGCAATTATAAATTTGCTTAAAAATAGGTGCAAATCTGTCCACTGTGCGTGTGGCTGGAAAATGGCTAAGGTGACCCCCAGAAATAGATGCTGTGAGTAGCAGCTAGAGAGTGAGCCTACTCTTTTCTCATGCGGAAGTTGTTACTTTGTATACCAACATACACACACACACGCACACCCTCACACACACACTAGGCTACATAATTGCAGTGAAAATTCATGGGTTCGGGCAGCAGTTGCTGCTGCTGTAGTTACTGCGCAGGTCAAACATAGCTGGCAATTTGTTTGTAAACAAAATGCCAATGCGCCCAAAGGAAACACAGAGAGAGTGTGTGAGAGAGAGAGAGAGAGAGAGAAAGAGAGAGAGGTACTGTAAGGTAATCAAGAGAAATGTACCCACACTGCGTAGGGGAAATTACCGCACAGCACAAACCTCTGAGCTCAGCGATTACCCCACAGCGGGTTCACATATTTTTAGCCGTGACTGTGTTGCCTTTGTTTGTTGTTGTAGTTGTTGCTGTTTGTTATTTTGGCCATAACTTTGCCACATGATAATCATTTTTTGGCATGCCAAAAATGTTTATGGTGTCATAATAAATGCATTTGCAGTGCAAACAATGAGGCTATACTTGAAATCGATTGATTAATGCACCAGTTATCTTATCATCTACATAGGTGCATAGTACATGTCCATATCAAGCTTAAATATACTGTGCATGTTCATATCACGATTATATATGCATATATAGCAACGAACTTGATTGATTTCCCCCTTTTAGTAATCTCAACTGATGTAATCGCTGAGTTACAGCTAAATTGATTAAATGCCTATGCTTGACCCACAATGCCAACCCCCATCTATACTATATATACATACGTTGCATAGGGCAGACACATATAGACAACAACTGATAAACAAAGTGATAAAATAAATAGGCTGCCTAAAAATATCAACTGCGTCGCATTATTGATTCAAATTACGCGTTATAAAACATGCATTAAAAGGAGATTCGGATACATATATATGTAACCAGTCGAACGCTACAGTCAGGTGCTGACTGTACAAGGCCATGGATTATCATATTATACCGTAATAAAAATTTTAACGGTATCGAGTCGCCGCTCGAATTTGCTACCGATTATCAAATATAATCAGAACCCAGGGAACACCACGGGGAGGCCATTATAAATGAAATTTAATTAAATAATTAAATAATTTAATTTGTTTGACAGTAACTTTTCTTTTAGTTTATTAGAATAAAATAAAAAAAAAAAACAAATTATAATAAAATAAACAAAACAATTAATAATAAAAAAGAAAAAATTCCCACCCGCCTCAACCGGGAGTTGAACTCACGCACCCTCGCGCAGCCGTCCGCCACTCTAACCACTCGGCTATTGCCTCACTCCTTGGCCCATCGGCAAAGTTGCATTGTGAACCAATTCTGTTACCATACAATGCAAACAAAAAGTTTAATAATAAAATGCTGTGTGTCTGACGCTAGATTTGTAAGTGAGTTTAATTCGTATCATATCTCACTTATTTATAGTCCGATTTAAATGAAATTTTCACATAACGTCCGTGGCAGGGTATTTGTCATGTAAGATATACAACTTTGGTTGTTGAGCTAATATTGTAGTTTTTAAATAGTTATTACTGATTTTCTAAGGCGGGAAGGGGCGTGTCCAAATTTCAAAAAAACTTTGAGACACTGCAATATATACGTATGTTGTCACAAAATTTCATGACTCTAGCTCTTATAGTTTCCGAGATCTAGGTGTTCATTCGGACGGACAGACGGACAGACGGACAGACGGACAGACAGACATGGCTCAATCGACTCGGCTTGTGATCCTGAGCAAGAATATATATAGTTTATGGGGTCGGAGATGCCTCCTTCTGCCTGTTACGCACATTTCCGTTCCGACAAACACAATAGTCCATGAATTTTTTTAAAATCCATGGCCTAAAAATGTACTATATATATGTCAAATATATATACTAATAAATATTTAATTAAACCAGCATTTAAATATCAATTAACAAATCATGCAAGCAAAGTGTCAGGCAAGGTGTGCTGGACTGGACTGGAATTACACATACATGCATCTCTAATTACAGTTAAAAGTACAAATGAAATATTTATATATATTCTCATGTCAATATACGATTTAATTGCCTGTCTTTGGGAACCTGCCTTGCTCATATATATCATCGATCGGCCGATAAGTAACAGGGCAAACAGGCAGTGAACCAGTCCAGAAAGCATTACCCAATCCTCAAACCGTTATACTCCTTACTTGATTCTAGAGACAGTGGGTGACAGAGAATGAAGATATACTACTTAACATATGTGACCGACAGTGGAGCAGAAATTGATGGTACACTATGGGACAGACAGTGGGACAAACAGTGCAAAAGGGAGTGGAACAGACACTAGGGCAAACAGTAAGATAGAGAGTGCATCAGACAGTGGGACAGGGAGTGGCACAGTGGGACTCTTAAACAAGTGTTCAACATGTGCGGAACATCAAAGGCAGCTTGAAGTTGGCGTCTTGTTAAGCTTTCGCTTTGTAGAATCTAAAACGAGCTGCCATAATACGCTACACGCAATCTATAATGTAGATCGGACATTAACAGAAGCTCGCAGAAGCAGCTATGCCTTCTTTACAGGGCATATTGTAAACTGAGCAATTGAGAAATAGAGATTTCATTATTATTATGTCGCATTTACAGCTGGAATTCGTTTTGTCATTCGCATTCAAACTGCGCATTAGCTGCGTTGCGTTATGCTATGGAGGGTGTTTCTCTGGATCATCAGACAAAGGGCTGGGTTTGGGGTTGGGGTTAGAGGTTGGGGGCTGCGGTTTTACGTAGTAGTCTGTCCACATCTAACCTATATAGTGATGAGATCTGCCCTTTTTCTTTTTTGAAGCTGCCCGCCACATTTGTTTAGATGTTTGAGGGCGCAAACATTTGTTGTACTTCTCCGATGCTCTTCAGATTTATGTGCCCTTCTACAAACTGACAGCATGTTTATCAGTAAACATTACCAATGATTAGATAAAGCGCAAATCAAGCAGATACCAAAAAAAAAAAAAGAAATTCCATTCAGTTGTTTATTTATATTTAAAGTGTTGTTTTCGTTTATGCCTTTCTATTTTGTTTTCATTTATTTTCTTTATGCAATGACGCCAATTTTGTTTACATATAAAACGAAAAAAAAACCGATTTCTCTACGCAATACTTCGAACTCATTTTAGTTTTTGTTATTGTTAAAACATAAACAAGACGCGTGCAAAGAAATGATAAACTATTTTTGTTGCTTTTTTTGACGACAGTGCGAAAAAATCACAAGATCTGCAGAGAGGTATCACAAAGTGTAGATCCCTCTACATTGTTGTAGCTATAATATTTATATGTTGTCGCTTTTGAGCATTATTTACGTATGTTTCTGGGCCACACAGACGTCAGCTACAAGTTGTCGCTTTGCACTGTGTCTCAGCTCTTACGTATTGGCCAAAATGAAAAGATTTTCTGGCTTGGCCTCTCTTTGAGTTCTGTCAGCTGTTGCATGATAAAATTTCTAAAAATATAATCAAAGTAAGAGAATTGCATAGTACCAAATCACCTTGAACCTGGCCGCGAGGTTGTGTAGCTTTTGCTCTATATAATATATAGTATATATATTGTATATATGATATATAAAGATATGTATTGGCGAATTGTTGTGTTAAGCTTTTGTGCGGGCGAATTGGCGCTCTCAAAACTTGAGAGTGGTTTGTTGTTTATGTAGTAAAAATACTTAAACTGCCTCGAATGAGAAGAGCGCACTAGAGCATACCCTGTAGGGTTTACTATATAGTAGAAGATATCAATTTATATCTGCTCTTTCTCTCTGGCAAATTTATATGTATACAAAATGTTCAACAAAAATTGCCAACAAATAATGAGCAGCTATGGGCAACATTTGTGCTGCATAATTGCATAATTATCAATCGTATATAGTCAAATAGTATACACATTATATATTTATATAGATATATACACATTGTGGTTGCTTAATTCGAATGCCTGCAACGCGTTGTTAGCCTCAATGGCAATTGCATTAAGACCATAACGAATTTTATATTCTTAAACATTTTCATTAGCATTCTAATGCGTTCTGACTGGTTGATCGTCTAGTGTATGTTTTTTATATTTGCAATTCTAACCATGAGTTGGCATTAACTGAACGGAATATATATATTGAATTGTCTATATTGTATTTAAGATTGAACTTTGAGCAGACTGGGGGGAAAACAACAGACACACTGTGTATGAAACAACTACAACTATGTTACTTTTGGTAGTTCTTTGTGCGCTCTCTCGCACGCGCAAGTGGTCTCCCTCTTTCCCTCTCTCTACCCCTCTCCCTCTCTCTCCCTCTTTTACTCGGCACAAGCAGCTTAGTCACTGACTAAGTACAAAAGCAAATACAACTAGCGAAGAGACACTCGGTCTGCCAGCAATAGAAACTATCCGCTAGATACATGTATAGTGAGAGAGAGAGGGGGAGGAAGGGAGAGGAAGTGGAGAGAGGGAAGAGTGGCAGAGGGAGAGGGAAGAGAGAGGTAGAGGGGCATAGACAAAAGTGTGTCAGTGCGCAAACGTCAGCGCAGCTGATCGCACTGCGCGAGAGAGACTCCACTATATTTGCACAGACAGAGAGAGAGGGAGAGAGGGAGAACGAGTGATCGCGAGAGAGAGGCTCTCTTGCCTTGGCTTTTGTTGGTAAACAAAATAGCACGAACGCAGCGTATGATCGATCTTCGTGGCAGCCGAGCCGAGCCACGAGCCGATCGACTGCTCAGCTGCTCGTGTAGCATAAATTTGACGCTCTGCTTTTGTTTACCAGCTGCCCACGATCGCTCTGCCTCCCCCCTCTCTCTCTCCCTCTCTGTCCACCTCTCTCTCATTGCTTGGTTCTTCTCTGTTGTGGCGTCGCTTTTTGCGTTTTAAAAAAATACATAATTATGTGTTTAGATACGCTCGCTTGATCCGCACGAGTCTCTCTCTCACTGGCTCTCTCACATACGAAGACACACACATTGCTCTCTACCTCCCTCCCTCCCCTCGGCTCGTGCAGCGAACTGGGACTCGGGATCGGGATTGGGGCAGTCAGATAGTTTGGCCGAGCAGCTGCTGACGCCCCGTTGACATTCGCCTTTGATATTTGAAAGCAAACGCAACGCGCAGCAGCAGCAGAAGCAGCAGCAGCCAAAGAGTGCAGCAAAAGAAAGTGAAACAAGCGAAACAAAAGAGAAGAAGATATATACAAGAAGATATAGGTAAATAACAGCTGTTAATAACTGTTAAGATAATGATAAAGCAAAGTGTTGATAAATTGTGAAGAAACTGAAAACAAAACAAAACGAAATTCATTTTCGGGGCAACTAAGCTGCAGCAAACAAACACAGACACGCACAGACAGGCACAGATTCACAGTGGCTACACACACTCAGCTATACCTACCGTGACCTGCATGTGTGTGTGTGCGCTGCTATTTGTACTCACTGTTGTAGCTTTTGTTCTTTTCGTGCGCTTTTGAAATTCAAATACGCTTCCGTCCGATGCGATGTGGTTTTAGTTGGCAAACGAGTGTCGACTTTGCAGTATCTGCAGTTGCTCTGTTGCCTCCGTTGTCTCTACCTTCATCGTCCAGGTCTACCTGTATATCCGAGTGTATCCGTATCTGTTGTGTAGCTGCTGTAAATCTGTACATTTTGTATCTGTTTCGAATACATTTTGACAGCCCAAAGTTGAACTCAGTGTGTGTGTGTTTCTGCAACCAGGTGAGCGATCAGCTGATTTTACTAAGTGAAACTACGTGCAGTGAGTTGTTGTAAATATTATTAAGTTTACATCTTTAGTAAGCTAGTTTTTGTTTGTGTTTTTGGTACCCTACAAGGTCGTGCATGACGTCAGCGTGTGTTCTTTGTGCGAGCATTGCATAATTCCCAATATAGTATATCGTGCTGTGGTTAAGCTACATTTCAATTACATCAGTCTCCTCCTTCTCCCTCAACCACAACTCCCTTATTAGCTGCTCTGCTGACCCATAAATAAGGCAGAGGGGGGGGGGAACAAAGGAACTTTGCACTTGACCAAGCTTGACAAGCTTTAAGCTAATCAGACAGCACTGATAGTCGGACTGATATAGAGATATATGTGGGCGTTCTATAGTTATGTGTGGGCGCTCAAGAACTTGAAAAAGCTTTAGCCATACAATTTCTTTGTTCGCTAATCGAACTTGAATTTAACATTTCAACAGGTAATTCAATTAGCTGACGAGGTGTTTTGCACTTAAAAGGAAACTTTAAGGTACTTTTTATCTTACTATTGAGAGTAATTTCGTACTTAGAGGAAATGTTTAAGGTGTTTTGTTTTATTATAGAAAGTAATTTGAAACTTAAGGGATTACTTTAAGAATTTTATTTTATTATTTTAATTTATTATTTTTTTTGTTTTCTTATTAAAGGCTTTTCTTTTATTATTTCGAATTTAATATGCATTTTAAAAGTTTTCCATTTTATTATAGAGAGTAATTTCATTTGTTTACGATTTTAAAAAACAGTTGCTGGCAGTTAATTGCTATTTTTCCATTACTTAAGGTATCTGACGAGTGCCCAATGGAATTAGTTCAAGTTCATTAGCCTCCCCTGCCCCTCTACAGACACGTCAGGCCAAGCAAATGAGTTAATCAATTGAACGACGCTAACTTTGCACAGCACAGCAGGCTAGACTTGAATACAGTATATACTAATATACTTACTAATATACTTTATACTAATATACCAACCTAGTATATAGTGTGTGTGTGTTTAGCTCTAGCTGAACTCTTGTTTTGCTAAGCATTTAGCGCTGTCTAGCCAGCGCGTCTGCTATGCCGTGTTATCGCTTCGAAATGAGTGTGCAAAACTTACGATAACGTTGGGAAAGCCAATTGGAAATGCTGGCTAGCTCAGGCGGTATCTATAGCTGATATATAAATTTATCTACAGTATGTTTTATGGTGGGCAGGCACATCTATAGTCTTATATAAGCGCGCACTCATCAATCAAGGTCGCGGCAAAGCAACAAATGGCATCAAAAATAAACGCTATATAGACTATATACGGAATGTGTATATATATCGTGCTATATCTATATATAAAAATACGTACGTAAATTGCCAAGACGATTGTTGTGCCAGCTGATTGACAGATAATAATTATATTAATTTAGCTGACAAAAGTGAGAATGATTTAATGCAAATAGGCGTATTTGTTTTGCTATAAATGTTTTATTATAGACGAGTTCAGTCATTGCCTCCCTGTGTGTGTTCTCTTATCAGCTGTTTCAGCTTTAAATTGGCAAAACAAAAGTAAAAGCCAAACGCGGACGATGCGCTGCAACGCGCAATTCCATGTGGAACGTGTTCAAAATAATATAATGACAGCTTGGTATGCAGTTATGACTGCCCCGCCCCCCTGTACCCTGCTTCTCTGTCCGAAAATGTACAACAGCCATACGGGATGTCGTAATTCCATATTATATTGTGCATAGAGAGCGTACTTAGCTGAACAATGCATGCTTAGAATGCACGTACTGACAGACGAGGCGTATACGTCATGTGCAAATAGAGAGCTGCCTGCTTGCTGCCTGCTGCTGCTAATTTGTGTTGATTCCCCGCCTTGTCAATCACAAATCCTTTTGGGCAAACTTTCGCTGACATTTGTGGCCAAAAGTCACAACTGGCCACAAATTGTCGCAAGTTACATTGAGAGGCTTTTGTGTCTCTGCGCAGAGATTTCACTTGCTCGGCCTGCTGAACCTTAATACGTTTGAAGTTGAATGTGAAGTTGTAGTTGCAGTGGGTAGATGAAGAGGTAGAAGAGGAGAAGGAGAAGGAGGGGATAGAGCAGGCGGAGGTTATTTAGTTGCTTCGTGTTTTTCGTTTTGCGGTCAAATTGAAAATTGCGCTCGCTGCAATTGGATTTTGTTGTTAGCTGCAGTTGTTTGTTGTTGTGCTTAGCTGCAGTTGTTGTTGTTGTAGTTTCAGCTGCTTTTGTTTGGACTCCGTCTGCGCACGTTAAATTTCACTGACAATAATAAACTAGCCAACGTCATTTAGCATTGCCCATTGGCACAGTTTGATTATCTAGTTTCATTTTCAGAGCTGGAAATAGAAACGTTTTGCAGCCACTCAAAGTGGCATACAGAATGCAGCAGTGTGTGTGTGTGTGTTTGTGTGAGATGTATCATGACGTGCGCTCAATTTAAATTATATATATGTATATAGTATGGTATAGATGGCAGTATGTGTAGCATATATAATTGCCTTGATCATATGCTCGGCGCATGCACACAGCGTGCACTCGCCGAGAGGGTGTGCGCTCAGCTGAGTGCGCTGTGTGTGTGTGAGTGCAGTGTGCCTCTCTGTGTTTGTGTGTGGCTTTGTGTCTAGCTATCAACTTGGCAACTTAATGGACTGTGCAGCGTCGCTTTATGGCAGGCTTTACGTGCATAAATACGTATGCCATAAAAACCGCGCGTACAAAGCTGTCAACACACACACAAACACATACAGCTGCAGTGGCTGTCAAACTGCTTGCAGGTCAATCGGAAAATTTGCAGTTATATTCACGCGAAAAAAGCAACAACAACAAACGCATAATTAGTGCAATCATTGTAATTGCCTGCTGAGTGTGTGTGTGTGAGTGAGAGAGCATAAATGAAATTTCAATTTCAATTTCATTTTCACTTTCGCATTTCAATTGAAATGTGCCGAGAACGAGTCGAGTAGCGTCAAAGGAAAATGCACAATTAATTGACATTAAGTATACGTCAAGTTGACTGTGCGTGGGCGGGGCGCAATTGCGTAATTAGAGTTCATTTGTTGACTGTTCCCACAATTTGTATTAATTTGAACAAACCTCTCTCATCTTTGCTTGCAGCTTCTATCACACAAACAAACAAACAAACAAAAAGAAAGACAACAACGTGCAGCGAACAAGCGTACAAAGCAAAAAGGAATAACTAATAAAAGACTGAGCAATCCAAGGAACAAACAAAAGCAATCTCTCTAACAACCAGAGCAACAAATTGATCTCAATTCGATAAGCAATAAAAAATCAATCGCACATCTCCAGCACATCAACAACAATCGACGCAGCATCCGATAAGCGACCCCCCCAGCTACTGAGCTACTGTATAATGTTCAACAGTCTCGCAACGTTTCTATTTGGAGCGCAAGCGACGTCTGAGCCAAGTGATAATTGTGTTGAGAATCCTGTGCAGCAGAACAACAAGCAACCCAACGAAGATTCCTGTGCTGTGGCAGCCGGAGATGTAATTGAGGTGACCTCATCGACCCCATCTGTGGCGGGCAACCAACGTGGCAACGTGGTGCAACGCAGCAGCAACGGCAACGGCAGCGGTAAACGAGGCGGCGCCAAGCAGCGACGCGCCAGGCAGCGACAGCAGCAGCAGAAGGAGAGCAAGCAGGCACCGAGTATAACGAAGCTACTAACACCCAACGGAGAAAGTCCACTCGAAGAGGACTTCAACGAGGACGAATGGTATATTGTAGAGAAGGAAGGTGAGTACAAGGCAGAGCATTAACAGACAGGGCAGCTCTTTAATATGTGTGCACTTCATCTTTATCTTAGATGGGGAGGAGGACTCGTTGCCTCGCAGCGATTCCGAGGAGGAGCAGCTATCTGTGGTCGAGTCGAAGCCAGCAGCTTCAAGCGGAACGTCGCAGGTGCCATCGGGTTCGTCGTATCGACGCCGCCAGTTGCATCTCCAAACGCATTCCTTGTACAGCGGACCGCGTCCGCATCAGCATCGCAATCGCTTGACACGTACACTCAACATACGCGTTCCGCTAACCATGTCAGCACTGAGCCCGCCCCGTATTGTGCCAATATCCGATGCCACCAGCAACGGCAACGGCAATGGCGCCAACGGCAACGGCGGCGGCGATGACAGCGACAATTCACTCACTCAATCGTTGTACGCACCGCCATCGGCTCTGTCGCCATGCAACAGCGAGAGCAGCGATGGCAGCACAGGACATGGTTCCGTCGTTCAGATGGAGGAGTCCTGGTACGTAACACCGCCACCATGCTTCACCTCGATTGGTCCAATCAATATGGAAGCATCACCCTTTGAGAATCTATTGATTGAGCATCCAAGGTTGGTGATTTTCGTTCTAAACACACACGGTCAAGTACATTCCCAAAAAATATTCCCCATACCCCGCTCTCCCCACACCACACACCGCACACGCAACTGCAAACTGCGCACGCACAACACTGCGTATACTTCATATGCCATACTAATTTTCCCCTTTTTCCTTTTGCAGCATGTCGGTCTATCATAGTATTAGGTCCAGCCAGGCGGGCACCGAAAGTTTTGTTAATCTTGATCTCGGGGCAGCAGAGTCCACAGCGGCAGAGCCAGAGCCAGAGTCTCTGTCCCAGGAGGAGCAGGCGCAATTGGAGCGCCAAAATCGCGCCACAAGCGCTCGCTTCGATCGTCACCATGCGGCGGAGCAGAAGAAGATTGAGTTGGCACGTCGTAGCCTGATGGTGAGACTACTGAGTAGATGGTTACCTATCTATCTCTGTACTAATGCTGATCTTTCTCCCACTCCTATCGCAGAGCAAGGTGCATGATGACCACCATCGCTTTGTCAAGACCGCCTTGACGCGCTCCAACAAGGTGATGGCACAGCAGTCCAAAGGTCATCAGCGTCGTCGCTCGGACATGCAGCACTTTAAGAATGTGAGCGGTGCCAACAACAACCGCAAGTGCTGCTAATGCACTCGCCCCCCTCCCCCCCTCAGACTCCCTTTCCTTTGAGGGAGCTTTACATATTATCAAAAAAAGAAAAACAATCATGGCAAAGTGACGCGATGGCAACGCGTAGAATTTTAATTAATTAGTATTTTAAATTGCCAAAAAAACAATATAAAAACTATAAAAAAATCCAAGCAAAAAAATTCTAAAATCAACAAAGCCGCAAAAATATCAAAATTTAGCAATTAAAAACAAGAAGAAGAAAAAGAAGAAGAAGCAACACTTAAATATCTAACAATTAACATAATTAGAAATTGTATAAAAAAGGGGGTACCTCAAACTGAGGCAACCCCGCAAAAAAACATGTGTAAAGAGTAGTTTTTAATGTTCACAGTTTCAATTTACCATGTAAAACTTGAAGAGCAACAAACATATAAACAAAAAACTAAAAAAACAAACTAAAAAAATACCAAATAATGCAATACAATATTTTCAAAATGAATATGCAACAAAAAACCGTGAAAAATGACAAAAAAAGATGCATGAAGGCGAAATCACTTTCAATTCTTTTAGTCTTTAAAAAGTAAATTTATTTTATTTATTAATTATGTATGATTTAAGCATCTCATGCTTGCGATTGAAGAAGAACAAGAGGAAGATTATGAAAATGAGAAGAATAAGAAGAACAAGAACAAGAACAAGTAGAAGAAGAACAAGAAAAAGTAGAAGAAGATGAAGAAGGAAATCAAGAAGAAGATGTAATGGATTTAGTTTCCAAATCGGATTCGCGATGAATTTTTGTGTATGTATTTTTGTGTAGCGTACGCTTAACTTATAATTTGATATAGTATATATGTATAAAGATATATATCGAAAAATGTATTACACTGGCACGCGATATATATATATATTTGAATATAAATGTGTTGTATATGATTCTGTATGCCTGATTTATGTTGATAATGAGTATGACACGAGTGCAAGTATGAAAAAAATGTGAAAATGATAAAAAAGAAATAAAAAAAAACATATATATATAGTAAGTATATATTGCAAAAGATCCCAATAAAAATGATAATGCTACAACCTTAATGTACTTGGAGTTTTTGTTTAATGTGTGCGCGGGGTCAGCAATAGTTGCAATAGTTCCTATAAAGTGTGGGCTGCCCATAAATTGGGTCAGTTTTGCTGGTCCTAGTCGTCACAGTGGATGCGCTGCCCTTGCTGACGGTTTACAGCGGCGGCGGCTGTCAGGGTCACTGTGGAGTGGGGAAGTGGGGGGTGGAGAGGGGGAAGGGCAGCGAGAGCGAGCACCTTTCACAATCCGCTCGCCAAGTTGCCGTTTAATTAGCCGCCATTTAAGTGCAAACTAATTAGTAATTTGTAATTTAACGCAGACACGCTTGGCACGCTGTGGCAAGTTGCAGGTTCCAAGTGGCAAGTGGCAATTAAAGAGCCAAAGCTGCCTCACAGTTACAGTTAGTTTGGTGCCGTTGACCTTGGCAGAAAAGGTAGTAATGGGTCAGCAATGCACTCGACTGGGTTGTCTCTCTCTCTCTCCTGTTGCGTTTCCGCCTTGCCAACTAACGGCGAATTCGCAACGAAAGTAAAGCAAAAGCAACAAAAAGAAGCAGCAGCAAATGTAGATAGAGATGTAGATGCAGATGAGGTACTAGATGAGGTAGATGAGACTGTTGGGTCGCTGCTCTGCTCTGTCTACCCCGTTGAGGCAGGCCAGGTTAGCCAGCCAGTCTTAGCCTCTTTCACAATCAGCTCTGTGTGTGCCTCTTCTTCGCTCAGCTTCTAAGGCGCCAACGCTGCAAAACTCTATAAAGATCCGCTCCAGCCGCGCTTGGCTTCACACCTGCGCGTAACGCCAACCACAAGAGACCAAGAAACTAACGTAGGCTACCCTACACTCGGAACTCGGTTCGCCATTCATAAAGGAGGGCTATTATGTAAGATTGGGCAATCCAAGAGTCGTATATATACACACACACACACATACGTAGAGCCCGGGTCGGTCGCCGATTCTATTTGGCAAGTTGCACTTGAGTGATTTTTCGGTCTTCCAAAAAACGGAAAACCAACAAAAGTTTTACCAGACCAGTGTAACATGTAAAGCAAAGCCAGATAAATGGCATAAATGGTGTAGAAAACAACACACATCAGATACAACTACAACTGTAGGCAGCAACAAAAACAACAAGAGCATAACATCATATCGCGCAATACCAAAAATTCGTCGGCTTTTTGGCAGATCGAAAGTGAAAATCCCCCTCCCACCCCTTCTACGCAATCTTAAGTGTTTTGTTATCGTTTTGTCTTTCATTTTGGGCACGGCTCGTCAAGTTTTACGAGCAACAACGCGAGGATTTGTTAAACACCTCATCAAAAAAGAAAATGGGCCAAGTTTCAGCTGAGATTATGTCAGTTGGTCAAAGTGCGTGAGTGTGTTAAACGAGTTCAAATTGAAGCAGGTCAGTGTTTGCCAAATTCGGAACTTTAAAATTGTGTGTGAAAGGAGGAGAAGAAGTTAAGTGGAAAACGGCAAGTAGAGCAAAGTGACAAGAGGAGGAAGTTGCAATAAATTTAAGGTGAGTATGAAGGGTAAGGGGAATGTTTATTTAATTTGTTTCTTTGATTTTATATTTAAATATTTATTGAGATATGAATTTCTAACATTTTAAATATTACTTATTATAAATATTAAATATTACTATACTATAAATAAATAGGGTTAGTGCGTTATAGTGTGGATTTCTGAGTTGGTTTATTACTTGTATAGCTGAAAGTTATTCAGAAGTTAAAATACTTATAGATACTTATATTCCCTTCTCAGTAGAAGTTTGGTTATGTTAACTTGTTTTGCTGATATTACGTTTTAATATTATGATATTTCAACATTATAGGTTTGCAAATTAAATGTCAAGCATGTATACTTCTAAATTTGAGTGTTAGTCATTTAAAATAATGAGTTCTCAGTATGTTCACAACTAGGATTGATGAAAAATGAAGAGGAAGAAGGAGGAGGAATAACTTATAGATGCAATCATTATAAGGCTGAAATATCAGGTTTCTATCTTGATTTGCTGTTATACCTTTTTAAAGATATAATATCATGACATTTGCATTGTGAACTTAGCAGCTCTGTAAATCAAGGATCATTTATTTGAGTATGTTTACCTATTTTACTTTTCAAGTCCAGGTTATTTCATCTTCTTGGCTTGCGTTAATCGATATTTATTGTTCTGAACCTCCTTCAACTTACGTCAACTTGTTTTCACTGAGCGAAAACCTCTGAAACTCTTTTCTGTTACAAGCAGCGTCAATAAAAATAAACCATATTCAATTACACCATAGCTCAAGATCAAAATCTCACGCTCTGCGGTCAACAAACCACAAACCAAACTGTCAACTGCTTCGTAACGGTAAAACGGGCTAAACGCGTGCTCTGGCCATAACGTGGAATGTAACTGTTAGACACGCCACAATGTTGGCAGTATGAAAACATATATAAAAAGCAAAACGGCTCAAGGTCAGGCAACACCAGCAACAATTAACTATAATTATAACAGAGAGGAGCAAAGCGTGGCCGCCGTTAAAGAACGCGAATAAAAATAAATAATGAAAGCCAAAAACCGAAACCAAAACTAAAGCCAAAACTAAAGCTAAAAGAAACGCAAACTAAAGTTGAAGAGGAGGCAACAAGACGCGACTATTGCATAACAGATGTAAAGCCAAAGCAACAACAACAAGCCAAACTGTAATTATAACAACAATTAAGCAAACGGCGTGCGTTTTTACAGCTAAGCGTAAAACCAGCCAACCATTTGGCGGGGGCGTTGGTTAACTGCCGCAAAGAGTTGAGGTGAGGCAGGTGATCATGTTGGGGGACTGATACTTAAGAGACTCCAGAGCGCACTGTCATTCATTAAAATCTAATCAGAGTTTTATGTGTTGTAGCTCCTGCAAAGGGTTCTGGCTTGAATAATTAAAGCGTCGCCATAAAAATGGCTGACAGTTTTAGCTTTATGCCTTTGACCTTAACGCCTGACAGGCAGCGTCGCTGTCAAGCTATTGTTCTGGGCCTGCACTGATGACATTGATGATGTCTCAACAGGGTGTTGTTGTCTTGTTTGTTGTTTCTGTTATTGTTGTCGTTATTGTTGTTGTTCTTGCCCATGTTTCTCGCATATTGACCACAATTAATTTATGAACCACAAACTTCCTTCCTGCCTCACGCACAAGGCAGCCGGGCTGAACCAAGCAGCAGCAACAACACTTGAGTGACCACTAGCAAGGTTGCCCCTTCGTTGCTGCGACCTTCGGTTCGAAGATTATATTTAGTATTGACTAACCAATTGTCTTGTTGCAGTTGTCGACGAGATGCAGCTGTGCAGATTGCAGATCACGTACTTGCTGCTGCTGATGCTGTTGCAGGTGAGTTGAGTAACGAGAATCAGAATGAGAATCAGAATCAGAATCGGAAATTGGCCTTTCACTCGGCCCGTTTGAGTTGCCTAAGTCGCGTTCGTTGCCTAAGTCTCTTGTGCGGCGCAAAAACTAATCTATTTAACAGTTAAACTGCATTCTTAGAATGAACTTCCTGATTATGCTAAGCAGAAGTAGCAGCAGCAGCAGCAGCAGAAGCCGCAGTCGCTGCTGGCACATGAACCGTAACCAATCGTTGGCCAATCGCACTGACTAACGGATATGCTTGGCCATATTGCGTAGCTTCCCAGAGCGGCGATTGATTGTGAGTTCAACATTGGCCAAAACGCAGAGACAAAGAGAGCGGAAGAGAGAGAGGAGGAGGGCACCAAAGCGGATGGTCTGGGGCCTGTCTCGTCTTGGCAAAATTATGTTGATGATGCAGCAGTTTTATCGAAAGACTTAGGCAACAAACTCTGTCTGTGGTTTATCAAATCTAATCAAATCATTCACATTGCAGCTGCACAGCCACAGCGCAGAGCTAAGCACAGAATATGCCATAGTAAGTAAAGCTGCTGTAGCAACCACGACATCTCCACCAGCTACCACATTGCCGGGACGCAGCTTCAAGGGTCGCGTGCAAACAACAACTCCAAGAAACTCCAGCAGCAAACGTGGCATAAGTCGTCCATTACTTGCAACTGCTGTGGCCGAAGGATCTCAGCAGGATCTACTGGCTTTGTCGTCCAAGTCTTATATCTCTGGACCCACCACACAGCCCTCCAAGTTGGCCAAGCGTGCTGGTTTGCCCGCGCAGAAGAAGTTCGCCAAGGATGTGCGCAATCGCAGCAGTGTCGCCGTGGAACGCAATCGACTGCAGCATGAGGTGGTAGGTTGCACTGTCTAACTTACAGGTGATATCTCCCTACAATGATGTCTCCCTTTACCAGCCCGATCACGTGCCCGACTCCTCTGGCTATGTGCCACAGCGCATTGGTCATCCTGTACACTTGGAGTATGGCTCAACGGGTGTGGACTCGAGTGGCGCACCCACAGGCAGCGCTGGCTATCACGCTGTGCCCTATGAGGGCAACAAGTGGCACGAGGAGTACTGGGATCAGGACTACAATGGACAGCAGTACACGCACAACAGCACCAGAGTGCAGCGTAAGTTGAGCTACCTTATAATTGCTTCACATATCAATTCCCCTTCCCCCCACAGATATTGAGGCCGAGTGCCAGGATGACTATATGAAGATACGCATTGGCTTCAATGGTTCGTTCAGTGGGCTACTCTATTCCGCTGGCTATGCTTACGATCCCGACTGCATGTACATTAATGGCTCTGGCAGGGATTACTATGAGTTCTATATACAACTCAATCGTTGCGGCACTTTGGGCAAGAATTCGCTACAGGAGGAGAGTCGCAAGAATCCCACAGTGCGTATGAGTTATGAGAGTTCATAAATATGTTTGATTTACATATGTTTTGTCTGCCCCAGAACTTTATGTGGAATACCGTCACCGTGCAGTATAATCCGCTGATTGAGGAGGAATACGATGAGCATTTTAAGGTGACCTGCGAATATGGCTACGACTTCTGGAAGACAGTGACCTTTCCCTTTCTAGATGTGGAGTAAGTACTTATTGTTATCCTAAATTTATTTTAACTTTAAATGTATCTCCTTCCCTGCAGAGTTGCAACTGGCAATCCTGTTGTCTTCACACTGAGTCCCCCTGAATGTTATATGGAAATTCAAAATGGTTATGGCATTGGTGGACCACGTGTGACGGGTCCAGTGCGTGTTGGTGATCCGCTTACGCTGATTATTTACATGAGAAGCAAATATGGTAAGTGGCGGAAAGTAGTTCAAGGGTGAAGGTTCAAACTAATTGCTTAACTTCTGCTGCTCCAGATGGCTTCGATATTGTGGTCAACGATTGCTACGCACACAACGGCGCCAATAAGCGCATTCAGTTAATTGATCAGCATGGCTGCCCTGTGGACGATAAGCTCATCTCACGCTTCAGAGGCTCTTGGTCCGATTCGGGTGTGTTCGAAACTCAGGTCTATGCTTATATGAAAACCTTTCGCTTCACGGGCTCGCCGGCGCTGTACATTGAGTGCGATGTGCGCATGTGCCATGGACGCTGTCCGGTGAGGAGATCACTCAAAGTCTTATCTATGAAGATTTGCTCACATATCTTTGTTGCTTGCAGAGTCAGCCCTGTCACTGGCGCAATCTGAAGGCGGTTACCAAACGTGACACTTCCAACATGACGGCCACGAATCTCTCGCTGCCTCCACTGGCCGGCGAGTCGGTCACGGAGAGTCCGTCCCAGGGCTCGCTGTCGGAGAATGTGAATCTATTTCAATCGTTACGTGTGCTGCAAGAGGGCGAAACCGATGGCGACGATGTCTATGCGCATCGGCAATCCAAGACGCAGTTGCCGCATCAGACCTGCATGAAGACATCCACAGTGTCGGCGTTGACAGCTAGCTGCTCTGCGTTGCTTTGCCTGCTGGCAGTTACTTTGTTTATTGCCTGCTCCCGCCTGAAGCGACGTAAGCAATCAACCATCTACGACTCATACATAGCGCATAAGGGACAGATTGATTGATATTGATTGAGGGGTAGACCACCTGCTGAGGTCTGGCTAGGTGAGATGTTGTAAATAGTTTATCGCATAACATACCAACGAAGTTTTGTTCGCTCGTAGTTAGATTTCGTTCGTAAAATAAAGTTTAAAGTTACTTCAGTTTAAATAGAAACCGAATTCGGCTTATAATCCGTCAACTTAAGCTTTTTCCCGCCAAATCTAGTAATTTTCTAAGTTTTATTTATAGTAACAAAAAGGGTGGCCTGGGGGGCGAAGGCGTTGAAAAAAGAAGTTTAACATGACTCTGTTAACTTTAACATTTCACTGTACAAGCTCTGTTAACATTTAAACGCAGTTGGTTAGTCACTTTGTCGTTTACTTTCGTGCGATTCATAAACAAAAATTGGGTGCATACTTTCGAGCGCAAAACGAAAATGAAAACAGAGCTAAGCAGTTCACTGCTTGCCCTCAAAAGGAGTTAACAACTTGGACTGCTTGCGGGCATTCAAATCGCACAAACGAAACGTTTTCAATCGGTGCCTTGTTGCAAAATGGCGTTTAGCCACACTTTGTTTATGCTGAGCCATGTGTGGCACATGAGGAAGCAGCAAGTTCGCTGTGTATGTCACCTGTTGCACTTCCTCATTGGTCTGCCCCCAACGAGGGACGCTAAAAACAAATGCAAAAGTGTTGAACGTGTGTCAAATCGTCTACAATTTATGCGCTGTGCTGTGTTTTCCTTTTCTTTTCTCGTTGTGTTTTTGTTTTTTCTTTTTGTTGTTGTGCATTGTCGTGCGCTTTACTGCATGATTTTCTATCAACGCTTTGTTGTTGCTGTTGCTGCTGTTTGCTGCCTTCGTTGCTGGGTTTGACACAAATTTTGAGCGTTGCGGCGCGCCGCAAAACATTGCCCAAAGTGTTAATATGGTTGAGGACTTTTAATGTTGCCCAACTGGCAGCAGACGGCAGTCAGCAGCCAGCAGATTTTCGCTAATTGTGCAATTTTCGGTGAGTTGCTTATTTTGGGCTGCGGCTGTCGCCCCCTTACCCCATCCTCACTCCACTGTAGTTGTTGCCCTCGCATATGTGCAAGAATCTTTGGTGTAAAAATTAACACGGAATCATTAGAGTGATTTGTCCGTGCCCAGTGTGTGTGTGTGTTGGGCGAGTCAAATTGCCATGGCTAATTAATTTATTTAGCTATGAGAAAACAAACAAAAGACAAGACAAAGCCAAAAGCAGAAGGCTCACAATTTAAATGTTTATGGTATCACATTACGTTTTGAAGTTTCACACACCATTTGCATACAATGAAGCATGCAAAATTCTCTGCACATATACGTTCTGCGTTTATGATTAATTGTAGTTTAAAAGCAAATGATCATGCGGATGCCAAGTAAAACAAATTAAGCAATCTATAAAAATACACCCCTTAATAAAAAAGTAGACAAACTTTCAAAATTATTGTTTGTTTTTTTTTGGGCAAACGCGTTCAAGATAAACAAATATGTTATGCACGGACACGAAGCTCCCCAGTGCAAATAAACCTAAACATAACTGTAAAGCTACACCCAGTTGTGAAGTCATATACCAAGATATGTATCTGTGCTGTGCACTCTTTGTAGGCCATCTTGCTGGGCACATCTTAGGCACGTAGAGCAGGCAGGCGCGGGGGGAACCTTGAAAATTGCACACCAATGTGTTGCCTCCAAAAGTATTACAATTAAATGCAGCGATAATTAAGTAAAACTCTATGAAAATACAATAATTAATATCGTGTAATTTGCGTTGGCGTTGCCATCGATTTTATCGCTGTGCACAATTGAGACGGAGTTGGAGACAAAGAAGAGACTTGGAGAGATCGAGAGAGACTGCGACTGCTGCGATTGCGATTGCAAGCTGCAGGCTTGTGGACTGCCTGATGATGTGTGGTGACACCAAATAGGCACCCAAATTGCGGCAACTACAACAATAGCTAAAGATTGAGTTTTTATGTGTGCTGGCGACCTTAGCTTTTCTGAGTCCAAGTAAGCTACTCGTCGTTGTAGCAGTCTTAGCAGTCTCAGCAGTCTCGTCAGGCGCATGCCTCATAATTTTTTTGTGCGGCTGCACGTTCGTGGCCTGAGTCTTTCGTTTGCATTGTATTGCGCTGTCATGCGCACATGAAAATCATCAACAGTAGCAGCAGCACACACACACGCACACAGTCACAGTGTTACCAACCAATACAAATACCCATGCAGCATCCACATCAACAATGCTAAAATATGCTTTCATTACCAAACGTCTCGCACGCGGATTTATACATATGCCATGCATAACGTTTGTTTTGTTTAGCTTATTTTTTTTTAGCTCTTTTTACAGATTTTCCATATGATGTCGCGGTACTGTAACTCTAAACGTTGCCATTGTTCTTGCCTAAGTTTAACAAATTGCGCTGTTATCAATCAATTCCTGCGCACACGCGGAAGTCTCTCACAGCCCTCAAGTTCTCGCTGGTAATCTAGGTACCATTATTTCTGCTCAATGTTTTCTTTATTACTTACAATATTTTACATGAATGTGCAGCAATTAAATAAAATAAAAACATTAAAGTGTACATATAAATAGGTTATTGATATTTGTGTGGCAATCTCCGACTGCCTAATGGGAATTTAGTAGACAAGTTTACGATGCTGGTTTTGCATATCATTTGGGCGCCATGAGGAACTGCGGTATGCTAATTGTAGTTGCTTCTGGCTACAGTGATTAGGCGTAGCAAATCATAAAAACATAAAACAACAACAAGAATAACACGCAATAGGCTGACGCCCCGTTGACCTTTTGTGAGGCGTTGCTGGCGTTACTTGATTCTGACTTGGTTAATTTATTGGCCCCAAAAGTTGTGTCATAATTAAAGAGAAGATGAGGAAGCAACGGCATTGGAGCATTACAATTCACACGCACTGTCTAACAGCATAATTGTAGGGTGGCAACTCTGGCAGCGCTCAGCTCATGTAAACAATGCCAGGCAACAGCTGAGCTGAACTGAACTGAGACAAGGCCAACCCTTGTCGCGTGCTTTTGTTTACAAACTTCTGCCGGGCAGGGTGAGTCACCCCACAGCAGAGAGCAGCGTGCGCCCGCTCTCTCTCGCACTCTCCCAATTTCTCTCTTTTATCCGGAGCATGCGCAGTGCGGCTGCCTTTGCTCGGCTGCTGTGCGCATCGCAAATCTCAATCGCATTGATTTTATCCAGAGTCCAGAAGTAGAGTTCTTAATCCGCACCCAAACTGCCTTTGTAAAAGTTGTAAAATTCGTGCAGGCTCTGTGAAAAGCGCACAGAAAATTGTGCAAAATTCAAAAAGAAATCGCATTAAGCCTAAACTAAACGGGTAAAGTTATTTGCCAGTGTTATCTCAACTCGTTTCGGGTTTAATTTGCATATATATCTCTGCAGCAGAGTTGCGGCTACACAGGGCGTGGGCACAGCACACACATCACATCACATCAATTAATAACACACACTATGCCTGGCCTGAATATCAAATAGAAGCGCAAGGACACACACTCGGAAAATGGAGCTACCTTGCAGGTCATTGGCGATGCGGCTGCGATGGCTGCTGCTGTGCAGCCTCCTCGGGCTGCTATTGATTAACTCAGGTACGTGCGTGCGGTGCAGTTGTGCGGCCCCGTTTGTTTATGAGACAGGGGGCCCAAACAACTCTCTGGGGCGGGTTATGTAATTAAGTTAAAGCAACGACAGGCGGATGATGAGGAACTTGCTAACGATTTTCTAACCCACAACTTAAACCCGAAACTGTTTGAGAAAATCAAATACAACTACTACTACTACTACTACTAGCAACATTTTACAGCAATGATTTGATTTTTTTCTTAAATTTTACGAAAATGCGCTAGCAGCGACGCCTTGACAATTTCTGCAAGTTTCATTAGCTTAACCAACCACAAGAACCAAGAACCAATAACCACGAACCAACAACCAACAACCTGCAGCCTCAGCCTCGGCCTCTCTGTCTCTGCCTACGCCTCTGCCTGTGCCTCTGCAACGGCCACTTCTGCATCTGCCACAGCCTCCGCCTCTGCCTCCGCCTTAGCCACAGCAACTGCCTCAGCCTCAACCTTTGCCTCTGCCTCTATCCAGCTTCTGGCGTGTATATAGTTAGGCGGCCAGCTACAGCACCACCCATAATACAACAACTACAACAAACTATATAACAACAACTAGAACAACACAATCTGTCTATGCGCTGCAAACAATGAAACTTGAGGAATTTGCCAAAGCGTCGCTGCTGCAGCGCTGCCAAAAAAATAAACGAAACGAAACAACGACTGCGCCGTTCATAAATGCAACTCCAATTCAGCCAAATTTCAGAAAAAAGAAAACAATATATATGCCATATAAGCTATATACATATAACCACGTAATCATTTAGTAGCCTTAGCGACTCCGTTATCAACTTACTCTCCTAGCACCCCCAACCCGAATAATACAACTGCAGCTTAGATCTTCTCTTTCGTACGTATATGATATATATATTTATATATATAAACTGTCACACCAACAAACATCACCTAAGTAATACTTATATAGCTGTTCTATGAAGCTTTAGCATAGATTTTTTACTTCTACTCTAACGCTCGCAATAATCAAGCTGTTCTGAACTTCTTCTGAACCCCCCTTTTAACTACTACTACTACTATACTCTACTCTACTACTCTCTCTCTACTCTCTACTCCCAACCTGTCACCAACTAGTACTACTACTACTATTACAAACTACTCTTACTACCGCTACTACTGCCTACTACTACTTTTTCACCCAACCTTCTTATTAGCTATCTCTCTGCTTTTGTAATTAACCTTTTTATCCCTTAAAAATCAAATAACGTTAACTGCAAAGCGTGTAGCTAAGCGTGTAGCTCCCTCAGCTGATGGATACACAAAAAGCAAAGCAAAGTGTGAACATGAAAAAGAAAACAACGAACTGAAAATGAGAATGAGCAATTTGGTTGATCAAAAATGATTGCCAAAAAAAAAAAAACAAACAAAGAAAGAAACAAATGAGATTTCTGTATCAACTGCCGAATCTTAATTCATACTCCTTCTCTTCTGAGCAGTCCAGTCAAAATAGCCCATATATATATAGTACTATATAGCGAAAAGAAAGAAAAACCTTAGTGGAAATATTTCTGAAAAATTCGGAACAACGCGCACCAACAGAAGAAGAGATATCCTTAGTACTTAATGGTGTACTTAGAGCTCTTACACTCACCCACTCGCACTCACTGGCGCACACACACAAACATACATTACACATACACACACATGTAAAGAGCTATCTATACAGCCCATCCAAAGTGAAATAGCGCAATTGCAACTCGAAACTCGGTCCCAACCCCAACGCCCGAAACCCGAAACGAAACAACACACACAAAAAAAAAAGAAGGAGAACCACAACATATTTTGTGCTCTATATAACACACATAGACAAGCATAACCCGGTCATGATAGCTACTTCACATACTCACACATACACACTCGCATGGGACATTGCCATGCCCCATGCCCATGCCCTACAGCTGGCAGGGCACATCAGCGAACATCTAACAGCGGCAGCATCCCAGTTTACTGCACATGTGCGAGAGAGCGCACTCCCGCTCTTCCGCTCTCTATCCCTCTCTCTCTCTCTTCTCTCTCTCTGTGTGTGTTGCTCTCTTGGAGCTGTCGGATAATTTAGCTGTCACTTAGCTGAAGTTTTGTAGGAGTTAGAGTTGCAGGGCAGCCCCCCTAGTTGAACTCACGTGTGCACTCACTAGCTCTAGGACTGTTTAGCTGTTCTTTGTGCAGGAGGTCTTTGCATTAAGGTTACCACTGTGCGCGTCAGAAGCTGTGCACACAATGGACACAATGGCAACTTGTGTCGCGCACAGTTGTTTAGTGCAATGGCGTCTAATGCGGCGTATACGCAACAACGTAGGTGTCTTTCACATGCCACATACAACAACAAACATGCAAACATACAGCATACATCAATCAGAAACAAAACGCATCTCTTGCCAGCACTGTAACTAGTACCAGAACAACAGCAACAGCTACAACAGCAACAGCAACTACAACAACAATTGAAAACAAAACAAACATTTGAAACGAGCGGCTTCATGTTTCGTCATTTTAATTTTCCATAGTTGAAATTAAATAGAACTCTAAAGAAGAATCGGCCTAAGTCTATCTATCTGCCTCTGTCTCTCTTTAAATCTCTGTCTCGATCTGTCTCTCGCGGCCTCTCTCTCTATCTCTCTGTCTCTGTCTATCTATCGCTCTCTCCAACTGTCTATGCCATCATTATAAGCCATTAAAACTCAAGCAAACAACAACAACAACCAAAACAAAACAAGAATACAACAAAAATTTGCTCATATACGTTCCGTCTTTCCTTCCGTTCTTCCATATTCTACTTTCTTGTGTTCGATTTTGATTTGATTTGTTTCCTTTTCCGTTTTAACTTTACTTCTGTTTACTTTTGTGTTCACTTTTGTTTCATTCTTGGTTTATCTTGCGATTCTTTCTTGAGTTCCCTTTCGATTTGTCTTCTCTTCTCTTTGTGTGTCTTTCGTTTTCGTTTTTATAGTCAGTGCATCCGAAGACGAAGAGCGCCTGGTGCGTGACCTCTTTCGAGGCTACAATAAACTTATACGACCCGTACAAAATATGACACAAAAAGTTGGAGTAAGATTTGGTTTGGCGTTCGTACAGCTAATCAATGTCGTAAGTGTTCTCTTAAGCAAAATAACAACAACAAAAAAACACAATTAAAAATATAACTCAAACGTTAACAAAATATAATACTAAAAAAAAAAACAATATCAATATCACAAGTATTAGCGAATTTAATCAAAACTAACTTTCGTAGCGTGTAACTAATGTGTTCATGAATAATTCTTGAGTTTTGTTGCTGCCAGTGCACACACACACACATGCACAGCCTACAGCCACGCCCCACTTGTTGTAGGGCGCGGATGGACGGTGGTGTGTGCGATCCGTGCGTCGTGATGGCGGCCCGCCAGCCATTTTCAGTTTCGATTATGCTTTGTAAATATCTTATTACGTACACATTGTCTTGACTTGTCTTTGTATGTTTGTAGTGAAACCTCGTGCCTAGCATTACGAAATACTAACTCTAATCGAAAACAAAAAACTAGACTAACTAAAACTAACCAAAGCTATTTAAAATAAACCTGCATTAACCAATAACTAAATAATACCAATAAGTACTACTACTACTACTACTACTACTTACTCTCTACTCTACTTATATGCGAAACAATATGCAAATAATGACTTAACTACCTTCCCACCCGCTCTCTCAAACGTATTTCTCTCGATTCTCTGTCTCGATGCGATATATACGATTCGCATCGAACTGCCCCAAAATGAAACTACTTATTGTATCGATATCTCTGCTAAAAAATAATAAAACAACAACAACCACCATCACCACCAAACCACCAACCACCACAACCAAACCACCAACCATCTTCACCACCACCACCACCAAAACAACAACAACAAACCAATCAATTCAACTCAAAATTAAATCAAACAAACCATATCAACTACCTACGAAAACAACTGAACAATTGAAACCAAGAATGAGAAAAATCAAATTATGAAATCAAACGTTTGGTTACGTTTGGTTTGGTACGACTATCAGCTACAATGGGATGAGGCTGACTACGGCGGCATCGGGGTGCTGCGACTGCCGCCGGATAAGGTTTGGAAGCCGGACATTGTGCTCTTCAATAAGTGAGTAAAAGGCTTTACCTACTACCTCCTACTAACTCTGTATAGCTACTGTCCACTCTCTCTGCCACCAAACAAAACTCTGTCTCTCTGTAAAACTATGTACACTGTTAAATGTTAACTAACATTCTGTTAAAGTAGGCGTCAACATTGATCAGAATTCATGGGAAAGATTTTACTAACTTGTATTCCTATCTACCTTCCCAACCAGCGCCGATGGCAACTACGAGGTGCGTTACAAGTCGAACGTGCTGATCTACCCCACGGGGGAGGTTCTGTGGGTTCCTCCTGCTATCTACCAGAGCTCCTGCACCATCGATGTCACCTACTTCCCCTTCGATCAGCAGACTTGCATTATGAAGTTCGGCTCGTGGACCTTCAATGGCGATCAGGTCTCGCTGGCGCTGTACAACAACAAGAACTTTGTGGATCTCTCGGATTACTGGAAATCAGGCACATGGGACATCATTGAGGTGCCCGCTTATCTCAATGTGTACGAGGGCGACAGCAATCATCCGACAGAGACAGACATCACATTTTACATCATCATCAGACGGAAGACTCTCTTCTACACGGTCAATTTGATTCTGCCCACGGTGTTGATTTCATTCCTTTGCGTGCTTGTCTTCTACCTCCCCGCCGAGGCCGGCGAAAAGGTGAGTTAGCTGCGGATGCTGCGGGTCAATTCGATTCGGTTATTGATTTGTTTTGATGGGCTAAACCGGATTCTGTTGCTTAGGTCACGCTGGGTATTAGCATTCTGCTGTCACTGGTTGTGTTCCTCTTGCTCGTCTCGAAGATTCTGCCACCCACATCGCTGGTGCTGCCACTGATCGCCAAGTACCTGTTGTTCACCTTCATCATGAACACGGTGTCCATTCTGGTGACAGTGGTGATTATCAATTGGAACTTCCGTGGGCCACGCACACATCGCATGCCCATGTGGATACGCTCCGTCTTCCTGCATTATCTGCCCGCCTTTCTGTTCATGAAGCGTCCACGAAAGACTCGTCTACGCTGGATGATGGAGATGCCGGGCATGAGTATGCCAGCGCATCCGCATCCCTCGTACGGTTCCCCGGCCGAGTTGCCCAAACACATTAGTGCCATCGGTGGCAAACAGTCCAAGATGGAAGTGATGGAGTTGTCTGATCTGCATCATCCCAATTGCAAGATCAATCGTAAAGTTAACAGTGGAGCCGAACTGGGCCTGGGCGACGGTTGTCGTCGTGAGAGTGAGTCTTCCGATTCCATACTACTCTCCCCGGAGGCCAGCAAGGCCACCGAGGCAGTGGAGTTTATTGCCGAGCATCTGCGCAACGAGGATCTCTACATACAGGTGAGTGGGAGGAGCAGAGAAAGAGAGACTATTACTGATGCTTGTATATTTGCTTTGCAGACTCGCGAGGATTGGAAGTACGTGGCCATGGTCATCGATCGCTTGCAGCTGTACATTTTCTTCATTGTGACCACAGCGGGCACTGTCGGCATTCTAATGGATGCGCCACATATCTTCGAGTATGTCGACCAGGATCGCATCATCGAAATCTATCGCGGCAAGTAAGGAGAGACGAGAAGAGTGTGGCAAAAATCACAAAAAAACAAACGAAAATCAGAACATAAAACAAAAGGTTAAACATTGCAAACGCAACAATAAATATTAACGAAGAATTAATGAAACGATTTAAGCGGATTTTTAGATTTTAATAATAACAATGACAATTTGAGAATATGTCGAAACTAAACGATTGGCAGATTGAAGGCAGATTCGGCGACCTTAGGGCTAGCAGCAGTTCAAGTTTAATGCAACACACAAATCAAAATGAACAACAATATGAAAAGTAATTGAATTAAAATTAATTATCTGATGCATAAAACATTCTCACACTAACACACACGCATTCTCACACACACATTGAACTTACGCTTCACATTTAGACATAGAATTCATTAAGGTTTGAGGCCAAGCAAGGCAGAAGATCAACAACAACTAGCGGAATTGTGGAAAATGTTTAATTTTAATATTGAATAGCGGAATAGTAACGAATATGTTTAAGCGCAATAAACAATAATAATAACAACAACAACAGCAACAACAACATTGAGAACAATGTGAACTCTAATGACAAACAGTATTTTCCAACTTGTTATGTTTAGACACTTAAGTAAGCCAATTAAATACAAAAAACAACTTAATGCATAAGACAACAAACAACTGAATTCGATTTGTAAATGCTTCACACCCAAACAGCAACAACAACAACACCAACTAGAACTCCAACAATTACAAGTAAAACTAAAACCAATTCCAAAACACCAAACCAACCTGTAGACAAAGTACACCAAAAGCTAAACGAAAACATCAATGAGAACTAATAAAAATGCAAAGTTAATTAATAAACAAACAAAACACAAATCAGTAATAGATATAGAAGCGAACTGGCTCAGCAGATTGCGTATACGCCATGTGGCGGGTCAAACAAATTGGCTTATTAGTTAATTAATTGATATTAACATATTCAACTGGCCACTTACGTATGTGTATGTGCTGTGCATGTGTTTATGTATGTGGCAGTTGTCAATTCAAATGAGCCGCTATAAATCGACAGAATATCTATCTATAAATATCCCACGGAATGCTGCACATGCTGCACTTGAGTGAGTCAGCCAAACGAACTGTGAGCTGTGCGTTTATATAATCAAGAATCTTTGGCACGATTTCGATGTTAGCCAACATTTGTCACCCGATGCATCGATGGGTGTCTAAAATTATGCAAATCTTCGCTTCGCTTTTCGCACATCAATCAACTGCGCAAGCTGCCCACGCGCTGCCAGCACGATTCACTTAGCGTAAGCCGATGAGATTAAGATTTACATGACCGCAAAAGGTATTATGCTAGCTACTACATATAGTAGTAGCTCTATAGTACATTTTGGGTATTGTTCCTGGTAGCCAGGGACAGAGATAGAGACAGCGAAGAGCATTCAAGTCAAGCAACAAAAGAAACAATAACAGCAAATCCCTAGGCGCTAGAAAAAAAGTAACTAGTACGCGTTGTTATTGACTTACAATCGCTGTCGATTACGACGAAGCTTAGCAACAACAACTACAGTTGCTACAGCAACAGCAACAACGAACAAAGGTTGCAGCATCACGACGATGACGGAGTCGCTAGCCGAGTCAAGTCGCCCGACTGAGCCAAAACTCGTTGGCTTCACTCAAAGCGGCGACTCGAACCCGGCGGTTTCTATTGAGCGCAACTGGCTTAGGGGCTGCTGTGGTATAAATTCGCCAAGGGAGAACATTTGGGCATCATTCGATTTTCTGATTTTGCAACGAAGACGTCGCTGGCTCCGTTGCCCAGTGGATATACCTGCAATTGTCGTGTCGAGTGCGCCAGTGTGTGTCTGTGTGTGTGTTTAGCTGAAACCGGTAAAGCTAAAGCTAAAGAGCTCATCTCTTTCGTCCCGTCTCGAATCGATTCGACTCGGCTCGCGTGTGTTTCGAGTTTTCCACGAGGAAGCACTGTGTGAAAATTCGCGCTCTGTTTGGGGATTTCGATTTAGCCAACATGGTGAGTGGCTGCTCGAAAGAAACCTCTCCGCGGATTAATCTCTTAACTGTTTCTTCTCGCAGCGCCTTTTCTTGCCTCTGGTGGCATTGATTGCCGCCTGTGGTGTCTATGCGGATGTCTCGCATCTGGACACGGACTTGCGTGAGGATGGTTACCATTACAAGCAGCCATCGCTGCCGTTTCCGCCTCCGCCCTCGGGCAATGGCATTGAGGATTCTGGCGTAGGACCGGGACCAGCTCCGACGGCGCCTGAGCCATCGTATGGACCTCCGCAGACGCAGCCCCCGCGTCCACCACCACAGCCAATTCCCACGGCACCAGCTCCTTCTTATGGTACGCCTCAGACGCAGCCACCACGTCCGCCACCACAGCCCATACCAACGGCTCCAGCACCGTCTTACGGACCTCCCCAGACACAGCCTCCACGTCCGCCACCACAACCGATTCCCACGGCACCTGCGCCTTCTTACGGACCTCCACAGACGCAGCCACCACGTCCACCACCACAGCCTGTGCCTACGGCGCCTGCTCCCTCGTATGGACCTCCGCAGACTCAGCCACCTCGTCCCCCACCAGCTGGCCCGGAGTACTTGCCACCAGATCAGCCTCAGCAACCCAAGCCACGCCCGACTCCTTCCCGTCCATCGCCACCACCACCACCACCACAACCACCAACTACTCAATATGGTCCCCCACCAACGCAGCCGGAGCCACCACGCCCACAGCCTCCTAGCCCACCACCACCACCACAGCGCCCACAGCCACCACGTCCTCAGCAGCCTGGTGCGGAGTATCTGCCACCTTCTGGTCCACCATCTGGACCTCCGGCACCACCACCACCGGCACCACCAGCACCTCGTCCAAGCTATGGCCCTCCTCCGTCTAGTCCTCCAGCACCGCCTACATACCAGCCACGCCCACCACCATCTGGACCCCCAGCACCGCCCACATATCAACCTCGTCCGCCAGCACCACCAGCTCCTCCAGCACCTGGTCCCAGCTATGGTCCTCCTCCTTCTAGCCCACCAGCTCCACCCACCTATCAGCCACGTCCACCAGCACCACCAGCTCCGCCAGCACCACCTGCACCTAGACCTAGCTATGGTCCTCCTCCTTCTAGTCCTCCGGCACCACCCACCTACCAGCCACGCCCACCAGCACCACCAGCTCCACCAGCACCACCCACTCCCGAATATGGTCCTCCTCCCTCGGGCCCACCAGCTCCGCCCACATACCAGCCCCGTCCGCCAGCACCTCCCGCACCACCCACGCAAACCTACCCAGAGCCAAGTGGCCCCGAGGCCGGTTCCCTTGGCCCCGACGGCTACAATTACAACAAACCTAACAAACCTTTTACCTACTAGAAATTGCCACTTTATACTTACACACTTAGGATCACTTTAGCCCAAGGCATCCCAAGTAATTTCGAACCAATTGCTGCCCCCCTTTGTACCCCGTACATTGTAATGAATCTATTGTAAAAATTGTCGATTCGAATAAAGAGAATTCTAAACCGAAAAACAAATTACAGACTCGTCAGATCGAGGTGTCAGATTGCCCCGAGTAGAGGTTGAAGGTGCCACTGCTGCTGCTGGGGCTGTTGAGGCTGCTGCACTTGGTCAATGTCCACGCTGCTGTGGCAGTTGACCTTCTACGCTGGCGTCAGTTCTGACAACCTGTTGACGCGCTCGAAGATATATTGTGACGGTCATTAGCGCCGGCAGATGCCACAGCCAAATATCAGTGGTTCAAGTGCAGCAGTAGCCGGTTGGCAACTGATAATACACTGTGAGAAATATGAACTAAGTACGACGATTATATTAATTGAAGCTTCGAGTACTTCATGATTACTTCGACTGTGAAATAATTATGAGCAATTAAAACGAAACAGTTTATCCATGTAGAGGGAATTAATCTCCCCCAGTTAAGAGGTTTATCTTGCAGTGCACCCAGTGGGAGTCAGAGGTTGTGCACTCGGCTAGGTCAAATCAATCAAGCGACGCGACTATGCCATAAATCAACATGTTGCCGTTGCGCACAGGGACTGTCCACAGGCAGGCGGAAATTCCGTGATCGCCAAGCAGCCGTGAATGTTCTCAGGTGAAACTGTTTGTAAAACGCTCGAGCTATGGTTCCACAAAAATTCATAAGCCCGTAATGGCTATATAAACGCACATAACGACTGCAACCTGCACTAACCATAGATGGCGATGGCTTCAAGGTGCCTAAGCGAAGTCATCGATCGATTGGATCGATCGATCGATCGTTCGTTCGTTCGTTTGTCTGAGCCAAAATCAATATGATCGACGGCGCGACGAGTCAGTCAACGGACAGAGTCGACGAGTCAATTCCCACAAGCTGTCGTCAGTTGGTTCATCATTCATTCAGTCAATATGTCAGGCGGGCTTAGTCAATAAATTGAGCTGCCGCTTCATTAGGCCCAAAAACTGCAACTTTAACTGCAACTGCAACTGCAACCGCGCGTGTAACTGACGCGGCAACAACAGCAGCCAGTAGCAACACCAACAGCAGCAGCAGCAACTGGTTAGGCAATGTTTTTGCCATGGCTTTAAGGTGCTTAGAGGGCCTGCTACTTACTAATTGCATAAGCACTTACCAACGGCCTTCGATTTGCCCGAGCTGAGCCGAGCTCAGCTGCAATTGGTCATTGTGGCGTGTGTTGGTGGTACTAAAAGTGGTGCTGTTGCAGGTGGGGCTGAAGACACGCGCCCTTCGACTGGCGACCCACTGCAATGCTTTTGATTAACAACGTCTTAACAAGTATGTCTGCTTGGGTGTGATTTATGTTATTTTTGTTGCTTTCTGACCGCGCACTGCAGCTGCAGCTGAAGCAGCAGCAGCTTGACGTTTGATTTATGATTTTAGATTGTTTTTCGGCATGTCAAAAGATTCGGCACGCATTGTTGGCCCATTGTTGGCTGCTTGATTAGCTTAGAGTTTCATTTCATTTGTTTAATTTGAGCTTTTTTTTGCCTAGAACAAGTTCATTAGTTGTGTGCGATGCCTGATGACCTTATCGAATTCTATGTAACGACACAATAATCCAAGGCACCAACCAAGTATGACATATACCGCGCTACAGCGACGCTCTCAGGTTCACAGCCCCATCATCCATCCGGGTGTAATTTCCCAAACAAGTTATTCATACAGCCGGAATAGCTGCGGACTCGAACGACACGCAAATGTAAATACGAGTATAAATATTAAACAATAATTTTAGCAACAGAAAAAAAAAATTAGATGTACCTATACAAATATATATACTGTATATATATAGATAGACTTTTTCTTGTTGTTCTCTCTGTGGCCGGCGGCGGCGTTGTGTTTTTATCTCAGCTTAAAATTCTTTATTAATTTCTTGGATATTAATTTCGACAACTAATCAAAAATATTAACGGACAAATTATAATTATGACTTAATCGACAGCCAATGGATTTATAGCCAAGCACAGAAGACAAGAAGTGATCGTCATGTTTTCTAATGACGTATACGCAATGCGGGCAACGCTCTCGGGCGACGCCTCTTGTAAATCAATCAGAGAGCGAAATTGCCCTTGGCATAGTTGTTGTTAGCGAATGCGGCTTGTTTTCTAAAAATCTGACGCTGACATGAACAGAAAACAACATAACATAACGTCAAAGTTAGGTGTGTGTACAACAACAACAACAGCAACAATGGTAGCAGAAGCTGCTTCAGCAACGCACTTTACGTTCATTTTTGTGATGGTTTTTTTTCCTTTCGTTTGAGCAAACATTGCGTATGATGATTTGTGTAGACGGCCCAGACCGCCAAGAAATATGAAATAGTCCGTTCGTTCATATGAACGGACAAGCAGCAGCAGCAGCGTAAAAAAGTTGTTGAAAACTTAGCCACGCATGAAAATTGATTGCGCAGTCATGCTTGTGGTTAGTGAAGATTGAGCTGAGCTCAAGTTGTTGCTGGGAAGCTGCCTGAAACTGTGCAACAGTAAATAAAATAAATAAAACAAAGATAAAGTTGTAAAGTCTTAAATATCTTTTAGTCGCCAAGAAAACACATTGAATTGCAATTTAAAAAGTCTTGCATACTTTTTTGCGCAACTTAAAGTCTACTTATGGTTGGTTTGTATACAAGCTAAGCTTAGCTTTGCACTCTTCAAGTTGATTTGGTTTCTGTATGTGCTAAGCTCAGCTTTGCATTCAAAGTTGAATTTGTGATGATTCACAGACAGTTTGTGATTAAGCTGCGGGGTCAACAGACTAATTTAGTTTAATACAATATTAATGGGAGCGAAACGTTGATAATGAAAAGCAAAGAAACCATGCTGTGCGTTAGTAACATCTTTATTTTCAGGCGAATCGAATTGTATCTCTATTTTTAGCTCTGCTGATTATTCACGCCAATGTTAGTTTATTTGCGCTTGCTCAACTTCCTTATCCGATTCCGATTTCGATCGATATAACAAGTAAATTTAAGATATGATCGCAACGCATTATCTTAAAATTAATCAATAGTTTAATAGACGTTTAACAACTATTAACCTTCTGAGCGTTCAAGTGGTTGCAAATGAATAAAAAACAAGTAAATCTGGCAAACAACATCTCTTCTAAGTAGCAATAACATCTTCAACAGAAAAACCACTGACAGCAAATTATGAATTATAAGCGAAGCGCGAACAAAATCGTTTTGTTGGCCAAAAACTGCCAATTATTTGTAGCCATTCATTCCAGACTCGTGGACAATACTCGCGAATAGCGGCTCATTAGCTGGCTTAGCCTTTTGTTTAAAAATAGCAAAGATATTGGCGATTTTCAAATGAAACGATGATCTCGTGTAATCGATTTTGCATTGTTTTGAGGCCTAAGCAATTTCCATAAGATCAAGGTGCATTATGTTGTTGTTTGTTGTTGTTGTCGGCTATTAAGTTTCAATTAAAAAGCTTTACAATGTGGCGACGCTGTGACGAAGACAAGCAGATCATTGACTTAACTATTTTGACTGGGCCATTCATAATGCCTTCGGGGCGGCTTTGTCACGCAAATGCTGTTCATTTTGAACTATTAAAATAGTGTCGACTACTGGCAGGAAGCCGTTGTGACGGACTCCGGACTGCGCTTTCGGTGAGCGTGAATCAATTAACGGCACGGCACACACACACGTCATTGGCCGTGCAGTTTGTGACTGTCCGTTTGTTGCGTGGCTCTGAGACAATGTGGGTCGTGCGATCAGTGAGGGCCCCGACTCTGACAGGCACTTGTCAAACAAATCCATAATACGTGTCAAACACATCAACACATCCGAAATGCTGTTGGTGGTCACATGGTTCAAAGATGCAAATGAGAAGCAGCGAACCGAAAGAAGAAAAAAACCAAAATTAAATTATCCAATGTTTACAATCTCTTTACAAATTTCAACCTTGGCCTTACACTCAAATACACAGAAACACACACACACATACAGACACCTGTGCACAATCACAATCATATTCAGGCAAAGGCAGCATCATTCAAGTCATTTATAAGATGCACACACAAAACAAATGCCAACAAAGCCCCATGCCAAATAAAGCGCAGCAAGCGGCATCTAAGACGAAAACAATGTCAGAGCACAGCTACTTAACACACACACAGATACAGATAAAGATATACATAGATACACGCACACAGAGACAGGCACGCGCATGAACCTTTACAGTAACAATTAGCCGGGCCATTGACATGACGCAGAGATAAGAACTTAAAAGAACTTTACAGCCCCATCGGGACCAGACACTCTGGCGGGCCTGGCGAGAGAACCTTTTTGTCTTTCGGAACACGTCACGTGCCAGCTAAGCTAGAAGATAAACGGGTTCTTTTAGACAATAAAAGATACAAACTAAAGATGCTGAGAGATACAGACACAGACACACACACGCACATAGAGACAAGCAGATTCATTTGCATTTGTGCAAATTAACTTGAATGGCTTATAAATATAAACATTTAAATCAACAAGTTTGGTCTCGACTACTAAGTGCTGGCCAGACAACACTAGCACTAGCTAGAACGGGTTGCTTTTATGGTGGACTTATGGCATATTATGTATAAAGCGATAGCCATCAGTGTCAGTTCATGTTTAGCTATGAACTAGATTTGTCACCATCGCCCAAACGCAAATATGAATGAATAGTTGAATGGCAGACGTGAATGCAGATGTTCTTCGACGATAATAGAAATGATTTAGAGGTAAAACAAGCTATAAAACAATAACTCAACTAGTATTTAAATGAGAGTGGAATCTTTTGACTGTAGATAGAGTGACAAAGGATCTTGCTCCCTATTCTTCCATACCTGGGCAACCAATTCTTATAGCTAGCTGCCAATTCATTCTCGACAATAGCCCAACACTTAATTACTCGATTATACAAATATTAATTATAATCTTCACAGTTTTAATCAAAGTTCAGAGTGCCAAATTACGGCACGAGCCAGCGAGGCAGCGAACCAGCATCGACAAAAAGGTGCCAAAGTGTCTAAGCCAAATTGCTAAGCGTTTCCAGCCAGCTCTGTCGCGGCTGTCTGCGAATTCATTTAGCCAACGGCAAGTCGGCGCTATAATTATTATCTTTTATATATACATATAAATATCTATCTTTTTTTGTTGCGTTATAAAAGCTAATTACTAAGTTAAATAATGATTAGATAGAGCCCGCTGCCCATGCTGATGCCGATGTTGCTTGTTGCTCAGTGTTCTGTGTTGTTCGATCGCTTTGCCGCCAATTTGCATAATGAATTCTGTTCTGCCAATTAAATTTTAACATCTCTAGCCGCTTTCACAGCGCGTGTCTGATTCAAATTGATCAGAGAGAAGCAGGCACGTTCCCGACCCAGTTTCAGACGGGAATGGGGAACACGATTTGAACCTTTGACATTTAATAAATTGTGATATCAATTTGTATTTGGCTGACAGGCAACATGAAGGGGCTGACGTAGTTTCCAGCTCAACTCGAACAGGTTAATTGAGGCCTAAAGATGCTTAAGTAATCATTAATTGTTGCTAAATTGTGATTAGCTAAATGCGGAGGCGGAAACAATGTGTGCTCGGCAACATTTGTTTTTATTTCTGCTCGCACTTGGCCATATAAACAACAATTTATTGAAGTAGTTATAAATCAGACGAGTGCTCAACATTCTACGACTCTGTCAGTCTGCAATAAATTTGTACGATACGAATAGAAGATGCCTACGATCTCTGCTGGCATGTTATGGCATAAGTTATAGCGACTTGTTTGCGAGTTTCGAGAAACGGAAGTTTGATTATAAATCTTAAAAATGTTTTGCCAAAAAAGGGAATCTAGAATTCGGTGCATCTTTCTGCTCATAATTTTTTGCTATACTTTTTCCGTAATTAATTGAATATTTATAATGCTAATGCCGTCGGCTGCGGGCTCCACTGGGTGAATGTGCGGAAGCGCGTCAGTAATTTACGATTCATTGTTTTGGACACTTGACAAAATAACTTAGAAGTGAATGACAGGAGCGTGAGAGGTGCGTTGCTATGCGTGCTCCAAGTTGGACTGACTGCCTGGCACTTCATATCGACATGCCTTGGCTAATTCGGAGTGGAAGAATTTAAATCGCTACTAAGTAACCAAGGTCGGAAGCTGCAGCCCGACGATGATGATTTAAATTGTGCAATTTTTGCAGCTTCTTTTATTTATGAGGTTTATTTTTCTGGCTTTTGTTAATTTATGTTAAAGACGCGATAGCAACGGCGCAAACGGCGAGCTAACTGCGTTAACCTAGCAACTTAATTTGGCATTGCGCATACGCATTGTGAGCCGCCTCGTTTCGCGTGACAATAACAATATAAATATTGTCATGTGTCGATTGAAATGTCAAAGAAAATAGAAACACCTCCGAGATCGTCGATATATGTAGAGACAATGGAGAGGAGCAGCAGCACAAGCAGCAGCACCGCTTGTTGACTTTGCTTAGCCATGCAAATTTATCAAATATCGGTATACGAATACGTTATGCGGTTATTTACAAACTTATTCAAATGCTAAACAAACCGGCAGCGTCGAGGGAGAACGAGGCGTGCCTCTAATCGTTTCGATCGCTTTGGTGATAATATGCAGACGTGGGAAACTTTTGTTGGGGCAGTTCAATATATTTGTCGGATTTAATAGCCTGCGTATTGTTCTTATCGCACAGATCGCCTGTAAACGTGCCGAGTTTGGCTCGGATAACAGGTCGTATGTGTATTATACTTGGAAATATTGTCACGCCACGCATGAAAACATAATAATTAAAGCAGGCGTTGCCCAACACAAGGCACAAGGTCAATGGTCAACTGATCTTTGGCCCGTTCTCTCTTGTTGATATCCAGCTTTGGGCCTGCTTTCGATAGTCACCTTAAGTGCGTCTCTCTGGCTTAATGACGCGATGCTCTTCTCAAGCCCATAAATAAGCACATTTTCGATTGCCGGCATTTAAGGTAATTTCCAAATGGTGGCGGCTCACGGCTTTTGATTCAATTTGTGATAGTTTCTTCTTTTTTTTTATATATTGGGGATTGGCGATTGGCAAGCGATGTTTAGTCTATGCTAATTAGGCAGAATTTCCGCCTTGTTCCGGTGCGGCAACAAGTTACCAAAGAAGAAGAAGATGCGAAGATGAAATGATCGAGCGAATTCGCTTTATATTGCCATAAAAATATATAAATGAGTTTTTAAAAATCTTATCATATTTATTGACTGCGACAGAGCGTGTGTGTGGCAGCAGCTCTGGCACAATAAATCTGGCACGCCCTGCATGCGGTCCCCAAAACTGTTCTCTTATTGTTTTGTTTGTCGCATAGAATCCAATCGAATCGAATCGTCTAGTTAGTGATTTAAATTCGAATGACATACTAGTTTGCAATTCAAATCAGTTACGTAACACTCACACACACACACACACACTTACTCGGGGATGGATGGATGCGTGGCTAATGTGAGATTTATGAATGCTCAGCTTTCGATAAGCATTGCCTGAAACATAATATGCCAACAAAGTGATTATTAATTACTTTTTCAATTTTCTAATAACCGTAAATTGCGCGCCCAACAATGAACAAGACACTGAACATAGAATAGTGCGCACTGAGTTGGCTAACTGCTGTTTGCGGCTCTTTATGTTTCTTGTTTTCGATGACAAACATTCAATTAATCAAGGCATAGCAGCAGATGAAGCAGCAGCAGCAGCAGCAGCGAAGCAGGTGAAAGGCAGTACCCGTTGGTGATGTCACATGATGCTCAGAACCAGCAGCAGCCTAGCTAATTTCTAGCTAATTTTTATAGTCCAGCATGGGATAACTCATCCAGCCGCTCCTCACAAAAACAACAACAAAATGGCTGAGTTGGCAAAAAGCTATTAGCTCTTTCCTGTTGATAGCCTTGATTAAGTTGTACGTGGCTTGTTGGCTGCATTTTTATGGCTTACTTTAAGTGAGACTCTTGAGAGTCTTCGGCCAGGTGAATGTATTTCCCCCACACACAGTCTTGGGCACGATATATAGTGTTCAGTAAACGGAAATGATGTTTCTATGCCCAAAAGCCGTTAAATTTGTTGTAGCTGTGTGTTTCTATTTTTGTGGCAGAGGTCAAGTGAGCAGACAAACAAATGGATGGGGCAGACAATCTCCTCAGCTTGACATGATCGTCAAGATTTTGTTTGCCAAGATGTTAAACAGCTTGTCACAACAAGATCTGGAGACGATCTACGGATTTGCCTTTCCTAATACCACATCATAATTCTGTATGCGACAAAGTTGCCAAAACATGTGAGATAACAATCTAATTTTACAACCCCAAAGATTTATGTGGGCCACAATAAAGTAAGTCATAAAAAAAGTCCCGGCTTAATTAGATGGCTATACTTCATTGAAATGGACTGCAAAAATATTATTCTTACAAAATGTTATGCAAATTAGAGCGAAAAAAGCCGAACAATACAAAAGACTTAGGCAACGAACTTCACTTGAGCCACGAGCCGTGCCAAGCACAGCAGAACACCACAACGCACTTAAGAGCGACGCGCAGAAAGAGAGGCAGGAGAAAGAAAGAGAGAGAGAGAAGAGTGAGTGGAGTCTGAGATCGAAAACGAGATCGCTCTTAAATGGCCAACTGTCTTCTATTGTTTTGGTTTTTGTTGTTATGTTGCCTCTGTTTAAATGTAGCGTAGCTTCATCTGTGACTGCGACTGTGATGCGTCATGCGTCGTGACGACAACAAAGTGATTGTTGCGACTGTCTAAGGGACGGCATGCGTTCAACAGGCATCACATGATCACTTCTAACCGCCGCGGCTGCTGCCTCTGCTGCTGCTGCTGCTTCTGCTGCCGCCAATATCGAATTATTTAATTTAAATTTTGATTTGAATTTTTGTTTGATGTTGTTAATGTTACTGTTTGTTGCTGTTGTTGTTGTTAGTGTTGCTATTGTTGTTGGCATGCTTCTGTCAGCATTTTGTTGCCATGGTTGTTGTTACTTTATTTATAACACCGTATGTGTGTGTTTCATCGAGTTGATTTTGTTTTTGGCGGTCGTCGCTTTGCGCTGCTTCTCTTAGACCCACATAGCGAACCGGACGGGCCAGATATAGTATAAATTTCATAGAAACTGCCCAGCTCATCATCATTTGTGCTTTGAACTTCTTGAGTGTAAATTGCTCGTGCGCTTCTGGACGAGAAATTTTAGCGTTAACCCAAAACGAAATCCAACAAACGACAAATAATCAAAATGGTATGTGATCCTGCTAAGGATAATAAGTGAACAAGTGTTGAAAAAGGATATGCAAGATCTTGAAATAAAAGTGAACACACTAAAGAACCGTAAAAAAACGAAAACAACTGCCAAGAAGAACAATCAATTCAAGTGCCTGCGAGTCAAGTGTACAACTTCATTGCCAGCTGACAGGCTCGAGTGTCATTCTCACGCATTCCATTCGCGCCCAGGCGCAATTGCTGCTAAAAATAAATCAACTGCCAATTGGGATTTGAAAGTGTACTTCAAATTGAATTTTTGTTCTTGTTTCCGGCACAGAAATTCTTCGTGTTCATCGCTCTGGCGCTCATTGGCTTCGCTGCTGGCGCACAATTGCCCGACTCGGCGACACAGGGACCCAATCCCCAGGACATTGCCACACCCGAACCGGAATACATTGACATCGAGGATCCAGCACCAGCAGCCGCTGCACCTGCCCCAGCACGTCCCATTGCCCCACTGCCCGTGGCTCGCCCAATTGCTCGTCCTGTTGCCATTGCTCAGTCCTTCAGCCGTCCCATTGTCCAGCAGCAAATTGTTCAGCAACCGATTGTTCAGCGCGCCCAGTACCTGCCCCCTCTGGCCCAGCAGCAGCTGCCCGGACATGCATACAGCAGCCAGGCTGGCTACTCATACCGTCGCCCAGTCTATGTAAGACGCTTCTACCGTCAGCGCCGCTACTAAAGAGGGGCTGCGATGTCTAGCAATTAACTTTGACTACTTATTTAATATATATATCCTATTTCTTATTGACTCCTAACCTGTTCTGGCTGTTTTTATTTACGCACCAAATATTTTTCTCTCTTTTGCTATCACCCGCCCCCGTCTGTTCCCGCTCCCGATCCCGATCCCGTTCATGAACCCGTTTCCAACACCACCACTACTACTACTACTATCTACACTACTATCTGCACACATGGAACTACTCTCGCCATCGTTATCGTTATCGTAATCGATTCTAGCATTAACCATGATCCAATCAATCCAATCAAGCACACATACCAAGCACACAGCCAAAACCACAACACTCTTCAGCCTCAATCTATCCAACTATCACATTTAACCAACTACCTAATCAGAGGCGTTTTTCCCACGAAACGCTTACAATACTAAACATCAAAGTACAAAGAGACAAATGAAGTTCGGAAGATAACACAAAAACAAAGGCACAAAACAAAAAAAAGAAACCAATCGAAATGGAAAACGAAGTATTTAGTTATTGTTGAATCGCAAAGTTGCAAGTAAATAAAGATAAATTATTTGTAAAAACCAAAAACAAAACAACAATGTTCAATAATGTTTCATTTGTTCGGTCAAGGTCTAGTTCCAGGTGAATGATATGCCAGATCGAAGCATGTCTTTAATTATAGTATTCACAGCTCATCAACGACACAATAAATGTGTCGAATAGTGTACGAGATGCGAGATGCGTTCTTATTTCCCCCAGTATTAGCCCCCAAACCCACTGAGAACTGCTGCTGCTGCTGCGGCTACCTTTGCAGCACTCATCATTAATCACGATATATCTACGAAGACCCCAACGCACAAACACACACACAGATGAGCATGAATGTATGAATACGAATATGAATATGTATAGGGAAACCGAGTGCCATTTGCATACGGAAGCTGTGAATGGATGACTGTGCCATGTACTGACAAGGCATTATTACCTGATACAATATAACTTGTCTGCCAGACCCCATTGAGACCAAGTCAAGAGCTGCCTCGACTTACGTTGAGTTCGTTTTGTGAGTTTTCGGGAGTTTTATGATTTAGAATGGCTTGCCTAAACGCCAGCTAAGCTTTGGTAAACAAATACATAAATCTACTAAAATACTTTCAAAAATTCATTAAATCAACCGGTTTACAATCGAGTCTCTTCTTCTTAATTCTTCTTGTTGTCGCTGCTCTCGAATCATCTCCTAAATTTGCAAACAAATCAGTTAAAGAGCCTTTCACACGGCTTGGCTTAGCTTCGGGTGGTCAAGCGAACTAGACAAAGTGCTATTGATTGATGAATTGATTGCCTTTTTTATTGTGCCACCTGCGTGTGGTGGCTCAGTGACTATACACATACACATGACTGCATGATATGTATGACTATACCCCCAATGGGGAATTTGAATCGATTTGTGACACTGTTTGGTGTTAATGGATGTTGAATGGGCGTCAAAATTAATGTAAAACTTCCGTATGGTGACTCCTTCAGATCATTACCAGAGTCACACAATTGACCTTCCAAACATTACAATGATTTATGATGAACCTTACAATGGGTAGTCAAATAATAGTCTATTGTGGAAACTGCTCCGAACTTGAATGAGGAAGAATATGCGATGATAAGTGTTTTATGAGTGTGTTGACAAAGGAATCCAAAGTATTTTCAGTTATTGTGGGAACAGATTTTATGCACCATTTATTTGAATTCTGCCAAATTTCAAACTGAAATCGAAACTGTTATACAAACAAGATGCCATTTCTGTAGCATATCTTTTAGATTGGGCTTAAACTGCCTAAAAGTAGGTAAGGTTTCTTTGATGTGAATGAGTGTAGAGTTTTGAAAGTTCAGTTAACAACAGTCCAGTTTATTTGAATAAACCATTTAACGAATGTTTATAACAATTAATAAACATTTAATATATCTTTATTGGCCATTTGGCATTTTATTATCTCGGAAATCCCACAATGAATTGAGTAGATTGATTCTTAATGTGATTTACATTGAGATTTATCAACGTGGGATTGATTTTATAAGTGATAGATTGCGCATACGCACTGTCAGCCAATAGAATGGACAGGTATTTAAATAGTAGCAGCCTTTCTCTTTTTGTATTCTTAAAATTCCTGCATGCGATTAATATACAAATCAGATGTTTCTGATGACGTTGTCGAAACCAAACCAAACCAGTTGCACAGCTCAGAAGAGAACTTGCTTAATCCTCCCGATAGTTTAGTACTCAAGCAAGCTGATGGCGAGTAATTTATGACCGCGTATTTGTTTAAATGTTGCGACTAATACGCAAAACTAATACTAATAACCATTGCATACAATACATAATGAAAACATTTAAGGCATTAAGCGAAATTATCTAATTAATTAGCATAGCTCATGGAGAGAAGTGTGTGTTGAGCGGGTGGCAAACTGGTTATGCTCGCATAATTCGGCATTAGATCATTTACTCGATTTACATACCACGAAAGTACATGCAAACGAATCAATTTTGTCAACAACAATCGAAATATTCCTAATTTGGCAATCGATCGTTATTTATTTCCGTTATTTATTTGAACTTGCCATTGAATTCACTTTCACACGGGGGCGTGGACAGGGGCAGAGACATCTTCTTCACACCTTACCATGCAAACAATGACGGCGATTGTTTGCTATTGGATTTACGCTCAAGTGAGCTCCATAAATTATAAGCTGCTCATTTATTGGACTTATGGCGCAAAGCCAACACTCAACTGTGAGCTTAGGCTAGCTTGAAGCTGCCCCGTTTGGTTTCAATTACTCACGCGAATTAACAAATGAGCGAATCGACCAATAAATCAACACGGAATTCGCCAAGAAGAATTTTGGACAGACAATGCATAACTCAGGCAGCAATATACGATACACTCACGATCTGTGAGATCCGACTCTTGTGGGTGTTCAATTTCGAGCAAAGTGGACAGACGACCCACATGACGATCACTTGCCCATGAATGAAACTGTTTCTAAAGTAGTTGAGTGTGATATACTCGTATGTGTATATATTTACTGCTCTGCGATGACTCGTTCAACGCACTCTTAATTATGTTGTCTCGGCACTTGAGTCGAGTTGGAATTCGAGTAGGATTTTCCCTCAGTTGAAGATCAATAAAACCAGCAGGATGTAGCTTTAAGCATTGTATTGTTTTATATTTTTAGCATTAGCGTTAGGGCTCGGTTATAAATAAATAACTGGACAGGTTACAAATACAGAAATACATATAAGTATATACACATAGAGGGCTGAGTGATATCGGCTAGCTGGGGCTGGGGGAAATGGCTTAGTAGAAGAAGGGAGTGGCGGGAGCGTTGTAATGGTAGCCATCATCGCTGTGTGGTTCGATGATCTCCTGTGGTGGCAGATAGGAGTTCTCTGGCTCCAGAGGTGCTGCGTACGAGGGAATAGGAATCTTGAAGGTGGGAAGGGATACTGGAATGGAAGCTGGCACTGGCACTGGCAGTGGGGCAGGTGGCAGATAGTTGTTCTGGGGCTGTTCAATTGGCAGAGAAGCGACTTCCTCGACTACAGGTGGAATGTACTCCTTCTTGGGCTGTGCTGGAGGCAGATAGACTGGCTTTGGTGGAGTGGGAGGGGGCAGGTACGTAGGCTTAGGTGGTGCTGGTGGCAAGTAGGTGGCCTTGGGTGCAGCTGTGGGCAGCTCAAATGGTATCTGAGGTGGCTCGTAGTTGTAGCCAGGATGCGCGTGCTCCTCGTGATGATCGTGATGGTGATCGTGGCCAAACAAATGTGAAACATCAGCGGCTACAAGCGCCAGGCTGAACAGAGTTAGCACAAGGACTTTCTAAACGGGGAGAAAGGGAATAAAGAATTAGTATAAATAGAAAATAATCCTGTGAGCTCGGCTGGTACTAACCATTTTGGTTTGGAATAGGAACAGTTCTTGATGCGACGACGGCTGCTCTCGAATGATACAGTTTCCGGAAAGTGCTTCTTTATTTATACAACCGAAGCGCAAAACCGGGCGCGCACTAGACCGATCTGAGCTCTGATTGCCGGATTGTCTGATGTGTGGTAAAGCCAACGTTGATGCCGACGTCTGCGTTAGCGTCTGCGTCGACGTCAACGGCTGTCAGCTCAGTATTTGTCTTACCCCTAGGCAGCCGTTATTCGCATTTGAATTCTACTTCTATTAATTCTATTAATTTCCAATCGCCTTATGCGTTTTACTGCGTGAGGCGGACATCGGTTCACGGCTCTCGCGTTAACCTGTACAGGAATTAGTTAGCCAAGTTGCGCCAGTTTATTGATAGCTCTCTGAATGCGGGCTGTGCTGTGCGCTGTTGCTGTGCTGCTGCTGCTGCTGTTTAATGGCCAACAGCCATAAATGCCTCCTCCCCTTTTAAGATAACATCTTTCAAGCAAACGTATTATGGCGCTGTAGATTTTGCATGATTTTTATTGATTTCGTACTCGTGTTATATCACAACGGATATCTGCACTACATTTTGGCCGAGTTTTCTATTAAGCGCCGAAAATCGATTGGCCTTACTTGATCAGTTCGATCTCGAAAGAGGTCAACAAAAGCGGCAATCGACGCTGCCGGCTGCAGTTGGCAATTAGCAAGTTTGTTTAATTGTTTTTTTGTTGCCAGACGCGTCTGTAATCAATATGCCGCAGAGCATAACATGCAACATCATTTTTCATTCAGACTATGGACTACAACAATTAAATATCCTATAGCGTCGATGCCGGAGTGCAAGAGAGCAGCGCGTGCTTCGCGCTTTTAAAATAAATGCGGCTCTGCTTTTGTTTAGACGGTTAAATATAGACGGGCTAAGTCAATGGCTAATAGGGTTTAATAGCCTCGAGTTTGCCTTTGTCTGCAGCAATTTCATTGTCTGTCGTAAGGTGCATTCGCAGTTCGGTCAAGGTTGCGGTGATTGGTGAAATTCACGGGATGATCTGCATAAAATTGGAACAAGCAATCGATGTGCCTCTTTATAATATTGAATGAGGAAATGGTTAAGGCAATCAATAATCAAGTTACTCCTTTTGATTTTAAATGCATTTTTATTTGCACAACTTAGAATAAGATGCAGTTATCGATGAGGTGTGTGTATGGGGGTGTGTCGCATATTAAATATGTTGATGCCTTCCTAGAATTTGAAGCGACGCAGTGGCTGACGGTACTGGTAGCCAGGGTTGCCAGCAGGCAGAGGCAGTGGTGCAGAGTGGCTCAGGGGAAGTGCATATGATGGAACGGGAATGTGAAAGTCGATTTGGGGTGAGGCCGAACGGCCCTCGGACAGAGCGGGAGGCAGATACTGCGACTCTGGTGGTGAGGGTGGCAAGTAGGTGGCCTTTGGCTCAGCTGGTGGCAGATAGGTAGCCTTAGGTGCCGGTGGAGGTGGTGGTGGGGGCAGACTTGGTGCAACCTTGGGTGGCAGATACTTTGGTGCCGGTGCTGCAGCGGGCAGATAAGTCTTCTCTGGCTCAGCAGGGGGCAGATACTTTGTCTCGGGCTGTGCTGGAGGCAGATACTTGGAGCGTGGCTTCTGTGGTGGCAGGTACTCCGTCTTGGGCTGCTTGGCCGGTGGTGGTGGTGGCGGTGGGGGCAAGCTGGGTGCTACCTTGGGTGGCAGATACTTCTCAGCTGGCTTGGCAGCGGGCAAGTAGGTGCTGCTTGGCTTCGCTGGTGGCAGATACTCCGACTTGGGAGGGGGCAGGTATTCTGGCTTGGGTGGGGGCAGATACTCTGGCTTGGGTGGGGGCAGATACGCCGGCTTGGGTGGGGGCAGATACTCCGGCTTTGGTGGTGCGGGTGCTGCATAGTTATAGCCAGCGGGATGTTGCTGGTTCAGTCCTTTGAAGTGCAGATCGAAGTGAAGACCAGGCGACTGGTGGCTCGAATGGGAATCCTGATGATGCGAGTGCGAATCCTCGTGATGGTGATGAGGATCGTAATGAGAGTCGTGGTGCGAATCGTAGTGCGAATCATGGTGCGAATCGTAATGCGAGTCGTGGTGATGCGAGTCGTGATGATGATGATCACCACCACCTCCAAACAGATGGGATACGTCAGCCTGTGCTGTGGCGCACAGAGCCGCGACGGCCAAGAGGATGCACAATGGTTTCTGGAAGAGTTGCAAATGGGTTAGTCCAAAGGATGATCCCAACCTTTCTCTGGTCTTTATTTACCATTTCAATGCGGGATGAGTTGCTGTCCAAGGTAGATGCTGCTGCTGTTTGCAGACAACTGAATGTAATGCCCTGATCGCTGACGTTTTAGCTTTTATACGTTGTGGATCGCCGAACGATATTGCAGCTGAGATAGTGCCCTAAGCGGCGTCTCCAGCTTAGCTTTGGGAAATAATTAATATTTGTTTTTGTTTGCTTTGTTTTGGCCTTTTTCGCTTTCGACCAAACAAAGGCCAACGCATAATTTGCCTACCCGTTGTCGTTGTTGTTGATTTTGTGGTTTTCTTCACACTTTTCTGGGTTTTCATGAACTTGAAGACGCAGAGCCAATTATAGACGTGTGTTTTTGAACGACGCGCTCCACATCTATTTTCGAAAAAACGATGAAAAAAAAACAATTAAATCGATTTCGACTCTTAATTGAGCCCAGAGCAACAAACCCGAGATACGAGTGGCATTCATGAATATGCAGTCCAAGTGAATAAGGAAATTTGGAGTTTGAACTTCCACTTCGAAGTTGGGACAATTGGCCGGTGATTGAATTAGACAAGATTGATATCAATTGGCTAACAGACGTGTTTTATTTTACATATTTGGGAACTTATATAAAGCGACTACGACTAGGCAAAACGGTACAAACAACATTCCGGGCGGGTGGTAGGTCAACAATCAACAAAGGTGGGGGAAGGGAGTGGGGTAAGGGGTTGCAGCTTAGAAGATGAACGGCTCGGCGGGTGCATCATAGCGATAGCCATGCTCCTCGGGCAATTCCTCCTCAATGACAATGGGTGGCAGGTAGGTGGGAGCAGGCGTGGGTGGGGGAGTTGTGGTGGTTCTCCTGGTGGTAGTGGTGGGTGGTGGTGGAGGCAGATAAGTGGGAGCTGGCGTGGGTGCAGGTGTTGTCGTTGTTGTAGTGGTTGTTGTGGTGGTAGTTGGTGGTGGTGGTGGTGGAGGAGGCAGATAGGTGGGCACAGGTGTTGGTCTACGTGTGGTGGTTGTTGTTGTTGTCGTCGTTGGTGGTGGAGGTGGCAAGTAGGTGGGCACTGGCGTTGGTGGTGGAGGTGGCAGGTAAGTGGGCGCTGGTGTGGGTGCTGGCGTCGTTGTTGTTGTTGTGCTGGCAATCACAAATGGCACAATCGGCTTGGGGTAATCGTAACCATATCCATGCTCCTCAGCGTGATGGTGGTGCTCGTCGTGATGGTGTCCCTCGGCGTGATGCTGCGCCAGCAACTCCGGCGACAGATGAGAGACATCAGCTGCGGCCAAAGCCAACATGCAAGTGGCAAAGACAAGGCTAAGGAATGCGTTCTGCAGGGTTAAGGAAAAGAAACACAATTAGACATATATCTATATATAGATCACGAGATCAGTGAGCACGCACCATGTTACACCTTGAGCTGTTAAACCGTAAATGATTGACCAATAGCCATGGCACCTGTTTATTTATAGCACCACAATTCTAAACAGTTCGACACTCTGACTGACTCCGACTGCGTGCTGTCCATGGCTCAAAAGGCCAATTATTATTATTTAAATCGATATGCCGTTGCTCGATTATTATTATATGTATGTATTCTTTGTGTATCTTTATCTGCAGCTCTATCTGTATCTGTATTTGTATGCGTATCTATATCTGTATCTGTTTGTTCATTATGCATTATTTACGATCGGTATTCTCTTAGGCGCGTTGAAGTTTTGTTTCTCGTCAACTCCAATGCTCGTGAGCATTTTCATCAACGTCGTCATAGTGCGGCACAAAGAAACTTCTTGTTGTTGTTGTTGGTGTTGGTGGCGCTGCGCTGCGTTAAGCTGCGCTTCCGACCTACGGTCAGAGCATTCAGTTCCGCCGCTGGCAGCGTTGTAAGCGCACTACGCGCTGCCCCTGCCTGAGTGTCATAAATCATTTAGACTTCATTTATAATAATTACGCTCGTCTTAAGAAGTTGTTGGAGTGGTCAGTGGTTTCATGGCCCTCTGCCACAGACAATAAAGTTGTCTCCGGGCTCTCTGTCAGCTGAAGCTTCTCTTAGCGCTCTTGATACTTTTGCGGAAGCGTTTCTAATTCAGCATCGTAACTGTGCTACCTACATGCTACCTACAAAGGGCGAGAACTAGTCCGAAGAGGTCTTCATATGTTCTCGTAACACAGACAGAACCGCCGTAAAGTGAGACAAATTGTTAGGTAATTTGGCAGCATCGTTTAAACAGATCATTAGTTCGATTAGAAGTCACGATTCGTTTTACGATCTACCCCGACAAGTAAAACATACAATCGCATCTCGTCTCGTTTCGTCTTGTCTTGTCGTTTCAACTATCACTTTTGTTTTTCGCCTCTTGAAGACATCTTCGGTTTGCTAATTAATGCGGGTTGTTGAACCGCCAACGAACCGAGAGATTATCAAAAAGACTTTGACTATCGATTGCTGTGGCGTGTGCTCGATTGTTTCTGCTCGCATTTTAGCGCATTTTACGTAATTGGAATATATAATATATATAATATGGAAATAATTAAATTAATTGCGTGATGTTGCGTGCGGGCAAAACGATGCCTTGTTGTGTAGGTGCCGCACACAAATTAATAGGCCTCCGCATTGGTTTCTACAAGTCGACAAAATGTGCAAAAAACCTAGAGACTTCTTTAGCTGAAACCAGTTTTTGTTAGACATTTAAAGACATAAAACATAAAGAGCATATCATCGAGACTTGTGTGTGTATATTTATTAGGATTGAGTCCAAATGGTCACAATAGATATCTTATTGATTTCATTCTAAGCGCCGTCCAAGGCAAGGCAAGCGCTCAAGCCCTTGGCCAGAGGTGAAAGGTGTTTCAGTGTCTTTTAGATTTTTATTTATTTTGATAAAACTTTGGTACAAACAAATACTCTTAACTATGCGGAGGGGGGCTTAACTCTTGAAGCGACGGCTGGGCACTTCATAGGCATAACCATGGCCCTTGGATGAGGCATAGATGGCGCTGTCGACGCTCGCTGCTGCCTCAGATTCAGATTCTTCGGCTTGACCCAGTTCCGCATCCGATGGCGCCACGGGAATGGCATCCTGAGGAAATTCATCTCCGGTGGGGAACTCATTGTTCAGCTCCAGTTCCAACTCACTAACCTTGGGTACATCATACACAAATCCATTGCCCGAGCGCACCAACTGCGAAACATCCGCGCAGACACAATGCCAACAGAGCACAGCCAGAAGAGTCCAAATAAACAGACGCTGTGCAGAAGATTTGAATTGTAAATTGTGTTTATAGAACGGTGGCAGCACTTACCATTTTATTAGAGGGAATCTTACAGAATGCCTGAGAAATATTCAAAACGTTTTATGGTTTCCAGCAACGTAGCTCGCACGAATGCAGCCAACGGCGCCGCGACACAAACTATTTATACTTCTATATCTTTGCAGATCGTGTTTGCTTTTGGTTCAGTTTATTAATTGCGCTGATGCTGCTGTTGCTGTTGCTGCTGTGACTGTTGATGCTGTTGCTGCTGGTGATGCTGATGCTGGCGATGCTGTAGCTGTTTCTGTTGCTGTTGCTGCTTGTCAAGCAACAAGCATTCGATAGTTAGAGCGGCCCTAGATAAATACACGGCAAGATCGAAGCACTCCAAATACAAAATGCTATACAACAGCATCGCCTCATTGTCAAGGCCAAGACTTGTTTTGTTTGTTGTTTGCTGTGTGAGGGGTCAAGTGTCAGTGCGTTGGTTCATTCGTCGTTTCACTCATGCGGCTTTGTCTTCAGATTTGAATTAATGATTCCTTCTATGGCTCTCTGTCTGTGGCATCCATCACGTGCGCTCCACTAAAGATGTTGTAAGCATGCCAAAAGTATTCAGTATTTAGTCTAATCAATTATGCCCGCAACTCAGCTGGAATAGAATTGATTCTATTCCAGCTGAGTTGCTCAGATTGATCTGAGCCCGTATCCAATCATCTAAAACAGACACACTGACTGTCAACAGTTTCGGCACATTTCCGTTTCATTAGTATGTATTTTATTGCCAAGCAAATTAAACTCGAGCAATTTGTCTTTGTCAACTTTGACAATTTGATTGTCGCTTTCGAGTTGACAGCCATGAACAGGCAGCGTTCTATGTATTCTACCTTTGACCCATGCAACGTGCCGACATCATCATGCTGACGAGGGAATTCTGCATCCTAACTGGTCCCACGTTGCGCAGATTTTGACAACTGCCAAATCGCATCTTTTTTTTATATACTCAACGATTTCTTTATGCGCTCGACAGTTCATCTGAGCTGCTCTTCTCTCTTGCCTTGGTCTTTGCGGAGCTTTCGTAGTTCTTATCTTTCGATTTATGTCTTTCTTGGACAAAACACAAACAAGATACTTGACCGGCTTTTGTTTTAGTTTGATGGTTTGAAAACACGATGAGGCTTTCAAGTAATATCTATAGCATACTCTGAGACCACAAGTTTATCAACTAAAATAGTGAAATACTTTTGGGCGCCATAAAGTATTAAGTAACATAGAAGGTATTTTTCATATTTTAGTTTAGAAAATCTTCCCAAGTTATTGTTATACGCTTTTACTGCCTGTAGTAATCGAAAAAATATGTGACAGACAGATGAAGAAGTCGCTGAGCCCAAAAACTATATAAATTCTTGATAGCATAAATGGCAAGTCGATATATCCATGTTCATCGGTCCGTTGATGTTTCGAAGTGTCTGTCTGTTTAAAAACCTAGATTCCAAAGATTGTAATAGCTACAATTGTCGAATATTGCGATATTTCTGGTATTCGCCGCCTACAAGTATGCAATACGGAATAATCTTGATAAAGAAGTTAAATATTGAAGAAATAGTGTTGGTGAATAATCGGTAGTACAACAGTCATGCAACCTATTGTAAGGGGATAGCGAGGAACAATTGAGAGAGAAATTATAGATTTTATAATTTTAATGCAATCCATTTAGACACGATGGAAGTTATTACGATAAGAAGAAACAAGCTGTGGTAGACTTAACTCATACGCTCTCTACTAAAAAGCTAGAGTTAATGTATAAAATAGAGAGAGAGTTTGATTGGCTAGACTAATATCAACACTAATATCATCAAAGTAAGAAGGACCCTTCACATCTTAACCCTTACTTCTATAAATTATAACTTATAACCCTTAAGATGATAAAGAAAATATTTTAAAAAGTGTTTTCAATCTAGAAGTCTATAAAAAATATGTAAACTTTTCTTTTCATTTCATTTCGTTTCTTTTATTTAATTCGATATTTCTTTCATTCGTCATTTGCATTAATGGTCTAATACTAAAGGATGGATTTATTCCTAATTAGATGAAGCTTTCTAGTATTCGAAAGAAGGCTCGGGGTCGTTGGGGTAGCTGTAGCCCTGGTGAGCAGGCTCTGGCTGGTAGACTGGCTCGGGAATACGGACCTCTGGCTTGTAGACGGGTGCCACAGGCTGGGGCTTGTAGACAGGAGCAACAGGCTGGGGCTTGTAGACAGGGGCCACAGGCTGGGGCTTGTACACTGGAGCCACTGGCTTGGGTGCAACAGGCTGGGGCTTGTAGACAACTGGAGCAGGGGTGACCACCTTCTGGACAACAGGAGGCAGGTACTCGTTGTTGGGAGCAACAGGTGCTGGCTTGTAGACTGGAGCCACTGGCTTAGGTGCAACGGGAGCTGGCTTGTAGACGGGGGCAACTGGAGCTGGCTTGTAGACAGGAGCCACTGGAGCTGGCTTGTAGACTGGTGCAACGGGCTTAGGTGCCACAGGCTGGGGCTTGTAGACAACTGGAGCGGGGGTCACAACCTTCTGGACCACAGGGGGCAGGTACTCGTTGTTGGGAGCAACAGGCTGGGGCTTGTAGACTGGAGCCACTGGCTTGGGTGCAACGGGAGCGGGCTTGTAGACTGGAGCAACTGGCTTGGGAGCAACAGGAGCGGGCTTGTAGACGGGAGCCACTGGAGCTGGCTTGTACACAGGGGCCACTGGCTTAGGTGCCACAGGCTGGGGCTTGTAGACGACTGGAGCGGGGGTGACAACCTTCTGGACAACAGGAGGCAGGTACTCGTTGTTGGGCTTCACGGGAGCAACAGGAGCTGGCTTGTAGACTGGAGCCACTGGCTTGGGAGCCACTGGCTTGGGAGCCACAGGCGCTGGCTTGTAGACGGGGGCAACGGGCTTGGGTGCCACTGGCTGGGGCTTGTAGACCACTGGAGCAGGAGTAACGATGGTCTTGACAGGGGGCAGGTATTCTGGTGCGGGCTCGAACTTGACGGCAGGCTGGCCATAGTGGTAACCATCCTCCTTCAGGAGTCCAGCTGGAGTAGGAGCGGGCTTCTGGTAGACAACAGGAGCAGGCTTCTCGTAGACAACGGGAGCAGGCTTCTGGTACACAACAGGAGCGGGCTTCTCATAGACAACAGGAGCGGGCTTCTGGTAGACAACGGGAGCGGGCTTCTCGTACACGACGGGAGCGGGCTTCTCGTAGACAACAGGAGCGGGCTTCTGGTAGACAACAGGAGCGGGCTTCTGGTAGACAACTGGAGCGGGCTGCTCGTACACGACGGGCGCGGGCTTCTCGTACACAACTGGAGTTGGCACATCAATCACGAACTGCTTCTGGGGCTGCTGGTAATGGTATCCATCTTCTTGCAGGTTGTCGCTGTTCGAGAACAGGTGCGAAACATCAGCACTGACGGCTGCCACCAGGGCGAAGACAATCAGGAATTTCTGCAAATGAATCGATCGATCACATGTTAAGAGAGTTCCAGGAATCACCCAACTAGCTGTATAAACAACAGACTAGTTGGCTAAGTTTTAAAGCACGTTTCGCGATGATATAAGCTCAAAATTTATGTTTTTTTATTTGCATGCTTCACGGTAAGATGATTTTATCTCTTCACGTCTCAGTTATCCTCTGCTATTTGCACAGTTCTGTTTCTTACCATTTTGCGCAGATCCAAATTCACACCACGAATGTTGAAATATCACTGTGTTGGCGATCAAGACTACGACATTATTTATACGTCGGCATAGTCGCCGTCGTCGTCGTCAGCATCGTCGGTTCAGGATAGCTTCGACTATCCAAAAATGTATTCGGCATAAAGCAGAATCTTCTCGACAACACAAAACAGCCCCAGCACTATCGTCATCGATTAACTTTGCCGAATCCGAACCTGATTGGGCTGGTTAACCGGCTGTGACAGAACGACACCCATAAAATTATTCTTCTCGCTCTGGGGCTGTTCCCAAGCGTTATACATTTAAATACAATGAAATACCAAGATATCAGCAGGCAGACAAATTTAGTAAATAAAACAAAATATCATAAGAAAGTGTTGCAAAACGTATACATACCCTTTCGAACAGGTCGATAAATTACCATCAGCTGTTTATCAGATTGAATGAGGAAAGAAGTTTATTCATTAATATTAGCAAAACGAGTTGGGTGTCAAGTAGTTGGCAAATGTTTATATACCCTTCTGGGTAAGTGTATAGATATCGTTTCATGGCTTAATTAATGCAAAAGCATTAAATACTAAACAATGAATTTTATAATAGGAATCGTTCGAATAGACATACCATTAAAAAGGCCTATATGTTCCTGTTAGATTTATCACCTCGGTCTGGCAATTTCGCACTATACTCGAACTTGAACAGAGATACTCTTTATTTTCCGTCTGGCATGCGGTCCATATAAACCCAATCGATATTTTATGGTTATTAATGAAACATTGGCTCAATATAAATGTGCCCAGAATGAAATTTTATACTATGTTTTATTTATGAGATGAGAACCCATTTGAACTCGCACACAATTTGCATGAGATCGAAACAGTTCCGCCACCAGTTATGAGGCCTCAATTACTCACAAGCAGGTCCCGACCAGACGGCGGGACGGCCAACGAAACCAACAAAAAAAAAACCTGGTCAGGCAAAAACCTTCAAGCATAAATTGTGTGCCATATATAAAGAATGAAACCAGTTTTGGACGAAGGGCTCAACCCGAACTATGCCACGAAGCAACCTTTGCGAAGATAACGTATCCCACTCAATTCCTTGATCACTCTTGACCTATAAGACAACTTTTTCCTGCTACAGTGGGCAATAAATATTCGAACAATGCTTTTTTTGGGTACTGCTAATATGGGAAGATCAGTCGGCAACTCTTCTCTGTACTCACACACAATACACATTGTATATAACTGTTTATCAATAAAACTTGCATCGTTAATTAGTGTTTAGCGCTCGCCGTTTGATTAGCACGCAATTAACTCAAGTTAAGATTGGCCTTGCCATATTTGGGGTCGTATTGGTTTGATTGTTAAGCCTAAAGTTTTGCAGCTTACCCAGAAACAATCCAATCTGCTGACTCTTCCTGAACTAAAATATTTTATTCATTCAAATTCATATTCAAATTTTGCACAAAAAAAAATCTACATATGTTTACCAAAACTCGGGACTTTTTTTTGTATTCCAAAAATATTACGATTAATGAATTGTAACGGGAAGGGTATACCAAAATGAGCAGACGGTTTGTTGCTAAGACAGTTAAGTAAATTTATGCTATTCTACTGCATCAACTGGTTTTAAAATTCAGTTAGTTTGCTTGTTAATTTTTTGGCAATATTCAATTAGGGTATTTTATAGTCAATCTACTAAAATTTAGTCAGTCTACATGTTGATAAAATTGTGCCGGTTTTTGGACTAAAATAGAATTTGTTCTAGACGGGTTTTTCCATTAGCTCTGTGTAGTGAACCCAAAGGGCCCAGACACACACTTCTTTTGTCTTCCTAATTGCGATTATCATAATTCTTTCCCTCCTCACTACATCAATCATATATGAACTTATGAAATGTTCTTAGAATTACGCATAAATGATATCTAGTTTTTAGTCACCAATTTGTCAGGGGTTTTGTTTGAGTTCGATGTCTAACTGTTAATCATACGATGATGGTAGTCACTGGAATTTTAAATCTTTTCAGTTGACCCTGAGTAGCCTTACTCATGAAGCCATTAAGCCACATCGGATCATTCACTTTTGCTTTCTTAGCGGAGTTTTGGTGAGTTTATGGATTCGCAAACTTTGCGATGAGTTGCTCTACAGCGACCACAAGCGCAGTCGGCAACGGTTTACTGTATTAATATTAACTGTATTAAGTTTCCGGCATTTAAATGGAAGCCAATTCAAATGTGTGTAGTCCACATTCAGATCAGCTCTGATTACTTCATCACAGATGAAAACAGAAATTAACAAATTTTTCGGTTCATTAGATGGCGTACGTTAAATGTCAAAATAAAAGAGGGTAAACGAGTTTCAGTCAGTTAATAATTATTAAGCATGTATAAGGTTACAAACAGATGGGTATATACACTTTAATGGATGTTTGAAGTCCCCATACTGGTATAATTAAGAATAGCCTATGCTTTATAGGTCTATATTTTTCCTATCAATTATGAATGTGTTCATGGAAATGCAAATGTTATTGGCCAGTGTTGTCAGCAACTGAAATAGAGTTAAATACGCAAAATTGTATCCCAAAACGATAGAATAGAATTCTAAAATCAGAAAAAAATACACTTTGATACAATGCAACCGGTTCTATTAGTGGTTTTATTTTTGTGAATTTCAGGTATATTAACCAAGCATAAATTTAGCTGATAGCAGATGATTAGAAGAGTTCTGTTTCGTTCCAATAGATTGTGTTGTGACAAACGCAAAGCCTGTCCAAGAATGTCGCGCTTGAAAACGTGCAAAACCGCATATGAAATTGAATTTGAATTTAATTAACTAACTAACTAACTAACTAATAAAACAACAAATGAAAACAAATCCATGACTGTGTACGTATGTACCCGTCAAAGCAGTGCGATCTGTATGCAAGTGTGCAGAGGTCGAACGATAGCAGAGACTAAATAACTCATTAATTAATAATTAATTCAGCACATTACCCATACGCCGCATGTGTCCAGATCACCATAAAGCGCACATAAATTCTAAATATAATTTAACAGTGGCAATAAAACTTAACAGTATCGGTTCTTGTCCAAGCTAAGAATGTTAACTGTCTCTGTTGCCAAATAAACAGGTTTTACCTTGCTCCAGTTGCTGTTGCTGCAAATGTGAAATTGATCTAGGAAAGGAACCTAGGAACTTAACATTTCTGGTTTAATTCCCCGCTAAATATGTTAACTATACTTTTCAGCGACTTTTTGTGGGCAAGATCGATTGATTGTATATAATTATTTACTGCTCTTGCTTTGTAATTTAGCAAGCGGAATCGATTGACGATGATAATGTCTGCACCATCGCCCACCAATGTATTTAGAGTCAGCGAATCCCTCGATTGAATAATTCCCTTTATTCAAAATTGGTTTGTGGTTTATCCCACGTCCGCGACTATATTCAAATGCTAATTCCCTATGGAATAAGTTCTGGAAATATAGAATTATGTTGGCTTTATTAGCATTTTACCTAAAAGAGAAACCGAAGAATAAAGAATACCACAAAAAACAACCAAAGTCATCATAAATATATAGATAAATAAACTGAGACCGGCCTTATCGTCGATCGCAAAACCAATAGACAAAACGGCCAAGTTCGTTATGGCAAGAAGACAATGAACCTTTGAGGGGTGCCTAGATAGTTTTTGTACTGCTTTGAACTCATCGTTCTGTAGATTAAAGACGTCAAGAGCCAAGCGCCAGACGCCATTCAGATTTGATTAATTAATCAATCTGCTAACAGGAACATTCGGTTAATATACTATCTACACCATCTGATCTAGTGGAACTTGCTTTATGAACTGCGAAACTGACCGATCTAAAGTTGTATTAACAACAATAGTTGCAACAGCTACTGCTTGATTATGAAAAACAAACATATTAATTTATGAAGCATCTGCACCATAAGTTTGGCTTAGTCCATACACAGTTGATAATTATACATTCGAAACTTTGTTTAGTTGAAATCAGGTTTGAGCTATTTTCAACCAAAATAATTTGAAGATATGCCTTATAAATATTCATGGATGGCAATTCCTTTTGCCAGTGACAACAATAAATGAGGGAGTTTAATAAGCAAACTACCCAGCTGGGTGCCTTGCTGGCTGATAAAGACGCCGACCTGCTGCTGTGGCTAATGCGGCAAATTTGTTTAGCTGCAAACAGAAAGAAGAAATCATGCAAAAATAGAAAAAAAGAAATACATAATTTGCAGGCGCTTTGATTGATGATACACATTACTTCCGTTTGCGAGCGACTCGTATAAAAGTAATGGGCGATTGCTGGAAATTATTATTCGAGACTTTGTCTTATCAGCAAGCGGAACATTCAAAATGGTAAATAAACTCAGCGCTTCGCTTCGCTTATGGATTAATATACTAAAGATGCCTTTGTGGTCCTTGCAGAAATTCTTCATCCTTACTTTGGCTCTGGTGGGTTGCGTTGCAGCCGAGTCTGGCTACAACTATGCCAACCCTGGATCGTCGGCAGCTGCTTCTGTTGCGGCTCCAGTGAGAACCTATGTGCCACCCGCACCAGCTGCCTCGGCTCCAGCTCCAGTCTTCCACTCCGCTCCTGCTCCAGCTCCAGCACCAGTCTTCCACGCTGCTTCCTCGGCACCAGCTCCAGTCTTCCATGCCGCTCCCTCGGCACCCGCTCCAGTCTTCCACTCTGCTCCCGCACCAGTCTTCCAGGCTGCTGAGTCTGCACCTGCACCAGCTAGAACTTATGTGCCACCTGCACCAGTGCGTGCTGCTCCTCAGGTCCACCACCATGCCCCAGCACCTGCTCCAGTCCGCCACCACGTTGCTGCCTCTGCCCCAGCTGTCTCCTTTGCCTCTGCTGAGTCTGCACCTGCTCCATCCAGGTCCTATGTACCACCTGCACCAGTGCGTGCTGCTCCTCAGGTTCACCACCACGCTGCTGCCTCTGCTCCCGTGCAGTCCTTCGCTCCCGCACCCGCCCCAGTGCAGTCCTTCGCTCCCGCTCCAGTTGCCGCTCCAGCTCCCTCTTTCGAGTCCTTCGAGTCATCCTCCTTCGAGGGTGCTGCCTCTGCTCCAGTTGGCTCCAACGCTGGCTACCAGTACAGGACCGTGCGTCGTCGCGTGCACAAGAACCGTGCTTAAACTCCATAACGACATAACGATCGAAAAATCTATGCAATAAAATATTTCAAAACGACTTCACAGTTTCTTGTTCTTCTAATGTGTGCTAACATTTTGCACTGACTGTAGCACACGCCTCCTTGGTTATTCAACCTGCTGATTGCACACGCCGTTCGCAATGCAAGCTCCTCCATAAATTTAGTCGTCTTTGATCTGAGAGATTTGCGGTGTATTAGAACATTCATTTGAATACACAATGATCGCATTCAATACAGACAAATGGGTCACATCGAGTGCTCATTGGGTTTCTCACGCTCGCTAACAGGTTCTTGTCCATTTTGAAGTGCACGATGCACAAACGATTTGGTATATAATTGAAGCAAGGCGACTTCAGTGACACAAACGCAATGGTAAGCACATGACAAGTGGAGTACCAGCAGCCCAATGGACTAATCTATCCCCATCCCCTACAGGAGTTGTTCCGATCCTTGTTGGTTGCCCTGCTGCTGGTGGGTTGCTTGGCTGAGGTTTCGCTGGCGAAACATCATAAGCACAAGCGGTATCACTACGAGGACGATGATGATGATCGTCATTATCTACCGCCAGCGGAGCGTGACTCGGATGCATATTACCACAAGGAGAAGCACACCAGCGAACGCGTTTCCTATCACCAGGATGAGGATGAGAATGAGCCAAAGCGCGTGGATCACTACCATCACTACGACAAGAAGCCTGAGGTTAAGACCAAGCATATTCACTACCAGCAGCCCAGTCCCGTAGTACGCACTGCCGAAATACTGACGCCTGCTGCATCCCAGATCGTTACTCGTCGCACTCGTCCCAATCGCGTGCTCTACGCTACTGCACCCAATTCCGTCTTCCACACGCAGATCAATGTGCAATCACAGGACTCTGAGTTGAACTCGCAAATCACAGGATCTCCAGCTGGTGTGCAAGTTCCTATTGGAGCACAGTTGCCAACTGGTGCTCTGGCACCGATTGGAGCTCAGTTGCCAACAGGTGCCCAAGCTCCAATCGGAGCACAGTTGCCAACAAGTGCCCAAGTGCCAAACGGAGCACAGTCTCCTGTAACTTCCTTGCCCAATTGCCAGTTTCCAGTAGCAGGTAATCCTCCAGCTGGCTGTCGTGCTCTCGATCCAACTGGTGCACAGTTGGGTACTGGTGCTCTGGCGCCCAACAATGGACCTCCAGCAGGTGGACAGTTGCCCACGGGTGCCTTCCCTAACAATGGATTACCAGCAGGCGGACAACTGCCAACGAATGCTGTGCCAGCTGGTGGACAATTGCCTACCAATGGCTTTCCTAATGGTGGTCAGCTACCTACCAATGGTTTCCCACTTGGCGGACAGTTGCCTGCCAATGCTGTTGCTCCAGCTGGTGGCCCTTTGGGCAATGGCAACAATTTATTCGTTGATCCCTCGCTGGGCGCTCAGCTCGGCAATGGAAATCAGCAGAATGGATTTGGATTGGGTAATCAGAATCTCTTTACTCCTGCAGTTGGTGGTCAGTTGCAGCTCACTGGACAAGTTCCTTTGGTTGGTGCCCAGGCACCTGTTGCTCAACGTCCAAGCTCAGTATTGATTCAATTTGATCCCGTGGTAGGCGCACAAGCACCAGTCGGGCAGCAACCTTTAATCGGTGCTCAGTTGGGCACGGGACAGCAACCTCTACTTGGTGCTCAATTGGGTACCGGACAGCTGCCTCTTCTTGGTGTCCAGCTGGGAACTGGTCAGCAACCTCTACTAGGTGCTCAAGTGGGTACCGGGCAGCAACCTCTTCTTGCAGCTCAACTAGGTAATGGTCAACAACCTATACTGGGTGCCCAGTTGGGCACTGGAGCTTTACCAAATGGTCAACAACCCATCCTGGGTGCCCAGTTGGGCACTGGTGCTGTACCAAATGGACAACAACCTATTCTAGGCGCTCAATTGGGCACTGGTGCTGTACCAAATGGACAACAACCTATTCTAGGCGCTCAATTGGGTACTGGAGCCATACCAAATGGCCAACAACCTATTCTCGGTGCCCAGTTGGGCACTGGAGCTGCACCAAATGGACAACAACCTATTCTCGGTGCCCAGTTAGGTACTGGAGCTATACCAAATGGTCAACAGCCAGTCTTAGGCGCCCAGTTGCCAACATCGGCGTTGGCACCATTTGATCCCACATTTGGTGGACAGCTGCCCACCTCAGCTCAAGCAGCTGGCAATGGAAATCCAGCTACACCTGGACAACTTTTAAATGCTCGTCGTCGCAACCTTCGCCAGCGCAATCGCTCAAACTACCAAGGTCTCAATGTGGTCAATGGCAACGTGTTTGGTCAACCCAATGTGCAGGGCCCCACCAATGCTGTGGGCAATCAGCAGGACACAAATATTATTGATGGCAACTTCTACAGTTATCCGGGGCATTATCAGCGTAGATTGTTGAGGGTGAATGGCAATCGACGCGGTGTGCTGCTGACTGATGGCGACTATGATGATTATGATACTGGAATAACCTCCACTGATCTTGGCTTGGCAGCTAGCTCACCTGAGCTCGCTTATGCAACTCCAGAGAAGAAGAAGTCGAACAATGATTACGAAACAGCTGCCTCAGAACATCACGATGAGTATCGCGACGATGGTTACCATTACAAGAATCCCAGGCGTATCAAGTGAGATGTGTTCTCTATACATTATTGTATTTTACAAAATAAATCATAGCAAGTGCTAAAAGAGCAGATCAAAAATTTAAAATGTGTTGCCATCTTTTGGGCAGATTTATAAAATGGACGCCGGGTTCATTTCCGCTTAGCCAAGTCGAGCTTAAAAGCTTAATTTATCAAAATGAGAATAAAGCTGGCTTTGCTAAACTTTTGTGAAGAGATTTACACACGACTACATGGTATTTTTTTAGTTGGAGTGAAGAATTGTGGACAAGATTGACGTAGGTTAGAAGGAAAATAATAGATAGTCTAGCAAACTAGAAACACTCTTCTACATCCACTCTTAGTTCAACTCTCTTCAGTCTGATTAGTCTCAAATAAAAGCTATCTATGTATATGCTTATATGTTTGTCTGGCAAACTAGTTCAGCGCCGCACAAGCTTGCAGCACAATGGAAACAGATACACAGGTCATGCAAGTTTTGGACATAATAGAAAGGAAGATGAACACATTTGGTCGCAACAAAATCAATTGCCAGCATAAATTAATGCGTTCGTTTAGACACGATTCTCATGCAAATTCAATACGTCAACAAAGAGTAAAAAAAATGTATAAGAAATATACAGAAATAAACAAATTGAACCAATCGAATTTGTAAAGAAAAAAACAAAAACTACAAATAATATACATAAATATACCCGGCTAGCTGGGGTACATCTTCAATCTGGGCAGAGGTAAATATGATGCGTGTGTCATGCAAAAAGGTATTGTGGGTAAACTAAGGCGGGTCTCACATACACAAACACACAGGGTGTCATGTGACATATACAGTGTATTCATAGTAAGCTTATTGTTTGCCATCGATGTCAATATTTGGCAGACAACTCTTAAATCATAGATGATCTCGCATATCTTCCCATGCTGTAGGTCATCATCGCCAGCACAGTGGCAGTGTCATTGGCTATGGTAATCGAAACTGCAGTCATTATATATGCAAACTAGATCATTAGCTTATCGATTAATTAGTCGATCGTTGTAATCTCGTGCCCCAATCGACCTCTCTCTCTCTCTCTCTCTCCAATAAATCATTGTAGCTCAGTGAGGCGAATATATTAAAAACGGAGCATGTAAAATAAAGCTGATAATTTGTGAAAATAAAATCTATAAATTTATGGCACACACTTCGCGCATGAGTAAGAATCTTTCGAGCTGGGACTTTGCATAAATTTATCGGGTGAGCTATCGCGCCGCAGCGTCTGTGTTGACCCGGCTCGTGTTTCTATTTGTATCGCTGTTTGGACCCTCTGGCTCTGATTACAGAAATAAATTTGTTTCCAAAATGTGTGCGAATTTTCTGTTGCTTTTTTCGCTTTTTGTTTGTTTCTTTCTTTGTAGCTATGCAAAGCGAGTGCGGCGGTGGCGGCGGCGGATCACATCTCAGAGTTGAGCATGCAGAGATATAGAGAGCGGGAGGCTGGAGTTCAATGATCCGCACGAGGCACCACTATGGGCATTTCTATGGCCCGGTAATTGTGTACGCCCCGCTTAATTGGCACATCACTTAATATGTGTTTCATATGCGTGTGTGTGTTGAAGTTGTGGGAACTGCGTGGCCAAAAAGGGCTGCCCTAGGCTTACGTCATATGCCAAACATAGCAACCGAGCTGGAACAGAACCCACAAGCATTACAAATGATTCTGTATGCCAAGTGATTAATTCATAGCACTCAGATACAAATTATTAATCTCATAGCCAGCAGGCAGCTGAAACTACTTGAACCCTTGATCGGCAACCCACACACACACACACACCTACACACAGAGTCTGCACGCACTCTCACACCTATAGAAGAATTGATGCTGGCTTCAGATTCGAAAGGAACTTGCCAAATTTCTTGTGCCACGCGTATGAATTTTTAATGACCCGGCCGCGTGTTGGAAGTGTGCGCAAGTTTGTTATTATGATTTTATTTATTATTTTTAATTTCGTTATTTCTTAGTTTTTTTTAGCTTTTTTTGGTGCTGAAGATGAGATCCATGTCGATGGCGGCGGCACTTTCTAGTCGCTGTGCTGGCTGCCTGCTTAGACGATATTCGAAGAGAGAAAGAAACTGGTTTCCAGAATGATTTATCATACATTTAAATTAAACAAAAGAGAAAAAATAAAAAGAGCATCAAAAGACAAAAGCTTAATTTATCATAAAAGACTAAAACGTGTACTTAACAAGAAAGATGTTGGCCATTAGGAAGTCTTAAGATGTATACTCTATGAGAAGCATGAAGCGCGAAATAAAGATAACGGCTCTGTTAATAATAAACATAAAAAATAATAAAAATACTTCATAATAAACACATCATTTTGGTTAGTTAATTACATAGGTGTTTAGAGCAGAGAGTTTTGCCACTTCAACACTTTTGGATACGCTCTGATTAGTTCATAGAAACACCCAATTCGCACTCTTTATAGGGTATGCGTTTAGAAAACTAAATTAAGGCGAGCGTGCGAGTAAGGAAAGGAAGCTACGAGAAAGAGGCTGCCTGTTAAAAAGCAGAATCCCATGCGAATAATATTAATTAAAACAGAATTTGCATAATTCAAGAGACCAAAGAAAAAGGTTTCTGTCAGACAGAGCGACGCGGTTGCCAAAAACTTGGCTACACTGCATGCCGTGTGCGCTACACTCCAGACACACCCCTTGTCCAAGCTGAGTTTTATGTTTATCACAGTGTAGCGCAGCTAACAGGCGACTATGCACGATCACAAGATGTAGTTGGGAACCATTGTTAACAGAGCCAGGCGACATATCTGTTCCCTGTTTATCTTCCTCGTTTTTAATGGGATGCTCGTCGGGATTTGTGTTGGCGTGGATACGTTAATATGTGCACATGATTTTTGGCCAACACTTTTATGTTTAATACCTATTATGATGAGACTTTTGTGTTTATTTTCGTGTGTTCTCGATTCTAGGGGACGGGTTGAGCTGCCTGGTTGCCGGCCATTCACTAATTTGCATATTTATGCCATTTCAGCATAAGCATTAATTCCGAAATGGCACTTTTAAGTGCTTGGACCGGCTAGTCGAGCTGCTGGGCTGCTGCTACCCTGCTGGGGCTGCTGCTAGAGAAGCAACCAGACCCAACGCCATAATAATTACGACGGTGATGTATTGTTCAGCATCAAGCGATCTGAACATTTATGGCCAACTGAAGCACTTCTAACAACAACGTGGAGTCTCTTCTCGTACTAAAAAAGGAACACAAAAGAACGAAATAGAATAGAATATAAATTAATAAAGTTAGTTTAGTATAATGAGCCCTGATTCGGACGTTAACTTGGATTGTTAATTCGCCAAGGCATCAATTGACCTGCCACTATCTCTTATTTTAATGCTGCACGCATACAGGAAATCAAATCTGTAGTTTCATTGTTTCTTCACTTCTCGGTTCTTTGATTTTTTATGCGAAAACTAGAACTCTATTTCATCAAATGTGGATGCATTGAATAGTGTTGCGCTCTTTATGATCGGCTCATTTTGGGTTTATAGCACTAGTCAATTAGCCAAGCGCCAAACTTGTACTATACATATCAAGATATGATAGATAATGGTGCTAGAAAGAGATATACCACCATCACGTGGCTCTGCTGCCGCCCACTCACATCTTTGCTGGCAGCGAACGATTTCGAGGGCTCTTCAAAATAGTTGACGGTACCAGGTACATTGGATGGCGTTGTCCAGCCTTGACTACGATAAATAATTATAATCATTATGTGTACTTCTGCGAATTATTAACAAACTTGAGTCATGTGAGACGAGCTGACTGAGCTCAGAGTTTAGATCTCTGTTCAGATCATCCTTCAACCGTACGGAACCAATTAGATCTTGGCGCCACTAACGAGCCAGCTGAGCCTGTTGTTATGGCACAGTTTAGCATTGATGCTATACTGGTACATGACTAAACATTTGCAATTCCTTATCGGTTCTGATTCCGATTCCGTTATGCCGCTATCATTAATCATGCGAATCGTTCTGCCATTGCTGCAGAGATTGAGCTAGAAGTATATACGATAGTATGTTTATAGCTAATAGTATTAGTATTTATAGCTCATATAAGTATGTTTCTCATTTCAAAACATATTTAGATCGAAGATTATAACATTTCTTATCTTTGCATATTTATGAAACGAATATTATGTGAATAATTTCGATAAGCGATCGAGTAGTTCGTTAGTTGTTGACGCTCAAATGAATATGAATTTAATACCTGATTGGGATGGGAATTTGGGGCAATATAGGCCTTTCAAAAATGTTGTTTTGATCATAGGCTTTTCATCAACGATATCAAAGTGTGACTATTGTTGTTCGTTTTTAGCGTGTTTCTCAGATTCATTCACTATTATATCCGGCATTTATTTTACGCACTAGATCAAATATAACAAAAATATGCCATCATTATAATATCTTTTTGTTCGGCCGAATGCCGCTCTTCAGCAGTTCCTTTAAATGATTAATGAACAACGGCGAACGACGACATGACAACAATGAGCCAAGGCATCACCAAGCAACAGCAACATCAAAGTCAACAGCAGCAGCAATAGCAACAACATCTGCGACAACAACAACAACACACAAATCATAAAGCAGTACATGGGTACAAGATTGTTTTATTTAAATGGGCAAAACTATATTGAAACACATAACTCAACAATTTGGATTTAAATCGGGCGCGATTGAAGAAGAAGAAGCAGAAAAGAGAAAAACACACACAGAAAAATTAAAATAAATTCACTCCCATAGTTTGAGTTGAGGTTGTGTGCGTTGAGCGTGTTGTCCATCAAATGTTTTGCATAAGATTAAAGAAAGCTCGCTGTGCGAATGTAAACGCTGACGTCGACGCTACGCGCCGCTCACCGGCCGCGGCGTTGCTGCCTCAGTCGCTGTCGCTGTCGAAATTAACATTGGCGCAGACGTCGCTGTTGTTGCCGCTCGCCGTTGCTGTGGTCAGTTAATTGAGCCACCGGAGAGGCTAAGAACTCGTGCAGAGCCAAGTGGTGCGAATTTACAGCGCGATCAAAGACGAAGCCGGCTAACGTTGACGTCGACGACGACGTCGACAGTGGCGTTCGCGTCGGCGTTGACGTTGACGCTAGTTTCGGTGACGCCAATGCAGGGCAGAGCTGCGAACGCTGTAATAAGCGGCCCAGAGAGAAGAATTTGTATAAATACCAAAAGGTTCTTCGTATTTCTTCATTAGAGTTTCGAATTTACTTGTGTGAACAAGCAACTCCAGCACTAAAGATGGTACGCCTCATCTCACAAGCTGCCTTGTGCACACCTCACATCCCCCATCGATCACTGAAGGACTTATCTCATCGCGTTTCTGACTATTCTGACCTATTCTGCTCTCTTTAATTTGCAGAAACTTTTCCTGATTGGTTTCGCTGTGATCGCAGCTGTGGCCGCTGATGTCAGCCACCTGTCGAACGAGTACTTGCCCCCCGCTCTGGAGGAGGCTCAGACCGTTGTTGAGCCCAGCAACCAGTACCTGGCTCCCGTTGGCGTTTCATCTATCGGAGATGAACAAGGTAGCCTTGCCGATGATGGATACCGTTACAAGACCCACAAGCGCGTTGTCCTCCGTCGTCACCGTCGTGATGTGAACGAGCTCTCCAACGAGTACCTGCCTCCTTTTGCTGCTCCCAGCAACGAGTACGTGGCTCCCGTCGCAGCTGAACAAGGTAGCCTTGCCGATGATGGATACCGTTACAAGACCCACAAGCGCGTTGTCCTCCGTCGTCACCGTCGTGATGTGAACGAGCTCTCCAACGAGTACCTGCCCCCTTTCGCTGCTCCCAGCAACGAGTACCTGGCTCCCGTCGAATCTGAACAAGGTAGCCTTGCCGATGATGGATACCGTTACAAGACCCACAAGCGTGTTGTCCTCCGTCGTCACCGTCGTGATGTGAACGAGCTCTCCAACGAGTACCTGCCACCCCAACAGGTTGCTGCCGCTCCATCCAACGAGTACCTGCCACCCCAACAGGTTGCCGCTCCCGTCCAGTATGCTCCCGTCCAGGTTGCTGCCCCTGCTCCCATTGAAGCCGTTCAGACCATTGAAGAACCTGTGCCAGCTCATGAGCTCGCCGATGATGGATACCGTTACAAGACCCACCGTCGTGTTGTCCTCCGTCGCCACCGTCGTGATGTGAGCCACCTGCCCTCCAACGAGTACCTGCCACCCCAACAGGTTGCTGTCGCTCCATCCAACGAGTACCTGCCACCCCAGCAGGTTGCCGCTCCCGTCCAGTATGCTCCCGTCCAGGTTGCTGCCCCTGCTCCCATTGAAGCCGTTCAGACCATTGAAGAACCTGTGCCAGCTCATGAGCTCGCCGATGATGGATACCGTTACAAGACCCACCGTCGTGTTGTCCTCCGTCGTCACCGTCGTGATGTGAGCCACCTGCCCTCCAACGAGTACCTGCCACCCCAACAGGTTGCTGCCGCTCCATCCAACGAGTACCTGCCACCCCAGCAAGTTGCCGCTCCCGTCCAGGTTGCTGCTCCAGCTCCCGTTTATGTTTCTGCTCCAGCTCCAGCACCCGCTCCCATCCAGGTTGCTGCCCCCGTTCCCATCCAGATCGCTGCCCCAGCTCCCATCCAGGTCTCTGCCCCAGTCGTTGAGGCTGAGCCAGCTCATGAGCTTGCTGCTGATGGATACCGCTACAAGACCCACCGCCGTGTCGTCTACCGTCGTCATTAAACCTCATCTGAAATGATTCACTAGGTGATCAACTTGCACTCATTTTGGAGTGCAAGTTTAATATAAGAATATTTCCTTTTTTCGTTCACGAAATAAAATATTACGAAAACAACTACTTATGATCAATCTATCTATACTTATGAAGAGGCTGCATTATAAACAATACCACATAAAATATATCTTTCAGAATATACTTTAAGATGTAATCTAAAGAGCAAATTTAACGAAAGTCATAGGAACATGCGTACACACCCGCATCAAGCATGCGGTGTTTGCGGTGCTGAAGACCACCGCATGCAGGTCTCTGATTCATACATTTCTTCAAAATCAATATTCGTTCGTTATCTATCGAACTTGACTAAAAATTGATATACAAGGTAATATTTTAATATTTGTGCTCTATATGTCGAAGATTCTATATGTTGCTTAAGTTATGTTTGCTTGCCGGCAGACGGTCATGGCTATATCTAGACGTGTCTATTAATTCTGAACATATATATAACAACACATAAACATGTGTTTGGAGCAACTTTTTCGAGAGCTCTGCGAATTGAATGGATCTAAAGAAAACGAAAACCAGTTTCATGGCAAAAGCCGCATCTGCCGGCCTCCTTGGGGTATGCAATACTATTTTGCCACCCTGTCTGCCAAAGTGTCTGGAAGATTTGATCAAAGCGTGCTTCTAATATAGCAATTGTACATATAGATTGGCCATAACGTAAATCACATTATTCGAATCTAATTACAAGCAATTAACTGCGGATTAATTAACTCATATTCGGAACTGGGTAGAAGGCGGCACGCGCGCTAAGAAGATGAGTGAAAAGAAAGGGGGTGAAAGGAAGTGCTGTTCAAACCAGATTTCAACAAATGCAAATTAGAATAGACCATTAAATGGCCAGCTTTGTTGCCAATTGATGCGATCGGACTGCAAAGGGGAAGCGGACATCAATATTCAAACGCGTGAACGGTCGGGGACGATCGACAGTAGATTTGGTGAAATCCGAAAAAAAATAAAAAAAATTATACATACACATACAAAGGTTTAAGTGTATTGTGTATAGATATATCGATGTATTCAGCGCACTCTTAGTGACAAGAGCGCAAAACTTGAATTAAACCTGCTTGCAAAAACTATAATAGATTTATGTTTAACGTTGTCAGCTTTTTTCACAAAATACACAAAATGCAAAATACATTAATTTAAAGCAAAGTTAAATGCTAATTTTGGTAGCAGAGTTGTGGTGATTAGAATCATATAAATATGCGACTAAAATCGGCAAACAGTATCATTTCTTCTTGGATTCTACAGTGCGCTGGAGATCAATTTTGAAGCTACCAAAATGGTATGCCTAGATCCTGTAGAGCTCAATAAACAGCTCGATCATAATACAGTTGCATATCACTAATATAATTTTGTAATATCTATTGCAGAAATTGCTGTTGATCTGTGCCCTCGTCGCCGCTGTGGCTGCTGATGTCAGCCATCTGCCATCGAACCAGTACCTGCCTCCCCGTCATGTAGCTGCTTCGGCTCCGGCTCCAGTCACCTATGAGGCTCCTCAGACCTACTCGGTTGCTGCTTCGGCTCCAGTCCAGAGCTTCGCTGCCCCAGCTGTCCAGTCCTACTCGGCCCCAGCTGTCCAGTCCTACTCGGCCCCAGCTGTCCAGTCCTACTCTGCTCCTGCTGCCACCTACACCGCTGCTGCTTCCGCTCCAGTCCAGAGCTACGCCGCTCCAGCTGTCCAGTCCTACTCTGCCCCCGCTCAAGTGCAGTCCTACTCTGCTCCTGCTGCTACCTACACCGCTGCTGCTTCCGCTCCAGTCCAGAGCTACGCTGCCCCAGCTGTCCAGTCCTACTCGGCCCCAGCTGTCCAGTCCTACTCTGCTCCTGCTGCTACCTACACCGCTGCTGCTTCGGCTCCAGTCCAGTCCTACTCTGCCCCAGCTCCAGTTTCCTACAGCGCCCCAGTCGAGACTGAGTCGTACGAGACTTCCGCCTCTGAGCCTGCACCAGCCCACACCTTCTCGGCCAACGATGGTTACCGTTACAAGACCCACCGTCGCGTTGTGCTCCGTCGCCACCGTCGTGATGTCAGCCACCTGCCCTCCAACGACTACCTGCCTCCCTTCCAGGGCGCCGCTTCTGCACCAACCTCCGAGTACCTGCCCCCAGTTGCCGCTTCGGCTCCAGTTCAGTCCTACGTTGCCGCTCCGGCTGTCCAGTCCTACTCGGCTCCCGCTCAGTCCTACACCGCTGCTGCTTCGGCTCCAGTCCAGAGCTACGCCCAGCCCGCTGAAAGCTACGAAACTGCTGCCTCTGAGCCAGCACCTGCCCACAGCTACTCCTCCAACGATGGCTACCGTTACAAGACCCAGCGTCGTCGCGTCATCCGCCGCAAGTTCTAAATGGTCAGCTCTAGAGGCTACCCATAGCAATCCTACATTATTACAAAATATTGTGCAATCGTTAATACTAACTTTAATGTTTATGTTGAGTAATATGTATGGTAATTGCCAGGGAACGAAATAAATAAACAACGTCTAAAAATTAATTTGCAAATTTGTTATTAATTATAATAATATAAATATCTATCATATGAAGGGATAAAGATTACCACGGTTCTTTAGCTAACACGTTAAAGCTACTTGTACTAAAATCTATTGCCTCTTTCGTTTTGTTGTCTGTAAATCATATCGCGCTATGAGGATGATAGTTGAAACAATATCTGTAAGTGAATTTACTGTATTATTAGTTGAACACTTTCAAGGTTTCTCGAGATTAAAATCTACATTTTAAATTAGACTGTCTGCATCTGAAAAGCTTTCATTATTTTGGTACATTGTGACAACTCTAAAAATAGTTCTTTGTATTTTAATTATTTATAACATGCATTTTAAGTTATTTTGATAAAAGTATGCAACAAAAATATTAAAAAAAATCTGTAGTATACTCTTAGGTGTTTTTTAAACTGGAATATATATTTTTTTCTTTAAACTTAATTTTATTTATTTGTTTCATTAGGGATCAGAATACAAATATTTCTATAACCTAATGAGCATCTATGGTTGTTATTTCTCCAAGACTACTTATGGTATAATTAGTTTCTGTGAATAAAAAATAATTGTATATAACATCCCTTGCGGGGATCGAACCCACGACCTTTGGATTAGAAATCCAACGCGCTATCCTCTGCGCCAAAGGGACATGTTGAAATTTGTATTACTAAAACTTTTTTTAGATTCTTTTTTTTGTATCGTTCTACGAAATCCATTATGTATTATTATTTTGTTAATTATTAGGTGTCGTTATTTTGTGATGTTAATACTGTCCTGTGATCTTTCATAGTTAAAAACCGATTTTAAATAACATATCTACATAAAAATTTTTACAAAAAAAATATATATGTTTTTTTGTGAAAGAATTGTCCCAGCAAAGGACACCCCGATAATTGCTAATGGACCTTCAGTATACTACTTATAAGCATTTTTGCCGATTCATTACTGTACTCATCTGTTTGTTTTTCATTTATGAAATTTGTATACTAAGATAAACACAACAGATCTCATATTCATATCGTTCGTTTTATTTCGGCAGGATTGCGCAATTTAAAATTTTATAAACATAGTTTAATGACTAAAATTTGATTGCAGAGCCCACACATGTAGACTCAGGTACATCATTAATATTAAATATTAAATAAATTTATTATAGTTAATTACAATTATTCAATATCGTAAGTTCCTATGGGCACGGAGAGGCAATCGTGTCAATTAATTAGTGATGATGACGAGGGCAAGGAACGAGCCTAGTAATTGAAGGCGATCGCCGGTTTCGGGTATGAGTAGCCTTCGCTCTTGGGCACTGGAGCTGGGGGTGGAAGGTACTTCGGTGGAGATGGTGGAGGTGGGAATGGAATTTGTGGCTTGGGATAATCATATCCCTGAATTTTGGGCTGAGGTGGGTTGGTCGGTGCAGGTGGCAGATACTTGGGTTGAGGTGGGCTTGTAGGCACAACGGGGGGCAAGTACTTAGGCTGTGGTGGGCTTGTAGGCACAACGGGGGGCAAGTACTTAGGCTGTGGTGGACTTGTGGACACAACGGGGGGCAAGTACTTAGGCTGTGGTGGACTTGTTGGCCTTGCGATCGGTGGTGGGAATGGAATAGAAGGCTTCGGGTAGTCATATCCCTGTTGTTTGGGTTGGGGAGGAGGTAAATACTGTGGCTTGGGTGGACTTGTTGGCTTCGGAGGTGGGATATATTGTGGTGTAGGTGGGCTTTTCGGAATTACTGGAGGAGGGAATGGAATCGATGGCTTGGGATAATCATAGCCTTGATGTTTTGGCTGAGGTGGCTGGGTCGGCACAACGGGGGGCAAGTATTTGGGCTGTGGTGGACTTGTGGGCACAACAGGGGGTAAGTACTTGGGCTGAGGTGGGCTGGTTGGCCTCACGGTCGGTGCTGGAAATGGAATTTGGGGCTTTGGATAATCATATCCCTGTTGTTTGGGTTGAGGAGGAGGCAAGTATTGTGGCTTGGGTGGACTGGTTGGCTTGGGAGGTGGGATATATTGTGGTGCAGGCGGGCTCTTCGGAATAATTGGTGCAGGGAATGGAATCGAAGGCTTGGGATAATCATATCCCTGGTGTTTGGGCTGAGGTGGGCTGGTTGGTACAGGGGGCAGATATTTGGGTGGAGGTGGCTGTGGTGGGTTTGTTGGCTTTACTGGTGGAATGTATTGTTTTGGAACCACTGGAGGTGGGAATGGTATATTGGGCTTAGGGTAGTCGTAACCACTTTGCTTGGGCTGAGGTGGAGGCAAATATTTCTGTGGTGGTGGTGTTGTGGGGACAACGGGAGGCAAATATTTAGGCTGTGGTGGGTTTGTTGGCTTCACTGGTGGAATGTACTGTTTTGGAACTGGTGGGAATGAAATATTCGGCTTAGGGTAGTCATAACCACTTTGTTTGGGCTGAGGGGGAGGCAAGTACTTCGGTGGTGGTGGTGTAGTTGGGATAACTGGAGGTATGTACTTGGGCTGAGGTGGTGGGAATGGTATATTCGGCTTAGGGTAGTCATAACCCTTAGGTTGTGGTGGAATGGTAGGTTGTGGTGGAGGTATGTATTGTTTCTGAGGGGGATTTGTCGGAGGTGGGAACGGAACCTGTGGCTTGGGATAGTCGTATCCCTTGCTCGGCTTAGGTGTAATGATCTGCTGCGGAGGTGGAATGTACTTCGGTTGCTCCGGTGGGAACGGTATCTGTGGCTTCGGATAGGAATATCCGCTCTTAGGCTGCTCCGGAACTACTTTCGGTTGTGGTGGACTTGGTGGTGCTGGGAATGGAATATTCGGTTTGGGATAGTCATATCCCTTGGGCTGCGGTGGAGGTGGGAAAGGTACCGATGGAGGTGGATAGGAGTATCCATCTGTAAAAGGCACTTTCGGTTGTGGGTAATCATATCCTCCGTGTTGGGGAAGGAAGTTGTTGCTCAAGTCCTGTAAAAACATTGTTAATCATTATGCGTGTTCTGATATACTTATGTCCATACTAAGCACTTACCTGCAGTTGCTGGTACTCAACGGGGACTGCGCTGTAGCCCTGGGCGGACAAGGCGCCAAGAACGAGGCACACAAGATGAAGTTGCTGCAAAAAAATATGCATATAAATCAAAAGTTAATGATCATTTGTCAATGGAGGAAACAAAGGTCAATCGCTGAGGTTTCTATATTTGACAGCTGCCCGACAGCTTCAACACAGATCCAAGTCATTTTATGGGCATCTCTAACAGTGTATTTAATCGAGTCACAAATTTCCGCATATAATTAATGCCTGCGGATTTGGTCAACTCGCAAAATGTGTGTGAGAGTATTTGAAACTTTTGGAAATTTTTGCCTATGGTCATAATTGCCAATATCCAATTTTATTGTTTATAACCCTAATATGTGAGGGACGACGTGCACATAGCGAGAAATAGGGTCAACGGGTCGTTTTGCAGCCACTTAACGCGATTTCAATTTTGTAAATTATTTGTGATTAATAAGTTAAAAGCATTTAAACGCATTTTTCGTTGCCGTGGAATGCTGGTTGCCCCCCTCTACACTAACAAGTTGATCATTAGTTATGGGCCTATTGACGGACGAGACTGAGACAAGCCCGCATGTCAGTCAGGCTGCTTCAGAAATTATTGGGGCAGCAAAACTGGTAGCGACTGCCACAGTCAGCAACAGTCACGCAGCCACACGGCGACACACGGCGACTCAATGTCAGCGCATCTGCAATTAGCATACGATAGTTAAGTCAGGCATATGTTCTAAATTCACACAAGTGTTAATGATCTTATGTAATTTTGGAATTTTGTGCTTTAAGCCAGCAGTCGACCAGACCAGTTCAAAGAACTTTTTATTTATTTCATTTCAGCGTTGGGTTAATTAAAAATCTGTCGGATTTATCTAAATTGGAAGCCAGCGAATTGCCAAAAAACTAATTTGATACAAGTTTTTGTCAACCTTGAGACGGAGAAAACAATTTGTAGTCATTTTGAATAAACTAATTTAAATACCCTAGCCCCCTCCAGGCACTTTCAGTCCGCTCACGATGTTTGTAACACATAAAACGTGATGTGCTGATGAAGTGTGTGCAGAATCTAGATTGGCCACAGATAGACAGCTAACTGACCAGTATTCTATTTTAAGATATAATTATAGTATAACGTCTGGGAGGGTATTTAAGCTTCGACAAGAGTTAAGCAGACTAGTATTCCATTAATATTATGCTATACTTTCAATTCAAGCTATTAAGCTGATATATTGTCGAGTGGCAACAAACAAGTTTAGCGCTAGATTTTCGCAAAGAACCCGGAATTTTTGAACTCGAATTGAAGCACATAATTTTGCCAGAGAAGAAACTTACGCCGCCATGAAAGAGCTCTTAAGAGCCATAAAATCATAACGACAGCTATCAAAGAACCAAAAAAACCCAATGGTAGCAATCGAGTTGAAAGACAAAAGAACCCATCTAAATAAATATAATAATAAAATGGTCTCAACCTCCCACGCGACGGCATTTTGATGACTTAGACAAGGCGGCGAAGAGAAACAGAATTTTTGATTAATTGTAATAATGAAACAAGAAAAACGCGAGAAACAAAAACTAAACATGACACTCCAAAATAGCAAACTGGGCCCGCAGTCATTACTTCACTGGGGTCGCTTGTCAACTGTCAGCTCGAAGCCTCCAACTCATCCGTTGAGCTCGTCGACGGATTAATCGTCTTTTTTTTGCTAAAGTGCAGCTGCAATCTTAGTGGAACCATAAAACTATCTGTTGCTTCCTCGGTTAAGCCATTTGATCTGATCGTAGTTCACAGTTCTCTCTATTTCGGACGACATTTATTATGTGGTTTTATGGCTGAAATCATTTTCCTTTTAAACAAACTTTGTGTGTGTATGTTATGATATGTTGTCCATTAAGTCACAGCCCAATTAAGTTTTGTTGAACACACAAAAATGTTCTTCTACCTATACCATATATATTATAAGTGTTCTATCTACGTGTATATATGGTTGTGTTTCAGGTGTCATACTATAATAAATTCTCAACGTGCTGAGCAGAAGGCGTACCGCAAATGTTGTGACTCTGATGATGATTTTATTTAATTTACTACATATGGCAATGTTCTGAATACTTCTTTGGGGCAACAACAGATGATTTTACGATAGAAGTCTGTGTAGACATTTCCGTTTGTCGTCTTAATTACAACCAGATGGAAAAAGGTCAGCTACCAGCTTTGTAAATTAAGTTCGTATTTGGTTTTTAATTGTGACGAAATTCCTAAGGAAATTGCCGACTCATTGCAAGTGCCATAATTCTGTAATTTTCGTAACTGCACCCACAATTGGAGCGTGCGGAGAGAATCTGATTGTTAAATCACGACGAGTCATTTTTACAACAATGCGTAATGGCGACAACAGCGACAACTATTGTACAACAACAATCTGCGAGGCGCGTTAATTGTCACAATTGAGGCGTGTGAAATTCGCCTGAACAAAAAGGTTTATAGCAAGTCTATGGCGATGACGACCTTGAAGAAAATGCGCTGTGGCTGCTGTAGTTGCCGTTGTTGTTGTCTCGGTCTTGGTGTTGGTTTTAGTGCTCGGTTTTGGTGTGTTGGTGTTAGTGTTATAGCTGGCATTAATTACAATTGCTCAACATGACAACTTTTGTTCTGCGGCGCTATAATTCATTGAAGCAACGCACCGGCTGCACAGTTCAGCGCATTGCGCATACGCAGCGTGTTCGGTGGTCAAACAAATTGGTTGGCAAATCACTTGCCACATCCAGCTGGAGGCCAAGAACACGTGCGCGTCAAGCTAGACGCGCGCGCAGAGCGTGAAGAGCGCTAAGTGGTTGTAAAGAAGTAGGAGGAGGAAGAGGAATGGGAAGGCGATGCCAACTGAGCGCATTTATGAGTGTTTCCGGTCACTGGGTTTTCATATTGCTCATCCAAACTTGGCATCGCTTAGTGAGTCAGCGATTAGTCTAAGGGCAAAGTGAATCTCGCCACCATCGTCATCAAGCTGAACCTCATCATCATCATCATCGTCGTCATCATCGGCAATGCAACGCCCGTTGGCAGTTGTGGCAGGTCGCGTACCCCCTTACAGTTGCCAGCTGTTTTCTTTTTGTTGTTTTTGCTTGTCTGCCTTTTCAGTTTTCTGTTATTTTATTTGTACTTGTACCGATTTTCTTCAATTGTAGCGCCATTTATGCAAATTTAGCATGCGAATGCAAATACGAATACGAGTAGGGGTACTCGTAAGTTGTTTGTTTTTGCCATCGCTATTAGAAACTGTGTTTTTTTTTCTGTTTTGTTTTTATTTCTTCTTGCGTCTTCGTCTTCGGTTCGGTTGAGCAATTTTGTTTGACAGACAAATGCGATGCCGCCGTCGAAGTAGAAGTTGAATTTGAAGTTGAAGCCGTTGCCAGGTGCAACTGCAACTGCAACTGCACCTCAAAAAAGTGTGAACCCTTTCGCGGATTCTGACTGTGGCATGTGGCAAGTATAATACCCGCAGCAGATATTGTTATTACTCGATTGTTCACACACTCTTTCAACTCACCATCTTCATTCTTGTGCTGCTGTGATGCAACGAGAAACGCGATCAATTGGATTCGGGTACGAGTATTGAAGATAAAAGTAACACTTGCGTCAGCAGCTAAAAATATACATAAATATATTTTCGTTATACAACATATGTTCTATATAGTAGCACACACAATGTATCTCTGTATATCACTTCGTGTCTCTGTATCTGTATCTCTATCTGTATCTGTTTATGGCAACAACTACCCACTTGTAAGCACACACTGGCATAAAACGCTACCAAAACGCGCGCGTTTCGTTAGCGACGACGACGCGACAACAATTTAAATCGCCGCCTTGGAGCAGACGATGCGAACTCGAGCAGATTTGAAGTTCAAATAACAAAAAGTGCGCCGACGCACGGCTTATTTATAAGAGAGCCCCGAATGCGAGAGGCGCTGCCACTGCGAGTCAACGTTGGCTCGGCCACATTTCGACTTCGACTTCGACTCCAACGTCGTCGTCGTCGTCGTCGCAGTCGACGTCGTCGGCTACGCATGCGTCGAGATCGCAGTGTCGACGTTGCCCTGCAGCTCTGAGATTCTAAAGCAACGAAATTTCAAGAGCAGCAGTGCCACCGGAGCTGCGGTTGACACCTGCCGAAACGATTTACCAAGCTACTTCACCTAATTGTGATGGCAACATGAAATTCTTGTTTCTCCTTCATCTAGTTTTCTCTGTTTTTATTTTTGGCTACCGTTTGACCTTGACTGGGGGGAACTGACAAGCTGAAGCTGCCCAAATCGAATCTGAAACTATTTTTGGCTTTAATTCTCTTTTTCGCCAATGTGTATACGAGTTTTGTGCTGACCTTAGATTCAGTTCCACTTCAAATTGGATGTTCACTTACTCACTTACTGACCGCTCTGCTAAATCATTTGGGGCTTGTCTGTCTGTCTGTTGCTGTTGCTGTTGTTTGTCTAGGCGATAAAGGTGGCAATTGATTTTTGAATTTCATCAATCATCGACTTTAATCGACTGCTATCAAAACTGCACCCAAATGCTTCTCCAGTGCAGCCTTATGTTATTCGGGTTCAGAATTCTAGAAACCTTGCGCCGTGACTTGTTTTAATTGCTAATTAATGCGCTTGTTATCTGACAAATTATGCCCGTGTAATCGATCATTTAATGGATTGCTTGGTTCAAGTTTTGAGTAAAAGAAAAACCCTAAAAATAAATCCAATCGCAACGAAGTAATCAAAGATTGGAAACAACCAAAAAGATGCTGGTAGTAGTTTGACGGTGTTCGCAGCTCGTTAATAACTGAAAATTGAATTTTTAATAACAACCGGAAGATATATATGTATATGTACGCATAGTGAAACATCGATTTGTACAATTTGTACGTCGCATCTTGTCTCAAGTATTTCAACTTTCAAATGCGAATTGATTGCTTGCTTGACGCAATCAAACAACTGCCATTAGCGACAACTCGATCCGAAATTGTCAATTTCCAAATGATAATCGAATAAAAAATGTATATGCGAAAGTAATATAAATAAACTAAGTAAGTAGGCAGACGAGTTGCGACTGTTCCAGTTGATCTGTTCCATATATATACGCAAGCTGGCAGTGACTTTAAATAACACACTATACTAGTCTCCATGCGAGACTCTATTTTAAATATTTATAGAAACATAGAGAACACTTAAATTATAAGCATTTAATTGCACAATTTATGCGCCTTCGTTGAATTGCTTAAGTGGACAGGTTCTCAGCCAAGTTGAATTGGTCGATGGCATCCCAACTGATTTGTATGCATTTCAAATAGTGAGGATGTGCCCCCCAGCACAAGACTCTAGAACTAGTTGCGATGTCTGACTTGCGCATGGCTCGTAAATTATATACATATAGTACGATTTCGCATATATTTATGCAGGGTTTATGAATTTCGACTTCGACAATTTCGCCAGTGGCATACAAAGCGCGTTCGTCATTATAGAAGGCAGTGTAAACATTGCAGCAACAAATAATGAATCAGCGACAATGATTTTCACCCACAACAAATCCGCAAACAGTTCATTAAACTGCGTTGATTTTTAATACTTATGAGAAACGATACAATAAATACAATAAATAAATTAGCTGACACGTAAAGAAAGCTGACAACAGAAGGTCGACGGGCTTATACTCTAATTACATGAGCTACCCACAAAACTTGACAAAACCAACAAACAAACTATCAGACTAGGTGCGATACTGACCATTAATTATGATTATGCTCTTCCGATAAAAAGCGTGTTAGTAGTCTACTGTTTGCAGATGTTTTTACAAGCTTTATCATCAATCTTAAGTGTCTCTTTTTTAGTGTGCATAGCAAACATGCAAAAAATACGAGTATCAAGCGCCAAGAGTCAATAAAAAAGCACAATAATAACTAATTGAATTTGAGCGACAATAGACGAAGATTGTAAACGTCAAATTTTGAGCTCAACGGTTTTTTTGGAGTGCACGATTAGCTTTATTTTTGTAATAAACTTTCAGTTATAAAGCTGGGCTACAAAACCGGCAAGTTCAACTTAATTACAGTCATCCTACACCAGAACAGCAGCAACAACAATTGATGTGAAATAATCGCAAATAATTTTTGCACTTTTGCTTCAAGGTCACAAGAGACATCGTCGTCAACGTTGGCATCGGCATCGGCATCGGTTTTACAATGAATTATCGTTGTTACTGCCACGAGATGTGTTCTGATCCTGTTCTGAGACCGCGAGAGAAGGAAGTAAAAATGTATTGTAAGCGGATTCTCGTTCGCGAAAGTCTGTGGGGGTTTTACATACATATATAGATGACCTTAAGCGTATACAGGATTTAAGCCAGTTCAGTGTGCCTTTCTAAAAAGGCAGCCTTTTGTGGCTTTGATGATCTGAGCTGAACTGTGTTTCCACTCGAGCAATCTGACCATAACTCATGGACTTGCTATCTAAATGAAACTTCCTGTCGAAAAGTCGGACGCATTTAATGAGTATTATGATTTAGAATGAGTGTAAATGCGTACGACTCATGGCACCTGGTACCGCTTCCTCTTTAGAGCGTAGCGAAAGCTGGATTAGCTGATTATATGGCTCAGTGTGTGCTGTTAAGCGCTTTAATTAAAATTGATACTTATAATGGTCTCACAAATCAAATAAACGCCGTAAATATTTATGAACATTTCAGCGCCTTCATAAATCACTTGCGGGACTCTGAACGCACACCCACAAGTGAGTGAGATATAGCTAAAGATAGATAAATAGGTATATGCTATATGTATAGTTTATCTGTCTGCTGCTGCCAGACAAGCAGAACCAAACAACAAGAACAACAACAACAGCTACAACGGCAACAGAAATACATTCTTTGAACGCAAATGTTGCAAATGTTGCGGAAGTTAAAAGCTAATTAAAGTGCTTGACTTTTGGATTTGTTGCTGTTGTCTATGTGTTTTTTTTTTCTTTATTTTTGGACGGTAATAAAATTACGAGAGAAGAATTTTTGGGCGAGTTTCTGGTCGGATGCATTTAGAGCTCGCTGGGCACAATTGATTGCCCTTGCTTTTGCCAACTCGAGCATGGGACACACACAGGTAATTAAGGTGTGCGGGGGGTACTGCTAAAATGCCAGAACAACGCCAAGCACACACACATGGACAGAGACTCATGTGAGAAGCATTCGTAGAGTGCGCCCTGTGGTGCTGCCATTCACACATGAAGATCGCATGAAAGATCAGCATGCAAGGTCAAAGACAAACTTAACTGCCTTTGGCATGACCGAGAGAGGGAGAGACCAACCGCAGGTCTTGGTCAGCTCGATTCTCGCCACAAAAGTCGCCAAATTGCCGCAGCGATCGTGGCCGAAACAAGTTTTTGCGGCCAGTTCAATGGCCAGTTTTGAGGGTCATCCAGAGAGAACAGGATGGCAGAGGGTTCAAGTGCGTATGCCCTGCGGTGTCCTTGGTGGCATGCTGGCAGCTGAAATACAGGCAGGCAGACAGGCAGCAGCTGCAGTTATTATTACTGTTGCTGTTGTGCTACGTGCAGCACGTATCAATTAAACGATCAACGAAACGAACGACTTAAGACACAAACTTGTCGCAGCAGGAACTTTTCACGCAAGGCATTGCAACAGCGCTTTAAGCCGACTCTAAACTGTTAATGCCACTTGCATATAGATTGATTATTTATTTATTGTATAATTTAAATTGGAATTTCCATATCTCTCCGTACAGAGGGCTGATTGCATTTTAACACTGCACTTGAGAGCGGACTGCAACCTAAGCCACTCCAGACGCAGCGCTAATGACACGATTAGCGTCTAATTGAGTTATAAAATGGCCCACGCACTGACTGAACAAAGAAACCCAATGCGAGTTACTCGCTTTGATTTCGATTTCAATCAAAGGTCGCGCACTTGAACTCGAACAGAGAGAGACCAAAAAGATACAAAGCAACCATATCTATCGAACAGTAAATGCAAATTTAAACATGCTTATGAGTATGACTGTACGATTTCAGAGCTTTTCCAACATTATGTTTACTTTTCAACGACTCTGAACAATTTGCTTGTTCGCTTTATTACATTGTTTGCGGTCCGGTAATGATTTTTCAATACTGTTGTAACTAAAGCTCTTCAAACTGTATCGAAGAGCAAGTCATGCTCTTCAGATTTGGATCAGTTATTCGAATACCTTACTGTCCAAACATTTCAGATCAATCAATTAAGCTGAAAGTGCAACAAAATCAAGAAATTATTGTTTCCATTATTGATAACTAAACAAGTTTATTAATCGCTAAGTGGCGTATTTAATTAAGCCTCTCTGGAATGCTTAAAATATTTCTCACATTCGTTTGCAAAAACTTCTCTTTTTTTGCAAAACATAAACGATAATAAATATCCAAATTTCATATTTTATATGCCGCACTTTAGCCACGCTTCCAGCAACAACAACAACAACAGAGCCGAAAACAAAAAAATATAAATGAGAAACGTGAGCGCCACACATCAAATGATAATTTAATAGCCAATAACTTGAAAAGCATTCATTGTCTGCAAAATGTGAATACGAAACAGCCGAAACAGCCGCTGTTGATGATGAATACACTCCAACGCCGAACGTTCTTGATAATGACATTTATAAGGCAAACAAAAAGTTAAAAATACTTTTGTACTTATGCCATAAATAATATAATATGGTAAATGTTGCCAGAGGTCAATAACGCTGCCTCTTGCGGGATTCTTGGCTTAGTTTATCACTGCTCAATTATAAGTTTTTTGGGGTCTGCAAGGTTCGCAGCTTATCCATCATCCATCATTCATCGAACTGCCCTCTCCACCGACTCTAATCGGATATGGCAAGCTAATTTATGCAAAGCTGTTTGTCATCGAGTCGCATCAAACGGTTATTGTCGCACCAACAACCCCTCACATTGCCGTTAATCTTGCAGCACTTCCGTGACCTTTGCTGCAGTTCAACAGCTTGACAGCAACAGACGGACAGGTGAGTGTATGTGTGTATGTGTATGTGATAGTATTGTTGTTTATGTGCCAACAACTTGACCAAATGTCAGATGAATTAAGCCAATTGCCTTACACAATCTGCATGACGTCGCGCTTGGCTACGTCTCATTTTCTTTATTATGCTCATAAATTACGCATACGCCCCGTGAGACAAGCATAAGAACAACACCAGCAGCAGCAGCCGGTTCGCGTGACAAAGTATTTACCATGCTAATTTGGGATCATGTATCGCAGCAATTTCTGCCTCATTCTGTACGCACGTCATGTTGCCCAGAGTCTCCTCCCTCTTCCCTTCCCTCATTCCACCCACACACACTTCTTAGATAATTTATGCTTTCAATTTGTATTATAGAAGTCAGTTAATTAACGCAACGACTATTTCATGTTATGGCTGCACTGCCATAAAGCACACACACAGCCAACATCCAGCGGAGCATCGACTACTTTGAATTTCAAATCTTTTGATTTACTATTTTCGGTATTTATTTCTCGGCATTTTATTTCAACGGTCTCTTTTATGACGTCTAATACTAATTATATAATACATTTAAATGTATGGGTGATTAGGGGCAGGTTCTCTAGAGCATTTCATTAGCCTTTAATGGCGCACACATACAGAACGGAGTGCACAGTTGGAAATATTCTGAAACGCCTCAAAACCTTAAGCTCCATAAATTGCTATAGAATTGCGTTTTCCTCATGTTAATTGTTTTTTTTTTTGTGATTTTGTTGCTTAATTGAAGCAATTATCCTTGTGCATCAGCAGCGTGCGTATAAATTGAAGCTAGAGTGCAAACTACTTGAGTGCCGAAGTGCTGTGAAGACTTTGGTCAAGAACGCCGTCGGCATGAAGCTACGTTATGAGTTAGAAACTATGAGGTGAGCCTCGATTGCCAGTTAGAAGTAATGTCCGTAGTGGCCGTGATGATGATGGTGTCCATAGTAGCCGCCGTAGTAAGGATAGCCTGTAGAACAGAGCCGAGGTTAACGGAAATATGGCAATTGTCCTCGTTGCATTGCACGCCACACACTCACCGTACTCACCCAGGCCGTAGTAGCTGCCACTGTAGTGGGGCCAGTAGCCTCCACCATAGATACCACCGCCATAGCCGTAGCCTCCAAGGTAAGGCGATGAGTAATATCCATAGCCAATAGAGGCAGCACCCTGCAGATCCTTCTCCTCAGCCTCAACGCCTGCCTCCAAATCAGCAGCAGCACCTCCTGCCTCCTCCTGTGGACGTGGCGCAGCGTCTCCTCCGCTCAAGAGCAGCGCAAACACAGCGCAGGCCAACAGCAGATAAACAGCGCGTAGTTGGAACATTGTTGAGTGTCTTGATTGATTCGCAGTTGTTTTCGGTGGTGCAAATGCCACTTGATCTGTACTGTAACTGACTGACGCTGCTGGAGCCGTGCAGCATGTTTATATAATGGCAGCGATTCTTGCAACCATCGCCATCAAAGCGCAGCGACACAACAATTGTCTAAGAAAATTTGCTTACAACAAAATTGGGCGACTCCGCAGCAAAGACACGCAGCACTCACAGCGTGTGCCTTTTTTCTCTGCTGTGCTGTGCTGTGGCACCACCCCCACCCACCCAGCCGCCCACTCGCAGCAGTTTATCAATGAAGCGTTGCTCATGGCAACTCGTGTACCTTGGGACTCGCGGGGGCTTCTATTTCTTGCATGACCGATTACTAATTACAATGCTGCCTCTGGCTGTGTGTACACATGTCTCCCTCTTTGTTTTCTTGTCGTCTGTTTGTCTCTCCACTTTGCATCTCTCTGTCCCACTCTCTCATTGTTTGGTCAGTGGGGTCAATGTCGCAATGGGCAGTCAATATCATCCCATATTTAATTGTTTTCCGATTAATTACCATACTGTTGTTAGAGCTGACATATTGAATTGCAAATCTCCAGGTGCGAAATAAGGTTCAAAAACCTACGGGATAACTGGACGAGAAAGTCGAAGATTACATAAGAAGAACAAGTTCTCATTCCCAATCGCCACATCTGAGAATTTATAAAAGTTTAATTTATGGATGCCAGTCCCACCACCAACACATAGCACACACTAAAATACAAAAATACGAGCTCTATAAATTAGACTTTTTCGCCAAAGTGGCTAAACAACATTCTAAAACAATAAAGAACTAAACTATACTTAACTATATGGAAGAACGTCAGTGGAACCTCAAATGAATGTGGAAATGAGAACGCGTCCATTTTGGAGAGCACACAAAATGTAACAGTCGAAGAGCACAACACGAGCCAAAAGCCAAAGTACCCCATAAAAATGCAAAAATTTGATTAAAAGCTTTTGGAAATTACGTGGAACGTAAGGGAAATAAAACTGCCGCCAAATACGCCTAAAACACAAGAAATATATATGCTGTGACAAACTATGTCAAATGAATATATAAAGGGCCGAGAAGGGAGCAAAGAACTGCGTATAGACTGACTAATTTGAGTCGGAAATGGTTGTAGACTGAATAAGTATACAAATTTTGAATAGTTAAAATGATTTGAAAGAAAATTTATAGATTTCCATTAGAAAATATTACAATATTTGTAAGTTTGTATATGGGAATAACTAGCTCACCAAATTAGTACGTTGAATTAATGTAAAACCAAGAAAATAAATTAAATTTCATGCCTCACAGATTCTGAAAGATTTTTAAATAATATACGATTTAAATAAGTTATAAATCTTATGTAATTTAATTTTACTGTGGAAATATATATTTGGAAATACTATAGAAGAATAAACAAAAATTAATTTAGGAAATTCATAAGATCATGATGCAGAGTTCAATTCCATTTGAAAGATATAGAAAATGATATTCAGAATTCAACTAATAGGATGTCTTACAAAGCCAAAGGAGTTTTCAGCATACCCACAATACTCTTACACCCATTATACCTAGCTGCCCTTGCGTGCTACTGGGCATCATGAAATCTAACCCATATTACGCGACTCTCCACTCATTTTCACTCATGAGAAGAGCCACTGGGTAACGAGGCCAGAGGAACGCTTTATGTTCTTTCTTTCTCTTTCAGCTGCTAATTGTTGACAGCTTTGCAGTCATGTTCTGCTGGGTTCTCAGCGAGCTTCGTGTTGTGCGGGGTCAGGGTTCAAGACAATGGGTTTCGGCACTTTCAGACAACAAGTCGGGGACGGAGCTGCAGCTAATTGCCCGTTTGCTTATCTAAATTGCCGCTTTAACCAAGAACAAGCCGTGAGTCAGGCGTTGTGATTAGCCAAATTAAATGCTTGGCTGCCCGCTGAAAGAATCAGAAATCTCATTAAGAAGAGACCCCCCAAAACACCATGCAGCGGGGGCGCGCGAGGTGGAGCGGAATGCTCTTGGAGATATTATATGTGAAATATTGAAATGCCGAAAGACGTATGATCTTTTTTCTTTATGCTTTTAATTGTGCTTTACATTTGCGACAGTCGATCTTCAGCTTATTCTACAAAATATACAACTAGTTTAATAAATAACAATAGAATCTCATGGGGTGGGTGGAGTCTTAATCCAGATCCTGCGTCGTCACGGGTTCATATTCCTCTGGCATGTCGGGAAACTGATGGAAGAGCGCTGCCGTTGGCTTTGTGCCACTGTCCAAGTGCGTCTCGTAGATCTTTCCCTCATTGTTGATGAGATACCAACTGGGCGGGGGCGTGGCACGTGCAAACTCCTGCTGATTGAGTGAGAGAGGAGGTGCCACAGTGGACAAACTCTTGGACAGCTGATCCAGCTCATGCAAATAGACATTCAATGCTCGATAGTCTGAGTTGTTTTGCACCTCGCGTGGTGCAACGAACTGCGGCGCCTCGGCTAGATCGTGCTCCTGCCACAAGTTACGTATATTCGACATAACATCCGCATAGAGCACGGAGTCATCGTGGCGGGGCGAGGCGGCAGGCAGCTGAAGGTGCTGTAGATTGCGGTTGTTTGGTGATTTACGTGAGTTTACCAGACGACTGGCCAACGGAGTTGCGGAAGTTGTTGAGCTGGAAGTTGCCTGCGTTGTCGTTGTCTCTGCTGATGTTGCTGTTGTTGTTATTGTTGCTTGTTTTGTTGTGTGTCTAGCATTAGTTGGGCTTGCTGTGGTTGCCTCATGGCGGAAGTTGCGCCCCCTCACAGCTGTCTTTTTCGACCCCTGCTGGAAGAGCCGTTGGCGACGTCGTCGTCGAGTGTCGCAGTTGGTTACGTTTCTACAAATTTGCGATGCTGACGCCGCTGCTGACGTAAGTGGCGACGCTTTGGGCTCCAGCTCATTGGGTTCCGGCTCATCAGGTAGATAGCGTGTGGCATTCTGTAGTAGTTCCCCAATGTGCGCCACCAGCTTGAGTCCTTGTGCCACACCAAAGTTGCTACTGCTGCCTGCCGCTGCCTCACGCTTTACCCTCTTGCTGCGCTTGTGATCCTGACTGAGTGTGGCACGCAGTCGATGCTGCTGCTCACGCTGATAGAGCTGCTGCTCCAGTGCCTTCTGTGCTATCATTGTATGCGTCTGACGCTGTATGTGTCGCTGTCGCACTTGCGGCAACTTCTGTCCCTGACGCTGACCCTGCAGCAGACGCTCTGTCTTGCGTACCGAAGCGAGTATCTCCATGGGCAAGTGCAGCCCATTGTACAACTGCGGGGAGTGCTGCGTCTCCTGCGTCAGCAGATCTCCATTGGGTGGCGGTGGCGCCACAGTCAACTTGGGTCGGGGCAGTAACTGTGACTGTGGCTGAAGATGTGGCTGCGGCTGCAGATGAACCTGAGGTGGCGCATGATTCTTGCTCACCTTGCGCGGCTGCTCCCAGATCACAGCTTTCTGTGGAGGTGCATGTGGTGCATGTGCCCCATGCTGCTGCAGGGGTTGCCTCTGCCGCAGGCGCTTCAACTGCTGAAAGTGCTGTGGGGGTTCAATAATGCGTATAACATCGCCAGCATCATCGTCCACATAGCCTGGTCGAATGTCCTGCAGATGAGCAGGCACACGCTTGGTGGGTTGCTTAGGCTCTGGTCGAGAGACACGATAGCCAAGTTCTTTGGTCGTGCTATTCATCCCTGCTAACCTGGTTCTATCATCTACTCTGATAGCCAAACTAAGCTGCAACAACAGCAACAACACGCAACAGTTTGTGACACTCCTTGGTGGCGCCATTGCACTTGCACTCTTTACTCTCACTTTCAAGGCCAATGTAGCTCACTGAATTTTCACTTTCGCGTGCGGTTACTTTGGTAGTTTGGTTGTAATTTGAGACAAACAGAGCCTGTGGCTGAGCGACAACAACATCGACGACTTGGGTCTGCTCTGCAACTGCGCTGAAATGTTGCTATCATTGCACCTTTATAAAATTTGCACAACGTTTTTCCAATTTTCCAGTTTGATTGGCGCTTTTCTTTGCCGTCTCATTTCTCCTCTAACGTTGAGGTGCACAGTGCGTCGAATCGAGCCCCGTCATCGTCGTCGCCGTCGTCGTTCAATGAAAGCGAAACTGGCAAGCTGCAACTTCAAGCCAAGCTCCAGTGACGTTGCAAGTTGCAACAATTGCTGCCTGCAATGTTATAACCGGTCAAAGACGCCACCGTCGCTGTGACTGTGACTGTGGCGGCTGTGGGTAATCTCGATGGCACGCTTAAATAGATACAGACACACATACATCTATCAATACATATGTACATGCATCCCGTTTCGCTTTAGAAACCCACTTAGCATGCGCGAACACCCCATCGACTGTGTGGCACATTTCAGCAAACTTTCAGCCGTGCCGCTGCCGAGCTGTAAACTAGTTTCAAATTAATTTTCAATGTATATTTGCTTATTTTGATTTTATTCGTCCGTGTGTCGCATATCTCATTAGTAAGCAACGGCAGCCGAGTGTTTGTGTGACCCTCAACTTGAACTATACTAAAGCAATAAATAAGCCATGGTGCCATGGGGCCGGCGCAGAGTGAAAGCCTCTGCTAATGAAGTATGAATATAAAGTGTGATTAAAGTAACACACGCCTTTTTGGAATTAAATCATTTTCGACTTGCCTCCAATTTGCATACGCAGCGTAGATTGGCTATTTTAGCAAGCGCCTAAAAGATGCAACACCATTTTGATTAGGTTGCTTGCGGGCGAAGTGGAACAATGGAAATGAAACGAGAGATTTAAAAGTGATTCAAAAAGTTTGCTTAAATATTTTTCTATAATTTCCAACTTGCAACAAATGACAGGGAATATTTTTCCATATTCAACTGCATCCAATTAATAATTAGAAATATATTTCAATATTATTTACAACATGCAAGACTTTTTTGCAAATTTATTTTTATACTTTCCTACAAGAAATAAATAAATGATACGCAATAATTATCAGGAAATATTGCTATGTATTTTACTGCATGAAATAAATAATCAAAAATAATTTTTTATATTTAACTGCATGCAAGAAATATTGGAAACATATTTCTATACTTTCCTGCATGAAATATATAATTAAAAATACGTATCTATATTTTACTGCATGAAATATATATTTTAAAATATTTTCGCTATTCCCCTAAATTTTACCAACAACAAAACACATTTCCCTTATTTTTCTTCAATAAATTAAATTTTATTGCTAAAACTCTTGCGAGAACTGCCCACATTTTCTACACACTACAAATAAATAAATAAATAAGTAATTTTAATAAATAATAGATGCTGTTAAGGTTAGGGCAATTATATCGAAATTCAGTTGCAATAACTAGACAATTATAGGATTAATCTCCTAGTAACTAGGACGGCAATCAAGGGGGGCAGCAGAGCAGAATCAAACTACAAACTAAAGCATCATCAGGAGAGACCACAACGAAAATAAGAACCACAATGCGATGCAGTTAATACACTTGTTAGGCGGGTAAGTTGGCGAGGGGGGCGAGGAATGGGGTAACATGCTCATTTAGGGGTATTAGGGCTCCACAACCAGCGGTTGCCATGCATTGTCATTTGAGCCAAATCCAAAGCTGCCACCAGCAACACCAACACCAGCACCAGCACCACCGCCACCACCAGCACCAGCACCGAAGCCAATGCGACGCTCGTGCGAAGTTGGTATCGCATGCTGGTAAACGCCTATGCCCATAGAAGGGGGCGTGACAATCGAGGAACTTATCCTATGCGGATAGCGTTGCTCCACCCGCCGTGACTCCTCCACCTCGTAGTCGGAGTCATGCACCTGGCTGGGAGTCACGGCCGCAGTTGCTGCCGCCTCAGCGCGGCGATTCTTCTCGAAGAAGTCAATGATGGGATGATAGTTGTAGTTGATGCGTCGTGTACCGTTGCCACTGCCCCCGCTGCTGCCCCCGCTGTTGCTGCCTGTTTCGCCGTAAATGGAATTCACATGTGATGGCTGTGGAAATGCCGTCGATTGTTCCCGCTGCTGCTGCTGCTTCGGCTGCTTGTAGTATGTGGTCGGTAGAGGCGTCGCTGACTGGCTGGCTGGGATCGTGACTGGGGCAGGGGCGGCAGGGGGCGTCGTCGTGATGGGCGCATAGTACCGAGGTCTCGACTTGCCGATGCCGCCTGTGTAGTAGCGCTGCTGAGTCGAGCCGAAGGCAATGTTAGATGACGCAGCTGGGCCGGATGAAGCAACTGCTTGGTGGGCATGGGCGGCAGCACTGATACTGACCCCAACTGTGGCTGAGCCGGTGGCTCCTGCTGCTGCAGCTGTGGCTGTGGCTGCGGTTCCAGTGCGGCCTGGTAGACTGCTGGTGGCTGCTGTGCCCTGTGATTGGGATAATGGTATGCGTACTCGAGCTGTTGCTGCTGGTAGTCCTGATCCAAGTGATGCTGGTGATGCTGCTGCTCCGGCTGTGTGGGTGTGGGTGGAGGGATAAATACGCTTGCGCTTGAGTGGCACGCGCGGCTGTTCCCCAGCCAGCGGTGGGCCAAATACGTTTACCTCTTGCTCGGCCTGTGTCTCGCTGGGCGACAGATCCAAATCGACATCGACGCGTGCCTCATTGTGCTGCTGCGGCCGCCGGCGGCTTAGCTGGTTGTAATACTTTTTCGAACTGGAACCACTGCTGCTGCTGCTGCTGTGGCTCTTCTGGCTCTTGTAGCTGCCAATGCTGAAGGCATCCTCATCATCATCGGGTGGGCTCAGATAGGGACCAACACTGGAGGGTGCAGGCAACTTGGAGCGCACCTTCTTACTGCCCAAATAGCTGAGCTCATTGTTGTCTCGACTATTGATGGGGGCATAGCTCAAGCCAAGCTCGTCCTCATCGCTCTCGTCATTGTAGTCCAGATCCTCGTCATTGATGGTGCTGTAGCCATTGTTGTTGTTGCCCGAGTGCAGTTTGTAGCTGCCCGGGGAGTAATCCTTGGCCTGTATAGAGGACAGTGGCGGGAACTGCTGCCTGTAGCCATCCACCTGGCATGAACAGCAAGTGGGCACCTTGAATATGTCCACATGCAGGCCACGCACCTTGTCCCAGCTGAGCAGACGATGATAGTTGTACACCTGGGAGCAGTGTGAGCGGTAAGTCTGAGCCAGATACGAGCAGCTTTCGCCAGGATTGCTAATTGCCACCAAAGAGAAAGTGAAGAAATTAGACTAAGTGCACAAACGAATATTCAAACTAGATTTGATTATGGAATAGCAGCCGAAAAACGGACAAATTAGAGTGATTAATGGCTAGTTCAAGCTAAAAATAGAAGTCACTTTAATTAGCCAGTTTTACAGCTATTAAGTTGATTATTTTTAGCTGGGTTAGCTTAATTATTTCTTCGACTTATGTCAGACGATTCACACCTGCACTTCTCTAGTCGCAGCGTCTGCGTGTGCTGACCCGTATTCACTATATACTTCCATTCCCCCGATGCTGCCTTGGCCTTCTGCGGGCGCGCATAGCGCACAACACTCTGGCACATGCCGCCCGCGCTGCCCTCGTCCTCGCGACTGAAAGAGGTGCAAGATAATTAACTAAGAACATATTCTGATATATGATTTATAGTATGCCAACTACTCACCGCTTCTTGTTCACTATATAATCATCAAACTCGTCGCCAAACTCAAGATTGTTGTTGGGCTTGTCGTAGAACTCGGCCAGAAGGGCGCTCATGGCGTTCTTGTGACGTCGAATGCTGCCCATGATCTGCTCGCTGCGGAGTGTGAAGAGTTTGTTTAACTGTGTAGCTGGGAGAGGGGGTAAATTAGTAGCCAAGCCAGCGCGTACCACCGTAACCGTAAAACGTAATGTGCAATTGGAATATTTTTTTTGTGGCAGGTGTAGAAAATAAATTACATTTTTATTAAGCTAAATAAGAATCTTACTTGACTAGGAAATTAAATGCTATATATCATAACTAGGAGGTACAACCAGGGAACCCTCAACTACCGAAGCGACTAACTAAGTGGAGGGGGAGGGTCTCTTACAGCGGATAATCATCGGTTCGTATGCACATGTTGTTGGTGAAGCGTTCGCATTTCTTGTGCGGCGGCGCCACAACCGGATTGTGCGAACTGGCCGAAGTCTTGGGACGACCGCGACCATAACTGGACGAACTCTGGACACGCTTCCGCTTGATGGGCGGCATCTTCTGGCTGTAGCGTTTGTTGTTGCTGTTGCTGTTCAGTCGATAGCGCGGACCGGCAATGAGCTCCTCGGGGCTGGGCAATGGCTCCTCCTCGGCGCTGCTGTTGCTGTTGCCAGTCAGCTCATAGGTGCGTGCATCTGCATTGAGGGGAAGTTCGGTGCCGTTGAGGCCAGCAAAGGCCAGATCCTCGATTTTTTCATAGGACTGGGTGGAGCTAGGCGTCGCTACAGTGCTGGTAATGGTTGTTTGCTGACCGATGTTGGTGGCTGATTGCACAGTTGCCCCACTGGGCTGTTGGAATGCCGTTGTATTCAATTTGATGGTGCGTCCAGCGGCACCGCCCAGCAGCTGCTGCTCTGACACAGAGAGGGGCACGGAGCGCGTTAGCTTATGCACAAACTCAATGGGCGAACGACGAGCGCGCTTGTGTTGATTTGAACTTTGACTGGCAGCAGGCTTGGGGGCGTCGGCGGGAGGCGTGTTGTTTGACTGCAGTGCCTCGTTAATCATTTGCGGATCGAGTATGTCGGATTGAACTTCATCGAAGAAGTCCTCCAGTGATGCGCCGGCTGCCTGTTCCTGCTGTGGCTTGGCTTCACTCACATCAATGGTGCCCACGCTGTCATCCTGCTCGGACTCCTCCACAGTCAACTCATCCTTACGCGCTTGCAGCGTTGATGCTTGCTGCAGTGCAGCCTTGGCCAGCTCGTTGTCCAGTTTGATATATTTGCGTGCAGAATTCTTGACCAGATTGGCCAAATCAAAGACTATGGGCAGCAGCAGTTTCTTGTCATCACCGAACATCATGCGAACCTGCAGAGAGCAAAAAGAGTTGTCAGATAAGATAAAAGATTATCCCCCTCCCCATCCCCCTTTTCTTACCTGATCCAGCCGCAGTTCATGACCCTGCTTGGCATTCATTTGTGCCGATATCAAGGCGGAGAGTGCCAAACGCTGCTGTGAGGAGAGCACACGCAGTATGGGCATCACTTCGGCAAATCGCTGGCGCAGCACGCGATCTGTGAGTGCCTTGGCCAGCGCTGAGCGCAGCACCTTCTCACGCCAGTCGAAGGGGGGCAGTTGTTTCTCCGGTTCGGGCTCATCCAAGTCGACACTGAAATCCAGCATATTATCTTCCAATTTCTTTTCCGCCTGCTGTGTCTGCTGCTCATCCTCCTCCAGCTGCCAGTCGTCTATGGCTGCAGTGTTGGAAGAGGAGGAGGAGGAGGTATCTTTGGCATCGGCAAAGTCGAAATCCAGCAGCTCATCCTCGCTGGCATTGACCAAATCCAAATACAGCACACAATAGAGCAACGCCCAGAAGAGGCAGCCAAATACGCGGCCAGCTTTCATTTTGTTTTTGGGGTAGGTGACGCTGCAAGCAAAGCGAAGCAAACGAAAGTTGATGGGAAAATGGGCGGTCAGATTGCAGTTATTATAACCAAATTAAATTCCACAAATAAAAGAAACAACAACAGCAACGACAGCAACGTTGAGCAAACACAGCAGTCATAAAACAAACATAATTTGTGATTATGCGTCGCACGCTTTCAACGGCATTCTAGAAAGACTTAGGCAACGAACTTTTGCTTTCATTGCCTTAGATTTGAACATTTTTGTCGAAAGTAAAAGCCATTAACAATTGTAATAAAAATGGTATGCTCCACGCCCAAACCAAGCCAAGTCAAGCCATCACGTTGGTGTCAGCGTCGTCATAGCCATAACCATAATCAAGTCATGCTAGTAGCTATTACAGCAGTTTCCGTCTCAACTGCAGTTTCAGCTACAGATCAACTTGAGCTTGAGCTTCAGCTTGGCTTTAGGTAATCGCCATTGCCATTGCCAGTGTCAGAGTCAGAGAGTCTCATAGCCAGCGTCATCGTTATAGCCATCTCTATCGCCACATTGTGGCTATCAACGTTGTCTGCGCGTGCTCAACAAGGCGTGAAGCAGCATCAAACAACTCATAAATGTCGCTGTTAGTGTTAGGCCTTTGTTGTTGTTGTTGCAGCTGTCGCTGCCACCGTTTCGCATGTGCCGCTGCCTGCCAGTTTTCAGTAATAAATCAGACAAACTGTATAAGCTTTGATCTCTGCATCCCTTTTGGGTTTGGCAGGCACATAAAATATGTTGTTACATGTTGCGCAGTGTAGGGTTAATAAACTGTTGCTGATTTCCTGATTATTCACTTTTTTGTACGTCTGCATTGATTATCTTTCTATAACAATTGAAGTTAAGTTTGGCTGGCGCCCACACGAATCGCATTGGAAAGTCTGCGCGTCTGCCTGCATGGGATCTCCGGCTTAGGCAGGCGACTCCTTAAGGCTTTGGCCTGATGCATCGTGCTGCTGGCAATGCCAACGCGTTGACCTTTTGCACAGTTGAAAAGTGAAAACTGGCTGCTGCTGGCGCGGGTTGCTTTATCTCCGGCTATCGACTGGTTGACAGTTTAGAAAAGCCACCAAGCGAACATTAGCAGTAAGGTAAATAACACTGGCGCTGCTGGCGCAGGAGCGCAGGCTACCAAAACAAGCCACAAGGCCAACGAACATTGCACATCTTCAGCTGCATATGCTTCACCGTCTCCCCCACCCCCTGCCAACGAGCTGCGATTTGTGAAGATCGTTAGTAAGTTGCAACAGCTTTTGTTGGCTGTTGTTCGTGAGCAACATTGCCGTTTGCAGTCGCATCTATTTAATTTATTTTGCACACCTGCGCAGGGGGCAATGCCAATGGCCAAGGCAGTAGATGATGACCGCGAGGGGGAGCAGAGCCTGTGCGCTTCTGGTTTTCGGTGTGGCCTTTTGCATATGGCATACAGCATGAGAAAGTGATGCTGATGGTATATGATGCCATGGATGTCGAACATAAATCAAACTGAGCCAATAAGGCGCAGCCATTCCCACATATCATTGCGGTTCCCAGGCTCCCGCAGTGTGGGTGAGTAAAAGTGAATAGCCGTGAATAGCCGTGAATACTCGACGAATACTGCTATACAAATTGCAGAGATTATCGAGATAATTGAGATGCTGTGCATGCAATTTCACTGCAAATTCTTTGGCAACTTTAATTAGCTTATAATTCGCGTGCGTTGCGGCTGTGCAACTGCGCCACAAACTGGGCCAGTCAAAAACTCATCAAGCAGCAACAAAAACTGCAACAACAACAGTAACAGTAGCAACAACAACATTAACAGTAACAGTAGCAGCAACAACAAGTTCGAATTAAAGCGCTGCAATAAGAGAAACAACCGCAGCAAGAAAGTCGCCGAGAATCCTACTTATAAGTAGACACCACAACAGCAACAACAACAACTAACCGACTAACCTAGTAAGCGCACTGCAGAACCCGCAGAGCGACCCAAACAGCTTAAGCGATCTTCGATCTTAGCTCTCAGATCGGAGAGACCTGCTCGGCCTGCCTGTCAATCCATAAAAACTAAATGGAAATGCTGATGGCGCGTGCTGACAAATTCAATTTGCCGGCCCTAAACGAAAGACTTAGGCAGCGAACTTGAAACCACAACAACAGCAGCAACAAATGAGAAATGACAACAACACTTAAGCACACACGTAGCACTCACACACCAACACTCGCATGCACAGCTCAACGAGCTGACACAATTTCCTCGGGCGTAAAGAATAAAAAGAATTCAAATTTTTTTTTTTCGTTGGTGCGTCGTTGCTTATTGTTGTTGTTGTTGTTGTGGCTTTTGTTTTTGTTTCTTTTAGAAAGTTGTTTCCATTTCACATATTTGGCTAAAAAATACAAATAAAAAAGTAGAAGCCTTTTAAGATTCCATTTTCGATTTTCGTTTTATGATTAATTTATTAAACGAGGCTGCAAGAAATCACCTCGTCTGCTTTGTCGTCTCTCTAACTTTGTATCTGTATCGGTTTTGGTATCTGTATCTGTATCTGTTGATCTGTAGGTGGGTTTATTTAAAGCTGACGCTGATGCTGCTGACACTGCTGCTCTGGCCCGTTTATTTCCTGTTCACGCGCTTATTTCACTCCACTTTTTAAGCGGCTAATTTTCACTTTTTATGTCCGCCACACATAGCCAGCGGCGACTTCTTTTTCTTATCTCCCTCTCTCTCGCACGCTGCTGCTGTCGATTTCAGTTTGAAATGCAAATTTTCACAGATTTCACACGCGCCTTAATTTGCGCCGCGCCACGCCACCGCGTAGAAGAGAAGAGAGTAGAGCAAATCTTCCACTTGTATAATTTGTATGTCGCGTGTTTCTGTTTCTGTTTCTGCCGCTAGCACGTCTTAACGCTTTCAACACTCGCCGCAGACTGTTTTGCTGTCGCCGCGGCAGCCACTGCTGGCGTTGCAGAGCTGCCTCTGCTGCGGCTGCCTTTGCTGTTGCCTCTGCTGGCGACGCTGCTTGTGCTGCTGCTGTTGCGGTAGTTCTGCAGTTGCTTCTGCCTGACTCGTCTCTGCTCTGTTGCATTAAGTTGCCAATTGTTTAATTGCCTTTCTTTTGTGTTTGCGGCAGGTTCAGTGAACCGTTAAAATTCAATTAGTTTAAATAGCTCGCACGTATTGCGGAAGTTGACGCTCTGTTCGCTCTAGTCACGCCTCATTACAAAGTTCGTGTCTTAAGTCTTTTGTCTTTATTTTGAGTGGGTCAGGAAGCAAAAAACAAAAACTGGCAAAACGTAGCCTAACGGAAGCATGACAAACGTCTGCTGACTACCTGTTAATGTAGCCAATCTACTGGCCAGCAGGGTCAGCTCCCTTAGGGCAACAGCAGCACGCAGCAGTAAATCAATTGCCGCACAAGAGACGAGCTAAGCAGAGTTGCTTAGCGTTGCAGTCGCAGTACTTTCTTTTTGCCCTCGGCAAGTTGTTGAGCACTTCATCTGCTTGAACTACAACATTGACTAAGGCTACTGCTCTATTAATGACCACTAAGGAGGTGGTCAGGGGGCAGGCTTGGCGTGTCGTTTCGCTTTTATGCGTTTTATTGTTATTTCTTCATCATTGGGGGAGCTAAAAGTTGCTCGCGCTCCTCCTCCTCGCCACACTTTCAATTGCCCGTTGGCAACATTTTTCTTCACACTTTCTTGGTAATCATGCTGGCAAAACGGCTGCATTTTTATTTCCATTTTCACGCATTGCGTTTCAGCTGTGTACGCACAATGTCTTTAATGTCCATTAAGCATATATTACCGCATCGCTGGCGTTTCATTTTATTGCAGCCTCATCAATCATGACGTCGCACACAACAAGATTCGCACTGCGCTTTTCCGCTGTTTTTCCCCAACTTTAGTGGTCATAAAAAAATAAAAGCAAGACCGCAATAAGTTTGGCTAATTTGCAAATTACAGTGTACTTATGTTGAGGCTGTTGTGGTTGTTGTTGCTACTGCTGCTGATCGCGTTAAGCTGTGAACAATCGCATGAGTTGCAGCCAGCCCCCCTCTGCAATATTTGACTGCAAGTGAACTCTTGACAATGATTAACTAATCAGGCTCATTAATATGCAGCCAGTTGATTAAGTTATGCACAGCGACAAGTTCAACTTTGCGTTGCTGAACTTAGGAAATGTTTTATCAGCGTTTCCGGTCTTGCGAATTTTCAAGGTGTACGAAATTAAATCTAAAATAATATGCCACATTAATTATGGGTTATTAAAGAGCTGGGGACTTATAAGTATAAGTTATAAGTTGTTTAGGTCTGCAGGTTTTTCCCAGCATATTTCAAACTGTTTGCCGGCTCAGTAAGCTCAGCTGCAAATGGAACTGGAACCAGTTGTCGTTGCCAGACAGTTGAAAGTTGTTGTAGAGTTAGTTCGGCAGTGTGGCAACCTTATAGACTGATATTTGGTGCTGCCTGATTGTTGGAAAATGTAAAAAATGATTCAATGAAAAGAAATACATTTGAATGACTAATAAATCGTTCATAATAAATATATTCAAATTAATGTATCATAGGAAATATCTAAAAAAAACTTACAAAATACATGTATAAAATACATATTATAATCTATCGTAGCAATGCAGCGTTGCCAGACTATACAAAACTGTACTTCTAAGTACCCCTAAGAAATGCATTTGAATGATTTATTATCATTGAAGATATAAACGATGGCCCCATATTCCATGCTAGACCTAAGTAAGGCCCTTTCTTTTAACCATAACCTCACTATATACATAATACATAAATAAATATAATATTATAATATTCATTATAAATAAATATATCTTCAAATAAACACACCATAATTCGAGTAAACAATTCAATAATTATATTTCGTATTGTGTATTTATTAATTTATTTGTACAATTATGTGTATTGCTATATATATATCAATAGATCAATAAAATTAAATCCTATGCGATAGAATATGTATTGCAAAACTACACGTGATGTGTGTCTGTGTCTGTCTATGTGTGGGTGTGTCATGCCACATTGCGGTGCAGTCAACTCGGCTACGAAGAAGATGAAGGTCTTGTTTTTTAGATACAGACTAGAAGAACTAAGTGACTAATATCAACTAAGCACAAGTAGCGCCAATAATTAAAATACAAGTCCTAAACAATAAATCATAATAAACATTTGCAACAAATGCTTGAAATACAATACAATATTTACAAAAAGGAGCTGGCAACCGAAATCGCAGAAACAGTAGAAAGATAGTGTATAAGAGATAATATAATACTGCTCGGACAAGCACGCGAATTTTCGAAATAGTTCAAGAAGTACAGTTACACAGCTGTGGTGTGTGCCTTGGGTGGAATGAGTGTGTGTGTGGGGGGGGAGGGGGAATGTGGCTGAGATGCTGTTGCTAATGAGGCCAGAGATAGAGTACTAGTTAGTTAGTTGGTGGGCGAATGGCGATGTGGTATGCAAGTGGATGCTGATTGGTGATTGGAGAGGGTGATTCAGTCAACGTCATATTTCGCACTCGAACTCTGAGATGCGATGATTGAAGTAGACAACGCCATGTTCGAGATCCTCACTGAAGCCACTCACATCCATGTAGTCTGAGGCAGCTGAATCATCGTCTACCCATTTGTGCAGCGAACGTGTGATCTCCAGACGTGACTGCGCAAACGAGGGACGCATGTGTGGCTCCTTGTGCCAGCAGCGCGACATGAGGTTGTAGAACTCGTGCCGACTCTCCTTGGGCAGCTCGGGTCGCAGACCCTGCGGCACACGACGAATGACCTCGCGACCAGTGAGATGCGAGTACGGCGTGGAGCCTGAACAAGAAGAGAAAGTAAATTAATAAAAGGTATTATAAACTAATCCTCTATGCATACCCAACGTGGCTATCTCCCACAGCACAATGCCAAAGGCCCAGATGTCCGTTTCGGTGGTGAACATGTGAAACTGCAGACTCTCTGGCGCCATCCAACGTATGGGCAGTGCATGCCGCTTGCCAATGGTATCGTGACCATGTGACTTCTTCTCCCCTCCCCCATGCGCATGTGCATCCTTCGAGCAGTTGCCCTGCTGGCCCTGGCCAAAGGTGTGCTGCCAATGCTGCAGTATATAGCGACTGCCAAAGTCGAACTTGAACTTTTGCGCATTGCTGCGCAGAATATCGTTCGCTGCATTCTTCTCCTGCTCCTTGCGCATGCGCTCCGCATCCAGATCAATGGACATGCCGAAGTCACAGATCTTGCACATGCCATTGTGATCGAGCAGCACATTGCGCGCTGCCAGATCGCGATGAACAATCTGAGGAGGAAGACCAGTTAATTTAAGAATTTAACTGCAGTTAAGAGTTCAACTTACCCTACGTCCTGCAATGTACTCCATGCCGCAGGCAATGTCCAGCGCAAAGCCGGCCAAGGTGCGTGGCGAGAGCGGCGCCAGGCTGCGTCCACCTGGCACCGAGGCGGGCAAGATGTTTGTAGCACTGCGAGCTGCGCGCAGCAGGGAGAGCAGACGTCCACGCATGGCATACTCCATGATGAGCATGTGTGGTTCTGTATAGAGAAAAGAAGAGAGGGTTTAGTTTCGTCTCCTTGTTAGTTAATCCCTAGTCAACCTACCGCTCTCCACACATGCACCCAGCAGCGTAACCACATTCTGATGCGAGCCCAGCTTGCGCATTATGTTGGCCTCATCCTTGAGGCTAACCTGTGCGCTGCAGGCGCGTATGGTCTTCACTGCCACAATGCGTGTGGCACCAAAGTGTCCACTCAGATCATCAGCTTCCGCCTTCCACACCTGCCCAAAGTTACCCTCGCCGAGCAGACTCTTTAGCCGAATGTTGCTGCGCTCAAACTCCTGATATTCACTGGCCAACGAAGTCTTGTCATCGTATCGATTGTGATTGGCATCGCGTGATGGATGTTGCTGTGAGTTTGACATGGGCATAGCCTGTTGCTGCTGCTGCTGCTGCTGATGATGATGATGATGATCTACCTCGTCTTCATCGTGATCCAATTGATATTTGGAATCCACTTTCTTCACGGGACTTATTGGCTGCTGATCGGCAATGCAAACATCGAAGACCTCATCCTGCTTGGCCTGTCGTCGCACCATGTAGTTGCGCACCAAGTAGAGTACAATGGCAGCCAGTGGCACCACGCCCACGGCCACAAGCACCAGTGTGACCAGATTCATGCGTCGTACATCGATATTTGCATCACGTTCATCGGCAATTGCTGTGGAACTGATGTCCATAGGGGAAGCAGATGAAGACGAAGACTCCACAATGCCAATGAAGGCATTACCCACATTGATGGGTTTCACTGGTGCTGCTGGTGGTGCTCGTGGTGGTGTTGCTGTGGTGGTGGGCCGTGGATTCACTGTCGAGCGCACCGAGGTGAGCACTGTGGTGCGCAGTATTTTCGATGTGGAGTCTGTGGTGTGTGAGATCTGGGTACGTGGTGTCGCCTCACAATTGGCGGTGCTGTTGCAGAAGATGATCAGATTATTCTGATCTTCCACATTGATCTCCTGCGTGAGGGATGGACCCAAGGCACGCAGGCGTTCAGTGTCCTCTTCAATGATGTCTCGCTGCTTTGGCGTGGTGGTGCTTGGTGTGGTTGTTGTTGTTGTAGTTGAGGTGGTGGTGCTGGATGTAGAGGTAGTTGTGGGTGCGGGTGTGGTGGTGGTGGTGGTGGTTGATGTGCTTGTGGTGCTTGTCGTAGTCGATGGCGTTGTCGATGTGGTTGTTGTCGAGGTGGTGGTGCTGGTGCTGGTGCTGGTCGTTGTTGTCGCCTTTTGTGTGGTGCTAGGTGGCTCTGTAGTGGTTGTGCTGGTGGTAGTGGTGCTAGTTGTGGTGCTGGGGGTGCTGCTGCTTGTTGCCGTTGTCTCCTCTTCGGCACTCAGTACGGTTATAATGAGTGGTGTAGAGGAGGGCTGTGGTTTGCCAACCAATCTTCGTGTGGCCTGCAGTGGCTTCTGTGACTCCACCGCAGCTCTTTCAGACTGCTTTTGTTCCAGCGAACTCTCAGCCAGGCCTGCAGTGGGTCGTCCTGAGCCCACATAACGTGTACGACTCACAGGTGGTGCTGGTGGTGGTGGTGGTGCAGCCACCACACTGGGTGCCACACCACGTTCACGCATGTGATACTTATAACGACTGCGACTTCGCTCCACCTCAGTCAAGGGACGACGTGTGGAGACAGTGGGCTTCGCCGTGGACTCCACTGCCGGCTGTGGTGTTGTGGTGGTGGTGCTGCTGCTTGGCAACACCGAAACCTCCAGCACACGTGGATGTTGCTGATCATCGTCATCGGCTGCTGTAATGGTCAATGCACCGGGCTTAAGGGGTGGCAACTTGGCACCAAAAAACAAATAAGGCTGCAACTCATCCTCCTCGGCATCGTCATCTTCCTCCTCAGCCAGCTGTTCCGCAGATGATGTGGCACGCACTGTCACTGTGGCCACTGCTGGCTTGCCACGTCCACGCTGCTTGCTCACTATCGACGGCGGCTTGGCACCATCTGCTATGTGATTCAGTGTATCGTTCTGTTCCTTGGCCACCACAAAGAGACCATGCGAGGATTCATCGCTGAACAGTATCTCATTGGTATCCCGCTCTCCTGTGGCCACACCACTTGCCTTGCTCGCAGTGCGCAGCACCACAGAGCCGTTGTTATTGTTGGTGCCTGCCATGGCCATGCGTGTGAAGTTCGCACATTGCCGCATGCAACTGGCTGTGGTGCGACGTGTAAAGTTCTTTGTACAGTTGCGTATGCAAACCGAACGTGGATCACTGGGCGCCTTCGATGTGCTCTCCACAGCTGCAGCTGCTCCCACGGGTGAGGTGGCACTGCGTCCGGTGGTGCCAATGCGTGTACGAAAGCCACCACGATGCAAAGCTGTGCGTCGTGCGGCCAATACATTCATCAATTTACGCTCACGTTCCTGTGCCGAGTTCAGTGGCGCAATCGAGGGTCGATTGCTGCCCGTGGGGCGATATGTTGTGGGCTTCTCGGCAACCACATCTGCTGAAATAGAAGAAGAATTGTTTGTTATAATGTGAGTTATGTGTGCGATGTCAAGTGTGCGCTGTCGAGGTTACGATCTCATTGTGTGTGTTCTATACTTGATGCCAAAATCGTGAGGCGTATTGGAAAACCAAAATACATCTTCAAATGGGAAAATAAACAGTGCGTCAGCAGAGTTGCTAAGTAAACACAAGCGGCAAAGTTGACAGAGATACGAAACGAGTTTCTCAAGCGTCGCGTCGCTTCTCGTCTCTCTCTGTCTCTGCTTTGTGCCTTCATTAATCAACGCGCGTTTAGGTGCGTTTCTTAGCCTAGAAATTTTAATTCACGAACTGGTTCACTAGTGTAGTCTCTTGACTTGCAGCTGACTAATTAGTTTGGCACAAATTGTGCGCCTCTGTCGCTGTCTGTGATGCTCGTTCTGACTGTTGCCACAGCTGTGTGCCTCTGTCTCTGTGGCTCTGTGGGCTTTGGCCAAATCTGCCTGCTTGGGCCATGAATCATTGAAGCGATTATCAGACGGGCAGCTTGCACAATTGTTTAATTTTCACGTTGCCATTAAAGAAAAAAAAACACTGCCAAAACGACCGGCAACAGCAACGGCGGCAGCGGCAACAATGTTAACAAACATACAAATTGTTGTTGTTGTAGCTGTTGCTTTTCACAAGCATTTAGTTCATTGGCTTGCAGTTTAGGCCAAGGTTAGGCCTGGCATCTCAAGCGCGGCAGCAGCAGCAGCGACTAGAACCAGCGACAAAACTCAAGCCGATGCTTTTTGGCCACTGCAGACGTCGCTTTGGGTTAAGGCTTGAATTTGGATTTAGAGATTTTGGGCTTGCGAGCCTGAGGCTGGCTCCGAGCTGCCTCGAGGCTTCGAGCTTCGCTGGCTTTGCTTCTCATTCTCTCTCTCTCTCTCTCTCTCTCTCTCTCTCTCTCTCCCTCACTCAATTGACTGCGCATTGTACAACACTGCGCCCCATTTGGGTGTCTCGTCACGTCGTGTCGCTGCCTTCAGCAGAACCCACAGCAACAGCAACAACAAAAGAGACAACCGAAACGACACCAACAACATGGCAGCAACAACAACAACTACAGCAACAACTACCAACAGCGACTGCCATTTTTGCTCTGCGTTGCGAGACGCGGGCGTTTTGCTGTGCCTAGTTAAGATAATAAATACTCTAACTAGGGGTTGAAAGACTAAGCTAAGTGATTTAAGAATGAATCGGAAATTTAGAACAGAGAGACAAAAAGATAGAGACCAAAGACAACAGACTGAAGGTACGTTATATGTACAATACAATAGAAGAAGCCTAAATAAAGTTAGGGCACCTAGTGTCTAGTTAAGATAATACACTAACTAGACTGAATGAGTTAAAGGGTTTAAGAACGAGATTGAAACTTATAAATGAGTAAGAAAAGAAATAGATACAGAAAGAGTGAGGGAAGGCACACTGAAAATAAGTTATAAAAGAAGCCTAAACGAAAAAAAGGTACCTCCAGTTCGTTGCATTTGTATTTATATTTATTTCGGGCAAAGCTATTTGTTGTTGATTTAAAACTGAGTAAAGTAAACATTTAACAATGTGAAAAAAGGGAAGTAGTCTAAGGGATAGTAAATAAGCTGAGTCATAGAAAGAACCTAAACAAAAGATAGTTACCTAGGAATATGTACATACGTATTTTCAGTTGAATTTATATTTATTTTAGGCAAAGCTATTTACTGTTGATTTAAGAATAAGTTGGCATTTAAAAACAAAAAGACTGTAGGGAGCAAGAGATAGAAACGCAAATCAGAATTATGGAAGGAACCTAAACAAAAGTTAGCAGAGGTAGCTAAAGTTTGTTGCACTTGAATTTATATTTATTTTAGGCAGAATCAATTGTTGTTGATTTGAAAATGAGTTATTATTTTAAGCTGTGAATTGAGAAAGTATAAAAAGACTGAGGAAAATGACGTAAGAGATAGAGAGACAGATGAGAGAGAGAAAACTGAATCATAGCAGGAGCCTAAACGGAACGTAGGGTACCCACAGTTCGTTTCTCTGCCACTAATATTTATTTTAGGCAGTCTGTTGTTGTTGCTTTAGCTGGTGCAGTTCACAATAGCCAATCCACTTGGCCGCACCGACTTCTTGGCATTAGCTATGCTGCCGCTGTGGCCATCGTCGTCGTCGTTGTCGCTGTCTCTGTCGCAGCTCTTGGCATGCGTTGTGGAATTTTAATTTGATTTTGGTCATAGACACGATTTTGTTTTTGGGCTGCGGCTTGCACGAACCAAAGCGAAACGAAACGAACTAAAATATAAAAATGGTCAAAGCCTCAACGGGCAACGGTGTTTCGAAAAGAATGCTCCAATCTTAGTTTGGACAAAACAAAAATTCTAAGCAGCTTACGCGACGCTTACATAATGCCAGCTAAATAATTAGCGGGAAAAAGTCTTAAAAAAAGCAAGCGCTATAAACAACTGCAACAACAGCAACAACAGCTTGGCATGTTATTAATCTTCAGAACCGTGACTAATATCAATATTTGCTCAACTCTTTTTATATTTAGCCAGAGATATTTTTGTGTTTATGTGAAATTTAATTGCAGGCCATGCGGACGCGCACAATGGGCGATCATTCAGCATGGAAGTGATGAGATCGGTTCTAAGCGACAGCGATGGCCTAATGAGTTCCACCTTACCATCCACTGAGTTCCACAACATCCACTTCCACACAATACCAATAGCACAATCAAGGCTCCCACGGCGCACTAAGTTGGCCTTTGTTTTGGCCATTAATTGTATATTTAAGAGAAGTAAAGGCTTTAATTACGCTCGAATTGAATTCGACAGTGAATAGACGAGTGAATACAACTAAGTATTCAGTAGGAGTGTGTGTGTGTGTGTGTACAGTAATCTGTATTCGGGTATAAATAAATACTTTGGGGGGAGGTATTAGCGCTTGAATGAATCGCATGTCTTTTCTTCTTTAGAACTTTTAATTAAAATTAAATTACAAACACGAGTGGGTTGCCTGCTTTTTTGTGTTTGCCTCCACTGTCAGTCTGTCAGTTTTTTAGCTGGCTAATTGACAGATAGACAGACAGACGGAGACAAGCTGTGTTTGTCTTTATTGTTGTTTGCCTAAACTTGCTTATTCAATTTGGTGTCATATTAAATGTTATGAAATATTATACAACTCGGTGTGGAAAATATACCCCAGAGGCAGTCAGACAAACATGTAACACACAGTGTTTGACACTAATATCAATCATACGCAACGTTGCACATGACACAAGCAAGATTCGAGTGTGTAAGTCAGCAGTAAATTAAAGAAAATGTGCTGAAAATATATTAAATTGAAAGTTAAGTTCTGTTTCCTCACAGAATGGAAAATCTTTCCCAGCATTGTGTGCAAAACAGTCTCCCTTCTGCTGATGATGATGATAATGTTGATGATGATGATGTATTCTAATGCTGACCATGAAAAGGTAACAGATGAATCCCTCAACACATTTTGGCAACAATTATGACTAATTGTGAATCATTTCCGCCTAAATAAGCAGCCGCAGCGAATCAAGAAACAGCAACAAAAAACAACCGCAGACGATTCAATAAAACGAAAACGAGTGAGAAAAAACTTTCATTAATTCATTGGCATTAATTCACATTGGGGCAGCTTCACTTTTGCTTTCTTGCTCTCTGTCTCTGTCTGCATCTGCGTTTGCTTTGACTTCGACTTTGGCTCTGGCTACGGCTACATCACCATCTCCGGCTTGGAGTGCAGCCTGAGCTGGCCTGTTCATAAATACAATTTTTAAATGCCGCCTTGGCATACGCGAAACTTTCTCTGCGCGCTTTCGTTGCACTTTTCTCTTCTCTGCTTTGGCTTTGGCTTTTTTTTTGCATTGCAATTTCTCATGTTATTTTCTTCGTTTTGCAATTGTTTATGTTGCTGGTGCACCCTACGGCGTCTGCTGCTGCCGCTGCTGCTGCTGCCCACGTTCACGGCTAAAAACTTGTTTACTGATGGCGCAGACATGCAACACGGACGCAAGATACACGTTTTGGTCGAGGCGATCGAAAGCATTTCTAATGTGAAATCGAAACATGCAACACAAAATGCCAAAAGCAGCCTAGCTGAGCATAACGATACCTCAGAGCAGCATAGGCAACTCTGGCAGCAGCATGGGCAACTCTGCCAAAGTTGGCAGTTCATGTGCGTGACATTTTGCCTTAAACGGAGTCTGCAATTGGAGCTGACAAGCCATGGGCTGCTCCCGCTGCCGCTGCTGCTGCCGGCTGTAGGTGCAGCTTAATGCAGGAAATGCTGCAGTCGCCAACAGCAACAGCTGCTGCTGCTGCCGTGAGAAAGCAAAAGAAATGGCAAAGGTAAAAATAAGTAAGCGTTGCGGATGTCAATGCGGAAATCGAGAGTTGATGTTTAGAGATGTCGTGAAATGCCACTAAGTGTTGCAGAGTCCCCCACAGTCGTAAGTTGCTTCCTGGTTGCCATAACCCTTCGCCGAGCCTTGAGCTGCAGCACTCGAGTTAGAATTGACCCGGCTAAAAGCAAAAGTAGCAGCAGCAGCAGGCCAGACTGCCTCACTGACCTTTTGCGCAATCACAAACGAGACTCGCTGAAATGTGTTTGGCTTTTTGTGCGCACCGACAATATGTTAAATGATCAACAGCGACGACGACAACAGCAACAGCAGCAACAACAACAGCAACTGCAGCATTGGATAATTGCAAAGTTTTTTTTGTCAGAGTTTTTTCTTGATTTTTTTTTTTGCTGCCTTTTGTACGAGGTTCGGAGGAGGCTTCCGTTTATTTGTTTGGCTTTGGCTTTACGAATTCAGTGCGAGTCGCTTGGCTCGGTCTGTAAAGTTTTCAATAGCCAAAGTTGTTGTTGCCGTTTGCCGTTGTTGTTGTGCATTGAGGCGTTGCAAATGGCTGCGGGGCGTGTCACATGTTCGTCATCATCAGCAGAGGCAGCAACAGCAAACAAAAACAAAAACATACAACAAGAAGCGCTCGCTCCCATCAGCAGCTTGTTGCAGCTTTAGCTTTACGCAATGTAAACTGATTTTTCAGAGAGACTGAGAGCGACTCCACGCGAGACCCGCCTGCAACTTTGGCATCATTAGCTAGTTGGCCGCTTTCTTTTGAAAATCATGTAAGCTCGCTTGGCCCTTACATAATGCAGCGTCGCACGACCCACGACTCAGCTGGGTCAGCTGCTGCTGCTACGTTTAATTAATCACATAAAACATAAAAGCAAAGCAACAACAAGAGGAAAATTAGCCAAAAAAAAGCTGATGACAAAATGAAGACAGACCCCGTTGAAGGAAGAGTTCAATAAACCTGCGCTCGATCGTTTTGCTCGTTTGTTAGTTTGATTAGCCGCAGCCATTTGCAATCACAGACAGAGTCTCGCAGGGCTAATGAAAATGAAATTATAAACATTTTATGTAAACATCGAGGCGAAACATGGCGAAAACCAAAGCGAAGCGAACACCAAAAACCGAGACAGAAACAAATACGAAAAATTCGCCAACTGCTTTTTAATAGCCAACAACAAACCGCACACACAAATTACGCGTTTCATTTCCTTTTCCTATGCGGCAAAGAAAACCGCAAAATAATTTCTAATTTCATTTTAAATGAAAAGGCATTTGGCAACAGCAACAACAACAACAACAGCAAAAACACCAAGGAAAGCACGCAAATTATGCACATTTGCGTATTATGAAAGAAATGAGAAATAGGTTCCCCCAGACCGGGCTGGGAACTTAGCCACATCTAGCAAACCTTTTTGGGAAAGTTGTATAACAGAGAAAAGACTTAAAAGTTAAGCCCATGAAGTGCGCGTACTTTAAGTCACTTCGTGTCTGCGAACGAATCAAAAACCATAAAGAAAACATATGAATTTTTATTGAATATTTTGCTACCTGTACAAGTTGGAGGTGCAGTAAACAGTTAAACAGTTAACATAAACAAAACAAAACACGTAACGCGGTAGACACGACACAAGATGCCAACAAATATTTACACGATTACGTAGAGGGAGGCAACAAATAGTACGAGAAGAAGAAGGGGGCCTTCCCTGGGCAATACTGGGATTTCTTTGCCTTTTTATTTCCACTTCATTGTGGGATATGCCCGCTGCAATGATTCATAATCACATATGAATAAGTAGAGTGAGTATATACTGAGTACATACTGAGTGTACTCAGTGTAGTATGTGTAGCCACACACCCACTTAAGTGCTGTGGCAAAAACTTAGCCTCGACTAGTTTGCAATGACGCCTACATTGCGCATACGCCATGCGGTACGCGGCGAGAAGAATCCAGCAAAGCAGAGCAGAGCAAGAGAGGGAGAGAGAGAGAGAGGAAGAGCAGCAGGGAATGACAGAAGAGTTGCTGCTGGTACTGGTGCTGCTGCTGCCTGCAACTGTTGCACTTGGCGGCGAATTGGTTGGTTGAGCTGCCTGACAGAGCCAGACCTGTTGTTGCCACCGATGTTGCCTGTTGGCAGTTGTTGCTGCCAGTTTGTTGTTGCTGTCTTTTGACTGTTTGGCTTTTTGTTGACTTTTCTGATTTAGCGCACATCGCCAGCGCTCTTCTTCGCTGTCTTGGCGAACGCTTGAATACGCCTGGTAAATATGTCGGATTACGCAACGAACGCACATGAGCAGCAGCGACAAGAGAGAGAGAGACATACACAGACAGACGGGGCAACAGACAGACAGACGTAGCAATCGACCCAGCCGACCGACAACAGGTAAACGTAATGAGCCAACAACAGCAACAACAACAACAATGTGAAGTGCCGCAAGCCACACCAATATTGATATTTATGTTGAGGATTCCAATTCAGTTACCAGCTTCGACCAGTTCAACTCATTTAGCCACACAGCGACACCTACAAAACCAGCAACAGCTGGAGAGAACTGCATATGGTTTGCGCGTCATTTCGTAACTGAGCAACAACAAAAACTAAACGAAATATATGCGCATTCATGGCGAGGGAGCAGAAGAAAGAGATGAAGCAGGCAGAGTGGGGGAAGTAGTCTTTGCCCCCCGCACAGCTTGGGATTTTTAATGCGCATACATTAAAAATAATCAAAATGCATTAAACTTTTGTTTAGTTAGCTTTTTTTCTCTTTTGTTGCTTATGTAATCTCCCGCAGCAACAACAACAACAGCACCTTGCACTCCAAGTTTAGGCCAAATTATGGCTACGCAAATGCGAGTGGGCAACATTATTCAAAACGAAAAGCTTCATGAATAAACATGCATAAATACATAATTTTTGAACTGAACAATTTTTTTGGAGTTTTTTTGGTGGGGTAAAAACTTAGCTAGCGCGTTCAGCTTGGGCAGGCAGCTACTTAGTTACCTTGGCAACTAGGCCTACTGCATATATACATGCATACATACAACAGCAACATGGTCAAAACAATAGAAGCGAAGAGCCCCAAAAGACAAACAGCAATTCACAATTAACAATTCCACAATTGACAATTCACAATTGACGCGCCCACGCGGCCCCCCTGCAAACTCACAGCACTAACTAACGAATAATTGCTTATAAAAATACTTAATAGAAATAACAATTGTGAGCACACAACAACAATAACAGCAACAGCGACGAGCATAAGCCATGGTCGACTCTAGAGTCTATTTATCCACATGCCATGTGGCCCCAAAGTTCACTTGCAACACGTATGTGTATGAAAGGAAGGCTATTTGCAGCATGCCGAAGTCATCCAAAAAGTTATTCAATTTGTTTTGTCTATGAAGAGCAACCAAAACAATCTTCATATGGCTCATAAATATCCGCAGATCGAGATCGAAAGACCCAAGTTCGTTAAAATAACAGCTACATCTTTTATGAGTTGTTTTTTTTAGATATGCACTCGAATATTCGTGTGCTTGGTCATCCCTAGGTTAGCGACTTGTCGAAAGTAAATGGATTATTATTATTACAAAATGCGGAATGAACTAAAAAAGAAGAGCTGACCTTGTGGGGGCTTGGCTAAGTAAATACAGAGTGCAATATTTTTAAGGGTTTTTGAAATTTGAATAAGCTTTTAGCTAGTTTATTTAACTGTCATTTAAAGGCTTCATTGAGAAGAACTGGAGCAGGAGAAATTTAATTGGAAGTATTGTTATTGATATTAGAGTGAAGTTGATATTCCTAATCATTCGCTACAATTTAATAGCTTTTAATAGCTTTGACAGTAATATAAGTTATGGAAAGGATTAAAGCTGGTATATTTGATTATCATTTAAAGGTTTAAAGAATTTTAGGAAGTTATATTTAAGTTAATATTCCCAATCCTTGTCTCTGTATTTCTTCTACAACTTTTACTCATTTGACAAATTTACTACCAGTAATTTAGAGTATGAATATAGCTAGCATAAGCTTCTAATCTCTCGCCCAGTTTTTCTCTTTACTTTCAACTCTATCACATCTTTGAGGCTACAGTTAAGCTAACATTACTTATCTAAGTTACTTTCCATACGAAATGCACTTCATATTCAGCCATTCTCTTAGCTATTAGACAGCTGTACTAACTGTAGTTTACAGAATGTATTTTAGAGGCTATACATAACTAACCTACAGTGATATTTCCAATCTCTCTCACACTCTTTCTCCCTCTCAGTCTTTCTCTTTACTTTCAACTCTATCACATTTCTTTACTGCCTATCTCAGCTAAAGAATTTACCACCTGACAGACTGCAGATGCTTTCACAAGCCGTGACAAACTTGCATATCAGTCTGATATACCCCATTGTTGGTATACCAGGAAAAACGGCCAACAAAGTTGACGACGTTGGCTGTCTTTCAATTGCAAAAGATTAGCCAATGCGAGTGTTTTGTGTCTCGCCGCCGACGTAGCTGTTGTTGCTTTTGTTGTTGTTGCCTCTTCTGCCGCACTTTCAGCTGGCCAATTGTTTTTTGTCTGGCCAACTTTGGCAACCCGTTTTTGTGTGTTGCCTGCCGCTGCTGCCGCTGCAGCTGTCAGTTGGTCAATAATTGGCATAGATTTATTTCGGCTCGTTTGCAATTTGGACACTCTGGCCATTTTCCTCATACATTATGATTTTTCTGGGAGAGTTGCCAGCATGGCCGGCTTAGGCAGCTTAGCCAGGGGTGCAGCACAGACATGTGAATGTAGATAGGGAAATGAATGTAGGTAAATGGATTCGAAGTTGGTTGCAAGGGATTTACTTTCACTTCATTTGAGTACACTTCATTTGAATACACACTCACAATACTTGCTTAATTTCCTTCTGTTTGTTTATTCGCTATTCTTTTTTATCTTAAGGCAAATGAATGATGTACAGTTAAAATAGAACTAATATATGAATGTGAATAAATGTTTTGCATCTCTTCTTTCAGTATTCATTCACTTCAATGCTATACCACATGTATATCTGTGTGTCTGTGTGTGTATTGCAGGCAAATGTTACTTACCCACATCGCTGGGGCTCAAAATTTCTGCAGAATTGCTTTCATTACGATGATCCGCTGCCTCGTCTGCCGATAGTTGCTGCTGCTGCTGCTGCTGCTGCTGTCTAATTGCACCATTAGTTGCACTCGTTTGCGTTTCACTGTCTGCTGTCGCTATCGCTGTTGTTGTCGTCGATGTCGCCGCTGTCGCTATGGTGGCAGTCTCTGCAACAACTAGCAGCAGCAACACTAACAACATGCCACAACTCCAAAATGATTCATTGCTTCGATGAATTTTCATCAACGACATCGTTACCGAAGCATACAACAATGATTATGTGTAGATGTTGCCGGTTGCCTGCTGCTGTTGCTGTCTGTTGCCTTCTTCTGCTTGCTGCCTGTGTTGCTCTTGTTTTGTTGGTTTTCTGTCTTTCTACTGATTTTCTATCTAACTATCTATCTAGTTGCTATTGTTCGTTTGCACACTTTTCCACAATTGTTTGCCGAAGCTGCGTTGCAATGTGTGGTGCGTCGTCTTGCGGTTGCTGTTGCTATTGCTGTTGCAGTTCCAGTTGCAGTTGCAGTTGCGATCGTTGTAGTAGTTGTTGCCTCCTCTGCCTTCTCCTGTTGCGTGCAATAATTCAAGTCTTGCTGGCGACTTATCTGTGCTGCTGCCTTGGGAAATCGTACGCCTTGCTGTTGCTGCAACAGAGAGAGAGAAAAAGAGAGAAAGGGATTGAGATGTGAGTTGGTAAAAGGCCTCTCACTTAACTTAACTATCTATCCCCCTGTTGAGATTCTGCCCCGAAGATTTCACAATTCTCTGGGGCATTTTTCCATTGATTGAGCAAGCGATCTCATAGACAGACCAATGCTAAGGCACCATTGAAACATATGTTAGATCGTCATTGTTGGCCATCGGAGCGTATCATATGAACATATCATTATAAGTCACATTAAGTAAGAGTGATAACTGAGGTCGCTGCGCTCTCAGTGCGGCTTCGTGTCGCTGTCGTTCAATAAAAAATATTATTACAAAAACCAAAACACGCATACGCCCAGTTGTACAAGGCAGCCGCTGCCAGTTGGCCACAAGTTGACACCGAGCATAGGCAATATATAGCCAAAGCCATAGCCAAATCGTTCGTTTGGCTTTATGGCGATGTGTGTCATTGCCTGTCGAAAAATCAATTAAAGTAAAAATCAAAAAACCAAAAAAACATAAACGAAGGGGAGCCTCTTGGCGTCTTGCGCAAAATTACGTTGGCAATTTCACTTGAGTGTCTGCTGTCTTCTTTTCTGTTTTATGTTTATGCCGCCTAAACAGTTAATAAAATGCAAACTTGACGAGCACGTGCGGCGTGATGCGCGGCGGGGTGCGCCGCCAACATCGCCCACGATTTGCGTAATGTGCAGCGCCAAATTATAGAAAATTATCAAGACAAGGCGAGAAACTTTACCATAGCCAAATGGCCAATTGTCATGCTGATGAGGAGGAGCCATAAGCCAAAAGAAGACATGGCCAAGACAAGCCAGCGCATGGCCAAGAGGGTCTTCATTAGCATAGCTAAGAACCAAGAGGCGTTTGGGCCAATCTTTTTACATTAATCAAAACTCCCCATAAAGAAAGAATAGAACAGAATAGAACAGAACAGAAAGGAAAGTTCAATGCACGCCTGACATGGCATGAGATTTGAAAATAGATGATTAACTAGCGAAATGAAGAAGAAGCAGAGAGAGAGTGTAAAGAAGAATAGCAACCAAGCAGGATGCTGTAAGAAATAGATTTGCATGACAGCAGCCAAGAAGATGAGACGAAAGCAAAATTACTTCTAATTTTGCGTATTATTAAATTTCATTTTTTGCTCATTAATTTAGCAGCACACAAAAAAAAATCAAGCTGAGCCGCACTTTAATTATAAGAAAGCCATTGACTTTTTTTACATGACCATGATTGTGTTTCTTTTTTGTTGTTCTCGCTTTAATTTGTTATAACATCAGCGTTCTAAACTTAACAACAAAGCGCGCAATAAGATTACAGCAAGCACGAAAGCTACAGACGAGTCTGCTCGACTGTGATGTACCCGCTACACAACTGACCACAACGACAGACAGACAGAAAGACTAAAAGACAGACAGACAGACGGATGCTGATTAAGAATATATACAGTTAGTAGAGTCTCACACGTCTCCTTCTGCCTGTTACATACATTAACCTAAACTTAGTATACCCTGCTTGACCATTTTCAATGGTTGAAGGGTATAAAAAGCTTAGATATTTTTGGCTTTCGGCTTTTGGCCGCGGCAACTTTTGTTGTGTTGAGAATCTTTTGGAGTACCTGGTGAACTGGGAACCTTTCGCGGAGCTCAGCTCAATCAACGTCAAGCACACATTCTCAAGTGCCTGACAATTGGATGACTTTGCGATTGAAGTGCTACGGTTTGGAGTTGTTTCTTCGATTGTCAAAATGGATAAAAAGATGTCCGGGGCAAAGACACATTTGCTTTGCTGGAGACGGAGACTGGCGTGCGAAAGAATTTACGGAACGTTTCAAAACGCCCACAGGGTTTGTTGTTGTCAGTGACTGTTACACGGCGTCTTATCATCATCTCTAGCTCAGGCTGAAATCTGTTTTTCTTGTTTTGTTGCTGCTGCTGTTGCTGCCTTTGTGTTGGAACAATGAAGTTAAGCTGGGTCCGCAGCTGATTAAACATGCGAAATCGTGGGACGAGCGATGCAAGAGAGAAACAGCAACAGAGGAGGCAAAAAACAAGACACGATTCGCTAAATTGTTTATTTAATATCAATACAATTTTATCAGCGCCAGCATCTATAAAAAACTGTAAACAAGCTTTTGTAATCTCCCTGGAATCCCAACTCTGGCAACTTGGCTAACTTGGGCATCACGTCGCAATTTGTTGCAACTGCGAATGGATTGTGCCATAAATAAACCAAAATCTACTTAAATTTTTTCGGCTAAATTGAAAAACCTGAGACATTTAATTAAATCAAACAGTAATTAATCCATTTATAAGCAATAAACTAGTGCTGCCATCGCTTGATTGATCCATTCCGAAACTGAAAACGATAGTTATGAATATTTATGCGATAGTTGAGACAGGTTCGAGGAATTTCAATGGATTAGAGGAAGTTTGATTAACCCAAACACAAGCCACAACTTAGTTGTGTATACTTCTCATATTAAACCGTAAACAGTAAACAATTATAAAGCAATTCCCAAGCTTAGCTACCTGGCACGTCTTCGATTCTAATTACCCATTAGAAAGCTGACTACAGTCTACAGTCTGTCTAATTATAAACCGTCTAATGGGCATATCTAATATAAGACGAGACGCCGACAAAGGTTAGCTGGCCAACAAGTTTCAATTAGCCAGCTCCCTCTCTCAGAACGACGAGCCTCACAGAGACAGACGAATTGCAAAATATAGTTATTAAGCTCATCAGCAATTAGAGAAGAGAATCTACGACATATAACGTAGACCCAGACTTTGGCTGGGGCAATACGAATTTGTCAGGCATGAAGGTGAATTTTTTTATTTGGGGTTTTTGTTTGCCAGTTTCTGAGTATCGCTGAGTGATTTAATTCCAAGCCACGCATGACAAAATCGACAGTTGATGTCGTCAACTTCCTTTAGCGTAATAAAATAATTATGAAGAATAAATATTAAGTAACTTGAGGCACCGACAAAACTTTAATAATACTTTGTACGTATATACATATATCGTACTCAACTCGGGTGTACAAATAATGCATAATTTAGTCAGTCAGTCGGGAGGCGACGACGATCGTGCAATACTCGTTCGTCGTCGTATAGTTGACCCTGAACCCCTCACGAGTCGTTGTCGTAGAGCTCGTAGCACACGTAAGAATATTCCATGTTCCATTGTTATGCGAGAACTATAATTTGTATTGAATTTTTACACGTTTCATTCAAATGCATAAGGAATATTTAGACTAGACGACACGCAGATAAGCTCTGCCTGTCTCACTCTCTCCCCAACTCTCTCTCTCTCGTCTCGCTAATGAAACTGACTATTAAACACTTTAGCTTTACCGCTAACATCAAATCAAATTGGCCAACAACAACAACAGTTGTGCAACTGTTTAAAATGCACTGTGAATTAATTTGATTGAAAATGACAGTTAAGTGAATCGTTAAGCCAAATTCGCGCAGTAATTGAAAGCGAAGAAGAAAGAGAGGGGAGTGGGGATAAGTGTAGAGTGTAGACTGTAAAGGGGCAGTCACTCTACAGACTCTCAAGAATTAACCAAGATTATGAAATCGATTTTATTTATATTGCCAAGGCTTTTAAGGCTTGCCGCGTCAACTGCTGAGCGTGGGTGAGATATTTCTCTGATTTCTCGTCTTTTTCTTAAGAATTTCTACAGTGATTCAGGGGCGCAGCAGCTAAAAGTACTTTGAAATACCAGCTAGTTCTGGAAATGGTGTGCAATTTGGCTAATTAGTTCAGCTTGCACGTGCCGCAATTGCATTTTTGTGCAGCCGATAAGAGTTTTTCTGAGGCATCATCAACAACAACAACAATTCCCCCCTGAGTCACAGTCACAGTCGATGTTGCATAACGAACTTGTAACTTGATGCTCCATTGAACGGCAGCTCAGCTCGTTGCAATTAAGCGGCGGCAGCAGCATCAGCGGACGGACAGTGGCAGACGACGACGGTGTCGAGTGTCCAATTCAGTCAGTCGACTGATCCGTTTACCGCATACAGTTTTCATTTTGCCATCAACTGTTTACAGTTAATAGCCAAGCAATTGATGAGGGATCTCCCTCCCTCTCTCTGTCTGTATCCATCTCCCTCTCTCTTCATCCGTGTCCAATTGCCACTGTGTTATGGTTATGGTCAACTAAATGGCCGGACAAACAACTTTTCAATTTCAATACGAGAAATATGTTCACACAGTTTTCTCGCTTGTTGCATTCACTGCCAGCTGCATTGTTGTTGCTGCTGTTGTTGCTGTTGTTGTTGCTGCTGTTGATGTTTGTCTTGTTTACACGACTTATCATAAATGTATTTTTAAAATGCTGAACAAGCAGCAAACAATGTTGCATCGCCTGTGGGCGTGGACAGGCGGCCAGCCAACCTGTCTGTAATGAGCTCGACCCTTGCCCTTTGAAGGGGGCGCCAATCTATTAGCCACGCTCCAATTTGCTTCAACGGTGGCAATTGGCGAATTAGAATGTTCCACTAGCTGAGCCAGTGAGCCAGTTTGCTCTGCAGAAACAGAACTCGAAACGGAGGTCAGCCGGAAAACATGAAAAATGCAGCGACGACGTTGACTATTAAAAATGTTGCCAGGCAAACTCGTAAAAATCAGAAAAATACCCAACAACAATAATCATAATAATAATAAAAAGAGCAACAACAACAACAACAATTACCACAAAGCGAACAACAAATGTGAAACCTGTTTTAGCGACAAGTGCAGCTGAGCTTAGTCCATGCCCATTGCAGGTTGGACACATGGCCACGTAAATGCAATCAGTGCGCACAGTGGTGGCTCACTGATGGAAAATTGTGTAGAACAGTTGAAAAAGAGAACTATTGTTGATAATTTGATATTTACTAAATTTAAAATATTTCAATTAAGCATTGAAAAAGAAGTTCGGGTAGAAAACTATTATTAATAATTAAATATTCCGAAAATTAAAAAAATTGCATTTCAGAAAGCACGAATATCTAAACTGCTGAGTTGTAGAAGAAAAAAATGTAACTATTGTAAATACTTGAATATTTACCAATTTTAAAATATTTGAAACACAAAATTGAATCGAAATATTATTAAAAAAGGAACTTAATCATATTTAAACCTTATTTAAATTTCTCAATTTCTTGATTCCTATTAGTAGAGAAATTGTTTAAATATAGTATGTAGCTGAAAGCCATAAAGCAAGTTTCTCTGTATATTGGTTTCCCTATTGATCTCTTATTCCAATACTATATATTGTAAATCACTCTCGACAATTTATTTACAAGTTCCCTGCGAATAAATTTCCATTTTGAATTGTTTTCCCTTTAAATTCAAAAAATCCCCTACAACTTTTTCTCCGACTTCATTTCAAACCTGCCCCACACAAATCTTGCCCACTGTGCAATGTCTGCGCTTTTACAGTTGGTTTTTCTTGAAACCTTTTTAGTTTGCCTGGCCTGTGCTTATGTTGTTGTTGTTGTTTTTTCCTACTAGTCGATTGCCTCCGACGACTGACTGGTTCATTGATGACTGTTTGCATTTTGCACTCCTGTTTTGTTTAAAGTTCAAAGGTTTCGCGGCGCGTTTTTCGGCGTGAGAACCACCAAAACCACGCGATACATTTGTTGCGGTTTTTGGAGCTACAGGGTATTCATTATGTATGTCAGTCAGCACCAAAAGCAGACTCTGATTAAATTTATAGCCAATAAACATATGCATAAATTTAGTTAGTACGCTTACTTTGTCGGCCATTTGGTGGATGCGCAAAAGGTTCTCAATACAGTCGCCACTTCATAGGCAAGTGCAGTAGCATATCGGGTTAGAACTCTCTATATAGCTGTTGTTGTTGTAGCTGTTGTTTTTGCTCGTGTACTTCTACTTTGCATACTACGTCGAGCTTTTTTGAAGAGAGCGTGTGGGAGTGAGATGGCTATAGTATGTGCAGTTGTAGTTGAGAGAGATATTGCCGAATTTACAGAGATTCACAGAGATTTGCAATGTGTAATTGGCAATTGGCAAATCGGGAATTATTTCTTTACGTGTCAGCTTTAAATTTAGCTTTAATTTTAGCAGAATTTGACGCGTTTTATTTGTTTTTCTCTTCACTTTATTTACACACTCTTTTATTTGTTGTCGTACTCATTTATGCATTTGACCCGCTTTACGGCTTTGCCAAAACAAAACAACACACACAATCGACCAACAATACAACAACAATAATGCGTTGCTTGTTAGCTTGTTTACTCGGAATTTCGATGTCGTTGTATTCTACGCAGATAAAACTTGTTAGCTGTTTTGGCATTTTCTTTTGCACTTGTTGTTTTCGTTTCGTTTAACACCAACACACACTAACACCAACACCAATGCACACACACACTAACTCACGCACACACAAAAGCAACTCTTGGCTTAAATATTTTCATTGAATTTTCTCAGTTGCGCGCGCGCGTTTAGCATGAATTGTTATTGTTGTTGCGCTCTCTTTCTCTCTCGCACACCCACGGTGGGTGGGGGTTAGGCGTTGGTAAAAAATGTAAGCAGCGCGCGGTGTTCCGCTTAACGTTGTGTTTGCGACAAGCTGCGCGAGGCGACTGAGCCCGTGCTCGTGCTCAGCTGGCGTACGTTGCTCAGCGAAGCTCAAGCCGAAGTTGCTCTCTCTCAGTAGCTTTGCACTTCGAGAGAGCGCACAGCGGCATCTGGCGGTTAGGTGTGTGTACTGCAAGTTGTTGATCCATGTGGTGTGAAACTAAATAAGCGATGGGTTTGTATATTGGATAAGTGCTGCAGTGGGTAGTGAGAATATATACATACGTGGTAAGTGGGAGTCTGTTCTATGGTATACGGGACGCGGTAGATATGCTGTAAATTATTATAAATAAATAATATATGAAAAATAGAACAAATAAGTAAATAAAATGATAAAAACGATGCATAACAGAATAATAATAAAATAAAAGAAAGAAAAATAAGGAAATAGATAAAAAAAAAAAATATAAATAAAATATATAAATAATGTAATACACATAAATAAATATAATACCTCACTTTATAGTATAGAACGCCTTATATATTTCCAAAATTAATCATTTATTTATGTAATATCCCTTAAATATATATAATATCTCACTATATAACATAGAATGTCTCATATATTGCTAAAATAAATATTATCTTATACATCAAACCACTTCCTACTAGCGCGCTTATATCATCATCTACTGTGCCAATTGTTAATTAGGTCAATAAGGATATAATCATTCGTAAAGAAATTAATTTGGAAATTCATTGTGCTCAAAGAGTGTCATAAAATGCTCGTTAAACCAATCGCTGTGCGTGGTCGACGATCGGAATCCGAATTCGGATTCGAGTGCGCGACGAAAGCGCCGCCCAAAAGGTAACTCGAAAAACACTCAACAGAGAGGGAGGGAGAGGGACAGAGAGGGAGGGAGTGAGAAGAGGGGCTACTTTTTTTGTTGATCTTGAGAGGGAATACCAATTGTTGATTTATCTCTCGGCTGCTGCTGCGTCGACAGCGACGCCAACGTCGCCGACTTACTGACCAAGTTTATAAAACTTTGGGCCAAAATGCAAGCGACGCACAGTTGCTTCGACAACGTTGCACGCGCGAACGTCGCGTTCCTCCTCATTCAAATTATATATATATATACACTATAGTAGAAGCGTCGACGGACAACGGACAAAACAGAAGAAAGATATATGTGTAAAATCAACGAAATTTTGTACGTCGAGTCGTAAACGAGTTGCAGGGCCCAGGGCCAGTGAGCAGAGCAGCTGTCTTTAATCTGTTACTGCTGTTACTGCTCTTGTTGTTGTTGTTGTGCAGTGCGCTTTATCAACCCGAAATCATCGGGCACAAGAAACGAAAACGAAAGTCGCTCGAAAAAGCAGCAAGAAACACACGGATCTGAAGTCCGAAGAGTGCCGAAACCTCAGTTCCAACTTCAACTTCTTCGTCTTCAGTCTTCACGTGGAATCTTACAGTGCGTAATGAGTCAATAAAATCATTCATCGTTACTTTAAAGTGAAAATTAGCCAGCACATAACTGATCTTAACTTGTGAAGAAGAAGAGACTCTCTCACTCTCTCGTTAGTGGCTCTTAAGTGTCTGTTCTCATCTCAGTGTAAACAAACAAAGAAAAGAAGGCGGCAAACTTGTTAATTGGGAATTCTCCTGATCGCACTCTCGACTGATCGCACTATCATATCTCTTTGCGAATACTCCTGATCGCACTAGAGATATATAAAATTTGGGCATCGCACTGGAGATTTATAAACTACATATGTATATCGATCATAACTCTTTGGTAATTCAACTGATTGCATCAAAGATTGATAAACTACAGATATATTATATCTCTTTGGGGATTCTCTGGACATATAAACTACAAATCTGTCATATCATCATATCATTTCATATCTGATATCTCTTTGGCTAACTCTTATAACTCTTTCACGCGGGCATCTCTCGCACGCTCTCCCCACGCGCTGATCGTCGTTAATTTATGCATAACTCAATATTATATAAAGCGGCAAACATTAGACGCACCCCCTCTCTATCTTTATCTCTCTCTCTCTCCCTCTCTCTTACTCCCTCCGGCTCTCTCCCTCGCACAGTTAGCGTCTGCTTACAACATCTTCTTCTTCGGCCAAAGAAGCGCAGCCACAAATTATGCAAAACTGAAGCACGAACGAAACGCGCTGAGGAAAGCGAAAAAAAGCGTTAACTATGCAAATTAGCTTAAACAGAGAGCAGCAAAAATACAGCAGCAACAACAACAAGAGCCAGAGCAAATGGCCTAAAGCAGCTGCTGACCAAGTTCGGTCTGCAGTTTAGTCTATGCTGCCAAAACACGACCTTAGTCAATGCCAGCTGCTGTACCCACAACCTCCCTCCCCCCTCTCTCATAAAATTCTCTCGGTCAACAACGGGGTGCCGGACCTATATACACACACACATACACAAACTTGCTCTTGCAGTAATAAGCAATAAAGCTCGAAATTATTACGTGTCGTGTCCCAAAACAAAACCCAAACGAAAACGACAACAACGAAAACGAAAGGCCCCCAAAAAACGTTCGAGTTCGAGTTTGTTTTCGAGTGTAAATTCGAGTTCGAGCACGATCGAACGAGTCACAACTCAATGGTCAGTCGAGACCGGGTGAGCTGCGATTGAACCTTAGTCGTATTGCGGCGCCCAAGCGAAATTGGGTTGAGCCTCCTCCTCGTCGTCGTCGTCGTCGTTTTTGTGTTGCGCTGTCTTTCTTTATGTTTTGTTTATCTAAGTTTATTACGTGTGTGTGAATGAGAGAGAGAGAGAGCGATAGATTGGCGAGGGAATATTAGAAATTTGGCATGTTATTTATTGCATAAGTGCATAAACAATAGCAGCAGCAACTGCACTGCGACCAAGGCGGCACAAGCGGCGTATGTGTTATATTCTGAGTGCTCAAAAGGGAGCGAGGTAGAGAGAGTGAGGGAGGGGAAGGAGAGAAGGGAGCAGGAGTGTGAGATAGAGCACAGTGTGTGACTATATGTTGTAGTAATTGATTAATTTATTTTTTTTTTTATTTATTTACTTAATGTCAAGTAAGAAAACTCAACAAAAATAAATATAACTAAACAAAAAATAAGTGTGAGAGAAAAAATATAACCAATAATAGATATTATACTTAATAAAAATTATATATTTAATTTCAACTAACTGCAGTAGTCTCTTTAGAAAATAAATGAATAATTAACTTCAATTCAACATTAAAAATCAATTTGAGTATCAAAATAATCTTAATTATATATAATATTATAATTAATATTTAATAAATTAAAAAATGTACAACATTGAATAGGTTTTAACTTAACAATAAGTAGTAATATAATTATATATCATATATAATATATAATAATCATAATTAAATTATCATTTCAATCTTTTTGCACTCTCTTTTCTTGCAGTTTCTTTGTGGTACAGATCAAAAAGTGAATATAGGTAAATAGAGGAGCTGCTGCTGACCTTCGCTGATCAGGCCAAGCAAGCAGAGGCTGACCAAACAAAACTATTTAATAGATGCGAGTACACACACTCCAACCAGACACACACACACACGCACACCTAGAGCAGGCGTACCTAATTACAACAATAAATAAACCAAGGTGATAGTCAGTCACAACAACTGAGGCAACATGCAGCAGATCAACGTCAGAGTCGTTGTCAACATCGCCTTCTTGTTGTTGGCTTTGCTTTTGTGCGCAGCCAAGGGCGCCTCAAATCAGAGCACACAGTGGCAACAACAACAATCACAAAGCTATGGCAATCACACACTACATGAGGAGCAGGAACTAACTGAAAGGGACTCCCATCGGGAAGTAAACTTTGTTGATGATCATCTGGAGCCGCATCTAACGCGCACTTCGGTCATCTTTGGCTTGACTAAAGTGGTCAACGGCAGCAGCAACGTGAATGCAGTTTGTCAGGCTCAGCTGCGTCACGTGCAGCGCGCCATACTGAGCAAACAGCCCTGGGCAATGAAAGGTGGGTACAGAGATACGGAAATATATACATAAGTAGATACAAACTATCTATAGATCGCTCAATCAGTTATGCCTGATTCCCTCTGAGGTCTCAAGCACCCTTAGAACGCGCATTAATAAGGCAAACAGTGGCCAATTAACATACAGATATAGCCAGTTCTATTAGCAGACTGTGCAAGTATTTGTCGGGTTTGTCCCATGGAAACATTCACGCTGCAAATGCGATGAATCATTTTGAACCCAGCTTGTTCTCTGAACTCACAACTTCAGCACTGAATAAATAAATAATCAATTATTTACAATACCTTTCTCTACCTCTTTCTCTTCTCGCTCTTCCCACTACTTTTGTCAACCTATTGCTCACCTTATCTCTCCCTTTCTCCCTCTCCAGTTCTCGATGCCTCTGGCACCAAGCCGTCTGGCTTTGTTTATGGCCAGAACTACTGGCTGGGCAGCCGTGAGGCCTGCAATGGAGTGCGTCAGCCCGTGGGCATCACCTTATCCAAGAACTTCGAGCGTGTCATGCACTATGGACTTATCACACAGCAAGCCCCGTTTGAAATGGACTATAGAGTGATTTATCTGCGTCACAACTCACCTTGGCAAGTGGAGATTAAGTTAATGTCCGAGCAGATCATACACATTGGACTGTGCCTGCCCAGCGCGTGCACATCTCGGGAAGTGAAGCAGCTGGCTGGGGAATATGTCTCGCGTGGCATGTTCGCTGAGAACGACATCTTTGACATACGCCCCGAGGTGGTGTACATGAAGGATCTGCAGCTACGCGATGTCTTCTTTAAGCGTCCAAGTTTCCGTCTGCTTGTGCTCTGCGCATTGGCCACGTGTGCCTTGATGCTCTGCGCGCAGCAGCTGCTGGTGGCCAAGACAAAGCAGGTGGAGGCAGCAGAAGGAGAGCGTAAGGAATCTGCTGGCCTGGCACCGGCGGAGTCGGAGCTGTGGCGTGCTCTGCACTCGCTGCTGCGTTGGCAGTGGCTGCAGAAGTTAGTTAGCTGCTACGATGTGCCCACAAATTGGGCAAAGATCTTTGCCGTGCGTGAGAATCGTCCAGATGAGATACCTGTCATGAATGGACTGCGTTCGGTGTGTGCCATCTGGATTATGATCTTCCATGTGGTGTGGTTCATGTACTTCACAGTGCACAACAAGACAGTGTTGATTTCGTATGCTGAGCAGGCCTTCTTTCAATATGTCTCCTCAGCGCCGCTGTTGGTGGATGTCTTCTTTACCATCAGGTGAGGCTGGCAGGGAAGTTCCTTGAAGATCTTTAGTAATCATTCTCCTCTTTCCAGTGGCTTTCTTCAAACCTACAACTTCCTGCGTAACTCGCGGCAACTGGAGGCAGTGCGTCAGAATGGCCTGCGTCAGAATCTGCGTCTCTTTGGCAAGCTGCTCTTCCATCGCTATCTGAGATTGGGTCCACTGTATCTGGTGGTCATGCTGTGTGTGGATCTGGTCTACGCTTACATAGGAGATACTTCAGTTTATCACATCAACGAGCGCTTCGATGAGATGTGCTCCACGCACTGGTGGCGCAATCTGCTCTTCATACAGAATCTCTTCGATCATCGCGACATGTGCGCCAACTGGAGCTGGTCCCTGGCCTGCGAGATGCAGTTCTTCATTTTGGCCAATGCGCTGCTCTTTCTCTATGTCAAGTAGGAGTACAGAGTTCCTTATTGCATATCCCTTTTAATTCTCCTCTTTCTTATAGGCATCCCAAAGTGGCCAAGGCTTTGGTGCTTTCGGTTTTTCTGGCCAGCACTGCCTGGTCCTATAGCATTGGACTCAGCATCAAATTCCAGCTTTCCTTCGATGCAGCCTACGACACTGGCACCGAAATCTACACATCACCCTTTGTGCGTGTTCTGCCATATATACTGGGTGCTGCCACGGCCTGGTTGCTGCTGGAGAGGCATCCTCTGATGGATCTCTTGTTGGGCTTACTGAGAAGTTTTATTGATTTGGTGCGCCTGGAACGTTACATCTGGCATTTTGCACTGTTCGTGTTCTTTGCGTGCATCTACTCCACCATCAAGAGGGACCTTGGCCCCCTTTTCTCCATATCCCTCTTCGTGCTGGGTCGCTTTTTCTTCTCCCTGAGTGTCTGTTGGATGATTGCAGGCAGCGCAGAGGGGCGTGGCGTCTGGTGGTCACGTCTGCTGGAAGCCAAAGGATTCCAGCATCTCAGTCGGTTATCCTATGCGATTTACTTGCTCAATCCATTAGTGATTGCCTTCTTCTACAGTCTGACAAGTGCGAGTACGCATGCGGATCCCTTTATGCTGGTGAGTTGCGGTTGCCTTTATTCCCCTTAAATATGATTATTTATAAATGCATTTCATTTTTATTTATAGTGTGTCGTCACCTGTGGCTTTGCTGTTATTGTTTACTTGGCCTCCATATTATTTTCTCTGGCCTTTGAGGTGCCGTACAGCAATTTGTCCAGCATTTTGTTGAAGCGCGGAGGCGCCTTAAAGTCCAAAAGTGCCTGAAAAGATGCTAAATTATTTAGTTAGAACGCCTACATTATTTCAATTGTGATCGTTTCATTGTTACCATTACCATTTAGAGCAGTAGTCATTTATTTTTGTATTATATTTGTAAATATAATTTAAGAACATGCAGAACAATTATAAATAAATCATTCACGATACGTTATATTGCGCGCCGCGCAAAGCAATTCCAATTGGACATGCTAGTATTTTTACGGTCACTCTGTGTCAAGAAATACCAGTTTTTGGGATTTTTTATATCGCCTAGCCATATCGATGATGCGCGATAAGCGGAGATAAATTTAAAAATAATAAATAATAAGTGACAGTAAACTAGCGCATATAGTGTATAAAAAGTATTCATTTTTTAAATCGATGTTTAAGGCTGCAAACATTAAAAATATGCAACAATCAATTTCCACTACATGGTCCATTTAGTTATCGATATATCGATATGAAACAGATGTTAACATGCAAAAAACCACTTGGGAGTGCGTGTGCGCGTCGGCTCTCTTTTTTTTCGCTCGAATTCGCTCTCTCAGTGGTTTGAATTGTTTAAAATTTAAAATACATATGTGTGTGCGGGAGAAAAGTAACAAAGTAACGCCGTCGACTCAGTGCTGCGCCGGCTGCTCTTAGAGATAGTCCCTGAAATTCTCATCGCGGAAAAAAATCAGCGATTAAGAAGCGCGTGCGCTCAACAATAAATTTAACTTATTTGCCTTGATGCATTTCTCGGTTTGTTTTCGAATTAACGCGCGTCTCATTTAGTTTAATTTAATTTGATTTTGATTGTTTAAGAATAAACAAAATACGCACGTACAAACATATATAATAATAAAGAAACAAAGAAAGCGAAGGTGAAAATTTTCGTAACGACGCGCAGCATCAAGCGAGCATCCTTGTGAGTGTGGAAGTGTGTGTGACTGTGTGTAAAGGTTTAACGTGTGTGTATGTGTGTGTGTGCGTGCTCCACCCTTAGCCGCAAATATAATATATTTATATAAAATTGAGTGCGAATTGAATTTAGCAACAACAAAAAGTGAAATTTACACAAATTTATGATATGAACGTGTTTGTTTAATTAGCTCTGCCACCACTTGGCACCAAGTGGCACCACCACGCAGTGATTTCTTCGTTGCCACATCAATTATAAATGCAACAACAACAACACACAATTTGAGCCTGGGCAACAACAACAAAAGTGAGTTTGCTGTTGCTTTGTACGTGTGTGTGTGTGTATTGGCAATGCGTGCCAATGTGCCAATAAAAAGCACCCCGGCAACAACAACAACAACATTAGCAGCAGTAACAACAGGAGCAGCGACGCCCAAGCAGGTAATAAGAAAAGCTGAAAACTCTCTCCCTTTCGCTCCTCCTCCTTCTCACTCTTTCACTCTCGCTGAAGAGCCATTAAATTATGCGGGAAAATGAATTTATGAATTAAAATAGGCATATAAATAGCGTATATATGAAAATTATATACATATGTAAAAGTATTGTATATCTAATTTGGCCGATAATGCTGCCCACGGCTGCGTAGGCGTCGACGTCAACGTCAGCGCCAATGTCGCCGATTGTTATCAACAGCGGTAGCATCCATCAGCGTCAATGCGCTGTTGTTGTTGCTGCCTGAAAGCACTTACTCTCTCTGGGTTCTTTTTCTCTCCTCTCTCTCTCCCACTGGCACTTTGCACGCTCTCTTTGCACATTCTTTTATTATAATGTTCTTGTTGCTTTTGTTTGGCAATTTTTTGGTTTATGTGGAATTTCTTTTGGCTTTTTGGCTGCCATTGCTCCCTTTGGCACTTCAACTTTGGCAGCTTTTTGCATGTCGTTGCTTGCTTTGCCAAACTGACCTTGAACAAGTTCGACGGCGGCTGCATAGGCAGTGGAAGTGTGAGTGGGAGAGGGACAGGGAGAGGGAGAGACAGCCCGGCCGCCTGACGCTGCCTTGGCCTTGGCTGCAGTGCTGCGCGTCGATGACGTCGACAGCGACGTCGACGTTGTCTGCGGAATGGCAAATAAATGTTTACTTAGCACACGCACACAAACACTTAGAGGTACACGCACGTCTTACGTGTATGCACACATAATACCCACACATACACACGCCTACACACACTTCATATGCTTTTAGCATTTCCCTGACAATTTATCAAATATTTGTAATCAATTAAAGTTATTAAAAGCTTTGCGTTGCTGCTTACGTTGTCGCTTTTTATGTCCCATCACGTGTTCAGCTTCCGAATGAAGTTTCCGCTCTCGATTCGCTCTGTTCGCCGTCGCTCTGCCTCTCACTCTCTCTCTTTTACACCTCACTCTCTTCAGACAGGCCACCTGATCAGACTTATGGGTTAATCGAGCTCTCGCTTTATGTGCGTGTACGTGTGTGTGTGTGTACAGGTATTTGTGAAATGTTACTTACGCTGATAACTTGAACTGGACGTTGAACCCAAGACACCGTCGACGTCGACAGCGACGTCACACGCTTTCTAATTCGCCGCGATTGTATTACCCAAACTTAGCCGGTTTCGCTTAATGTCATGTTATCCCATGATTCATCGCATTCTTGAGCGAAAACAAGTGTTGTTATTACCTTGACCAGTAGTGTATGTGCATGGCGTGTATACACTGACAACGACACTGGGCATATCGCATTACACCCGCCATGTAGACTGTGTCTACTAATTAAAAAGTAATTAAAACTATTTAGGTATTTATTCTAATCGTGCATGACTAGCGAATACTTCGCAATTGATAGACAGGCTTAAGTAATAGTGCCTTATCAGCTTCAGAAGGGAAGTTCGCACTTAAGTAGTGTGCTTTTTATTGCTATCTATAGGAATTAAGTAACTTAAGAGGGGTTAGTAGTGCGGGGCATTTGTCAAGAAACAGCTGTGACACCATTTGTTTTGGAAATAACTAACTGCATAACTATGTACATAAATATCTATCTGTACTCGTACATATGTTTCTAGATATCTAACTTGCTTATCGCAAACAAACATGGTAGGTCAGCAACGCATACAGGGTATAACAATAACTTTAGCTGCATTTTATGGGTCTCTTTTGAAGTAGTTGTTATATGTATTTACTGCGCTTATTAAATACAGTAAATATTTGTGTAATTGCAATCAATACTTCCCTTTTTTATACCATTATGACTTGAGGCTTATTTAATCTATAACTGATTGATAGGAATTCTTTGAAAATCAGTTTATGATAGGCGTTTGCACAATCATCTGCAATAAATGTTGAATCGGTTAATTCTTCAGCAGATTGAATATGAAATAAATAAAATAAATAAGAGCGCCATAAATAAGCATATCAAACAAAATTAATTTCATAAATTGTTATTCTTTGTGGAACTAGAGATTGTGTTTCGCAGAATACTTACTGAACATAAAGCATTCTGACAAATTGTAACAAATTAAAATATAATATTTGAGATAAGGCAATTTTTTTTTTTATTTAAATTTGTTCGCTTAGCTTTCATTTTCTTCTTATCAACCGAATATAGTGAGGGCAGTCCACTTATATTAATGCAGACATCACACAGATGTATGTACATGTATGTATGTATAACACATACAGAAGTATGAGTATTAAGCGCGAATTATGTTTTATTTTTATACCGAGTGTGAGTCATGGCAGCATTTGGTTGCACTCTGTGCTTTTCGCATGATCTTCTTGACGAACTCGTTGCCTCTTTGCCTCTTCATAAATACACAAAATGTGCCCCGCCTATTTGGGAAGGGAGGGATGGGGTCGATGTGGCGGCGATGTGCTTGATGATGGTGTTGGTGCGTGCATGAAACTCGTTTCGGGCCCAGCTGTGGGTGTGTGGGGAAAGGAAGGGGAAAGCGTAAGGGGGAGGTGGGAACTGTCCATTGCCCATTTGACTTGTGAGGCAGCCGTGAAAATGTAAACAAAATGCGCGTAATTAAATTTTCATATACGAGTTAAAGGACAAGGAAAGTTTATGCATAAATTATTTAGACCAACCTTAGGAACATGAACAGCCCCTAAAAATGGGGTGTGTCGTCCATTAACACAAGCAGCACTAATACATATGACTGTATACTGGTATATACTAGTGTGCAGTTCCTTTTCGCTTCTGCATTTTGTTGTTGTCACCTTTTAATTGGCAATTTGTGGCAAGTCTCTGTCGTCAATCAAGGCAAATGCATTTGTCAGCTGACAGTTTCAGACCCAGTCCCAGAGTGCTATATATCTTGCACTCCTCTCTTCCCCCCTCTCTCTCTCTCTCCCTCCCTTTTACTTGCTTCTTTCTGCAATTTGCCACAGCGTTGCCTCGCCTTATCTGGGTGGGTTTCGTGGTAAAAGGCCTCGTGGCAAAGCCGCTTCCGTTTGTGATATGAGCAAATGGCAAACAGGAACTGATGCTGCCAGCATATAGAGGAGCTTATGACTCACTCAGTAGAGATGTTAATTGTCCATGTGTGTGTGTGTGTGTGGTGCATGCAACGGCATGTTGGCTGATTGTTTCCGCTCGTCGTCTTGCGCTGCCTTAACAAGTTTGCCTGCCTGCCACACAACGAGCTGTGTAAGACAGATACAATTTCACAGATACGCAGATAGAGATTTAGATAGACATACACACACACACAGACACACACACACACACGCCTACACTGGCAGTCAACTGCATCCGTTATTATTTTGCATTTTGCTTTTTTCTGTTGTAATTTGTTGTCTGTGGCAGAGCATTTAAAAAAACCGCAAATAGTTGTAGCAATGTGGTGCCTCGAGAAGGAAGATGGAGAGGGGGCATGTTGTAATTGTGGCATGTTCAAGAAAACTCTTTACAACATGCAACAGACAGAGCAAGCGCCCCACCTAACTCTATGCGGGCACAGAGTTCATAGTTCACAGTGCACAATATGATCTCAATTTATGTCTGGTCTTCTATTTGATTCTATATACAATAGATATAATATATCAATTTATTTATCAGATGAATTTCTAGTCGAGATCGGAAACATTCATTCCTTCAGAATCGCTCTCATTATAACGGATCGATTCTTGTGAGATATACGTAGCAACCTCTGGTTGTTCCTGAGGCTGTTGTGGTTGTTGTGGTTGTTGAGCCCCCAATCTATTGCTTCTTGGCTGTGTTCGAGTGCTCCCCTGCACCATTTCGATGGAAAGAGGAAAGGGTGGTTTAATTGTAATTGGTGGAAATATTCCACGATCATCTATCTCCAACGGATCAATGTTGATGGAGCCGGAGGACATGTTTCCTTCCTGTGCATCTATAATCAAATAGTTTTCTATATATAATTATTTTTGATTTATATTCTTTGTTTTTCGAATTTTATACTAAATTGTGTTGTCAGTACAAATTTGGTTTTACTTTTGTGTGTTTCGAGTTTCGAGTCGTATATGGTACCATGTATAGTACAAACTATTGAAATATAAAGCAACGAACTGATTGAAAGCCGTCTTGATTTCAAATTTATGGAAATCACATGTTGAGTCAGTAAATTAGTTGTAAAAACGCTTATTCATTTGCAATTTATTATTGATATTGAATTCTGCATTGATTGCACAGTGGGAACAACTACGATAAGCCAGCAAACTTATTAAGTAAGCGTACTTATCGTAAGAATGCTTATTTCCTTACGGCATATGCAGTCTATTGTCACTTTTTAATTATATAATTTTGTCATTCCCAACTCACCGATTTGTGTTAAGACCTTCGACAGTCTCCTAAAGTGTATAGAAGCTGCTTGACTCTACTTTCTGCAGCTAAAACCTTAAACACACACACATAACTCTGCGAATATTCATTTGATTTATGGGAGTTTTCTTTGCAATGTAGATTGATTTATTATACAAGAATTATATATATAAATTCAGCATTTCTTTGCTAAAAATGAAAGATTTCTATCTCGACTTGCAGGACGCGTAGCTGATTTAGTAATCGTTCGTGAACTAGTTTGTATATTTATTCAATATACAAGTATAGAAAATCACAGCTTATATTGTTTTATTAACAATACGGAAAATGTCACAATTTTAAAATCTTTTTCCTATTGCTTTAATTGCTATAAAAAACACATTTTCTAATTGAAAACCCTATGCAATTAATACAAAACTTATTGCAGGGTATATAACAGTCGAGTGCATAACACGCTGCCACCATTTAATTGTTTATTTTTGTGCGATTTTCGCATTTTGGGTAGACAACTTGAAGAAAACATTTGCTGTTACAGCTGCCAGAGTCATTTCGCTAATTGCGAGCACTCTGAAATGAACTCCACTCTACGTAACACTCTCTATATAAACACACACATACACATACTCATGTATGCATGTGTGTTTATGCATGCTGTGTATGCTTGTCTACTTGTGAACGCCACCTGAGGTGCTAAACACATTTCCAGCCAGAATTTATAACAATTACAGCTTCATAACAGCAAACACACACAGTGCACATACACACACACATAGGGGGGCTATCACGCGGGCACTCACACGCACACTCAGTCGCTCTCATGATGATCTGAAAATGTTTTTGCTCCTCGTTTAAAAACATGAGAATTTTCGTATTGTTCCCCTAACTATGCGAGCCATGAGTGGCGACCTGCCGCCAGTCAATGCAAGCATTCAAAGCGTTTTGGCTGCCAGCCAAATAATTTTGCCAAGACAGAGGGGCAGGGGGAGGGGGGAGAGAGCTGCAGGTGGTATACTATGTCTGCTGCAAATCAAAGCCTCGATAAACAATAGGCGACAACAACAACTGCAGCAGCAGCAACAGCAGCAGAGTCGACCCAAAAAGTAAAAAAGGCAGTGCGATATAATCTAACCTTCGACTTGAAAAAAACTTTTGTGCCGTTGCCATTTATATCGAGTGCAAAATGCAAAACTGTAAAAAGACAAGTGTAAGTGTAGCATGACTAGCAGATGCGCTGTAATGTCTTGAAAAGCTTGAATGATGCCTTGAGTTCTGTTGGAGTAAGTTTGCTTACTAAGTTATGGGGAAGTAATAAACATGAAGCCTGAGTAAAACATACTCTGTACTGTAGTATGCAAAACCTTTAACATATGTTAAAGTTCAGAGAATTTTAAGGATTAATTATGGTATCATATATGGCTGTTTATGATGTATATATTGTTCTATATTATACGATTTATACAGTATAATCCTTATATATTTTGCATTTTTTTATTGCAATTTATGTATTGTATAGTTTAGTATAATATATGTTATAGTATTGTAGGGTATATTATTCTTTACTGTATAAAATGTCCACTGGAATATTCGTGCCTGTAAGTTAAGCTCAATGGAATGTTCCTTATTTCCTGAAAAATACAACACAATTATATATCCACTACATTATGAACTTGTGTCTGTGGATGTATGTATGTATGTGTATCATATTTTATGTGTGTCTGTACAATCTATACGTATATACATATACATATTTCTGCACACAATGCGATTTTTAAAAAAACCAAATCCTCATTTTACATATATTTCATTTATTTCTGCACATGATACGATTTATACAACATAATTATTGTGTACACAGTGTCTTCAATGAATGCTAAGGTCTTTAGGGTTTTCCAACATTCGATTCTCCTAGTACATACCACCCTATGTTGCACATGCCTTGTGTACAGGGTGTTAAACTCATTGCCAGGCGACTGGCAGGCAGCCCAGGCTTAGGCAAGCAAGAGGCCAGCAGGCAGGCAGCCTTTTAACCCATGTGCGCTGCAGTCTGATGATGCATAGCAACAACACACACACACAATCTGCACACCCCTTGCCCATACTGTGCGGGGGAACTAACGAGAGTGGCATGTAAAGTTGTGCGTTGCTAGAACAATATGCATATAAATGAGCACTATGCGGTAAAGAAGAACTACGCATAGAATCCTCTACAGGCATCCCTCTTCCTCCCCCTGCCACGCAAGGTCAGCGATAGAGACGAGTCTTTGTAATTAGTTTGCTGCCTTATCGTGGGCACTTTGAGAAATGGTCCCACAGCAGCTGCCACAAAAAACAACAGCAACAAGCAGCACAAGCTGACGTCATTGCCAGTGAGGCTCCACAGAGGCTCTGAGTCCTGACCAGGCTGGCAAGCTGACTGTCAGGCGACAGGCAATTGCGTGTCTAGACGCGTTTAAACATGCTTGGTCGCACCACAATGGCAAGCAGCGCAACCCTTGTATACCCATTATTATTTACATGAATATTAAAATTTATATTGCCTTTATTTTCACCCCGTATATATCGCTGCTTTAATGACCTTAGCCATGAACCTTTAAAAAGATATTGATCGGACAAGGCATTGCGACAATTTCATATTCAATTAAAATGTCAAAAGCAGAAAAAGAAGCTTTCAATGGATTTACACCATGAAATGGAGCAGATCATAAACTGTTTTTATAAGTGACGTAAATATGAAGTCTGATTGTCGCTCGATATTTTGTTATCAAATGATTAGCCTTATCACCTGCGGCAGCCAATTAAGGCTGGGCAGCGTCACTTGTTATCATGAAGGCAATTGAATTGTTGCCCGTCGATAGAAACAGAAAATACCTTGATCAGATAGGAGATAAGTCGCAAAGGTGTCTGTGTGTGTTCCCCTTTACTTTATGTTATTTACTTGTGGCAGACTCTTGTCATGTTGTTAATTTCACAATGCACACGCCGCAAAATTCAATTACACTTATCGAATGTCTGTGTGTGCTGCAACTTTGTACCATAATATGCAATGCATACGTCTCAGTATATGTGTGTGTGTGTGTGTTTGTACGTGACCAACTGGCGACGGAGAATTACGCAGCTGCTGCCTTTTGTGGCACGTCGCCTGGGCCTCTACCGTTAAGGAAAATCTTGAATAATATATGAAATTATGACGGTTGGTTGAATGAACCTAAGGGCAACCGAAGTGAGGAGTCAGAGCAACTCAACTCTGCCTCTCACCTTGCTGCAGGGTATTTAATGCGCAAATTTAACGCTGCACAGCTGACTTGCAGTTGACAGGCAAATGAATTACGCAAATTGATAATAAACATTATATAAAACAAGTGCAAAGGCGGCAGTTGAGTGTGCTCGACTGTTGATTACCTATTGCCCAGCTGTTCGTTCAGTCTGTTTATTTCTCTAAGAGCTTATATGCGGTCGAGAGCTAATTAACAAACATAATATAGATGCTAGTAATAGATGTGTATGCCAGAAATCAATGTTTTAGCTGTTTAATTACGCTTGCAATTTGATTTTATTATGTTTACGGGGGAAGAGAGCTCTAAACTAATCTTTATCTGCGGCCTATAATAACACATATTGTCAGCAAATTTAACAGCCCTAGCTGTAATAATCACTGAGATCTAGTTGTTCATACGAACAGAAGGATGTAAATTGCGATATGTTGATTGTGTTGTTGAAGCTGAATGAGAATAAATATGATTTTGTGTTCGAAGATACCTCCTTTTGCCTTTAAAAGTTATAATATACTTCTTCTCTGGTGAGCGACTATAACTATGTTCCAGCAACAATGAATACCCTTTAATGTTAGCTATACCTATTCAGTATCAGTTAATTAATAAAATATGCCAGCAAATGCAGAACTAAAGTTTCTTATGAATGGGTGCCACATAGAAATAATAACAGATTGCTGACTCGAATGAAATACTATACGAAAGTAACACAAACTTATAACGAATCAAAAACATTTATAGAATCATAATACAATAAATAAAGAAGTGACTGTATTTCTTATCAATAAAGGGGTTCTCTTTCTGCCACTCTATCCCTGAATAACAATATTTCAAATTTCAAACTGTTGCTGCGCATAATTAAAGCCATGCGCTATAAAGTATGATATCGAATAGTTCATTTGGCTGAGTGCGCTATCGCTTAACGCCCCTCACATTGTTCAGGGAGCACCCTTATCAATGTTCGATACTGTGGGCAGCACTGTTTAGCTCTGCAATTGATCAAATATCACACCCGAAAAAAAGAGCAGTGTTGCCGAATATAAAACAAAGAATGAATGATTCTACAGATATTGGTTTCCACGAAATCGCGTCAAATTGCGCTATGATAACAGTAGCGATAAGGCTGCTGCCTTCATTCGCAATCGCTTGCTGCGTGTGCGAGGTTCAGTTGAACTGAACGCAGCGTGAATCCATCAGGTGTTTTCATAGTGAATTAATTATGTGTGAGTTGTGTGTGCACATCGATTCTCGGCCCTTTCCACAGGCGTGGGAGGGTGTGTAACTGTGACTGAGGGTGGGTCAGTGTCTAGCTTGAAACTGGCTAAAGTGCGCAGCACTGTTCACCAAATTGAGCTGTCCGTTTAGCGCACTTCCCTCTCCCGCTGTTCGTTGCCAGGTCAGAGGTCGGCGTCGTGGCGTGTGCTCAATTAAATTAATGTTGATTTTTATTTCGCACCACCCTAACTGATAAATCACCCCTTGATAAGGGCTGTAGATAATTTGTTAATAAGCGAAATTAATATGTAGTTTTATAAATTTAACTTCAATTAATCAACAGTTGTTGTTCTTCTTTTTTGTAGCTCCTTCGATTGTCAATTAAATGGCCGTGGCACGGAGAAAACACTTCCGTTTGAGGTGTTCACAGCAAACAGTTAAAAGTGAGCAGCAGCAGCAGGTGCAGCAGTTGGAGCCTGGAACTGGAACTGGGCACAGTTAATCATCAAGATGGATAAACGCTCACTGTGCTACCTCATCATCTGCGTCAATCTGTGCTTTGTTCTCTGGCTGGTGAGTGTGCAGCAGCTGGAGACAACAACAACAACTGGAGATGACAGTGCAGCAGTGGGCAGTGGAACATCAGCAGCAGCAGCGTCAGCCTCAGCGGATGCACTGCAACTGCAACTACTGCAACCGAGTGCCAATGGCAGTAAACCATACCAAATACCACACGACTCTAGTCGACAACAACAGCAACAACAACTTAGTAGCAACAGCAACAACCTTAGTATTTATAGTCCTCCTTATAGCATAGTTAGTGTAGACACCGCACCGACGCTCACAGCGATGTTGACACAGTCCTCCTCAGCCTCCTCTCCCCGTGAAATCCGTTCGGATGCTGAGCAACTGATTGATCTGCATAATTTCGCATATCTCATGGTGCAGCCGGAGTGTGAGGCACATGTGCAGGTGCTGATCTTGGTGCATACAGCGCCACGTAATGCAGAGAAGCGTAGCCTCATTCGCCAGACATGGGGCATGCCACAAATGACGCAGGGCACTTCCCCATTGCGTGTTGTCTTCCTGCTGGGCGCCGCAACAGCGCAACTACAGCGCGAACTGGAACTGGAGAATGCACGCTATGCGGACATGGTGCAGGGCAATTTCCAGGATGCCTATCGCAACATGACCTACAAACATGTGATGGCTCTGAAGTGGTTCAACCAACGTTGCGCCCACGCTCAACTGCTCATCAAGGTGGACGACGATGTGTTTGTGAATACGCCGCAGTTGTTGAAACTGTTCAGGGATGCTCCGGGATCCGTCAACTCAAGTCTGAGCACGACACCAGCCTCGTCGGGAGTAGGGACAGTTACTCCACTGCGCACCATGTTGCAGCAGCACCATGAGCTGCTCTTCTGTCGCCCCGTGTTGGCGTCACGTGTCAAGCGCTCCTATCGCGTGAGTATTTAACACACTTCAAACTGGGTTAACGCTCAACTAACCTCCTCTCTCTCCCCCCTTGCAGTCCAAGTGGCGTGTCAGCTTCAAGGAGTACCCCGCGCACTATTACCCGCCCTACTGTCCTGGCTTTGCCATTGTCTACTCAGCAGATGTGGTGCAGCGTCTGTATCAGGCTGCACAGCGTACTGGCTACTTCTGGGTAGATGATGTGCACATCACCGGCGTGCTGGCTGAGCAGACCAACACCACGATCACCGATCTGCAGCCATATGTGCTCTACTCCTCGGACCTGGCGCTGCTGTTGAAGGGAGATCGAGAACTGAATCAGCAGGAGTTCCTCTTCACTTGGCACAGCATAGCACCGGAGCAGATCAGTGCACTGTGGCAACTGCATGTGGCACAGCTACAGAACTACACACAGCCCAACCAGAGCGAGTTGAGTGGCACGGAGGCGGAAGGAGGATTTAGCTAGCTTAAGGCCTAAGAAGAAGATTTTGTACAAAGTAGGAGCGTGTTTTTTTTATTATTTAGTTGGCTGTTTCTTTATTAATTTAGTAGACTAGAAAGATTAGTTCATAATTCGTAATATTAGTTAGCATTTGAGGATGAATAAAAGGAGAAGGAGGAGAAGAAGAAGGAGGAGGAGAGAAGCAGAACATTGCAAGTCAAGTGAACCACCAACCACCTGCCTACAATCATTCGTATCATATACTGAAGCATAACGATTAAAGATATAAATTAACTTAATACTGTAACGATAACGATAACTATTACGATAGTCATATACATTCAAGCCTCTCTGGGTGATACACACATTCGTATAGCACAACTTTCTTAACTTAAACTAAGATAAAAACAACAACATGATCAACAACAACAACAATAGATATAACACCAAAAACCTTAAGATAAACGTGTTTTTAAGCAGAAGAAACCAGGCTCATTGGGAAAATTGTAATTCTAGCTAACATGACATAGCAAAAATCTTAAGAAAATTGATTAATTGAATTATGAGGATGCATATTTTGCATTCTGTATTGAGGGGAAGTACTTAGAAAATCGTGTGGAGATTATTACTTAATCTACTTAATGTATTTTATATATATTTGTCTATAGTGAACATTAGATGTTTTTTATTTTTATTTCGATACCATATGGATTAGACAAATTGATCAGAAAAGTCAATGAACTAGAGAAGACACAAACAAAAGATAACAAAGAATGGGAACATTTATGCCAGGAACGTTAACATAAATATCAAAATGAAAGAAAGTAACGAGGCGAACAGAGAACGTGAGAAAGAGAGAGAAATTTGTAACAAATGAAATTTATTAACGTGTAATACAAACAAAACAAAAAACTAATTGAATGTTCAAGTTTGTCAGAAATTATATACATGCATATATGAAGTGAAACACTTAAACAAAATACAACAAAAAAAGAACAAAACCAAGACAAAAATCCATATGAAATAAAAACTTACAAATTGTACAAGGAAAGCAAAGCAGTCATTGGAATTTCAGTTTGACAGGCAGTGCAACTGCTTGGCAAGCAGTGCTGAAAGGAGTGCATCTCTGAGGCAAGTAGTTGCAATTGAAAGGTAAATAGTGCAGAAAGCAGTGCAACTGCAAGGCAAGGAATTGTACACAAATAGTGCTAACAAGAAGGGGGCGACTGTGCACTGCGATGTCAGCCAAGTAACAGTGACACAATAACAACATACACAACAGTGCAACTGCAACGCAAGCAGTGCAGAATGGAATGCATCTCTGAGGCAAGCAGTCATCTTGTAAGGCAAGTAGTATACAGGACAGTTCCACTACATGGCAAGTAGTGCATATAAGTCGTGTGAATGGGAATGTGTTGAAGAAGTGCAAAGAAGTAAGTGACTGTGTGTGGAGCCAAGTGACGGTGACAAACAATAGCAACTTACACAGCAGTGCTATTTTAAGGCACGTACTGGCACGTACTGGCACTGTGCAGAGAAATGAAACATGTGTGTGTGTAATGCATTGCCAGCTAAGGTGTCTGTGACAAACAATAACAAAGCAGCAGTGCAGCTGCTAAGCAAGCAGTGTACAGCAGAACGAATGTGTGAGTGCCCTGCATTGCCAGCCAAGTGACAACAACAAGACGCTGCCCAGCATTGCCAGCCAAGCAAGTGACATAGCAGTCAGCTCGTGATGGAATACTTGCAGCACTGCTTGCGCGCCAAATTTGAATTGCAGAAAAACGTTGATTGATTAACAAAACAACAAATTGTTGCAAATAAAAACTGTCACTGCTGGCAGCTGAATTATTTAGCATGCAACTGCTGCGCATTTCAGCAGCTGTTTTCAGGGACATACAGAATTTGAGCTAATGATGGTATATAGGCTATATACAGGGTATATTTGTTGTTTTTATGTAGGGCACGTAGTGCACATTTATGGCTGGTGTTAAGATTTATTTTCGCTGTGCGGCGCTTTGACATTGACACGCCCAGCGGGTGGACAGACAGACAGTGGTGTGGACGGACGGACGGCCTTTAACCTTTTGTTGGTGGCGTGTGTTGTGGGTGTTGTTGCCACTGATGACGAGCTAATGTATGGCCCCTCTACAAATTGTTGCATTCAATCGGATTTGGTAGTAGCCAGCAAGCTTAGTGTGCGTTGGTCGTTCAACGCGTGCGGACATAAGGACAGCAGGCACTGTGGAAAGAAATCTAGGAATCTTGGCAAAGGATTTCTGTGTTGTTTATCCAGGAACAAGCTGCAACACAAGCTGCCACAGGCGACGCTACGCTCACAATGGGTTCGGTAAGCTTCCCTTGACTATTTGTCTTTGTTGCTGTTGCTGCTGTTGTTGCTGCTGCTGTTGCTGCTTGACTTACTCGCAACAATGCACAGTTGGCTCGAGTGTTTGCCGCTTATCTGTGACTAGCTCGTTGCGCCTTTGCCTTTGCTTAGCGTTTGAGTGGTTGTTGCCGCCTTCGTTAGCTGCAAATTATTAACAAGTGGATGCAAACAACGCAGCACACAGCAGGTAGTTGCAACTGCCACGGCCTGCCCCACGTTACGTTCCACACGTTGTGGTGCTAAAACATCCCGCTCTCAGCTCAGCTCAGCTCAATTCCTGGCTCGTTGCGACTCTCAGGGAAAGCTTTCTGAAATCTATGTCAACTTGGGGAGTGCAGCTTCCACTTCGCTTATACACACACACAAGCTCCGCGAGCAGCAGAGCAGCAGAGCCAGGGAGTTGCCCCTGCGAAAGCGCGCGCCGGCGCTGATAAGTATGCTATGCTATTGAAGCTGCCTCCTCTGCTGCTGCTGTTGCTGCTGTTATCGGCAACCGAAGTTTGCCAGACTTGTTGTTGTTGCTGCTTTTTTAGCACACTCGTCTTGCCTTCGGCTCTGGCTGGGGCAGCTGCTGCTGCCGTTGTTGCTGTGGCAGCTGCTGCTGCTGGACCTCTCGTATTTCCGCATCTCTGGCCTGGCCACAGCCTGTCGTTCGCCTGCCTCGTTCGTTCGTGCGGCTGCCTGCTCGTTCGTCTCTCTCGGCCTTCTTCGCGTCGCGCTGTGCCTATAAATGTTTTGTTTTTCTGCAGTTTGTTGTTAGTGCTGAACAGTGAACGGGCAGCGTTTGGTTGGCAGCATCATCATCTCCTCACTCGCATACACACACACAGACCACACGGACCGACGGACGGAAGCAGCATCGGCATCGCCATCGCCATCAGCCACACACAGCAGCAGCAGCAGCACAGGCAGCAAACATATCTCAGCAGCAGCGCAGCTCAAGCTGAAGCTGAGGTTGAGCTTGAGGCTAAAAATAGCGCCCAAAAGTGCCAAGTGACAAGTTCAGTTCACAGGACAATCAACAACAATAACAAAACAATTCACGAATTTGCATCAGATAGAGAAAGAGAGAGAGAGAAGAGTAGATAAAGTGCAAGGGAGCAGAGAAGAAAGTAGAACAACAACAACAGGTGTTTCAGCTTTAATTAGAGTTAAGATACAATCAAAGTTAAGTTATTAATGAGCCAGAAGTCTAACTGACTGTGCAGGTGTGCGTGTGTGTGTGTTGGTGTCTGTGTGTGTGTGCGTGATTAGCTGTGCAGCACACGAAAGATGGTGGAAGAATTTCTAGAGAAACTGCCAGAGATCGACACACGCTACGAGGTGAGTACGAAACGCTTTGCATTGTTCTCTTGTTCCCCCCATTGAGGCAGCCAGGCTGGGGCACAGCTATTGTTTCGCGCCAGCAACAGCAGCAGCCACCTGCTCGACATCCTGTCGTCCTCCTGCCTGCCTGCTGTTTGTTTTGCTGTTCAAATTACATTTCCCAACAAGCATTTGCATTATGCTGACTCTCCCACAACGAGTCGAGCCAAGCCAAGCCAAGCCAAGCCAGGCGAAGCGTTTATGTAGGCCGGATATTTAATCAGTTTGCCGACGCTGCCTGCTGCTGCCCCCCCTGCTGGCTTCCTCTGCTGCATTTACCGTCATGATTGCCGTTTGTCGTTTGTTTTTGGGCTTTTGTTTGGTACTCAGCTGCAGCTGCAGATCGCGCATAATGCCAGATTTAAGTGAATATTTAGTACGTCGCTGCAATGGAAGGACTCTTCAGCTGCTTTAGGGTGGGATGGGACTGCAGCTTAGCTAGTTTCAAGCTGACTTGGCTGCAGGCATTAAGAGACAATGGTTGCCCATTAATCTTCTACGTAAACTAGGTTTATAAACTCGTAGAGTAGCTTGAAATCTGCCTTTTCACTTAAGAACTACGATCGATATACGAAGTTATGATTTATATACAGAATAGGCTTAGCTTGTCAGTAGCATTGCCGTTTGTATATCACCTCATGTTATAGAATTTAAGGTAGAGTACTCTTTCAGTTACTGAAAGTATTGAGAAACTCTGAGGTTCTTAGTCTCATCTCCCCAATAAATAACTTAATGTCTTTGTGCCAATTCAACTTGGTCTATCAAGATACACTGCGACCTTGTAGATCTATTGTGTCACATAGGTTTACTTTGGCAGTTCCTTAAGTTCAATTCCTTGAGTTCATTTTCTTGAGATCACTTCCTTCAGTTCACTTCCTTGAGCTACTCTAACAACTCATACAGTAAGCTAACACTGCCACTTAATGTCCACAATCTAATGATAGTAAAATCCACAACAATCTCAACACATATTCCCAGCAGTTAACACTGCGTTCAATCAGTTAGCTTAAGCTGCCTAACGAGCCACTCTCCCTTTCCTTATCTAACAGTCAACTAAATACATTGTCTCTGGCTCACACTTCCTTTGCTGCCCTGTAGCGTAACCGAAGCTGCTGAGGGCTAAATCAACAACTTAAAAGGCAATTAGCGCACTTCGCTTTGGGTCATGAGGGGCAACTACTACAAGTCATGGCCAGCATAGTTTAGCGAGTGTATTAACTTTATTAGCGCACAAAACACACACGCACACACGCGCAGGCACACACACACGCACACAATGAGACATAATTATGCCTCGTATTTTTAACAATGACGTTCCGAAAGGCTGCGCGAGACGAGGCGCAAACAAAGCCTCAAAACTAATAAACATGTTTGTGCGGGAGGGAGGGGGAAAGAAGGGTAAGCAGTGCCTGTGTGTGCTTGGGTGTGTGTGCCATTGCGATCAATAAAAGTTAATTATTCAATACAACATGCAATAAACTTTCGCTCGCACTAATCTGCCCCACCAAGGGCTAAGTTAGGGCAGGAAGGGAGATGTTTGATGGGTGTGCAGGCTATGTGTGTGTAAGGTGTGTGTGTGTTATGTGTGTCGTGTGAGCTTTTGTTTAACTTACAGCTGTAGAGGCAGGCATAGGCGCAGGGGGCGTGGCATTCAGGCCAGTCTACACCCAACAGAGCGAGTCCTTTCTGCGCCCTGTCAGCTGCTGTCCTCGTCCTCCCGGCTGTGGTCGCGGCTGTTTAACCGTTAATTTACATGACAAAGTAGCAGCCACAAGCAGAACAACAACAACAATACAACAATAACAATAACCGAAACTGAAATTGACTTTAAACTGCGCACCGAAAATGTGTTTTGGAAACTGTCTTCAAAGTTGTTCAAGTTGTTCAAGTTGTTGCGGCATTTTAAAGTGGCTTTGTGGTGCCGTTTCCCATTTGCCATGTGGCCAGCAGAGTTGCCACAAAACTATCGATGAACATAGTCCTCCCTCCCCTCCCTTTCCCCCCTCTCTCACTGTCTAACGAAGATATCTCTGCATATGTGCACTCAGCTCAGGTGATTTCCGCAAACTTTTCAGGTTTGTTTGCAGGAGACACACAAAAAAGCAATTTGCGGTACATTTTAATTGAAGCCTAGTTCGGGGCAACCTGCTGTCGTCAACAGATACAGATACAGATAGCAAGAGAGGCAAAGAGGGGGGTGCAGATACACTTGGCTGGCAGCCAGCAAGGCAAGGCAAGGCAGGCAGGCAAATGCCAGCGTTGTTGAAAGTCGTTGAAAGTTTGTCACATTTTGTGTGTGTGCCGGCAAAACATTTTCAATATGCAAAAGTCGTTAATATGATGCAGTAAACCCCCCTCCCTACATTTAAATTGCTGCTATTTTATGCATGTGTGTGTGTGTGTGCGTAATATGCCTGCATAATGCGTGCTTAGATCAGAAATTGAATTGCGCATTCTCACATGGCGTATACGTGATATACATTTTGGCACTTCATTCGCGGCAGCTGAAGCCAGTAGCTGCCACATTCTTTTCATTTTTTGCTGCATAATACAAATGACTAAAGGGAGAGGGAGAGACAGAGAGAGAGGGAGAGAGAGAGTGTGCCTTGACTGGGCACGTCTGCTGTGCGACAGATTAAATTCAAAGTTATTGTCAGTGCGGGCCCAGCGAGATGAAGGCGATTGCTGAGCGATGCCCCAAATAAATCATACGATTTCAGATTTCTGCTTGTTCTACACTTCCCCCCCCCTCTCTCCTTGCTTGTTTTGCCTTGATTTATGGCCAAGAATATTTGGCAATTTACTGTCGACTCTGTGATGTTATGCCGTCTATTTGTTTGGCTATCACAGTCGGCTGCGTTTCTCATTTCAAATTCGCATCGAATTTCCAAAAATGATTATAAATTTTACAACTCTTGTTTGTTCTGTTGTGCAATTCGATAGCTTCATTAGAAGATTGTTTATAGTTTGTACGGTTGCTGACTGTTATTTGTGGCTGTATTTATCATGGATCAAGCCAAGGCCAACAAATAATTTATGTTAATTGCCACAAATTGAACATTATTTGTTTGGTTTTTGTGCACAAAGCTTATTTGCATTTTGGCAAAATGTTAATTAAATCATAATGTTGTTGGTGTATTTATTGGTTTAATTATTGGTTGGATTATTGTGCATAAAGTGTGTGCAGTGAAGTGGAAATTAAAAAGGGAATTTAATTAAATGTTTTTCACTTTTTGAATTTAATTTTCACTTACTAAAATCCATTATACAATTGCAGAGGGTATATTTATTTTAGCCGGGAGTGTTCAATGTATCTTTGGACAGATATTTGACTCTATATAAATACTTTATATTTTGTATATATTTTTATATTATATATTCTGACTCAGCATCAACAGAGGAGTAGAATAAGTCATGTCTGTCTGTTTGTCTGTCTGCTTATTTGACTGTCTGTCTGTCTGTTTGTCTGTCTGTCTGTCTGTCTGTCCGTTTCTCCGCCTATTGCAACGCAAAATAGTCTCTCAGTTTTATAGCTATCTTAATAAAACTTGGCACACATGCTGCATATTGCTTTATGCTATAAATAAGTCAGAACGAGCCAGATTGGACCAATATATCGTAAAGCTGCCATACAAACTATCGGTTGATTTTTGTTATTTCTTAAGATATTGCAACCAAATTTACTACATCGAATTCTTTTTATATATATAATATGCACAACAAATTTCATCAAAATCAAACTACTATAACATATAGCTGCCATAGTAACAATCGGCTTCAATGAGCACTTTTGTGTGAAGAACTTAAACTAATCAGTGTCAATCTGAGTTAAACATTAAGTGATGTATAATATATTCAATTGTGCACCATTATATATAATTTCTATATGAATTATCACAGGATATAAACACCTGCAAGGGTATAAAACCTTCGGCCTGCCTTTCTTTTTGGTTTGAATTCAAATTTCACTCACTGAAATTCGTTTTAATTTCTATTTGATTCTCTTGCTGACAGCCGTCTACTTGTCCATCTCTTTTGCCCTCCTCCTCTTTCTTCTTCTCCCTCTCCTTCCCTCTCTCCTTCTTTCTCTTGTTCCCCCCATTTATGCCCCTTCCCTTCTGCCTCCCACACTTTACCAAAGTTTGAATTCCAGCGCTCGCAAACTGCTGCTATCAGCTAATTCCGACATTGGTGCAGCAAGTGCTGAGCTGCGTTTATTACGACGCTAATCTTGGCCAGACAATAGCCCGAGAGCTCTCTCTTCTCTCTCGCTCTATTTCACTGTCTATCACCGTCTCTTTCTCTCTTCACACTGTGCTGCGAATTTCATTAATAAATGTCGACGAGCGCAGAGAAAATAATCCATTTTGTTGAATGCCTGCGCTGGGTTTGGGGCAGGGTCAAGTAGAGGGAGAAGGAGAAGCAAAGGGGTAAGAGGCAGAGGAAGAGAAACAAGGAAAGGAGGGGCAGGGTAGGCAACTACAGCAGTCACTTGAATGCAAACAATAAACATTGGAAAATATCACAGCTCGCTAGGCAACAGCGCAGCAGCAGCTGCTGCCCGTTGCAATCTGAGTGAAAAGTAGTGACGGCAGGGAGAGCAGGGCAGAGTGGGGAGTGGGTAAGACAAAACATGGACAGACAACATTTAAAACCGCATACGTCCAATGCTTTTGTTGGCAACACGCAGCTGTGCGCCCTCCAAAAAAAAAAAAAAAAGAGTGTCCGACAAAAAAAACAATTTATCTACTTCATTTTTCGCAAAAGCCGCAGCCGGGCAGCCAACAGCAAAAACTACCGAAAAACGACAGTGTAAAATATGAATTGGCTGGCAGTGGCAAACTATCTTCCCCTCTTCCCCCACTCTCCCTGCCCCTCAACTACAGGCAACACTGTGCAAATGCAATTTGCAACTGTTGTACACGCTGCTAATTAAGTTTGGCCTGCAATGAAAGTTTTGCTGAATGTAGAAAAAACATGCAGTATATATATCACACCATATATCATGCTATATATCATTCTGATGCTTATTGCTTTGCAGGATATTGTGCCTATGGAACAAGTCAGCTCGATGGTCTCCAACGGCGGCGGCAGCGTCACCATGCAGCGCGACGATGAATACCGAAATCGCATCATGAAAAGTAAGTGTGTCAGTGCTTCCATGTATGTGTCCCTGTATGTGTGTGTACATGTGTGTGTTCTATATGTGTGTGTATGCACAACCCCCTCCAACTACACAGCCCCGCCCCCCTTTTGAGCCAACATAGAGAAAAAAGGTAAACTGCTGCTGCGGCCATGGCGACTGTTGCTATCGCTGTCGCTGCCGCTGTCCGCTGCTGCTGCTCTGCTTGGGACTCTTTTGCATGGAATGATGGACTATCCCTGACCTACTGGCTTTGCAGTTGACATAGTTTAATCCCGGCAGCAGCAACAGCAACAGCAGCGCCAACGCCGCAGCAGCGGCAAATAAATAGCGTTTCACATTTCGCTTAGCGGTAAACCAGCTGCCGCCCCCCCGCTGGCCACGCCTCTCTGCATGCGCTGCTTGCATGCCGTGTTTAATCTTAGCTTTAACTAACCTATATACCAAATATAAATGAACTTTATTTAGCTGTACTGTAATCGAAACTAACTGAATCGTCAAATCATTTCATGTTGCTTGCTCAACTCAAATTCGATATATTGGAATTTGGAAAACGCTCGCTCTCTCTCTCTCTGTACAAATTTGCATATCCAAATAAATTAACGCTTCATCAATATGTTAACCAACCAATCAACTAACCAACCAACCAATCAACCAATCGAATCAACTAAAACCGAACCAAAAATATATAAATCAACCCACGAAATGCTTCTCAATCTCTCAATCTCCATCAACCACAACATCCTCAACATCTGTAGTACGTAGAATTGGTGAGTCCACAAGAAACTATTATACTATACAATATATATGATTTGTAAATAACTGTAAGACATGGAAATATGTTGGCAAAGTAAGTATGAGTGCTATTTATGCTTTCATTTATATTCTGAATTGCAATTGAAATAGTTTAGCCTGAAAATTAAGTTCTAAGTGCATCAAATGAAATATTAACTGAGAGAAGTTTGTCTCTCTCTCTCTCGCTCTATCTCGTGTTATGCACATATGAGTGGGCACTCTTAGAGTGTGTGTGTGTGTGCCTTGCATTTGCATAACATGTGCAAAGTGCTCAGCAGCAACCGCAAAGTTCATCTTGTGGCATGCTGGGCGTATACTTAATATTTGTTTAGCAAGTCCCAGCCCTTCCCCCCTCTACCTGCCTGTCAAGAGGCTGGCAAATGCACGCACACAGCATGCAGTGTTTCTGGCAGGGGGCAGCGGGCAGGGGGGGTTCTTAAATTCGGCTACATCTTGATAAGTTTGGGTTCTTCACAGCGACAGCTTCATTTGGCCGCACATAAAACATTATCTGCACTCGACTTTAATGACCAGGCAAAGAGACAGAGAGTGCTCTGTAAATAACAGCAGAGGTTGGAGGGGGGAAGAGGGTTTTGCACTGCTGTGAAATACCCTACATATGGCGTAATGACTAAGCAGATAGACCCATAAATAACACTTTCAAACGAGGCTGAAGAAGGAGAGAGAGAGAGAAATTGTGCCCCGGGTTGATGTGCCCTACAATTGCAACTGGTGAGAGAGGGGAGAGGGGGGAGAGCAGAGGCCTCCACTTATTAGCCTGGTCAAGCAGCTGTGACACTCCCTTGCACACCCTTGAGTGCTGGGTGTATCCATCAGTTGACAAGGGACAGCGCGCATTTTTCATCATTAGTTAATTTGGACCCTTTGCTGCGCTGGAGCAAAGCCCAAGCCTCATTGCCCCCTACTCTGCGTATGCTCTGTGCCTCCACTTCTGCCTGCTCATTGCCTACCTTCTGGCTTCCCTTCTCGCCTGCTTTTTGATCTCCCTTCTGACCTTCCTTTTGGCTTGCCTTCTGGTCATCCTGCTGGACTTCCTTTCGGAATTTTTTTGGACTCCCTGCTGGCCTCCCTTCTCGAGGTCTTCCTCGCCTGCGCTGCGCCTCCTGATTGGCTCCCTTCTAGCCTCTGCCTTAGGTCTTCCTTGTAGCCTCCCTTCTGGCCTCTCTTCTCCTCTCTTCATTGGCCTTCTCTCCACCTCCCTTTTCTTCTTCAATCTCTTCTCTCTTCTCGCCACCAACTCGTCTGTCTCCTCCAGTCCTCTTCATCTGCTGTACACCCACATTATAGCCTCTTCCACCCGCTTCCCTTTACTTTCCTCTTCCCCTTCCCCTCCTCTTTACACCTCCTTCCCCCACTCGCCTCTAATTTAGCATTAACTTGGCCTTTAGCTGCCTCTGCCCAGCTGGCCGTTGGCAGCTGCCAGCTGATAACTGTTGGCATAAAACACAGCAAGGCGGGCAACGAAACCAAAAGTAAAACAAATAATTTTCAGCCAAAAGGCAAACAGAACAAAAGGCCACAAAGCAACAACAACAACGAGAACAAGAAGAACAACAAGAACAACAGCAACAGAGCGAGCAATGAGACACTCTCAAACACAAAGGGCAAAAAAAAGAAATTAAAAATGCGAATGCTTCCGTTGGCGTTCCACTTTAATGCCGCGTGCCACGCCCCCCGCTGAGGCAGAAAGGGGGCTCGGGCAAAAGACAAACAGAAAGCGCAGCCAGCCTGTGGCAGCCTGTGGCGTTGGCTGCCAACCAAACGAGAGCCCACAGCCGCGGACCAAGTGAAGGACCAAGCAGCAGCCGCGTCTGGTTCAATGCACTGAAGAGCCTTAGCACAAGTTAAGAAAATCGCCTTAGACGACACACAAACAGACACACACACACAGGCACATAAAGCAGCTCTGTATATGCAAGATATTATGTCCCTGGCTGCAATTCGAGTGCAAAAGTTCTCTCAGGCGCTTTTCACTTAGTCAAACAGGCCTGGCCAGGGCAGGGGCACTTCAGCAAATATTGCAAATATTTTTTTGGCCAGGGTCGCTTATGAATTTTCTTTACTTTTCTACAGCTGCAAATATTTTATGTTGTTTGATTTGCCATTGAAAGAGAGAGAGAGAGAAAATGTTTCTCTATCTTCTTTAGCTGCTGCAGCAAACTTTATAATTATGCAAAGTAAATTTCACTTTGGAATTCCAACTTTGCCTTTAACTTCTACTTTAACTTTGCTCTTAACTTTGCCTTTAACTTTGCCTTTAACTTTACTTCTAAGTTATCAATCCTAACACGTACAGCATAACTGCTAGTCGCGCTCATCCTCAGGCCTTTATGCTTTGAATTTCGATTTCAAATTTCAAGCATACTTCAAGCTTACGAATTCTGTTCACAACTTTGGCCGCCGCCAGCTCGATAATCGTTGCCATTTCTCAGCCTGGACTTGAGTGAGGCAGGCGAATCGATCTAAGACAATATATATTAAGGTGTTGCAGACTGAGAAATGGCAGCAGCACAAGTTGGTGGAAACTTTTGGCAAAGCAGGAATTTAGTGTGCATAGAAAAGTGACTGCATATTTATATTTGCTTTGACTATTTTGTGCTTGAGGATAGAGAAACTTTGGAATAGCAGAAGTTTAGGTAGAAGTGGAGATAGATAGATCTATAGATATACATATATATAAATAGATAAATGATTAGATTGATGGAAAGATAGATAGACAGATGGATAGATAGATAGATAGATAAATAGATAGATAGGTAGATTGATAGGTAGCTAGATTGGACCAGATTGTAACGACATCCAGCACATCTATAGGAAGGTTTAAATAAGACTAGCGAACAATATTTCATATATATTCATATCCTTGACTGTCCACTACAATTATATGTCAGATTAAAATTCCTATGAGCAACTGTAAATAGAAATAAAGCGCTGCTTGAGCCACAAAAGGGATGCAAGTTGCTCAATGGATGCGCTGTGGGGCAAGGTGGAGACAACTTGCTACAATTAATGTCAACATTTCTGCCACAATCTGGTAATCAATATGCGCAATGATATTTAAAAGCAAAGTGAGGACATAAGAATAATTAATATATTATAATTAATATAATATTTTAATTTGTTTTGCCTTATAAATATTTCCATATGTAAGAGAATAAATTTTATTGTATTAGTTATTCATTAATGCATTTAAGAATAAATTTATTCTTCGCTCATGAACAGCATATTAAAAGTTATCTTACTGCAAAGAGCCAGCTAGCCTGAGCGTCAACAAATATTTAAGTGACTGTAGATTGAATATAGTTAGAAGTATAGTAAAGATAGTAGAGAAGCATAGAGTCTGTCTCTCTTTAAAGATATTTACTGCTCGACCATTTTGTGGGCTGTGTTAAATGCTGTGTGTGCCAGACTTGAAAGTCCTTTTCTAATTAATGTGCCATTTCGGTGAGCTCAGTTAGCTGCCAGTTTAGCTGCCATTAAAGCGCAATAATAGGCTGGCTTGCTGCCTTGCAGTGCCTACATTTACCACTCTTCTTCTTCTCCTCTCTCTCTCTCTCCCTTTCTTTCTCTGTCTGCATCTTCAGGCTCGAGTCGTGGAACCCTTCTGGCAACTGGCCAAGCGTTGACAATATGCCCGAAAGTGGCCTGCGCCAGTATCTGTCGCTATCTGCTTCACTATCTATCTCTCTCTGTCTCTGTCTCTCTCCCTCTCTCTCTGTCTCTTTCTGTGTCTGTCTGTGCTGTGTGCTACACAAAAGGCGGCATAGAAAATGACGCATTTGGGTGCAAGTGGCATGTGGCCTCATGCGGAAGTTGTTAATTTGACGCACAAAGGCGTCATTGCTGCCCCACCACCCTCCCCCCTACCCTGCTCCTACTTGCCCCCTCGCGAAAACGAGCACAAGTGGCGCCAGGGCTTGCCCAGTGCAACAGGGCGTATACTTTATGTATAGCCGTAATTACCCAGCAAGACTGATGGCCATTAAAAGGCAACATTCACAGCTGCAAGTAACACTAAGTGAGACAACGCCAGACAGCCATGAGAAGCGTCATGCAACATGCAACGCGCGTGCAACGTGTACAACTTGTTGCCATGGCCTATGCCAGGGCACTGCGCAATTTATTGGCCAGGTAACTGCGCCGTGGGCCACAACACAAAAAACAAATTAGGCTAATTTAGATTAATTGACTTGAGCACTTCTTAGCCATTATCCATTAGCCATTTACAGCTAAATGCAATGAGTCACTCTTAATCAGTGGCAAATGGAAATAGAATTGCAGCATTTCGAGCTGATTAGTTGACAGTTTCAGAGTGCACACTCGGCGTATACTCGATGCCAGGCAGGCCCTGCCAAGTTTAAATATTTACAATTCAATTTCAAACAAACACTGCGATAACGAGCCGACAGTTCGTACGGCATTCTTCCATCCACACAGCATAAAATATTCAGGTTTATGCAAGCATGTAAATGCCAGAGGGGGGCAGAGTCCTTGGGGGGGGGTGGGGGTTAGCAACATGCAAAATGGCCTACTTGTCTGCCTACCTGCCTAGCTGCCTGTCTGTCTGCCAAGCTGTCTGCTCTGCCTTGCCGCTGGCTTGACTCGACTTGAGTTGCCTTGAATGTTGCAACGATCAGTTGCAAGTGCAGATAATGAAGCAGATGAGGGGGGGAGAGTAGGAGAGAGCTGACAATGCTCGCAGCTCGTTTTGAGATGCTTTTTTTGATGGCATCGAGCTTTGCTTCCGTTGCCAATGATGAGTTGAGTCTCCGTTGACAGTCGACAGTCCACATCCGGGCAGCCTTGAGCTACAAACGTGTGCAGCGCCGTGCAGTGTAGTGTACAGTGTAGTGCAGTGTAGCTTAGCCTTTTTACTTACATTTCCTTTCCTTTCTGTTACGCAACCGTGCCCAGCCCAGTCGAGCCATTAACATGTCCACTGTCAATAGCATTTCACACAAAATTGGTCATCCATCATAGAGGCAGCACCCCTTACCCCCTCTCCCCACTCCCCTCTGTTCACCCCTTGCATGAATTAGCTTTACGCTTACTTGCTCAGGCCATTGTACGTGCCCGCAAAGCGCAAACATTGCACAGCGCCGGTTACGCAAAAGGGCAAAGCACAGACAAGGGGAAGGAAGGGGAGGGGCTGCGGTGCAGGGGGTTGCCTTATTGCAGTGGGTCAATTGTGGTGCCCTGTGTGGCAGGACATACACAATAAATAAATTAAATAACACACGCTGCCACAACGTTCAGTTCGCAGTCGGCAGCTCAAAGCGACGCAGCTCAAGAGTGAATTATAATAAAAAGTAAAGCGCATAAAAACAAGTACAGCAAAATACCAGCAAAATACCAGTAAAATACCAGCAAAATACAGGAATATACAGCTAAAGTTGTGGCCCTAAAAAAGTGGTACAGGACTACAGGCGCATAACATTACCGGAGGCTTCTCTCTGCTCTGTTTTTTATTAAATTAGTTTCTCGTGCTCCCAAAGGGTCATGAGCAGCAGCCGCAGTGGCAGCAGGCAGCCCGTGCTGGGTTCGTGCCACATTTAATAATATTAATAATAATTGTTCCCGTGCACAAGTAGTTGATGCTGTTTGCCTCTGTACTCCCCTCCATCCTCCTTCCCCCGCTTCGCCTCTTGGCACAAAAGTTTTCCTATTTTTTTTTCTGTGTGGCACGCAAAGTTTTTTGTGCAACTTGGGGGTGCGGTCAGGCAACGAAAAAGTTTTTGCCCAACTAAGTTGCAGGCAGCAAACGGTTGCCAGTTGAGCTACCTTGCAACTTGTGGCAATTAGCAAGTGCTGAGCTATCTGTCAGTGCAGCTGACCTGACTGTGCCCCACACTCTCCCACTCTCTCTCTCCCTCTCTCTTTTGCACTGGTAAAGTTAATAATAAACTTTGAGCCTGTTGAGTTTGTCAATTTGTTGCACGTGCAACAACAAACGGCCTCAACATATCGGACCGCACGGACAGTCTGTGGCAGTCAACTGCCGCCTGCAGCATGCCCACTGGGGCTGCCGCACAGCGTCGCCCCATGCACCATCAGTCAATGCAACGTAGTCGCAACATAGTCGCACCACAGCAACAGCAACAGCACAACAGCAACACCAACAACACCAGCTATAACAAAATGCTGAGCAGCAGCCACAGCAGTCCGCGTGAGATCAGCGCCTCGCCGCGTCGCGTTGCACTCGATACAACCGCCTCGGGCTCGACCAGCGGCTTTGGCTTTAGTCGAGGTAAGAATTGCTAAGTAGATACCCTGCAGGCAGTGTAAAGAGAATGAAAGGCTAGCTTTGGCTTGCCGTAGGTATTAAACACTTGCAGGTTGTTATATACTCTGATCGTTCCTTTAATAGTGATATATAATGGTGCAGCATTGACTGGTATTGTGTATATTAAATATTATGTCTAACTTTGACTGGCACTGATAAGTTAAATTGTTTCTGTAATCAAAACTGGACTTCATACAAAAACCTGCATTTCGGTCAATTGTTCCTATGGCAGCTATATGTTATAGTAGTCTGATTCTGAGGAAATTTTATATGCATATTACACATAATGAAAAAGAGCGATGTAGTAAATTTGGTTGCAATATCTTGACAAATAACATAAAACGATCGATAGTTTGTATGGCAGCTATACGATATATCGGTCTGATCCAGCCCGTTCCGACTTATATACAGCGTGCAGCTATAAGAAACACGTGTGCCAAGTTTCATCAAGATAGCTTTAAAACTTAGAGAATAGTTTGCATTGCAAGACACGGACAGACAGACAGACAGACAGACAGACAGACAGACAGACAGACAGACAGACAGACAGACATACAGACATACAGACATACAGACATACAGACATACAGACATACAGACATACAGACATACAGACATACAGACATACAGACATACAGACATACAGACATACAGACATACAGACATACAGACATACAGACATACAGACATACAGACATACAGACATACAGACATACAGACATACAGACATATAGACATACAGACATACAGACATACAGACATACAGACATACAGACATACAGACATACAGACATACAGACATACAGACATACAGACATACAGACATACAGACATACAGACATACAGACATACAGACATACAGACATACAGACATACAGACATGGCTAGTTCGACTCCTCTGTTGATGTTGAATATTTATACTTTATGGGGCTGAAGATGTCTCCCAAGATGTATAGTAAACTCCAGACCAAAATGAATACACCCACTGCAAGTGTACATAAATTTATACCCTGTAAATCAGCCCTACTCTTTGCCACCTACTGTACTTGCTGGCTTAACTTGTGCGTGAAATGAAATTTCATCATTTGCATCGGCACTTGCAACTTTAAGTTGCAGCTTTGCCAGCTTGCCACATGCAGCATAATTAAATGCTGTGGCTGTGGTGGATTTCTTCTGCGACACTTTTGCCAGGGGGAGGGGGGAGTGCACTCAAGTGAAATATGTTTTAAAATTGCCGAGGCGTGTTTGGCAAGCGTCAAGTGGGTGGGCGTGTGGCATGCTACGTGCCACACGTCTGTGTGTGTGTGTGTGTGTGTGTGTAGCACACATTTCCGCCACATGCAGCGCCACACATCCGTCGGTGATAATTAAGTTTTGCCAGCCAATGGGCAGGGAAGGGAGGCAGAAGCCACGACAGGAAGCAGCCGTAAAAGAAGACGGAGATGCGCATTAAGTCAGCCCAGAGCGTGCCACAGAGCGTGCCACATTTCAGCGGCTGCCTCGTTGTGCACTTTAATTGATTTTCCAGTTGGCCACGTTATCAGCGCTTTGCCTGCTTGCAGCTATTTGTACCCTCCCCCCCTCCTCTTCTCTTTATCCTTTTGCTTATGCACAATCAATTGTTTACCCATCATTCGTTGTGGCTAAGTGTGGCCTGAAAATGGCCAGAAAAACCGCCAAGTTGATTAATTTCCATTTAGGTCAGCTGCAGATGACAAGCTGAAGCTGCTCCGGAGTCAGCCCCCTGTGCAGCTCCCTCCCAAGTCTTCTCTCTAGGTCTCTCTTTAGTCCTTTCTGCTGTCTCTCCTTTCCTGTCTCCTCTTTAGTCTCCTCTCCATTCACCTCCCCCGTTCAGTTAATTGCACATATTAATTGCTGTCTTGGGGCTTATCTGCGCCATCTGCTGGCTCATTATGCGAGCACTGTCCACACACAGTTTTAATGGGTATCCATGCGCACATACATAAATTCACGTTTTAATTATTAAGAAGTTTAAGCTGCCAGCCACGGGAAATCAATGAGATAAGCCCGCAATCATTTTCAATACAAACTTGCACAGACTGTCGCACACAGACAAAGAGAGACAGTCTTTCCTTCCCTCTTTCAGTCTCCCTGTCTCCCTCTCTCTCTCTCTTTGTGCCGTTGCATCAATATTTCATGCCTTGGCGGAACATTAAAGGACAGAAACACTCAGAGCACAACGACATAATCGGCAGCGAAATAAAAGAGCAAAGATAGCGACCAACAAAAAAGACCAAAAAGAAAAATGTATAAGAAAAATAACAAGTAGGCAAGGCAGTGGGGTGTGCAATGAGAGAGGCAGTGCTCGATCTGCAGATACCCAGTACAAATAGACATGTAGAAGAACCACAAAGATTGACGGACAGACAGGCAAACAGAAGGAAAGATAGACATAAGGAAAGATAGATAGACATGCACACAAATAAACAGATAGACAGACAGACAGAGAGAGACAGACAGAGATATAGACAGACTGACAGACAGGCAGACAGAGAGATCGATAGAAGGACAAGCAAATAGACATATAGACAGACACACAGACATGACTTTTTCGCCCAGCTTGTGATCTTGATCATGAATATATATACAATAATTTATAGGCTCTGCCACGTCTCCTCCTGCCATACACATGCACACAGTTAGTAAACTCCTTTAACGACTTTCACTGATCGCTGGGTATCACAAGTAAGCATTCAATGGGGTGTGCAGTGTGCGAGGCAGTGCTTGACGTACACATACCCTGTAGAGACTGAAACTAAGAGAGATTTATAACAGATGACATACAGTTTACTCTGAAGGCAGCAGAGAATACTCCGCAGTTTCCAAGGCTGCCTACAGGGTATAACAGTCACTGGGGAGTGCAGTGTTTGGCAAATACTCAGTGCAGCTAAAACAAACAGCGTTTTATAACTGACAAAATTGAACTAACTTTATATACATCAGAGCACTCTTTGAGCTGCCTCAAATCTGCAAACTCCCTCTTAATTTCTAGCAACAGCAGAGAATTCCCACACGTTCCTCAAGTCTGCATACACCCTCTTCCTTGCTGCCTACAGGGTATGCCCGCAAAAAAAAGGAAGAAATTGTGCGACAGTTCCTGGCAATGGCGGCGCCTTCCATTTATTATATACATATAGTACATGTGCCTGCTCGTACATATGTATCTATATGTTCAACCGAGTGGGAGAAGGGGGCGGGAGTTCGGTGGCAAGGAGTCACCATTGATAAAGTCATTTCATGTTTCATGCCCAGTCGCAGGTCGTGGACGCAACACAGCCTGGAGCTGGCCTGGCCTGGCCTGGGCTGGCTAAATTATTGCCAAGCATTTTGCTGTCTCTCTCTTCATTTTTCATTTCGCTTTTCATTTTATTGCCAAGGAATGTGTCGTCAATGTGCAGTTATGAATTATTGATTGGCCATCGAGTCCGATGTGCCCGACGTTTAGTCCACTGACTTTGCAACATCGACTGACAGTGCACATGAAAAGGCTTTGACTTTATTCGACTCTCACTGAGCTACGCAATTAGTGAACTCTGCTGATTGCCTCGTTTGCAAGGCTTATGCGCTTGCAGGACTTATTGAAGTTGAAGTTCACATGGCAAACTTTCATTTGCAGCAGGCCAAGCAAAGTCGCCCACCTGAGTCCTTTGGGAACAAGATAATTGGACAGTGCAGGCTCGTGGGAGCACAGAAAGAGCAGCTGGCACAGATAAATACCCATAAGTATCAAGGGAATAAGAAAGTATGACAAATACGAAAAAGTAATTTAATGGGGATTCAAAGATATCTTACACGTACAAACACGTAAACAAAGCACTTCGAGTGTACCTTGTAGACTATGTAACTTCTTTATCTGACCCTAGGTATCTAATACGATGCCTTTGCTATAAATATGTCTTGAAGATTCTTTGTTATCCATAAGATACTTTTGTACCGCAACCTGGTGGTTTTGTTATAAATTTGGTGTCTTTGAGATACTTTTGTATCCATAAGATACTTTTGTATCCATAAGATACTTTTGTATCTATAAGATACTTTTGTATCCATAAGATACTTTTGTATCTACAAAATACTTTTGAATCTATAAGATACTTCTGTATCTATAAGATACTTTAGTATCTATAAGATACTTTTGTATCCATCAGATACTTTTGTATCCATAAGATACTTTTGTATCCATAAGATACTTTTGTATCCATAAGATACTTTTGTATCTATAAGATACTTTTGTATCCATAAGATACTTTTGTATCTATAAGATACTTCTGTATCTATAAGATACTTTAGTATCTATAAGATACTTTTGTATCCATAAGATACTTTTGTATCTATAAGATACTTTTGTATCCATAAGATACTTTTGTATCTATAAGATACTTTTGTATCCATAAGATACTTTTGTATCCATAAGATACTTTTGTATCTATAAGATACTTTTGTATCCATAAGATACTTTTGTATCTACAAGATACTTTTGAATCTATAAGATACTTCTGTATCTATAAGATACTTTAGTATCTATAAGATACTTTTGTATCCATCAGATACTTTTGTATCCATAAGATACTTTTGTATCCATAAGATACTTTTGTATCCATAAGATACTTTTGTATCTATAAGATACTTTTGTATCCATAAGATACTTTTGTATCTATAAGATACTTTTGTATCTATAAGATACTTTTGTATCCATCAGATACTTTTGTATCCATAAGATACTTTTGTATCCATAAGATACTTTTGTATCCATAAGATACTTTTGTTTCCATAAGATACTTTTGTATCTATAAGATACTTTTGTATCCATAAGATACTTTTGTATCCATCAGATACTTTTGTATCCATAAGATACTTTTGTATCCATAAGATACTTTTGTATCTATAAGATACTTTTGTATCCATAAGATACTTTTGTATCTATAAGATACTTTTGTATCTATAAGATACCTTTTTATCCATAAGATACTTTTGTATCTATAAGATACTTTTGTATCTATAAGATACTTTTGTATCTATAAGATACTTTTGTATCCATAAGATACTTTTGTATCCATAAGATACTTTTGTATCTATAAGATACTTTTGTACCGCAACCTGGTGATGAATTTGGTGTCTTTGAGATACTTTTGTATCCATAAGATACTTTTGTACCGCAACCTGGTGATGAATTTGGTGTCTTTTAGATACTTTTGTATCCATAAGACACCTTTGTATCCATAAGATACTTTTGTACCGCAACCTGGTAATGAATTTGGTGTTTTTGAGATACTTTTGTATCCATAAGATACTTTTGTACCGCAACCTGGTGATGAATTTGGTGTCTTTTAGATACTTTTGTATCCATAAGATACTTTTGTATCCATAAGATACTTTTGTACCGCAACCTGGTAATGAATTTGGTGTCTTTGAGATACTTTTGTATCCATAAGATACTTTTGTACCGCAACCTGGTGATGAATTTGGTGTCTTTTAGATACTTTTGTATCCATAAGACACCTTTGTATCCATAAGCTGCTGTTATACCGCAACCCGGAGATTTTTTGATAAATCTGATATCTTTAAGAGCCTTTTGTATCCCAAAGATACTTTTGTACCGAAACCTGGTGGTTTTGGCATAAAGTCTTTGTATCAGACTTGGTTTTGAAAGCAGTAGTAGTAGTATTATTCTAAGTTTGTATCTTTGAGTTACTTATCCTGGTATTGTTTTGTTTTACATTTTGATACCTGTAAAATACTTTAATATTTATAAGATACTTTTGTATCCAAATCGTAAACTAAAACATCTCCAGCAGGTGATAGGTTTATTCTGATCTTGTCTTAGATTCTGCTTCCACTTCCCATTCTTCTCCTTTTTCCCTCTTGCTTTTTCTCTCTCCCCCTCTATCACTTTCTCTCTCTCCTTTTCTCTCTATCTCTTTCTCTCGCTTTTTGCGTTTATGATGCCTAAACTGAATTCACATATTTCATATGCGCCGTGCTGCATAAATTTCACTTGCATATTTTATGAGTTCCTCCCCTCTAGAGACAAGTGGGGCAGGCAACTGAAGTGAGGCAACCAAAGTGTGGAAACCAAAGTGTGGCAGGCAAAGCACTAATAGAATTCTAAGTACGTGCGTGCTGCCAGTGGCAGCAAATCAGTTTCCGCTTCATAATAAAATTCATCTATAATATAATCATATATGCAATATGAAATATTTATTGTATTAAACTGTCGACTCCAGCACAAGTAGAAACTAAACTTTGTGTGTGAGTGTGTGCGGGCAACGTGGCGTATGCGCAACATCTGTTAACTGTTGCATTTGCCACAGAGCATTGTGGTGGCACTTAAGAGTGCAACAAGCCCACAAGTTGCAACTTGCCTGCAGTGCTAGAGAAAACTCTGACAGACTTTTCAGCCAGCGCAGCATAATAGACCCGCAGCACAAACAAACAAAGTGTCAGACGGGCACAGAGAGACTCTCTCTATCTGTCTCTCTTCCTCTCTCTGTCTCTTGCTATCTCTATCTGGCGCAAACTTTCACTACGAGACAGCGGGACAGTGACCTCATATGACAATAATTCGACGCATTTGTGTCACATGGACCAAGCCAAACCACCCACCAGCAACAACAACAAAAAGCGCAAATGTCAACAATTACGAGGCATGCCCAGCCCCCTCTTCTCCTCTACTTCCCACCCGCCTTTGCCTGCCTTGTACTTCCTGTCACGTTGCTGCTTAGGCCTAGGCAATTGCGCCTGGGCATTGTGTACGTGTTCGTGTCGGCATCTTTGCCAGCAGCTGTGACTGTTCCTGTGGCAGTGTCTGTGGCGGCACTTCCGCTTGCCGCGCTCTGTTTGCCGCGCTTTGCCGTTAAGTGCGACATATTTGCCAGGCTAATTTCAGGCAGGACATGCGGCAGCAGCAGCCTCTGCGTAGTTATTCCGATTTCTGCAACACATTCCCCGACAAAAGGTTTCGCTTTTGTTTCAGCTTGAGACATTGCTCACAAAACGATTTGCTGGCCCTGCCTCCCTGCCTCAACATCTTCCTCTTCTTCTCTTTCTCCTCTCTTTCTTCCTTCCTCTGGCTGTGCCCAGCTTTGTTTATGGCTTTGTGGCTTTTGTTTTGGCCTTCATCTTTCGCTTTGACTGGCAGTTAACTGAAATGTTTGTCGATACGCAAAGTGCTTTGCGCCTTTTTATGGTTGGGTCTATAAAAATGCCAACGGGGCGTATACGTATTCGCTTGAATTTACTGCTGCCAGTCGTGCGTTTATATGACAGCATATCAAATGAAATACTTGGCTTCAACTAAGGAATGCGCTTTAAACAAACAGAAGAATGCCAGCGGAATGTTACGCATACGCCAGGTGTGCAGCCTCGCAGGGCTAATGAGCGACAGCTTGTGTGTGCTTGCAGCTCACTAGATAGCTGAATCAATGGGCACATTAATCAAATGCCAGAGATTAATTAAGAGCGAGAGAGAGGGGCGTGTGTCTGTGTGTGGATGGGCATAAATGTCACACTCGAACGACACTCATACGCACTGTGGTGCGACATTTAACACCACACTCGATATGCGGGCTGCAGCTGGAGTGAGAAATGTCATAGAATAGAGAAAGGAGAAAGGAACATAGAAAAATGGGAATGGAATTGGAAATGGCACTGGAATGGGAGGGAGGGAGGGTAGACAATGATTGGGACTGGGACCTGGGAATGGGAAGCGATACTTGGCCTGCCCTGAATGCAAGTTGCGAGTGCGCGTGGCATTTAATGAAGCGTAAATGGTAATTGACGTCTCAAAGCAAAGCTCCGTTGGCATGACCCAAATCGCTAGACAGTTCGACAGGCAGTTCGAGAAGGTTCATTAGAATGAAACACCCCCTTTGCTCTGCTCAATTGAAACTGCGCATAATGGAGTCGATGGCAGTCACACGTAGGCACTCATATCATTCCATGCCGGTAAACAAATACAAAAATGCTTGAAAAATTGAAAAGCGACAAGCCTCAAGTGGATGAAGGCAGCAAACTACACAATGAAAGTCAGTAGCAGGCACAGGTTGAGGCACAGTCCAGGCACAGTTTGAGGCACAGTCGAGGCACATTTGGTGGCACATTTGTAGGCAGCAACAGCGTGGAAGGTGTCATAAATTCATGCTTCTCACCTGTGCGACAATGTTAAGGGAGGCTCACAACGTGTGGGCGGCACTCGGTTATATTTAGTACAGGACTCGTCGCTTCGTGTCGTCGTTTGTTCTAAAAACTTACAGGCTCAACTCTCATACACTTCACTCTAGCTCCGTCTCTGTCTCTCCCTGTTACTGTAATTTCCCCTGCATGAAAGCTTGGCAACGAAGCGAAAGCTTCGTTCCTGAAGTTCAAACCAGGGAAAATGGCCAAAGCCAACGTGTCGCACAATGCGCAAGGTCAGTGCAAGCTGGAAAAAGGTAAAAGCTGGAAGGAGCGAAGGGGGGGGAATGCGTGCTGGCCAATGCAGTTGCAGCAGCTGCAACTACGACGCAGTAGCAAAAGCTCTTTGATCATTTGGCATTTGCACGAAACACACCTCTCTCTCCCTCTCTCTGTCTCTGGCTCTGCCTCTGTCTCCCTCTGCCTCAGGACACGCAGCATCCTGATAACAAAGTTTTCTACTCTCACGCAAAGCTCGCACCGAATGAGCTCGACTGTGCTGTGCTGTATATAAAAGGATGCGCACTGGCAGCCACATTTTCAGTTGGATTCAGAGAGAGGCAGCAGCAACATCATCAGCAGCAGCAGCAACAGCAACAGCAGCAGAAGGAGAAGCAGAACAAACTGGGAACTGTGGACTGGACAGGAGCCGAGGAACCAGGACTGGCCTGGAGCCACACATCCAACACAATGTGTGGAAAGTGCTAGGGACACAAACTAGCTCAGTGGTAGTGTTCAGTCAGTAGTGTATGTGTTGTTGTATTTGTGTATGTATTAGTGTGAAGTGAAGAAAAGTGAGGAAGTGTGGAAGTGAGGAAGTGAGGAAGTGAGGAGAAGTGAGGAGTGTGAAGTGTGTGTGTTCGTCATGTGTGTGGACTTATCTTTGCGGTAGCCCTGAGTGACTGACTGAAGATCCAGTTGCAGCAGCAGCAGCAACCAGCAGAGGCAGCAGCAGCAATCGGCAGCAAAATTAGCAGCCACATAACGTGCCACACTGCTTGACGTTGAGGAGGCGCACCAGCCAGCCACAGCCGTCGCCCTGGCGTCGTTTTGTGAGCGCGGCTTGATGCCCGATTCGATGATGGACATGGAGCATCGTGATCATCAGCTCCATCGACATCAGCAACATCCGCAGCGGGTGGTGGCAACCACTAGTACCAGCACCTTTGCAACGCCAGCGCCGCCGCCAACATCAGTTGTAGCGGCAGCGCCAGCGGAGCCCAGGGAACGTGAACACCACCTGCCAATGGGAACGAGTGCAATGCAGCAGCAGCAACAGCAGCAGCAGCAACAGCAGCAGCAGCACCACCAACAGCAGCAGCAGCAGCCAGCGATGTTGCAGCAGCAACAACAACAGCAGCTGCAACAACAACCACCTCCGCTACAGCTCAGAGAACGTGACCACCAGCAGCAGCAGCAGCAGCAGCAACCTCAACAGCAGCAGCAGCAGCAGCAGCAACCACCTCAGCAGCAGCAGTTGCAACTGCCCCACAGCCATCATGCGCTGATGCAGCAGTCGCAGCAGCAGCAGGCGATACACCGAGCCGAGCAGAGACGAGGTGAGTTGTCGTGAGGCAGCCCAGCATGCGCACACCTGTGCCACTGTGTGGGTGTGTGTGTGGGTGTATGTTTCTGTACCTGTGTACAGTCCTAATTGTGTATACTATATATCATTTTTGATGGCTGGCTCTGGGTCTGTTTGCTGGCTTCTTCTGCAACAACTTTTTCCTCTTTCTTTACTTTACTTTTCTTTACTTTCTACTTCTTCTTTTTTTTTGGTCGTGCACTCGAACTTGTTGCGCAGCCAAGTAACAGCATATTAAGTATACGCCACATACACAACATATATTTACAATATATATATTTGTGGTGCTAGGCCACTTTGTATTTTATGGCCACATTCTGGCTGGCAATTTCATTAGCTGCACACGCCAATCAAACTCATTTGATATGCGCTCGCATCGCTCAACAGGCTCATAATTTATTGATGCAATTTGGCAATTTGCTCGATCGACAAACAAACAACACACACAAATACAAGCACAACAACAGCGCACAGCATACACAGCACATAAATTCTCTATACCTATGTGTGTGTCTGTGTGTGTGTGCTGCCTTTGTTTGACTGTGTCTGTACCTCGTTTAGCAAGTTGGAAATTTCTCTTTTCTTTTTTTTTAGCAGCTGAAAATTCCACTTTTCTGTTTTTTAAACAGCTAAACTTTCTAACTTCCTCTTTTTATTATTTTGGGGTCGTTAGCTGTTGTCAGGCTAATGTACTTATCATATCATATGCACGCTAAGCGCTTCATTAGGCTGACAAAAAAGGGTTTACCAGCTTAGGCTGGCTAACTTGGCACGCATTTGGCATGCAAAATTCAATCAGTGCCTACAAAAAACACTGCTCAACAACAGCAGCAACAACCACACAGCAACAACAGCAACAACAACAACAACAGCAACTGAAGCAGCAGCAGCAGCAACTGCCTGACCCATTTTCGAAACGCAAAGCTTTTTGCCAGGGGCTGCTATGACGTATGACGCTGGACGACAGCACAAGGGATGCTGCTGCCAGCAGTAGTGGGCGGGGCAGTGAGCGGTGGGAGATGCAGCGGTGCAGGGGCCACTGCGCTGCAACTGGACGTTCATTAAAAAATTATGAGCATGCATTGTTTGGCAAAAAGGAAGCAACGAAATCAAATTAAAATATAAATGGAGGGAAATGTGAAATAAAATATAAATCTCGTGTACATTTAAGTGAGGGGAACTGCACAATAAATATAACCATAAGATATATATTTAACAGTTATAGATACACATACTGTATATAGCATATATATAAGATACACATGTACAGCTGCCAATGCTTTCCCATGCCCTAATTAATTACATAGTACTTCGGAAAGCTGTGCTATTTTTAGTAGCTAGCTCGAATTGGGCCATAAATCTATTAGCCCGAGCCGAGCTTCATTTGTCAGTCAACACAGCAATAGCAACAGCAACCTCACACAATGTGGCACACTGGCAAGCCACATCCGCAGCCCCCGCACCACCCACAGCCACACCTCAGCCTGGGCACATTCAAATCGACGTCAACGCCATTGCAATTATTTCGAAATCAATTTCAATAAAAGTTCTGCGCCACCCACACTCTCTCTCTCTCTCTCTCACTCTGTATATATATCTATCTATCTATCTCCCTCTTGCACTGTCACTCTGTCTCTTTCAGTGAGCAACTTTGTCGTTTGCCTGGGCAAATGTTTAACAGCTTGTTGGCTTAGCTTGCTCTACGGCTCTACAAATTCCCATCAAAGTTGCCGAGAGTTTTTGTTGCTTCACGCGCTGCTTTCTCCTCCCTCTCTCTCCTCTCTCTTTTGCCCCTTCTCTCTGCGGGTGTGTGCTCGTTAAAAACACTTTGCTGACATCACTGGGCGTTGCAAGTTCTCCCTCAATGAACTGTAATTGAAACTGAAATGGAAACTGCAACGCTAATTGCCACCAGCAGCAGCAGCATCAGTAACAGCAGCAGCAACACTAGTAGCAGCTGCAACACTTTCCACAGCAAGCAGAGACTAACTGCTGTTGCCTAATGACATTTAAACGGCATGGCATGAATTATTTATGATTTGCTTTCGTTTCCAACTTAATCATTAGTTAGTTCGCATGTCTACCTAGTTTTTCGCATGCTGCAAACACGGCTCTCCACCCCGAAAACAGAGAAGAAGTCTACGAAGAATCTTTCCATCTTTCACCAACGTTTCACCCCTCCACTTTGTCCGCCTGCCTCCTGAAGTCCTCAATTAATTTTCTACAATCGTTTGATTTATCGTATTTCTTGCAGATACACAAGCAAAACATTCACATGGATTTCTCTATTGTAAGTCGCACTAATTTGGTATCTCCCTGAAAAAAAAACTCTCTCTCTATAAATCGAAAACAAGTTTCCCACATTTCCCACCGACAACAACAGCAAACAACAAACAACAGTTTACACACTCAAAAGTTACGCTTTCAATTAATTTCCTTAACTACTACGATTATTGCTCTCTCGCTCTTTCTCTCTATCTATCTCTATCTATATATCTCTGTCTATCTCTATCTCTCTCTCGTACTCTCTCTCTCTTTATGTACTACTACTAAGTACTTTTGTTCTTTACCTACATTTTTGTTTATGGCCCTCTGGCGCGCGCCCATAAGTATGCTACAGTTTGTACCCTCCACGAGCACTAAGTGCCCGAAAGTGCAAAAGCAACAACAATTTTTGACTTTTACAAGCGTCGCGCTCGCTCCCCACCCAAATGGGGCAAATGGGCAACTTGTTGGCCCAACAACAACAAGTACAACTACAAAAATTACAACAAATACAAAGCTAACTTCAAATTTTTTGGCTAAACTTTTGACACAATTTTTTCTCGCGAGTTTTTTCCGTCGCCACATTTCGCGTTGTGCAAATTTGACAAATTTTTTTGTGTATATATATCGAAATTATAATTCACTTGCAGCTCGTTCTCTACTTCTCTCACTTTCCAACACTGTTCACTAACTCTAACATTTCTCTTTTGTACACACACAGCGGATGAGGAGATTAGCGATAAGGCATCAACATGCGGCAAATTGCTAATATTTCTATCCGTGGCACTTGTGATAATGACGCTGCCGTTCAGTCTCTTCGTTTGCTTCAAGGTGAGTAATACGTAGTATATAATCTATAGTTTAATCTCAGCTAGGAATATAAACGACGCTCTGTCTAGCAGATTTATATAGCAAAGGTACTTGGAAAACGCTTTGTCAGAGCAGCTGCAGCGCAGACTGAATTTCAATTTAATTTTGCACATTTTGCTCACGTTTCGCTCTCTTTCTCCCTCTCTCTCTCTTTCTCTTTTATGCTTTCTCTCTCTCTGCAGGTGGTGCAGGAGTACGAGCGAGCGGTTATCTTTCGTTTGGGTCGCCTTATGCAGGGCGGTGCCAAGGGTCCAGGTGAGTAGAGGCAAAGCCAAAGGCAAAGGGCAAGCAAGCAAAGGGGGGGTACTGGGACTGTGGCTATGCAAATTCAAGTGTCGCCCTGGCGCTGGTGACAAGAATTTGTGTTAATAGCTGCACTTGCTCCAAATTAGCGACAGACACGCCAAACTCAAGTGGGGCAGGGCAGGCGCAATGGGAGAAAGGCAGATGAAATTGGCAGCAATGAATAAGTTTGCTGAGTGCGAAGCTGACACCAATATATACCTGAATATATATATTCTATATACCTTCCTCCCACCTTTATCTACAGGAATCTTCTTCATCCTGCCCTGCATCGACTCGTATGCACGCGTCGATCTGCGTACACGCACCTACGATGTGCCCCCTCAGGAGGTAAGTCCAATGATGGCAGCAGCAACAACTCTCTCTCTCTGTGTGCGTTGCTGTTGCTGTTGTTGTTGTCAACACAGCCAATATCATAGTCACACTCACACACACCGACACACTCACTTCAAAATACCAACAAAAAATACCAAACTAAATGCTGAAAAGTAAAGCCGAAAATACTTACAAAAAAACAATAAAAACTTTTTAGCTTTGCCACAAGTTTTTCTCCACGCAACACAAATTTTTCTTAGCCAACAATATTTTTTGATTTTTCCGTTTGGCCCAAAGTACACATACACACACACAGTATATACATACACAGAAAACAGACACACAAAGAAGACATACCTACTTAGCTCATATGGCAAATCTAAGCACTGCAGAATCCTCTGACTTGTGTTGATTTTGCCAAGGCACACACACATTAACACACACCAAAACACACACAAAGACACACCAACACACACTCACACATACGCGCAGGACACGCAACTGGAGCGTGAATTACGCATACGCAACGTTATCTCCGCCTTCTTTTCGTTTCCTTTACTTGTGTTGTTCTTGTTCTTGTTGTTGTTGTTGCTGTGCTGCTCCTACAGCTCTTCTTGTTGTTGTCGCATGTCACGCTGTTTACTTTGGCTTTCATTTCTGTTTTTTTTTTCATTCTTTCTTTCCTTTCGTCTTGCGTTTTCCTGCTGCGTAACTGTGTTTCTTCCTGCTGAGCTGCAGCCTCCTCTCTCCCTCTCTCTCTACCTCTATCTCTTTCTGCAAGCAGTAGATACAGTTATACACACACACACAGCAACAACAACAACAAAGCCAGCAGTAGAAGAAGGAGAAGGAGGAGGAGAAAGAGATTTTGTTGCATTTGCTCACTTTTCTTTTGCATTTCAACAACGGATCGTGGGCGTGCCCCATGCCAACACACACCCAAACACACATACACACACAAACAGCAAACAGTCTCTATCGTTGTTGTTGGTAGTCTTGATGTATGTTTTAAATACTACTTATGTATGATGTACTTGTTGTTGTCGTATATTCCAGTTGCAGATTTCATTATTATCATTGTACTTGCTATTATTGTCATTGGTGTGCACTAGACCACATCACCAACACACTCACACACATACAACCACACACACACACTCGCATACACTCACTGACAATCCTCGCAGACAAAGCGCGCTCCCATTAATTTGATTTCTTTTTAAATATTCCACTCTTAATTTGTACGCCTTCTCTGCCCACAAAGAAACCTCTTTATGAATATGCAGAACATGCCGAGAGAGGAAACCGCATTAAAGATTGCGTTCATTTTGAGCTTTAACTGACGTCGCGATGTGGCGGGCAAACAAACATTCGACTTTGTATTTTTCTGTAGCCTTTTTCTTTAGTATTTTTGCTTTTTTCTTTTATACCCTTGCAGGGGGTATATTAATTATGGACAGCAGTTTGTAACGGTTTTGTATGAAGACCAGTTTACAATTTTTAAAAAACCCAACTTATCAGTAACAATCAATTGTAGACAGTATTATATCCAATTATTATTATTGAACTCTGCACCTTGATATATAACTAGTATAGGAATGATCAGAGAAAATAACCACCTGCAAGGGTATAAAATCTACGCCATTCACAAGGATGCTTTTCTTACTGGTTCTTTAGTATTTTTTCTGTATTTTTTTCTGTTTCCCCCCTTCCATTTTTTGCGTATACTGTTTGCACATTTGCAACTTCCGCCAACATTTGCAGGTTTCTCATTTCTTTTCTGTTTCTCCAACCCCAAATTCTGAATTCAATTCGTTTCCCTTTACTTCTTTTTCGTTTACTTCATCGTTTTTCTTATTTTCTTATGGTTTCTTTTTCAGTTTTTGTGTGTGCAAAACGCATGAAGGCCACTGCGGCAATGCCCGCAGATTCAACACCAAATTCCCCCATTGAAAAAACCTTTTTAAACATAAACGTTGTCGAGTCATCTTGTTCTCGTTCCTCGCTGTCGATGTTGTTCTTGTTATTGTCGTTGTTCTTGTTCATGTTCATGTTGTTCTTCTCGCTGAGAAGAATACTACCTGCTACTATTATAACTATACTATATTGTGTCGCTTTACATTTATCATTTCCAATTTATTTCCATTTTTCCATTTTAGTTGTTTGGTGTCTAAAAACCTTTAAACTTTAACTTATTACAATTTGCATAGTTGAAAAACTCTGATTGTCTTTTGCAATTAGAACCCAAAAGAAAAACAAAAAGTATTTATGAAAAACAAAAACAAAAAGAAATAGCAAATAGCAAAGCAAATGCTAAGCATATCAACTGAAACTGATTCTGATTCCGAATCTGATTCTCTGTGTTCAGCAGAGCACAAAATGCACTACAGACAACTCTCTCGCTCTGTTGCTCTCTTGCTATCTCTCTCTCTCACTCTCTTGCTCACTCAACTTAACCTCAATCTCAACTCAACTCAATTGGTGGGCGGGGCGCCGTGCGGGGGCACATCAAAAATGCAAAAATCAAAATTAATAATGAAAAAAAAAATAGAAAAAACTACAAGGAAAATTGGCTTGAAGAAGAAAATGAATGAAAATGTTTTGTTCACTGAACACAGGGTACTCACAATACACACGCACACAAGCAAACAATGAATCCCCTAAAAACGCATACACACACAGCCTCACTCTCTCTCTCTCTCTCTCTCTATCTCTCTCTCTGTGTCTATGTGTATACATCTCTCTCTCTAACACGCACACATAGCTTAGGTCTTGTGTAGCACACACACACACAGACACACAGAAGAAACTCATTGATCGAATTCCTGCACACACACAAAGCCCCAAGCTGTCTCTCTCTCTATCTCTCTCTCTCTATCTGTGTATTTTTTTGACTCTGTCTTGCTCACTCGCCCGCTCGAACTACTTCCCAAGCTGTCTCTCTCCCCCCTCCCCCTCTCTATCTATTTCTATCTCCATCTCTAACTCCGTAACTGTATCTCTTTCTCTCTCTCTAACTCTCTAACTCTCTTTCTCTGTATCTTTTGCCAACTCTGTCTATCTAACCCACGCTCTCTATATCTAACTCTATATATACAATCTCCATATATATATACTGATTTTGTTTTTGAGCTATGTTAGTTTTGTTTAGCAAACAAATTGTTTTTGATATACAAACCCCCCCCGAACCTCAATCAAACAGATAAAAAAGATACACGACTTACCTCAACTGCACTTACTTTTATAATACCCCCACTCTCCCTCCTCTTCGATTAAGCGTTCGAATAAGTTTTGAGAGCATGCTAAATATATATTTCCATAAATGTCTATTCTAAAAATGCTTTCTAACTGTCAAAAAACCAAAAAAAAACAACTAAAAACAAATAAAAATGAAAAACAAAAAAACAGCAAAACAAAAAGACAAATAAAATTCTTAAACACATACAAAACATATACTAAATACATACTACATACATACCATATATACATACATATATTACTGACATACTTACATACGTATCTACATACTCACATACATACTCAGCTACTTACATACATCTAATGTTGTTTTAACTTAAGTACAAGTACAAATATCATTCAGTAAGCGACTCCAAATTACATAATTTAGTTTAGTACTCGACACACACACAAACATACATACATACTTCACACACATACCTACTTTAGTTTGGACAACACGAATAATACATATACATACACATATGTACTCGTATATTGTACTTACCACTAACTAAATAACCGTTAACATTTGATCTGTTTGAGCACAAAGCGAAGGACGCTAGAACGTACGCACCCCAACAGTAAAGAAATGAAATGAAAGACGCAGCATATATGCGCATACATATATAGATGTAGCATATCGCCCAGAAGGGGGATATATGTATCTATATCCTATGCGCATCTAAGCTGAGCAATCACAATGCGAAAAAAAGAAAAATATATATCAAGCAAGCAATCCATGTCGAGTTCATCTATGTGTGTTTTGCGTGGTTTAGGCTGTTTTCAAAGTGGGTACCCCCTCGTAACACTATATATCGCCAAGACAATCAATCAATCAATCAATCAATCAATAGTAAAACAGTAAAAGCAAATCTGATCAATCAAAATCGCACGCATGATAAGCAAAAGAAACAAAAGAATAAAATGCAAAAAATACGAATTGCCGCCGCCGCCCGCCAGCGCGTTTAGAGATCGTAACTGTATACATCATATAATGTTAGCTAGAGCAACCCCCAGCATTGTAGTACCTGAACAATCAACTACTATATATACTATAGATATATATACTATATGCATAAACGAGCAAGTTAGTTAAGTTACTTCGGCGCCTTAGCGGATGCCAGCAAAAAGAATGCAGCGAACATATTCGATTGCCCCTCGTCCTCTCTTTCTATCTCTCTCTCTATCACTTTCTCTCTCTCTCTCTCTATCTGTCTATTTATAAGTCTCTCTGTCTCACTCACTCTATCATCCAGTCAAATTTAGTCAGTAGTTCAATAAAAAGCAAATGATTTTCAGTTGAAATATGATTTACATTTGATAAAATGAAATGAAAGCAGGCAAAACTTTGATTTGATCTGTGCAAATTGTAATAAATAATATATAATATAATTATATGATTTTCTCGAAAACTCATTAGTTTAGCTGTTACAGTGTATAAACAAATATGTATGAACAATTGTTTGAATATACCTGATATGATTTTCCAATTTCCAATTATCCAATGAAGTTCTTCTCTCTACTTACATTTCCCATTGTTCGAATTTCCTTTCATTTCATTGTTCTCTATCATTTCAACTCCATGCCACACTATCACACACACACGCACATGTACACCTTAATCTACCTACACACATGTCGATACTCGCTGTACACTCGTCTATTGTTTGAATTTCGATGCCATTGTTCTTGAAAATTGATTTAGAGTAGGAACTGCATAGACAGTTCTACCATAAGCTGCCTTTGTGCACATTTCTCCACACACACCCCTTTGATAAGGCAGCGCCACTTGACTAAGCAGCTGGAAAAGGGGAAAAGGGGGGAATTAAACCCTTTCAATGCTCGACTGCTCGTGCAAATTTCATTAAGGCGCAGCCAGGCTGACGATGAAGAGATTACCATAAACTATTCTAAGTAGCTAAGTAGCTTAGAAGATTGCCCACATTATTTGCAGATTGCAGGCACAATTATTTCTTCTTCTACTCCTCTTGACCCAATTTAGATAGCTTATCGCTTGAGGTTGAGGTTCCTATTGTTGGCAGACAAACAAGCCAACAAAAGATTTTCAAAAGTTTTGCAAAGTGTTAAGAAATTACGTATACGCAAGCAAAGGCAATGCTCACTTTGCCGTTTTATTTATATGCTAATACTCAAAAGCAAAGCGCAACTAAATCGAAAACTCTGAAGCATCAGCACTAACGACACTAAACAGCATTGACACCCAAAGCCAGAGAGTGCCATAAAAAGCGGTCTAGACAGCCAGTCGGACAGCAGCCCCAGCACAGCTCAGGCACAGGCACAGTCACAGGCCCAGGCCTGGTCAGGTCGTTAAATCCTGCCGAAAATAAAATGAAAAAGCCGCACACACACAAAACTTTTGCCTCTGCAAATAGTTTTGCTGGGGATTTCTTTGGTGGCCAAAAACTTTGCTGGGGTTATAAAAATACTGGAATTTGATGTGGGCATCGTCGAGGTCTGACAGCACTGGGCACAGCACAAGGAAAGTAAAGTGCAAACAATCTACGTAGCAAGAAGCCAACCAACCACAAAAACGAAATACACCCAATTCCCCAAAGCTACCACAACATGAAAAAAAGCAAAACCCATTTCTCTCTATCGTACTTACTTCCTCTCTGTCTCGAACTCTCTACCTCTCTCTCTCTCTAAATCTCTTTTAAACTATAACTAACAGTTTAACTTATATGATTTGTAAGTTTTCGTTTACTTGTCTGCCTTTTTTACTGATTTTGTGTTTTGTTTTGCAACTGATTCTTGTTTTGTATATATACTACAGACATATACAATGCTATAACTATAATCATATATGATTTATGCAATATACCATACCTGTATCTTATACACTGTAACTTCAAAGCTCATGAGTTTGCTCCACGTATCGCTATCGAGCTCACTCTCTCTCTCTTTTTCTGTCATACTCTGTCTCGCTGTCTCTGTCTCTGTCTCTACTCTTTCTACTACTCTATGTGAAAACAACAATCTAACTACATAAAAGCTACATAAGAAGGCGCATAAAGCATACACAGCAAACAGCAAATTGCTATGAAAACTGCTGCACAAAGTATCTTGTCTGCCCCTGTCTCTGTCTCTCTCCCTTTCTCTCTGTGTGTAGATAAAGCGCTTGACTTAAGGACCCCAAAAATGCAAAACTATCAAAACAATGCCAAGCACAGCACACACACACACCCTGAAGCAATAATCAAAATAAGAGCCACGTTTACATTGCACATACACTTTGTGTGTGGCCCCTCTCCCCCTCTCTCTCTGTGTGGCACTCTGCACTTAGTTCTAATAAAGCCGCGCCGCAAGACGTTCGAGTCAAGCGCATTCGCATAATGCCACGCTAAGCAAAAGTGCACAGCAAGAGCAGCGCAGCTAGTAAACTATTCATATTGTATCTGTATCTCAAGCCAAGTCAAGCCAAGTCGCAGAGACGCAAACTTATGCAGCTTATCACGTACACAAGTATCTTCTGCCTTCTACTTGCAACAATAACAGCATAATAAATAATAACAAAACAAATAACAATAAAAGCAAGCGCAACAATAGTAGTAGAGCAACAACAGAAACAGCAAAATAATATAAGAAAAAAAACAAACAACAAAAATAGATATAGAAAAAAAATACAAGTAAAAAGAAAGAGACAACATTCTGCCAACCCCCCACTGCATCTTGTAGGTTCTGACAAAGGATAGCGTTACGGTTTCGGTGGATGCAGTGGTATACTATCGCGTATCAAATGCAACCGTCTCTATAGCGAACGTGGAGAATGCTCACCATTCGACCAGACTACTGGCACAGACTACTCTACGAAACACAATGGGAACTCGGCATTTGCATGAGATACTCAGCGAGCGTATGACGATTTCCGGCACAATGCAGGTGAGTACATAGTAGTACAAAGCAGTGGCATGCAACATGAACAACATGAAGAGCTGCTCTCTACACCACTCCACCGGGCCACCTTTTTCCTGTGTAATTGACTTATGGCAGCACCGACTGCTGTCTGCCACTTGGCAATCTCCTTCTACTTCGTTCATTCGTTCGCTAATTATGCGCAGCGACAACTTTAAAATGTTGTGCAACATATTAATTACAAATTAGCTGCAGCACTGCAACTGTTTCTACTTGCCACACACATCCTTCAAACACGTCTCTCAAAGTTGGCAAAACTATAACTGATGCAGCGCAGCTGCGCCAACTTAACCCAAATTCCAACTCCATTTCAGAGCATCTCTCGCTTTATTTATTTATTTTTATGGCCCTATATGAAAAATAGTTCAAATTCAGCACACACACACACAGCAGAGCCCTCCCCCTTTTCTGTGCGCCTCTGCCTCTTTGAAACATGAGTTTCAGCTGCTGCTGCACGTCGAACATGCTCCGAATGCCAAAGTTACCGAGAGAGCACTGTTCGCTGGCGCTTGTTTCCACTCCGTTAGACGCCAGCAAGTGCTGCATTTTCCTTACAGCAGCATCAGCAGCAGCACCATTTTCCCTTTAGGTTTTTCTTTTTTCAAGGATGCTGCAACGCGCGACCCACAAAACAATGTGGAAATGTGAAAGGCACTGAGAGAAAAAAGTCATCACACAGTTAACAATATGAAAAACGTGTGTAAACAAAAACTAATGTGTTTTTACTGCTATTTCCAACACACATACGAACCCTTACACACACACTCCTGCTACACCTGCCAACATTATGTGGGCCAAATCATAAACAGGTTCAGCTCGACGAAGCCACCGATGCCTGGGGCATCAAAGTTGAACGTGTGGAAATGTAAGTAGTGCAACTTTTCTACCACACACTCACACACACACTCTAAACACACACACACATTGACATAAAGAGAGGTTTCTATGTCAAAAAAAATGTACATACGTTGAGGGACATTTGATTAGAGCCAGTGGAGCAAGGAACTGGCCTTTGTCTGCTGTCACTTGGTCGTCGTTGTTGTAATTTATTATTAGCAGCCGCACAGGGACAAGTGGCTGCTGCTCCTACACACAGCTGACTGACAGCCACGCCCAGCAGCCCCTGCCTCCACACTGTGACAGCTTGTCAAAATACCAACAACAGCAGCACAAGCAGCAGCAGCAACATTGTTGGTCATGTCACAGCAGCAGCTGCAACAGCAACATCAACTTGACGCGTTGATTGTTGTTATTATTTGTTAAAGTTGTTGCTGTTGTTCTTGTTGTTGTTGCTGTTATGGTGTTGGGTAGGTTAGGGTGTTGGTGATGTTGCGAGCTCAGCTATGGCTATATTGACCTGCGGCCTTTTGTCATTTCTCTCTGCAATGTGTCTATGAAAATGCTTTCATTTTTATGACACGCCCACGCAGCCTCCACTTGCCTCTCTCCCCCTTCCTTCCATCCTCTGGCTGCTCTCTGATGCGGCAAATTTTTATGAAATTAATCAGCCGATAACATTTTTTGTCATGCCTAATAAAATATGGTCGACATTTGCTGTGCGTACCAGCCAAGCTGGGAGTAAATGTTGTGGTTTATGTGACAGCGGAGGGGGGAAGAGAAGGAGAAAACGACTATTTAACGGAGAGAAATTTAAGCAGAATAGAAGATGAAATTTAATACTAAGGAAGGAAATTCTATACAGCAATTTGATTGAATGAATTCTCAAGTATATTCAGCAGTATAGAAGATGAAGTTTTGTGTTCAATTTCATTATACAATCAGATTAATTGCATTATTAAATATTGAAAGAAGATATTTGGTGATGTAGAAAGTTATTCTATATAGCAAATTAGATTGACTAACATATCTAATATATTCAAGCTGCAGTTGAGAAGTTTCTGGGAGGGTAAATATTGTGAGGGGGATGAAGGAGAAAGCCACAATTGAATACCTTGTAAGGAACAAATTTTAGTAAAAGTATTAAAGAAAAATTTGTGATAAAGAAATAAATCCTGTAAAGCAAACAGATTCAACAAATTATGCAATGTATTCTGGGAAATAGAAGAAGAAATTACGCGCTAAAGAAAAAAGTTCTCTCAATCAATCAAATTAAAGAAATTATCAAATATATTCAGCAAAATGCAAGTATTTTTAAGAAAGTTCGTGTTCAAGATAGAAATTCTCTATAGAAAAAAGTTTAAAAGAATTATCAAATATATATGAAGTAAAATACACAAGTTTCTAATACACCAACTCAGCTGGCAGGGCAGACAAGAAAAACCTTTAAAAATTCATTCAATATCAGCTGCAAAGGCAACGAAGAAAATTATTATTCAATTATTAATCCACAAAGGGGCTCCGAATGTTGGCAAGCTTGGGAACTTTTTTCTGTGCATATCAATCAAGTAGATTGTCTGGAAAAAAGTGCTCAGACAAGGACAGGGCTGGGCAGGATTGGGGTGTGTTCTAAATTTGGATTCCTAATGACCTTCAAGCGACTTGCTGAAGTCATTAGCCTGAGGCGGATGATGAACTCCAATGAAACTTTTCATGCAGGAAGGGGAGGTTGAAATTGCTACAACAATTTGCTAAATGAGCTTTACAGCTGCAGAAATGTATCCGGGGCTAATGTTAGTTCTTCCATTCTGCAATGGCAGCAAGGACGTGCGTCTACCGGTGCAACTGCAACGCGCCATGGCCGCCGAGGCAGAGGCAGCTCGTGAGGCACGCGCTAAGGTGATTGCCGCCGAAGGTGAACAGAAGGCGTCACGAGCATTGCGCGAGGCATCCGAGGTGATTGGCGATTCGCCGGCAGCACTGCAGCTGCGCTATCTGCAGGTAGGTCAATGACACCGACCCCACTCCCCCTTTTTGCATATTGTACATACCCCTGACTTGTCATTTACTTAACAGACACTCAACACCATATCAGCGGAGAAGAACTCGACGATTGTTTTCCCGCTGCCCATCGACTTGATAACGTATTTCCTGAAAACAACGGAAGCTACAACGCAGCAGAATGCAGCAGCAGCAGTTGCAGCACAGCAGCAGCAACAGATGCAGCAGTACCAGCCGCAGCAGCAGCAACAACAGATGCAGCAGTACCAGCCGCAGCAGCAACAACAACAGCAACTGCAGCAGGCGCCGCAGCAGCAAATGCAAATGCAGCAGCAGCAACAACCGCCGCAACAGCAGCAGCAGCAGCAGCAACAACAACAGCCGCCGCAGCAACAGCAGCAGCCGCAACAGCAGCAATATCAGTCGACGCAGCAGATTTCATCGGCGATGTAAATGGATTCATTGAATTCCATTTGAAAGTTCGGCATTGCCGAAGCTTCAATGCGCTGGACCACAGCACGAGGCACCTTAGCAGTTTGCATTTACTTTTTTACTGCCATGTTAACTAACATAGCCTTAACAGAACTCTTGCAGCACTGCATGAGGGGTACTCAGTGTCTGTGCAGCGCAAACAAAAAATACACATATATACATTTTTATTGTTTTTATAATTAGTTTTGAATTGAACACGTGAGAATCAAAAACGTAGTTATAGGACACCACAAAAGTGCGATTCGATTGGGTTTTCAAGATGTCGTAAGTAATTAAAACGGCATCTGACGAAGCCCAGTCAAAGAACTTTAAATATATAACACAAAACAACAAAAAAAATTCAAAGTACATTACAAAAAAAGTTGAAATACCAGCCGTCACAAGGAAAATGCGTTATGTCACAACAACAACGACAACAACATCATCACATACGTAACGATTTTCTAACGATATCTTAGTGGCGAAAATTCTAAAACCAACCAGTTTTGAGAATACCAAAATTGATTTGAAAGCAGATAATACACTCTGCATATAAAATGAATTTTGAGATAATCAAAAATGGTTGGTTTGGTTTTGAATTTTCGTTAAGTTTTCAATACATTGAGAAAGTAAAATAATGTTTATATTTATTGTAACATTAACTGTGAAATAAAAATAGTTTTGTTGTATATTTATGCGATGGTTAAGCAAAATACAAACAAGAACTATATCCTGTTCTGTCTGGGTACAATAATCTTACACATATTGCATTTACAACTAGCTCTTTAGCTGTATCTACAAAATGTGATAGAACAATTTGTACAACTCCTTTAATCCACATGACCGTATGACAAGCATCCAATAATACAAGCTTTAAGAAGTATACATCGAATGACAGATAAACAGATAATATTGCATCCCTTCAAGGTCAGAAAACAAAATACAAAATAATAGCAACCAATACAGAACAATATACAAACCAATATATACAAACAACAATATACACGCAAACATAAATAGACAAATGGCATTGTGTAAATGCCTTATATGTAGTGTACATTGGGGCATCGGGGCTTAGAGCCACAATTACAATACATATACATATACAAATACAATAAATAAATGTAATACGAATTTATTGTACATACAATAATAATAATAATATGAATCCTCGGATGGAAGACACAAACATCAACAGCAAATAACAGTAATGTAGCAGGAGGGTAAAATAGGATAAGGAATATGGATACATTCTCTACTGTGTATACATATTCCTGTATTCCTGAGGTTTATCCAGAGATATCGATTATCGATTTTAATTATTGCTAATCGTCAAATAACAACTTCATAATAGTTCTTTACATTTGTGTAGTAGTGTTCATAACATAACATACAAGAAAGTTCGCTTAGAGTTCCCAATACACAAAAAGTACACATACAAGCAGACCAACACAAACAAACACAAACAAATCTACTTTATAAAGCACTTCATTAAGAAATAATCAACGAATTTATCAAGTGTTTCAACTAAATGCACATTGATAATAAAGTAAATAATTCAGTAAACGGTTAATAACATATGAAACTGTAAGCTGTATATACATTATTGCAATTGAACAGTAACTACAATTATATTACATATTGAATGAGTATAAATATAATCAACCAAGAACAATAAAAAAAAATATATAAAATAAAAGACTTTTTTGGTATCCAAAGAAGCAAAAAACACAAAAAGTCATTGGTTTTTTCTTGGGAAGGAGACGGGAATTATAGGTAATTCTACTTTTGCTGCATCTCATTCAACTTCAACGCAAAAATGACGCAGAAGCACATAAGCCGAGTATAACACTGCAGCAACAATGAAAATTATTTATGTCACACATTCAGTTATGGACTCTTCTCATTATAATCATGCTATATACTATAGTTTTATAATTTCTTCTTTGTAGACACAGAATGGATTTCTGTAGCAGAAACATAGGAACTATCTAATTTTGCTGCATCTCAATTCAACTTAAACGAAATTGGCGGTGGGAGTATAATGTTGAAGCACATTAGCCAAGTATAATACTGCAGCAACAATGAAAGTTATAAATTTCATGCATGCAATTATTGACTCTTCTCATTTAATTAAAACTATATAATATAGTTTTAGAATACCTTCTTTGTACACCCATTAAAACACACCTTTAGCAGTTTTTATTACATAGTTTTTCCATTTTATTGATTTACTTTTATGCATTAAACGCCGAACGGACACATTTTTGTTTCGTTATACATCAGCTAAATTCAGTTTTCGTTATTATGCAATTGGATCTGTCAGTGTTAATATTATCGGTACCAATTAGTAATCATTTAATTAATTATTATTATTATTGTTATTGTTATGTCTATAATTAAATATACGACAGTGTTTTTGTTTTCACGTTGCACGCAACACACGCACACAGGCACCGGGGCACAGGCGGCATGCAACACAAAGGCGCAGGCTGGAAAATTTTAGAAATCTGTCCATTTGATTGCCGTGTTCTCGTTTCTTTTTTTGTTGTTGTTTGTATTGTAAGTATAAAAAATTTTCAATTTGTTTTCTTCTTCTTTATTGTTATTGCCACCTTGCGTGCCTTGGCTGTTGCTGTGTTTGTTGTTTCTAATGTTGCTGCTGCTACTGTTGCTATTGTAGTATTTGTGTTATTGTTATTGTTGTTTAGTTTTAGTTTATTTCAATTCAATTTCATTTATTGCTACACGTTATGTCAAGTATATATACAAAAATTCATCAACTACGCTAAACAATTTCAGTTTCGCTTTTAATTATAACAATATATTTATTTATCTGTAATGATTTAGTTTCTGTTTAAATTTACGTTGAATGCAATTTCATACAATGATTGCAATGATTTCTTGCTACTCGCAATTGAAGCTGCCTTATATTCTCTATGTGGGTAAGTGTGTGTGGGAGTGTATTCATGTATGTGTGTGTGTGAAATGCATTAAGTTGCCGTATAAATGTTCTTTACAAATACATATGTATATATATTATGTATATATATATTTTAATACGAAATGCTAAACTTTGGTTTTATGCTACAGATGTGCACACAATGGCCAACACATAAATTAAACGAAAGAACTTAGAAGACTATAACAAAAATCAATTGTAAATAAATTAAAGTAAATAAAAAACACATTTATAGTTCTTTTTATGATAATTGCATATTCTGGGGCTAAGATTGATTGAATGATGTGTATTGTATTGTATTGTATTAGTTTTAGCTTGTTCGATTTGTTGTATATGTGCCCATTTTGCTTGATTGGTAAGAAAAAGTTGTCATCATATATAGTAAGTGATATATGGTATGTTTTGCATTTGAAACCCTGGAGAGAGACTGCAGTTCATATGGCGCGTTTAACATGGAACAGAGCGGATAGAGACGAGGAACTTAATATGTGAGAATCAGAATATATATATATAGAACAAAGGTTCTTTTAGGCTTGGACATTGGACAGTGCCTGGACAACTGAAAATGTGCAATGATTTGCATATTATATTACTACAACATAAACTTCATGATTCACTTCACTTGTTTTTAGCTCGTGTGCTTAAATATACATACACAAAAATCTCTTATAATTTTGGCATAAACTTAAACGTACTATGAACATTTCAATTGTTCAATAGCATGACAATCTATTTGCTTACTTCTGTTTCTTCTTCTTATTTTTTGTACAAAATCTTTTACAAATTTCTATAATAAATTTTGAGAGCAATTTCTCTTGTAAATTTCATATTTCGTTAGCCTCAACTACTCGCATCAAATATAGTTTCACATTGTGGGATAGAAACAAAAACCTAATGATATTGTGACTTGGAAGTAGATTGCGAGCGCATCGTATAAGGTATATAAGTTAAATGCCATCATTGCGATTTGTTTTACATTGTTTAGCTGCAATTTCAACTACATTTTTTTTTATTTTTGATTTGAGTTAAATAATACTTTGGGTTAGTTGTATTTTGAGTGTGTGTGTGGAAAGTACCAGAAGAAAATTCAGCAGTTAGGAGAGAATTGGATAAAGATTTTGGATGTTTTCAGTTTATGCAAAAATCTAAGCACCATTTAAAGTAGCTGATTGATTGGAAAATTTAAATAGTAGATTTGCCATTTTTTTTCATTCGGTTTGTGGTTTAGTTTAATTTCTTGGTTTATATCTTGTTTTTGTTGTTGTTGTTTTTGGTAAGCTTACAAAACTAGTTAAATACTTGCTATTTTCATAGTACATACAAGTAGGTATATAAATTATAAAATAGTTTTGCGTGTAAAATATAAAATGTTGCATTTCTTCAATATTTTCATCATTTGTTTATATACGCTTACATTACACACAATACATACATATAGAATTATGTAAATGTGTTGTGTTTTCTGTTGTTGTTGTTGTTTTTTTGCTGTTCTTGTTGTTGTGTATGCAACTAATGCCTTGCCATTTAAAAGTCTTAAGAATTATAGTAAATATGTATAAATGGTACGTTACATATAGATAACGTTCATAAATATATTTATAGATGTGTGTTGCTGGTGTGTGTGAGAGAGTGTTTGTATGTGTGTGTGTGGATTGGTGATGTGTGTGTTCTCTCTACTGTGTTGCCTTGGCTTAATCCTGCACCTCCCGATACGGCACCTCGGACGTAACCGAGAACGATTCAAAGTAATGATTCAAGAACTCAAACGTGGGTCGCTTCTCTGGCACTGCGTCCCAGCATTGCAGCAGCAGATGATAGATATTGTCGGGGAAATAATGATTGGTCGGCTTTGGCATGCGGAAACCGCGTTCGATGTTCTCGATAACCTCACGACTGTGCATACCCGGATAGGGCACTTGTCCGTACGTGAAGAGCTCCATTAACAGTATGCCATATGACCAGACATCCGATTTGATGCTGAATTTGCCATAGATGATTGCCTCGGGCGCTGTCCATTTCACAGGGAAACGTGATCCCTGCTTGGGACAATACTCATCATCGGCAATAACACGCGCCAATCCAAAATCACAAATCTTTGCCACATTATTTTCGCCAATGAGCACATTACGCGCCGCTAAATCGCGATGTATGAGCTGTTTGGACTCCAAATATTCCATGCCGCTGGCCACTTGCGTGGCAATGTAGATGAGATCCTCGAAGTGCAAGTAACGACCATCGCCCTCACGCAAAAAGTCCAGCAAGCTGCCCTTGGACATAAACTCCTGCACAATATAGATGGGCTCCTCCTGCAAATCGAAAAGAGAAAGAGAGACACTATGAGTACCCGCTGGGCATGTAATGAAAAGGTCATTGTCGTTGGATGCTGACCTGCGAACAGACGGCATAGAGTGCCACAAGGCGATTGTGTCGAAACTTTTTCATGATTGCCGCCTCCTGCAGGAATGCGGCTGTGGACATGGTGCCCTCACGCAGGGTTTTCACTGCCACATCGATGCTGTTGCGCCATTTGCCGTAGAACACTTCACCAAAGTTGCCGCGACCCAATTTACGCACCAACTGTATCTCAGACCGTGGTATCTCATACTTATCGCGCAGCTCTGGGCCCAGATCCCACATCTGTGGTTGTGGCTTGGGACAGGGACGCGACAGAATGTGACACAGGCCAAGAGCGTTTTCTGAAATACCAAAAAATGGAAGCATATACTTTAACTCTTTAAGCTGCGCAAATGATTATTGATGACTCCAATACTTACTGCTATAGGCCATGACCAGGGCCTGGAGGGAGGGAAACGTTTGATTTGTGGCTATGTAGAAGCCGCCATTGTCCAGCGGTTTAATGCGATAGTGTTTCACATGATAGCCACGACCATCCTCCCAGTCCTTAACGGACAATGAATACCCATTGGGATTGTGTTCCGAGGGACGCACCAGAAAAGTGCCACGTGGATTTTCCTCCGCCAGCAGCAACTTGTCCGCCTCCTTACGCAGCACGTTCTCAAAGAACCAGCTAAGAAGGAGGAGGAGGAGAAAGAAAACATATTTCTCAGTAAATTGACAGTGGAAAAGAAAGGTTCATGCACACAACTTACTCTTCGCTGTTGACACTTCTCTCCTCGGCCACAAAATTGAGCGGTATCAGACCCTCTTGGCGTGTGGTCAGATTGACAACGCGCCACCAATCCGATTCGGTATCATCGATGACCTCCATGCGGTCACCCTTCATGAAACTCAAGTCAGACTCATCGCGTGATTTATAATCGTACAGGGCAACAACAACGCGTCGCTTTGGCAGCACACCAGGTACACCAGCAGCTAGAAGAGGCACAGAAACAGAAATTATTAGAGTGAATAAGGAAGAGATAGGGAGAGACCTGCTGCAGATGCTGAGTTAGTGGCAATTTTCATCCGGCTGATGGCGTAAATTTGATTTGCCTGCAACGAGGCATGGCTTAAATTGCAATTTATGTGCGACAAATTGGCAAAATTGTGAACATGGCGCGGACCCGCAATCGAGTCAAAATCTAATTGGAAGTTAATGAGTTGGGCCGTGGGCCACGCGGCGTGATTCCAGTCATATTACAACTTATTTTCAACTTAATCTTAAATTTGTTAGCGCAGATTTTGGCGCAGCAGCAATTATATATATAGCATTCCATATGTCATCATATATCAAGCATGCAACACAATACAAACAAGGGATTCTCTTTCTGCCAAGCCACAATTCTTTTGTTTTTTTTGGCACTGACTTCGCATTTGGCTAATTGATTTAGCTGGCCAATTTGGCCTGTCTTGCATTTTGTTTTACATTTCACAGTTGTTGTTGTTGTTGTTGTCGCCTTGCCCTGCATTCAATTTGTTAGTTCGTGCTGACACAAGCCATCGCACAAATCTCGGACCTCAGTCAGAGCATTTGTCGGGTTTACATGACCTAAGCGGCTTTTCCCCAATTGAATCTAGAGAGGCACAGGCACGCTATGTTAAATACCTCGAGTGCTCATGGCAAGGTCTTCTGCTTGGCTGATTCGACTAGCTACCTACCTAATTTCGTATAAATTGGCATTCTTTTATACACCACTTTCATTTCCTATTTCGCTTAACGACTCTTGTTATAATTATGCAATTTGCAGCACACGGTTGGTTGTCACCTGCCACAACTGCTGCCTGGTCAAGGTTAATGGCTGTCACATTAGCACTGCAAATACGAGACTGACCTTCCCTTGACTCCACCAGCGAACAGGTCTCCCGAGACGCAAGTTTAATTATCAAAGGTGGCCCAGGCACACTCTATATGTAACATAACATAACATTGGCAATATGCGCGCGTATATAAATAGAATAGTGGCGCCTAAAGGTTAAAGCCAACTAGCTAATTAAAGCCAGAAAGAGTCGGCAGCAGTCAGGAAGGAAAGTCCCTTAAGTAAACTAATTATACTACACTGTGGATACTTACTTGGCGTGGTGCGCGTTCGTATGATATCCACGCCACCCTTGGCGCCTATTTTCAGTGGGCCACGATTTGGATCCGGTGTGTAGCGTGAATCCAGTGAACCGCCATTGTTGTGCTTCTGGCCAAGACCAGCAGCAGCGGCGCTATTGCTGTTAATGTGCGTCTGGCCGAAGGTATAGTCGGATTTTTTGTAACCCCCCGTGGGATAAGCGAGCGCCAGTTCTTGATCCTGTCGTTTGCTGCAGCATTTGTTGCCCATGTTGAATGAAATTCCTGCTTCAGTTGTTGTTGTGTTAGTTGTTGTTGTTGCTGCGTTGCTATTCGATGTTGCTGTTGTTGTTCTTATTGTTGTTGTTGCTGTTATGTTGCTCAGCAGCTGCAACGGCAACGCATATTTGGCATAGTTCGAGTTGCAATATTTACTTAATATTTAATTAAAACAATTATTTGTTTTATGGCTGCTGCTGCTGCTGTTTCTTCTTCTCTTTTTGTAATAAGTATTTTAAACTATCAGTCAAGTTGTGTGTTGAGTGTGTGTGTGTGTAGGTGTGTGTGGTGTACTGTGTTGTGAATGTGGAGTTGCCTCTAAGCTGCTTGCTGCAAAAGTTGCATGGAGGGCATTGCCTTTGTTCTTCTTCTCTCAGCTAATCGCTTTCAAAAATGCATTTCGTATATAAAAGTCGATGTTGTTGTTGCACGTTGTAGCTGTTGCTGTTGCCGTTGTTGGTGTTGCACGTTGTTGCTGTTGTTGTAGCTTAGCTGGCTGCTGTCTGTTGATTATCCTTGTGGTTTTCTGTCCTGCCAGCGACCTCAGCCAGCAACTGTCTGCACATTGTTTAAGCTTGTCCACCTGCAACACACACAAAATAAACACCAAAAATTAGTAACGTGTTGAAATAAATATTCATTAAAAGCGCATTTCAAATGTCCACCCACACACACAGACAAAGACACAGAGCCACCGACACAATAAAGGGCAAATTAGAGAGAGCAGTGACCCAAGTCCGGGGCAGGACTGTGAACTGTGTGTGTTGCACAGTGCCCCACGGTGCCTGCTTGCCTTGTGCCTGGACTGTGCCTCGCTGTCGTAGATAAACGTTTTTGGCACATCATTTCACTTGACTTGCCAGCTCGGAGCACAACGAGGAGCACAGAGGCAGCAGGTTGACCATTACACAGACGACAGTTGCTGTTGTCATGCGGCAACTGCAACTGCAACAACAGCAGTAGCAGCAGCAGCAGCAGGAGTTGCCAGCTGGGACCAGGCAGAGGGACTCATTGTCTATTGACTGAAGGTTGCTGTTGTTGCTGGCGGGCGGGCGTCTGTTTATTGTTCAATTGGATAATTATGGTCTCGAGAGTGTGCAAGAGAGAGAGAGAGAGGGGGGGAAAGGGAATGAAGAGTGTGTCCAAGCCACAGCCACAACAGTGCACACAATCTGCCTGTGTGTGTCTTTGTTTCTCCCTCCCCCGAAAAAATTTAATTGTTATTGTTGCGCATTTGTTGCCTCAACAATTTATGCATGTGCAGAGGGATGTCTGCATGTGTGTGTGTGTGTGCGCAGCTGCCATGAAATTGTTGTGCCAGTTGGCTCGGCTCAGGCAGGATGCATTTGCCGGCATTAACTAATATCCTGGCATTCTCTCAACTTATCTCTCTGTCAATTATTAAAGTGCTACTCCAGTTTAACTTGCTCTATAAATAACTAAGTGCATGCAGTGTGTGTGTGTGTGTCTATCTCTCTCCATTCTACTATCTCCCTCTCTTTGTGTGTGCAACAAAGAAGCAATAAAAACGAAGCTGGAAATGGAAATCGTAGCAATTCAAATATTGACATTGCCTTTGCTTGCTGATGAAATCCTTTTGCCTTAGATTTATCTCTGAAAATGTCCGAAAAGAGAGAGACAGTCTCTCTTTCTCTCTCTCTCTCTCATAAAGGACAACGACATCTCTTTCTGCATTTTCATTGTCCCGACAAGTTGATGAAACCGCGTCGCGTCGAGTCTCATGGCTTTAAACACCCCGACAAAACAAATCTAATAAAACTTTGTGCACATTTGCGTTGCGAATAAAAGTCAAACTTTTCATTTCGGGCCAGTGAGAGTTCATGAACTCCCGTCAGCATCAACAAGAGCAACAACAAAGACAACCGCAGGGGTCAACAGCAACGTCCACGCGTTTGGGGGCAATAAAAAAGCGAAAATAAACACACACACATAGAGAAGGAGAAGTATTCGAGAGGAGACACGGTTTAATTTATATGGCGACTTGTCTCAGGCGAATGTCAATGAATTGTTGCATTTTATAACCCCAAGTTGTGTACATGGACAATTTGCGAAATGTCTTTTATCACCTGTCTTGGTCTTCGGTTAAGGTTGCAGAAAATGGCCGCCATTGCAGGTGAATCAATGTAATACAGCATGTTTTAAAGCAGTAAAATGAAAGAAGATTTAAAGATATTTTACTTCATTTTCCAAAGTATTAATTGGTTCAACTGGCAGCCCATTTTAACAGCATTTAATCTGTGCATTTTAATTGAGTCAATGAGATATGTGAAATAAGTTTGAAGAACTTTACATTTACATTAATCTACATTTTCCAGAATATCTACAATTCGAACTGGTAGCCGTTTAAGCCCCTTTTAAAACTTTTAATTTTCATCAAGTTAAAAAGTAGCATGAAGCGTAAACAGGAGAGAAGTTTAAGGCATTACAGTTCAATAAATTGAAAACTGATTTACTACATTTTTCCAGAGTATCTAAGTTTCAAGATTTGTTACTATCTTTTCCAGAGTATCCAATAGTCTAATACTCTACTCTTTCTACTATCCCATTTAATTTGTGCATTTTGATTGAGTAAATGCGCCGCTATAATTTCCGTCAGTTGCTTTTGCGGCTGCCATTTTTCAAAACACCTCAAAAATAATAGTTGCACGCGTGTGTTGTGGCATGCAACACAAACACAACAACAATGGCAACGCACACCGCAGCACCACCCACTCACTCACTGCCCACCGATATATGCCGCCAAAACACAAAATGCAATTTGGAAAACGTTGTAGAGGACACGGAGTGGAGCAGAGTAACTGAAAATATGAATATTTCATAGTTGATGGGCAGTTTCCAGTTATCCGACGCTGCTGACAACGGCGACATACTTTGCCAGGCGTCTGTCTTGCTCTAGCTCTTCTCTCTCTATCTTTCTCTTTCTATTCCTATTTCGCACAGTGTGCATGACATGCAATTGTAAATTTTCTAGCTTTGTTGCTGCTGTTGTTGTTGTTGTTGTTGCTGTTGACAAAACGGAATGAATACTTAATTGGATATTGTGGCTTTGAATGCGCCTGAAAGGCGGCAATGCATTTCGTACTCGAGTTAGTTCCATCAAGCAAGAAATATAATCAAGAAATATGAGACCATAAATCAAGCTAAGGGGATTAAATAAACAAACACAAATGAAATGAGTGCGAGCAACTTAAGCTTAATTAAATAAATTAGCTGACAAATAAACTAGCAAAGCAATGAAAAGAAAAGAGAAAGAAACTTAGGCAAAGAATAAGCAAAGGAACTTCCTCTGTTTATATTATCGCAAGGCTTTCCTGGCAGCTCTATTTAGCATACAGATTCCCCTAAGTAGGCATAGTGGGGCGCTTCTACCTAAATAGTTTGTTTATTTTGCTTGCCCCCTTGAGTGAAAATCATGTAAAATGGTGACACAAAGCCAATTTAACAGAGCGACCCCCAAACCGGAGCTAATAAAATCAAATAAAATGCAAAATTGTATGTGAAATGAAAATGGGCAGCCGCCATGTGGTAAAAGAAAAAGGGCAATTGAGGGAGGGACTCCCCCTTACCCCCGACTCAGGCAATCCTCGAGGACATAAAGGCATTAACTGTAAATGCCGTAATGCCGTCATTTCCTGATGACAGGCTGACAAAACCAGAACGCATAGAAACACCCACAGCACACACACAGGCACGCACATAGCCACACACACAGGCTCGTACACACTCCCACAAAGCCTTAACACACACACAAACTTGATAGGGAGCCTTCTTTTTTTGCATTTTTGGGGGCTGGTGCTCAGTTTTATTGCGGCACATTATTATTATACTACGTACGTATTCGTACCCGGTGGTTGTTGCTCCCGCTCCCCTTTGTTGTCAGCCGAAAGCCGCAACAACAACACGACTGACGCCTACTTAAAAAGTCAATTTTTGTGACGTCGCCGTCGTTGTTGTCTTTGTCCTGTTGCCGTGTGCGGGTTGTACCAACTGGTAACCCCAGATATGACCCTGCCACTGCCACCTCCGCCTCTGCCTACATGCTATCAGCTGCGTTGTGTCAGTCGTTCACCTTTAAGCGTCACGTGCTATTGATTAATCCCACACACAACTACACACAGAGAGAGAGAGAAGAGAGAGAAGGGGGAAAGGAGATAGAGAGAGGCAGGCCTGGTTGCAACTTAAGTAATGTGGGGCAATGTGGCTTCGCTACTGTCTCCTGTCTGCACTCTGGCAATAAACAAGAAATAAATGTAGATTTATTTATCCCCCAACGCAGCTCAAGAAGATGCACACAAAATGCAAATCTAGCATAGCACACATTATTCCCCCATGACCATTGACGGACAGTTGCGATATTGAAATTCAATTTGCTGCATAACGTATTATCTGTGAGTCCCGACAAGGGGTTAAGGTACCGTAATAAATGGCCAGAACACCCACTAACAGTCCGAGAGAGAGTCAGTCAGCCGTGGATTGTTGCAATAAATAAATGCACACATAAATATATCACAAAGATATTTGCACTCTCCCATTCGTGTGTATTTCTGTCTGTGTGTGTAAACAAGTCCAAATAAATATAAATATCAATATCAATAAATATATTCATGGTTCTTTTTGCTTTAATATAAATGTATTCATATTCATTCACTCGCTTGTTGAAGTCAGAAAAATATTTAAGCGTAAAAAATTCATAATCACATTTCGTTTTTACAACGCACCGAAGGGGAAAATGCTGCAAAAATCATGGAAAAGTTGCGGGTGAGTGTGCACAACTAATAGATATGCTACAGTCCCAAAGGGAGTGAAAGCAACAGTCGAGTGTGCTCGACTCTCTGAGATCTAGGTTTTCATACGCAAGGAAAGACAGACAGACGAAGATGGCTATATCGACTCGGCTGTTGATGCCGATAAAGAATATATTATATATATATATTTTGGGGTTATGCCTGTTACATACATTTGCACAAAGTAAGTATACCCGTTTTTTGACCACTTTCAAATGTTGAAGGCTAGAAAAAGTTTCACAAAGTTGTAAATTATTAAAAATATACATGAAATATTTATTTATTTGTACAAGAAAATTCCACGAGTCAATCATTATAAAGTGCTTTGGTTTAAAGCGAAAATAGTTTGTCCGAAATGGGAAGTAGTTTAAAGCAGTCGGCAGCTCTTTAAAATTAAAGAATAATATAATTAAGTTAAATTGCTGTCGTTGATTGCAACACGTGCGATACATTTTAATTCCATATTCGGATTTTAATGAGAGTCCGGAAATAAAATAAATACTATATCTGCACCCAGAGAGGCAGAGGAAACAGCAAATGTTAAATTGAAGTTGTTGTGACATTTCGCAATGCCAAATAAATTCATGGAACATACACAGATCTATTTATGAGTCAAGTCATGGGCGGACATATGAAGAGGGGAGAGTAGGGGGAGACAGCTGGTTCCATTTCTTTTTTTTTACGTATTGGCCCATTCCGGTTGCCCGCTCTATAATGACAGCCATGCCACGACATTAAAATGATTGCTGCGACGGGGAAAATGCCATTAAACAAATGAACTAAAAGCAATATACATAATAAGCTCCCAACAACCACAACAACAACAACAACTATGAGATCTGATCATATATTCAATATTATTATTACACACTTATTATTATGACCGACTTCAGGGCCGTCGTGGCAGCGTGACAAGTTCATGTCACAGAATCAATCAGATGGCCTTGTAGGCAGTCACTGGAGGCGGAGGCAGGCAGCACCCATATGGAGATTACATTTATAAAGAGGGAGGGAGCTAAGCAGACACTTCAATAAACATACATACATATATGTATGTTTGCAGCAGAACAACAAGTCTGTAAACAATTAATAAATAAGTCACGTAATTTCACAATAGCAAAAAGCGAAATATGAAAAAAATAAACAGCGGGCGATAACTATGAACGCGACAAACAAGTGCAAAATGTTGTTGTAAACATTAAATGTTGCACTTAATGCAAATACCCTGTAAGCCTGGAAAGGAAGTGGGCATAGTGAGGGAGTATATGTTAAGATGTGCAAGATAGGATATACATACTGTTGCTGTGCTTAAAAATCATTTAAATTTACAGTCTACATTTAAATATTTGTGAATTTTAGCCTATCGTGCTAGGAAACTCTTAAAATTGAGAGGCTAATAAAAGAGTAACACCAGTTTAAGAAATTTCTAAGATATTTGACAGTCGTTATTTGAACCTTATTGTTTTTTAGCCTGTCCAACTAGAAAAACTCTTGAAATTAAGAGGCTACTTAAAAGTAGCGCCAGTTTAAAGTGCTTAGTTAATATCTAGGGTATCTGGCAGTCGTATACTTTGTGCATTTGTTGTGCCTTTTAGCCAGTCTGGCGCCATTGTTTATATGCCAGTCTATTGCACTCTAACATACAACAGCTGGACTACAACAAAGTTAAAGCTCAGGAATGCAACGTTACAGACTCTGCCCTGTCCCTCCCCCGGCCCCCTGCCTGTCTATATGTGTGTGTGGGACGTGACTAAGACTAAGATGGGAGGCGGAGACAGCCCCGCTTGTCAGCTGCTTGGCATTTGGGGGCGTGTCGCCAGTAACGCACAATTTGACGCATTTTTTGTCGCTGCTGCCGCCTCAATGAACGTGTGAAGTTTTGCAAAGGCGGAGGAGGGAGTGGGAGTAGAAGAGGGAGTTGAAGTCAACGAGCCTCCACTCGAGCCAAGGCAAGTCAGAGTCGGAGTCGAGGACGTGACCCAGGCAGGAAATGCTGCGTACCCTCAGTGCATATAACACTTGGCCATGTCGGGTCTGTTTAGGGTTTGGGTTCGGTTTTGTTTGCCCCCGTGGAAGAGGCTGCTGTGCTCGGGTAGACTGTGTGTGTGGTTGAGTTTGTCAACCTCAACTCATGGCAAGGCAACATCCTCCTCATCCTCATCCTGGTCGTATAGTCGTCCTCGACATGAGCTCATTACTTTAATGGGTTTTGCCGCGAATTGCGACAGCGACGCCGTCGCTTCTGACGCTTTGTCTGTGGCCTCTTTCTCGTTTCTCTCTTTTTCATTCATGTTTCATGAGTTAATGCTAATGAAATATTTGTACGTTATGCACTTTATTTGCATTAAATCATTTTATACACGTTAAGCTGCTGCTGCCTTGGGGTCAAAGGATTATAAACAAACAATCACGACAGAGAGAGAGAAGGCTCCCAAGTAATTAGCTGGCAAAATAAACAACAATCAAACAGAAATGGCAAACAATTTGTTAAAAAAATTAACCCAGAAATCTAATTAGCGAAAATTACAAAAAAATGCGGAACCAACTTGCTGCAGAGACCTCCTGTCCGGAGGCGGAGCTGGAGCCAGAGCTGCGTGTCAGGACGAGGGCAAAAAACGACGATGCAGAACAGCAAACGGTAAACAGCAAAATGTATACACAAACACAGAGAGACATCCATACACTCACAGACACATCTACACACACCTATATAGACCAACACACCTATACACAAACCAGTGTAGTCCCAAAAGGGGGCATTGATGACGAAATCGAGACGATGAAAAAACCTAAAGAGTGTGAGTAGCGTGGGAGATTCCACAGAGAGAGGCAACGAGAGACGAGAACGTCATCTGTCGCATGTTTGCTGGGGTTGTAACCTGAGCACGCTGCCCTGCGTGCCCAGTACCCAGTAACTCTAGGGAATGACCAGGACGTGGTCCACGTTGGCAACGGAACCGGCAATTGTTGTCGTTCTCGTCATCATCGTCAACGCCAGCACCTCCTTCAAGCTAGGAGCTGGAGTGTAATAGTTGCAATTGTTGGCACTACAAACAACCGTAATTTTGGTCAACAACAGTGTGCGAGAGAGAAGGAGAGAGCGCAGCACATGAGGCAACTTAATTGCATGTTAAACAGGCACAGCATGTGCAACGTGGAAAAACGTTGAATTATTAAAACAATATTTGTGCGCGATTAGATGCGAGCAGCAGCAAAGGCAGCAGGAAGAGGCAGCAGGAAGGGGCAGAGCAAGAGGCAGAGAAGAAGGAAGAAGGCGTGTGGCAAAAGCGTGAAGCAAATTACAACGCTTGCCTCATAATGGGGCAACACAATGGCGCCAACAGGACGCTAAAACATGGAGCATGCCATTCTAAGGGGTGTCGGCATAAGGTGGCAATATTTACACGACACATTTGACGTGCTGACTGACTAAGCTAAGGCTGCCTTTGCCACTGCCTCTGCCTTCTGGCCAGTTAAACATGGCCAAGAGGGTCCTGACGTCGCGACGACGCCTTGTTGGTCATGACGACGCCAACAACAACAACAGGAAGCCTGATATCCGCTGTAGACACCCGAAAAATTCAATGCCACACGCAATGGGGCAGCAACACGAACTCGAACACGAAGCACCCAAAAAAATATAAATAAATATTTGCACTAACTAAAATAACACACTCCAAGTCAATATTGTCTAAAGGGTTATTGAAATCGAGCCATGTGTGTGGGCGATAATAAAAATAATAATTACTTGAAATTATCACATAAATCTTTAGGCTACATTATGATTTTATGGCCTGATCATCATCTGCTGTCTCTGTTTTATATCCTGCAACTCTTGTGGCATTCACTGGGTGAGGTCATAGCGAAAGCTGTGATGATAAAGCGACCAAAGCTATTTGTAAACATTTAATTGAGCAGGGGGAACAGGGCTGTAACAGAAGAGGGAGCAGGGAGCAGTATGAAGAGGGGCCACAGTCACAGCTCGCTGTGGGTCTCCAGAGTGCAGTAATTAGTCAAAGCTGTGACTGGGTCTTGGGACTCCACCTCCTCCTTCAACTTGCATCATTGACAGCACCCATTTATCTTGTGTGCAACCAATTGGGTCAAGCTGGGCCTATGCACGTGAGTGGGCAGCACTGCCCCCCACCCTCCACTCTACAGTGATAAACAAAAGTAAATAATATAGTCAGTGTTATCGGGAGTCAATTATGAGCAACAGCAGCAAATGCAACAAACTCGTCATTAGCTGACCCCAAAACCTCAAACAACTAACTGATAGTAGTGCAACTTGTTCCACGTGGCAACAAAAGGCAGGCGGCCGACCTTATCACACGCACATGCAGACCAGACTGAGTGTGAGTGCCGGAATAGGAATAGGAATCGGAATCGTAGCCGGAATCGGATTTGGTTAGGTGCCTGCAGCGCTTATCGCTTGTTAAATCAACACAAACACACAGACACAGGGCAGGCAATTCGTATTATTGGAAAAATTCCCACTTCGTCTGCAGACGAACTCGGCATGTGGTCAACATGTGAGAGAGGTGCCCCCAGGAGGAGGCAAGCAGTGGCGTCTGCTGCCACTGCTGCTGCATTTCATTTACATACATAGTGGCAAAACATGACGTGCTCCACATTCGTGTGACATTTGCTGCAGCTGCCCAGGCAGAGAAGGAGGAGGAGGAGGGTTAGGCTCAACAAGAATGCAAGCAAAAGTGTTACATGCAACACAGAATGAACAGTGCCAACAACAACAAAGCAAAAGGGCGCCCCAAAAAGGAGGCAACCTCCTCTGCTGCTGTTAAATCGCTTGCAATGCAGTTTTTGGCTGGCAAAATTGGAACAACGCGCAAAACTAGGAGAGAAGGAGAGGGAGAAAGGGAGGGGAGAAACCGGTGCCAAATGTCATTAGTTCGGATTGGGACTAATTGAATGGGTGCTCTGGGTTGAGTTTTGGGGCTGCGCCTCTGCGCAATTTGTGCTTGGCTTTGCCTCATAAATTGAAATTTGCAAAATGTGCAATTAAAAGGGCATAAAAATTACTTAAATTTATAGACAGCAGTGGCAACTGCAAAAGGGGGAGAAGTAAAGGGGCAAAGGAATTCCGCCAACGTGGGGAGTCATCCGTTCTGATTGAGCACGATAAAATGGCAAATTTTCAACAAGAACAACAAACGAATGCAGAAGGGAAGGGAACGAACGAGTGAAACGTAACGAAAGCAACATTCCAAACGGAAATTTCACCAACATCCGACTTGGAGTATTTAATTTCCTCACGGCGCGGCGCATTGCAGCTGAGACAGGGTTGGGTTGGGTTTGTGTACGGTTTGGGTTGTGACTGATGTCGACTCGTGTATACATACCACGTAATACGTGTGGGCAGACGACAACGGCGACGACGACGACCTCACCGACTCAAAGCATACGTGACGCGTCTCATATGCAAAAGGGAGACAGGCAAATGGGAAGAGGTAAAAAGGGAACTGAGAACGGGTATAGCACAGACAGCATAGCAGACATTTGCAGAAGGAGTTGTGTGTGTGTCTCATAATATAAATAGAAACAGCAGCGACAACGACAAAGCTTGACAACGCGACAAAGTTACGCCCAAACGTCGCCCGCATCAAGGATACCTGCATGCGAAGTATACAGACAGGCAAACACACAGATAAACACACACACACATAAAGCTCCACTCAGGTGCAGTCAGAGGCAGAGGCAAAGGCAGACAGCAACCCTCACGCGTATGCGACAAAAATTATGAATGAAGCCAAAGATAAGCAAAGCAGAGCAACAGCAACAACGACAGCAAAAACAATAATGCAATTTGTGTGCAGCCAACGACGAGCAAATGCTCTGAAAGAAAGCTTAAAGAGCAATCAAAAAGGAAGCCAGAGACAGCTCTAATTGCTTAAGCAGAGCGTACGTTAAAAAATCTCAGCCAAAAAGCAAAGTTTACACAAGTCATTAGAGCTGCTTAATGAGTTCTACTAACTCTCAACCAGTTCTAATGACTTGCAACAAGCACTAATAACTCACAAGGTTGCAACGTTGCAAACTGCATTACATAGCTAACTTGCTTAGTTGAGCACACATTGGCCAGATATTGCGGGTGTGTTGCGTCATTTTCTGGCTTGACAAGCGACAACAACATGTACAACAACAACAACATGTTGCTGCTGCTGTTTCAAAAGATTAAAAATTGCATTGTGTATGCGCTTTCAGCTGCTCTGCCTTGGACTGTGAAGGATTGCCGAGGCGACTCTCTCTACTTATGGGACAGAATCTCTCTTTTTCCCTCTCTCTCTCTCTCTTTCACTACTTAGAAGAAAGATCTCCCTCTCTCTCCCACTACTTAGCAGTGAAGACAGGATACATAGTCTAGGTGCATAAAACTTTTTAGCACTTTTATTGCTGTTGAACACTCAGACAACAAATTGTCAGGTTCTTGACGAGCAACAACCCGTCAACAACTTTAAAGAACACAAACAGCAACAGCAACATCTATCAACAGCAGCTGCCACAGACAACATCAACAACAATTTCAACTGCACAAAAAGAAACATTTTCTCTAGCTACAAATCGAGCTAATATAAGAAAACTAACGTGCAACTCTAAAAGGGGTCAGGAGAGGTGGCAGGAGAGGAGAGAAAAGCAGACGAGGCACGGTATGTTGCACCAGCTACTCTGCTGCACTTGAACAACATTAAACTCTACTCTCATTTAGTTTTGTGATTACCCCATTGCGTGTCGCCTCAAGTGGCGCAACTCAAAGTGCGCTTATCAACGCCCAAAGCATCAGAGAGAGAGAGAGACAGGGAGAGCCAGATAGGCAGGCAGGATGCAGCCTGCTGATGTTGCACGGACCAGGACAAGTTTCAACAAATATTTTATAGAGCATATGCATGGATGATGGCCCCAGCCCGAGCGAGCGAGCAAGCACTCAATGCGCACCTCAGTGCGGGGACTTGACATAGTTTGTGCCCCATCTCCTTCTGCCCCCAGTTGGGGCAGGTAAAGTTGATTTATGCAACAGCTTGCAGCGCACAGGCGACACTTGCACAAGCGGCATAATATTATAAACTTGAAGCTTTTACACCTATTAAAATGTACACAAATGGCTGAGAGTGTGCCGCGATGGGGTGCAGGTATGTGCAGGTGTGTGTGTGACTCTCTGTGTGTGTGTATGTGCTTGCCACTCATAAAACTAGCAGCGCAAAATTGGATTTAATCCTTCGGCTGCCTTGCAAACAGGATGACATCCACTACAGCACAGTAGGGTTGCCGGGTTGCCAGTGTTGCCATAGTTGCAATTTTCATTAAATTTGCAGCGTTGCGCGCGCGTCGCGGCAACTGCAACTTGTGTGCAGCATGCACTTATGTGCCGTTATTTTATGCATGAAACCAAATAACGGCAACCAAGCAACAGCAGCAACAGCGGAGCCACCACGGCCACACGCCATTTTGGGGCTTCCCTTGTGCTGCACACGCAGCAACTCCACGAGGGGAAGGATGAGGAGAGGGGAGGGTAGGGGAGGCCCGCGCCATAACTTCATTAGGGTCGCCCTGGCGAGCAACAAATTGAACCAAAGTTTGCACAGTATTCGGTATCTATAGACAATAGACCGAGGCAAGCAGGCAGGCATCCATGAACCCCTACGTCACCACGGCCACGACCCGCATGCAACATGCTGCAAGGCAAGCGGCACAAGCGGCAAGCAGTGGCGAAGCAGCTGCACAAAAGAGAAATATTAAAAATATAATCCACCATAATTCAACGCAGCACGGGCGCAGGCGCTTAACCTTATCACCTTACTGTTCCCGACTGGCCACGCCCCCCTGCCCACCTCCCCTTCTTTCTGCCTGCTCTCCTGCCCGTACATAATTAGCAATGAAAACTGAGAATCAAGTACGAGAACTTGCAACTGGAGACGTGCTGAGGGTTTGTCTAGGCGACATTGAAGGGGCTGCTATGACTTGCGGCGCGTCGTGTCGCGTGTTGCATGGGGCAAGTTGTCGAGCTGAACACTGAACTGAGCTGTGATTTGTCAACACGTTTGGCACGTTTTCACATTAAACTAAACTGATCTCTAGGGAGACAGACTTTCCCCACGGTATCAAACAAACAAAACTTGAAACGAAATTAACCAAATTCATTGCGTGTCTGCGCGGACAGAAAACACAATAATTCAATTAATAGACAGAATCCAAAATTGACACAAACAAGTGGGAAAGAGCGCAGATTATGCTGCACATTTGCATACCCTGTAAGTAGAAGAGTGAATCGCAGGAATAAGCAATTAATTATAGGGTATATTTGTATTATTTCTAACAATTCCAGCCAACATTATAAAAACATCAACTTAATAATGTTTTACATGAAAATCTTAAGTTTTTCAACAAAGTTTCAACAGCTGCAACTTATTTCAAACATGCTAAACACGATTCTGTCTTTACACTCTTCATTAAATGTTCTTCAATTTATTTTTTTATGTCTTTCATTTGTATAGTTCCTAAAACCCACGCTCTTACTACCCAACCAACCAAGTTAAACTTAATTAATAAATTATAATGAAGCACGTCCAGGTGTAAAACTTGAAAGAAAAGGGGAGTGTCAAGTTATAGTCAATTTAGAAATTTAATAGAATTCATGGGAAGTCTGCAGAATTTAATGTCTGCTTTAGCACAACTCCTGACAAGAACCCCAACAACAACAACAACAATTTGTCTTAAAAGAGCCATTAAATTGTTGTTTCATGGCCATTAAATATCGTTGAAATATGTTGGAAAAACGACTAAAGCCAATGACGCCCGTTCACTCTTAACTCTAGCTGTAGCTGAAGTTAAGCCGAATCCAAGCGAGTACAACTATTTGAAAACTAGGCCTAACACAACTTAAACTTAGCTTAAAATGCTTTACGAGCTAGCAGCAGCGGCATAACGGCTGTGGCTGTGGCTCTGACTGTTGGCCGGGGGCAGAGACCGTTGCCAGAGTCAGGCAGGCGGCAGGCAGGCAACCCGTCGAGGCAAGTGCCGAAAACTCGTTTTTGGACTCTACTTGAAGAACTGGAGCACGCGACTCTGAGTGGAGCTAGAGCCCGATGACGACGCCGACGTCGCCACCTCGTTCCTAGTTCAGTTCAGCTTTTATTTGGTTTCTATTTTCGACAGAGAATACCCTGTAAGCGAGGCAGTGAAAGAGAAGGGCATCATCTTCAAGGGTAACTAGCAATGGATTGTTGTATATTGATTAATGATATATCATTCAGTATATTAGATAATGATGATGATCAAGTTTTAAACTTGTCTATAATTTACACACACACACACATTTTCTTATCTACAGCGTATGTTGGCAGCGGGCAACTTTACCTCGTATTTCTACAGAAATTGAGCACAGAAGAAAAGGAAAATACTGCCGGGCATAGCAAACATTTTCACGTTTAGCATGTGGCACAGGTAAAAAGAGCAATGGACCACTCAGATAGACACCTTCCCGCCTCCCCCCGTTCCCCCTTCTTCCCCTCTGGCAGATAGAAAGGCAGCATCCAACACGCTCAAAGTGGAACAAGTTCAAAAACGCTGAAGGCAAAAGCAAAATAAAATAAACCCGGAGCTAAAAAAGAGTCAAGCTACGTCTAAGAATCACACATTGTCCAAGCGATTAAAGTACGTACAATGTGTATATACAGATACAGATATAGTATGTATAGTATACTCATTCTAGGCGTCATTCCCAGGCACATATACGCATCCGCTTCTCATCATTCTTATCATTTCTCGTGTCCCTGAGCGCAAACAAAGAGACAAAATAAAAAAAAACAATGACAACAACAAATACAACGCTTACTGCGACACGGCGCAAATATTGATTTTTATTCTACGATTGTATGTGTGTGTGCATGAATATATGTGTGAATGTGTGTGTATTTAATTTTATGTATTTATATATTTATAAAGGCGGCAGCAACTTCATTTCTCTCTCTCCATCTCTCTCTGTCAGAGAGCTGCGAATGCGTGGAAAAAACAACGAGAAACCCCAAGCAAAACAAACAAACAAACACAACTTGAACAATAACAACAACAAACTGTAAGCCTCGTCAGCAGAGCAGGCCAAGCTTAAAATATTTCAAACACGTTGAAACAATTGCAAAGCATAAAACGACAGACGACAAATGCGAAATGCGACAGAGACGCGACGCGTTCAAATCTAGCAAATTTCTATCGTGCTTTATTTTATGTATGTATTAAATAAAACAGCTAAACAGCTGACTGGAGTTATACAAAGTGTAAATACCCTGGAAAATTATGTGGAGACAATTGTAAACATACTTTGTTGTAGTTAAAATGTGAAAAAGAGGAAGTAAAGTATGGAAGGTAATACTAAGTTTCGTATTTTCCTCTGAAAATATATAAAGAATTCAGAAATACACTTTATTTTAGTTAAAATATGAAGAAGTAAGAGTAAAGTATGAAAGAGTATTCAAAGTTTGATATATAACCCTGGGAAATATATAAAGAAGTTATAAATATACTTGATGACAATTTAAACATGAAGAAAAGAGCGCAAAGATAGAAAGACTACACAAAATTGCATACAGTTGCTTGGCTTTAAATTCCTGACCATCAAAATATTCGCTAGACATGTACGTGGGTCTAAATACCCTGGAAAATATATAAAGAAAATATAAATACTATTTCAATTCAATTGAAATATGCTAAACACAAAGTCAACTAAGAAAGAGCATGCAAATTCTCCTTGCCTTCTACAACTTCCTCTTCACAATCAAAATACCCGCTAGACCTGTAGATAAGCATAACAAAACACGCACGAGGCCAGGCGCAGGTCATATGCTCGCTTGAGCCAGGGTGAAAGAGGGAGTAGGGAGGTATTCAAGCAATCACATTTACTGCCCCTCTGCAGATGGACTGAATGCGCCTGACTGCCTAGCACGGAAGAGGGGACTGCCTTTGTCAGCGGCGCCAGCACCTCGCACGCAGTGCTCCCCCTCACACCCTACCACCCCCTTTACAGCTGCCCCTGTCATAAGTCTTAAGCAATTTGGCCGCTGCTGAAATGCTCACGTGACCTGCTTACCGAGTCAAAGGCGAAAGGCAAACGGCGTAAGGAAGTGCGCTCAGGATGCGCATCACTGACACACGCCACGACGACAGACCCCGGCACAGACCCTGCAGCACATTTCGTATTTATAGCGAGGGGAGACACGAGCTGAACCCCAGAGTAGAGCAGAAAAGGCGTTAGCAGATGTATCACTTTCGGTTTTCAACATCAGCAGCAGCAGCAGCAGCTGATGAACAACAGATTCTCAGCTGCCTCACCCTTTCGCACTCCCTCTTCCTCTCTCTCACACTCCCTCTCCCTCTCTCTCTCTCTCTCTCTGTCTCTCTTGCTTTGTCAACGCATACACCCCCTAATAAAATGTTGGTCAATTTTGTGTGCATGTGTTTATTTTAGATGAAACATGGCAGATAATAAATAACCATATAGGGGCGTTATAGGTAGCACACACACTCCACTCCGATATTGATAAAAATAGTTAATAAAGTGTAAGGTTTTATGGCTCTACCAATGGAAATACCACGTTACACTCGATGAACTTTGCGCAGTATTGATAGACTTAACAAATAAACAAAATTATAGTATACACTCAGTCGAGTTCTTCAGATCTACTTAACACTCGTGAGTACACACAATTATGCCCTGTATTTATAATTAAAAGGGGGTTATCGACTGCTGCTGCTGCTGCTGCGTTTTATGGGTTAAATTGTTTACAGTGCTGCACCAACAACAACAATCACAGTCTCAAGTGGCACAGAATGAATGAGAGAGGGGGGGAGATAAACCCCGTCTGAAGTGTGCAGCGCATAAACATGCGGCAAATGTTTGCCAAGTTATTCAAAGCCATTCACAGCAATGAATCGATCCTGGACAAGCCAAGAGTGCCCCAGCACCAGCCCCACCCCAACTCCAAGCTAAACATGCAATTTATTGTGGCAGCTAGAAAATGCATTGCAAGAGGAGAAAACACAAAACATGCAAAACATGGGAACACATTTTTTCTCTGTGTTTCTGTTGTCTATGCAAATGTGGGAAAATATTTAACGCATTAGAAATATGCAAATTGTTAATTGTAATTTTCGTAAATATTTCTGTGCAATTTTCACATTTGCAATTGCAAACGGAAGTGAGTTAACTAGGCAGCCCCCTCCCCCTGCTCACAGCAATTACACACTTTGTATTTGCCGAGCAAATATTAAAACTGATTTCTACAAACACACACACACAAACATACAAGCAGACTGTGTGCTACCTAGCCAGGTGTCTCGTTAATTGCATTGAAGTTAAAGCTAGTGAAGTGAAGTGTGCGAGAGAGAGAGAGAGATTCAGCTTCATTCCCCTGACAGTATCCCTGACACAATTGATATTGATTCGGATCTGTAACTGAATCTGTGTCAAATTGATTACAGTGCCCTACGTCATGTTGTGAGAGCGTTAAAAAATAGTTCAGAGCAACAAATAACAAACAAGTTGAGAGAGATAGAAGGCTTATAGTGTCTGTGTTATAGACTGTGAGTTGCCCTGTAAAAAATTAAACTACAGTATATAAAATTCTAGTTTAAAATGTCTTTAAATACTCCTTAGATTTGCTTGGTACTTTGACCCAATTGAACTGCTAGAGGTTATAACAAATATTAGACCAATAATCAGCTAAGATGAAGGCTTAAAGAAAGTGTGCTGTCGACTTTGAGTTGCCCTGTAGAACGGCTGGTAAAATGATACTGCACTATATTAAATTCCCCTTTAAATGTCTTTATAATGGCATATCTGTAGTTGGCATTCTGACACAATTGAACTACTGCAGGGTATGACAAATAATCATCAAAGACTGGCCTGAAGTGTGTGTGTTATCGACTGTAAATTGCCCTATAGAAGGGCTGCCAATATATTGTAAAACTGCTCTATATAGATTGCTCCTTCTGTACTTGATACTCTAACCCAATTGATCAGCAAAAAGGAAAGCCTATAGAGTGTGTTTTGTCGACTGTTAGTTGCCCTTTAAATCTCTCTATATGGTTATCTTTTTAAGCTCTTTCTCTACTTTAAGTCATTCTTTAACTGACCCAATTGAACTGTGCTGCAGGGTATAACAAATACTAGACAAATAATCAGCAAAGTGCATTGAGCTGCTGCCACATGGTGCGGGTTGCAGTGGCCCCCAGGGTAGTGAACAATGTGGGGGCGGGGGCTGTGACTCTCTGTGTAACTTCGAGTGCTCCACTAGACACAATTCCGGGGCAACTGCAATGCACTCGAGACACACAGCAGCAGCAGCCCAATGACAAATAGACGCAGTAACCAAGCACGAAGTTGCCGCTGTTGCAGCTGCAGCGTCGAGCTGAAACTGAGATTTCGCTCTCGGCGCAATCACAGCGTGACATTTCGTTGGACAGTCAGTCAATCGAGGCGCCGACTGACTAACTATAACAATAACTTGCCAAGGCGCTGCTACAAATTGCAACGCCATCATCCTTTTGCTGCCCCCATTTCCCCTTCCCCTTCCCCTTCCTCCTCTCTCCAGTCAGCATCAACAAGGAGCAAGTTTTTGGTGAAGCATCGCCATGAAATATGCTTGAAAATTTGTAGTTGCTCCCCAAAGAGAGAAAGAGAAATACAGAGAAAATAAAACTGTTTTCAGAGATGATCAAAGTAAGAAGAAATAACTTGCCTAAAATCTCTAGAGACTTATGTGGTAAATAGAAACATATTTTACATTCTTTCAGTAGATGAAAACTCTTTATAAAATTTAAATTGTGATATATGAAAAACTTTTAATTTGATTTTCTTCTTCTTTAGCCTTCTTCGGCTGAACACTTGAAAAGTTTCCGCTTATCTGCTTGGCACATTTTCACACGGTGATTCCCACAGTCACAGACACAGTTCACAATTTGGGCAGTGTGTGTAGTTTGCTTCTCTCTTTCTCTCTCACTCTCATTGTTGATTTTGTTTGAGCATCTCTACTTGGAGAAAACTTTTGGTCAGGAAGCGCAAAGTAGCTAAAAATTGAAATGAAAGCAAAAATTGTGCTGCATGTCAACCACTCAAGCTAGTTAAACGTTGTTTTCGCTGGAAAAAGAGGAGAGAGGGAATCTCTCCTCCTTCTGTCTTTCGCAGTTAATGTTTAACTTTTTAATTTCATTTGAAGATTTCAAAAGGGTGTGTCAAGGGGTTGTTATGATTGCCCAAGAACTACTGCAAAGTTCTCAAGTTCTTGGCATTTCTTTTCTCTTTTCACTGTCTCTTATTAACTTTCGGTACGGATTACTGGCGCAGTACATCGATTCATATCTCTCTATCTCTCTCTGATGGTATTCCCAACCTCAAATCTGCTTTGTTATGCTAAGCTCCCCAGGCATCTATTGCCCCTCATATCTTCTTCTTTCTTACATCTTTCTATTTTTTGTGGTCTACTTGTGCCAGTTTCATGTTTATGTTTATCATCTGCCAGGGAGGGGGCTCTGTACATGCTATGCTTCCTCCTGGCAAATTCACACCTTCTCTCGAGTTCAATGTGCTCGAATTCCATTTAAATATTAGCTTGTGTGAAAGAGAGAGAGAGCGAGAGAGAGAGACAGTAGATAGAGATAGACAGCAAAGCGCGCCTGGCATTTTCAATTGCATTTAAAATCGATTTGCCATTTTGGGGGGGAGATGGCAAAAGGGGGCACTGCCTGTCACATGCGATACAGTGAGGCAAAATTTCACAGTTCTCTCCTCAACCTTATTTACAAAACTGCTGTCCACGCCCGCCCCGCCCTTCACAATATGTGCGGCGCAACAGTCCTGGGGCATCCAAATCTCATACGATTTATTGTTCTTTTCTTTTTTGCTTCCTCTGTTTGCTACGTTTTGGTTGCATTTAGTTGTTGGATTAGCGCAAACTTTTACCGCACATTAAAAAGCGCAAAACTTCAACTGGATTTATGGAATTTATTGTTGTTGTTATAGTTGTATATCTACTTATAATGACAGTTCGATAGTCCACCAAAAGTTGAGTTTATTAGTTTTTGCCACGCTCGTTTATTTTTTGGACAAGTGAGAGAGAGAGAGAGAAAGGGAGATAGCGATAGAGCTTTTCGCATAATAAACTTTTATTGCCTTGATCCTTGTAATTAAAAACTTTTCATTAAGTCGCCCCACAGTCCGCCCCAGTAGTTCCATTTTACTGTCAACTATATAAGTCTTACTTGGCTAAAGTGGGTCATTCAACATGTACTTAGGAGCTAGCAGAAAAAAAACAATGCCAAGGAATTATCCAACTATCTTGGCATCGCCTCTCCCTCCCACTTTCCCATTCTGTGCCTCTATCTCTACTTGCCACACACACAGTTATAAGTCTTGTTTATGTTTGAGCACTGCTGAAGGATTAGGGGATAATTAATTGTGTCTCTCTCACTCTCTGTCCAGTTTAAGAGTTTTCATTTCCAATTTGCAGTTCGAACTTGCAACTGATGCCATGCCACAGAAAGTTGTGCGTGCTATGCTGGCTGCAGCATGTGGCATATCCAATGCAAATGACCAGAAAGTTTTTGTTTCTGGGCCTCCTCTAATTGGGCAAGAGAGTTTCACGTCTCTCGTTGCAAAGTTTGTCGTAAAAGCAGCTTTATGAAAATCAATAAAATCGAAAACTAGCCAGTAACAACCACCAAACACACACACGCAGGCACAGAGACACGCACACACTCACATGAGCAGTGGGCATGAAATATGGAGTTTCTCTTCAACTCGAGCCGGAAATGTGTGTGCGCTCCGCTCATGGATTGTGTGTTGCCTGTGCAAGGAGTTCGACCTGTATGAGGGGACGGGGTTAAAAGGGGGGGCCAAAGAATGAATGGCCAAACCGGAACACGTTGCCACAGCTTTTGCTGCTGCTGCCGCCGCTGCTGAGTGCGAGTGCGAAACAACCACCACGGCGTAAAGTTGTTGCCTGGCGGTTTATAGGGAATGAAACAATGTTTTGTTGTTGCCCAGACGGATGTGCTCTGAAGTGCCCCCCTCCCCCCCGTAGAAAAGGTGAGGGGTAAGGGGGTGCTGCAACTACAACTACAACAAACAATGCAAAATGCTTTTTGTGAGTTAGCCGAACGTTGCTTGATGATTTTCCACCGTGTGCGATGGCGATGCGAGTGTTTTATGGCCATACGACCTGTCCTAATCCCATAAATCTAATTGACCAGCCCCGCCGGCTTTTGGGTTAGCCGGTCAGCATACAGCGTCTCCCTTCCCACCTTACCCCCTTCTCTCTCCTCGGCACATTAAATGCGACAGCAGCGTTTTTCCCTCTCTCTCTCTTTCTACCTCTTTTAACGACATAAATTAGAACTTTTGCAGGAGAGCAAAGAGAACACGCCGAAATGAAAACAATCTAGATATGCAACACACACACACACAGACAACTATGTTGTTGTTGTAGCTGTCTTGTCCTGCAGCAACAGACAACAACAAGAACAGCAGCAGCACTAGCAGAATAGTTTGCTGCACTTTATTGTTGGCTACCTGTCAAGGCAGGCAGAAAAAAACTTTAAATTTGCCATAAAAAACTTTTGAACTCTTGCTTTGCCAAATGGGCGTGGCCGTGCTGGGTCAACTGCAGCAACAACAACAGCAGCAACAACAACAGCGAGAGAGAACAGTCAACGTCCATTACCCGGATTGATGATGCTATTGTGTGAAAACACCCGAAGCGCCGCTGCCGTCCGCCATCTGAAGTGTGTCAATGCGGGCCTGGACAACACTGGGAGGGGGAAGGAGATGTCAAATGACAATGGCTGAGTGCAAAAGAAAATGAGCTGGAAAAACTATCAACTGAGGCGAGACATTGATTAAAATGATGCTAAAAACTATAGGAAACTTGAATTGATGACTCTGCAGTAGATATTAAAAAAGAAATAGCCAAAAAACGGCAGTTGAATGCACAAAGCTGTCGTGGTTTCTTCCTGTACTTCTTCCACAAGAAACAATGATTAAAATGATGCTAAAAACTTAAGGAAAAGGTTACTAATTTAATTTGAAAAGAATTTTTATAAATTAGCCAAAAAAGGGCCAAGTTGCCAGTACTGGCTAGCTGCTGATACAGGCAACTCTGCGTGAAGTTGCCTGTCCCTCTTTCTTCTTGACTTTTATTAAAAAGAAGCTAAAAACTAAAGGAATCTTCAATTATGATGATGCAATAAAATTAAGTTGAGAAAATAGCTAAAAAAGTAGCCAAAGAACGGACAAATAGACAGCAACAGCTGCGATTTCCCCAAGAAATTTTGTCCAATCTTTCCTAGATACCCAGTAAATCTTAAATTGAAACCTTTTTAATACAATCTAAAGAAACTTCTATAAAGTAGCCAAATAAAAGCTAACCTGCCAGCACTGACCAACTCCTTATGCGAGCCACACTGTGTGCTTGTTGTCTTCCCTTCTTCTTTCTTCTTTCTTGACTTTCCACGCACTTTCAATTTTTCTTATCAATAAAACCGCTGCTACAGTCGCTCCACCGCTGCCTCTGCTGGCGTCGCTGTTGCTGCTGCTTTGCTGCTCTGCTCTCATGTTCATTGTGTTGTAAGTGGGCGACGACGACGACGCGTCGTCAAAAGCTGCAGACACACAAAAGCAGTTCGACAATTGAATTTTCTACTTTTTGCTGCTTCGGCTACTTTTTCACTATTTAGCAGTTGTTATTGTCCCCCCTCCCCTTCTCTGTACGACGCCTTTGCATTTGCAGTAATTTTGCCCATTTGCCTTTGTGAATCTTTGTGCTTTGTACGCGCAAAATGAAAATAATACGGAACAAGTAGAAGAAAAAATCGTAAAAAAAAACGCACATAAAGCAGAGATCTCTCAACAAGTTTGCCGTTAGTGGAGGAGAGTTAAGCAGATTTACCGTTTTTGCAATGATTTGCGTGGCAAAAGAGAAGGGAGGAGAAGAGGGATCAGAAGAGGAGGCATAATTGGCAACTGCTGCCACTCGAATGAACTTCATGGCGCACTTTGCTTTGAACTCCAAAAAGGGTTAAGGCAGGCAAAAGAAGAGAAGGGGGCGGGGAGGGGGAGAACAGGGAGGTAGGGACAGAACTAGATAAGACTAACAAACAGAGGGAAAAGTGCCGCCGATAAAACGAAGAAGAGTAAACAAAATCTGTTGACAGGCACAGCAACAAAAACAAACTTTGAAGTTGTTATTGTTGTAGAGCGAATGTGTTAATGAAAAATAATGTCAAAAAAGAGGAGTAGGAAGAAGGATAGGGGGCGAAGGGGCAGCCGATAAGCTACAAAAATAGTGTAAATGTGGCTTGAACTTCAAACGATGCTGCTCTGCACAGTGGGATAATAAACAGAGGCACAAAAGGTAAATAAATAAATGCGGCAAACGAGAAAAGCCCCAAAATAGAACAACAAATTGAAGCCAAAGAGAGAGAGAGAGAGAGCGGGAGAGTGACCAAAGGCAGAGCAACAAGGGAGAGAGAGAACTGAATGAGCCTGCACAGCAGCAACAGCAGCTGCACATACTCCTTCTTGCTCTGCCGCGTGCGCAGACGTCGACGACGACAGCGACGGCGACGCCGACGACAGCTGGTTGCCTGACTGGTTTGGGTCCTCAGCTAAATTACAGACAATTACAAGCAGCAGCAGCAACAACAACAAGCAAGCAATGCTCTTTGACTTTTTAAGAACAACAACAACATGGGAGCAATAAAAATGGATTTGCTTTTTATCAGCAGCAGCAACAGCAGCGCAAATAGAAAATGCAGCGGGAGAGCAGCGATGCTTTCTCGCTCTCTTCCTGTCTTTCTCTCAGCATGAACTTACACTAGTTTTGTTGTTGTTTTTATTTTTATGTTTAGTTATTTGCCTGAGATGCGTTCATTGGCTTTTTAACGGTACTTCTCGCTGTAATCGCCGAGTCAGCGTCAGCCAATGATGCATTTTCTGTGTGTGCCACTTTTCGAACGATGCGTTGGCCACACTTGTCAAGGAGGAGGAGGAGGAGGATGCAGTATGCAAAGGAGTAAACAAGTTTTGCAGGGTGGCAACACTTACCTATTTTTAATTAGACGAAATAATCTCGAACTTCTTTCGGGGCAGCTAAGCCGCTAAACCCGACAGCGCATTTACAGTTACAGCCTCCGCAGTCGCAGTTAACGTCACAGTCGCCGTCGCACTGTTGTTTTTGTTGCTTTTGTATTTCACGGTCGTTACTGTTGGCAAAAAATAAACAACAACAACTGAATGGAGTAAATAATTTTCTGAATTTTTAGTTCCGCGTTTGTCGAATCTCTGCGCTAATTGGAAGAAGAAGGCGCAGGCAGAGAGAGAGAGAAAGATAGAAAACTATAATTAAACACGTTCGCGACGGGGGAAAAGAAGGAGGCGAAGGCAAACAGCGGAAAAATATCCTGCGGGCACATTGAAAAGGGAAATAGAAAAAGAAATAAAAAAGGAAGGCAACACATAAAGTAACAGAAAGTTTCAACGTGAGGCGTTGGTCGCGGCAGAGACGGCGGGGGCGGAAGCAGCGATGTCTGCCGCAGTCGGTAAAATTCCAAAGAGACAGTTAGAGAGAGAGAGAGGGATGGAGTGGGGGAGGGAGTTACAGCAAGTGAGAGAGAGAGAAAGAGAGTTAGTGGAGATAGTGGAGCTGCGCAGGATATATTCCGAGGCGGTTATCATTTATCTTTATTTTTATTTATTTTAATTAATTTCTTTCATTTCATTTCTTTTTGTTACTCCGCTTTGACACTTTATTTTTCAGTTTTCCCACTTCTTTTTCGCTGTTGGCCTCTGTTCATGTGTGTGCGCTGCTTCGTTTCGCATGTATGCGTGTGTGTGTGTGTTGGTGTGTCTGTGTTTGTTGCTCTGTTTGTGTTTCCACTGCAACTCCGCCGTCGACGTCGACGTCGTTTTTACTTGCTGTTTGCTTTGCTTGGAAACTGAAACTTCTTTCTCTCTTACACACATACACTTGCACACACACACACGCACGCGTAGGCATACAAATAGAACGCCACAAACACAATTAAAACTTACGCGTTGCTTCGCGTCGGCTTTGTGCCCAACTAAATTGGTTTTAATGTAATTTGCACTTCCGATTTCAATTTCATTTATTTGTCTCCGCTTTAGTTTTGTTTTTAATTCTTATTTTCACCGACAAGACAACGGGACAAGACACCGACGACCGACAAAGCACCGCGCACTAAAAATCCGTCCAACTCCTACAACGGTTTTTTTTCGACTAACCGAGTCGGCTCTCCCTCTCTGGCGAAAACAACAACACAATTGGTGGAAAGAGAGAAAGAGAGCGAGCTAGTGTGACCAGAATTTACTCAAATTGGAATCCAATATACTAAAAAAATACCAAAGTTATTTTGATTACAATTGCTTAAGTACCGCATGATAAAGTAATTAAAATACACTTAATGAATTATTTAAATATAAACCAATCAAATGTTTTCAAATAATTAAAGGTATATTAATAAAAATACAAGATTGCCAATTGGCATTTTATCATTTTACAACCATGTGGCAACTCTGGTTCACGCTTTGGCAACTCTGCACACACGTAGTTGCCGTACAGTGAGTTTATCACATATCACATCATTTTGCGGTGCGCGGCGGTGTTTCTTCTGCTCTTGGTGAACTCGAGTGAAATTAAATCGCGCGGCCGTTAAACTAAATATTAATTTAGTTTTGTTGCTGGCAAATCAATCATACCAAAGCCGGCAACAAATTTCCCTTAATTAAGAGAAGTCGGCCAACTCAGCAACAGCACAAAATGCAGTCTCATAGCAAAAAGCGCGTTTGCTATTATTACGACAGTAAGTACTAACTAATTAGGATAAAATATCATTTAAAACGTAGATTAATGCATTTTGCATTAACTTTATTCATTCTGGTATTTGCTATGTACGCCGGGTAACTGCGGCCGTGTCCAATCGACACTTCTGACAGCATTTTTGCAAATTTCAATTTTTACATCGACTGTACCAGCATTTTGCCGCACAGCACACTTTTTTCCAACGACCGCAACGCATGCGACTCTGTGGTAGTGTGTACGTGTATGTACCTGTGTGTGCCTTTGTTTTGCGTATAGCGAAAGTGCTGTGACGGTCGTAAGCGACAAAGTGCTCTCTGAGCAAAGATGCCTCGCACACTGTGGCGATAAATTTTTTATTTTACATAGCGTGGTCACAAATTTCTTGAAGTTTTTGCGCTTTTGTTTATGCACAATTAAACAATGTTTTGCATATTTTTTCTTACCCAGGCGACATTGGCAACTACTACTATGGCCAGGGACATCCGATGAAGCCACACCGCATACGCATGACCCACAATCTGTTGCTCAACTACGGGCTTTATCGCAAAATGGAAATTTACGTAAGTCTAGAACCGGTTAAACAATTAACTAATTGTCAACTAATACACACACTCACAGCGACCGCACAAAGCCACTGCCGATGAGATGACCAAGTTCCACTCGGATGAGTATGTGAGATTCCTGCGCTCCATACGTCCGGACAACATGACAGAGTATAACAAACAGATGCAGCGCTTCAATGTGGGAGAAGACTGCCCCGTGTTCGATGGACTCTACGAGTTCTGTCAGCTCTCCGCCGGCGGTTCTGTGGCCGCTGCTGTCAAGCTGAACAAACAGGCCTCAGAGATCTGCATCAATTGGGGCGGCGGCTTGCATCATGCCAAGAAATCGGAGGCATCTGGTTTCTGTTATGTCAACGACATTGTGCTGGGTATTCTGGAGTTGCTGAAGTATCATCAGCGTGTGCTGTATATCGATATCGATGTGCATCATGGAGATGGCGTGGAGGAGGCCTTCTACACCACAGATCGCGTGATGACAGTCAGCTTCCACAAGTATGGAGAGTATTTCCCTGGCACAGGAGATCTTCGCGACATTGGCGCCGGCAAGGGCAAGTACTATGCCGTCAATATACCCCTTAGGGATGGCATGGACGATGACGCATACGAGAGCATCTTTGTGCCGATTATCTCAAAGGTTATGGAGACTTTCCAGCCAGCGGCGGTGGTGCTGCAATGTGGCGCTGATTCGTTGACTGGAGATCGTCTGGGATGCTTCAATCTGACGGTCAAAGGTCACGGCAAGTGTGTGGAGTTTGTAAAGAAATACAATCTGCCCTTCCTCATGGTCGGTGGCGGTGGCTACACCATACGCAATGTCTCCCGCTGTTGGACCTACGAAACCTCAGTCGCTCTGGCCGTGGATATTGCCAATGAACTGCCCTACAATGATTATTTCGAATACTTTGGCCCCGATTTCAAGCTGCACATCAGTCCGAGTAACATGACCAATCAGAATACCTCGGAGTATCTGGAGAAGATCAAGAATCGTTTGTTCGAGAACCTTCGCATGTTGCCACATGCCCCAGGGGTGCAGATACAGGCTATACCCGAGGATGCCATCAACGATGAGTCTGAGGATGATGATAAGGTCGACAAGGATGAACGTTTGCCACAGAGCGATAAGGATAAGCGCATTGTGCCGGAGAATGAGTACTCTGACTCGGAAGATGAAGGCGAAGGCGGTCGACGCGACAATCGCAACTACAAGGGCCAACGCAAGAGGCCCAGGTTGGATAAGGACACCAGCATCACGAATTCCAGCAACAAGACTTCCTCTGAGACTTCCAGCGACATTAAGGATGAGAAGGAGAAGGGTGAGTAGGCATTGGTCTGCCTCATGAGGTGCCCCAACTAATCAGTTCTTTCTCTCCCCTCCTCAGCTGAAGCCGCAGATGGCGATGACACGCCGGCGGCGAATAGCAACAGCAACAACAGCGGCGGTAGCAACAGCAAAGGCAACAACGACAACGATGCCAGTGCGCCAGCTGGCGGCGCTGCAGCCAGCAAGGGCGCCAAGGAGAACAACATATGACGTGGCGGCCGCAATTGGTTATAGAAACCAATTAAGCGACCGCCCAAATACAAGCCGCCGGATTTTACTTAGTCCCCCTCATATCCCATACCCTCTACACACACGCACACACACACCAATACACCACACACTCACCACAGCATACATACATTCTGTTCTAGGCCAGTGCAACCTGTAGGCTAAGTAACTCCCACTCAAGTCATCCTCATCATTATCATCTTCATTCCTTCCTGGAACTGGTCTAGAAACTCATCGTAAAGTAAACTAAAAATACAATTTATTGTAAGGCAAATTTTGATCAATGTGAAATGTGTATTTCGTGTTTAAGCTAAGCAACAGATACAGTTACAGTTAAAAGAAAGATACACTGAGAGAACAGATTAGAGAAACAGCAACAGAAACAGCTGCAACTGCTGCTGCTGCTGCTGCTGTAGAAACAGTTGCAGTTGCAGATACAGATAAAGATACTTACTGCTAACTAATTTTTAACCAATAAACCATTTTTAAAATATTGCCGTGTAAAGAAATGATTGTGTGTTATTTATAAATATAGTTATATATGTATGTATGTTTATTTATATATATTATATAATAATGTGGGTACATATGCAAGCATATTTAACTTAGCAGTCGACGAACAGATGATGATGACATCTGTATTTTGGCTGCAAATAGAATAATATTCATCGGCACTCTCCATGAATCAACCAGCATCAACAGCGATATATAAATAATGAGTCGTATTTTGTAGAGAGTGATATCTATCGATACTAAGTGGTGTCCATCGATTTTCTGATAGTTTTATATGATTCCGTCGTTTCTAAAGTCATAATTCCATTGATTATTATCTTATTTCAAATACAAAAGGCAGTAAGATCATAATCTTTAATCTCGCGAGTTCAAATTTTGGATGATTTTACTTTTCAAAGTCTGGTCACACTAGTCATTTCTGCTTATAATTTGTATTCAAAGTCGGAACTTATCGGAGGCTATATCTTCTAAGCTAAGCTAAATATCAAAATTATTTACTTAACATTTTCGTCTCATCTCAACAAGTTTTATAAGGACCAAACGTCAGATTCTGGTACCTTGGAAACTGCAATCCTTCCGTGTCAATAAGTTGTTCCTTTTCAATGTTATAAAAGTTCTTATCGATGGTTACATATATCGACGGTAATTATCTTTAGATTATCGTTTGGCGATCGTTCTATTATCGTCGTGTCTTTGAGACGATTACAAAGTTTGTATTGTATTGTGTAAAAAAAGGATTGAAAGAATGTTCAATATATGTATATAAAGTTTTAAGCTTAAATACCCTATGGAACAATTATCCGACATTATTGTGTTTTATGGCTGGCTGATTAATCTTTGTATATCAATCAAAATGGTAAGCAATAGAAAACTCAGTATAGCACTCAATACATCGCCCGCAAAGGCAAGTACTTACATACATCATAATAAAATAATATAGGATGAACTTTTAAATATTGTTGTATATTTATATTTATTTATCAATATTAACTAACTTTATTTTGGGCTCTCTTAAGGAACTTGCAACAATTTGTTCAACAATTAAGCTAACTATAAATTGAGAGACTAGCTGGGATCATCTTTGAGTTGGGGGACACACTCTTTGTGACTAGACTGCATGGGGCGTGGCAGGTGGGCGTGGGGGGAGGGCAGACTGTAGACTGGGCCGCTAATCCAGCGATAATATCGACTCGATGCTGTTGCGATTGCTGCGCGGCTGCAGTCTCGGTCCGCCCAAGTAACTAATTGGATTCGCAAACTGGCGCTGCTGCAGTGCATTCTCCAGATAAACGGGCGGGGGTTGGCGTCGTAGTTTGCAAAGCAAAGCCGGCTGGGGTGGTGGGGGCGCCTCCATGTTGCACGCTGTTGCTGCTGCTGTTGTCGCATTGGCATTTGCGGCGCTGACATCAAAGGGATGCTCGGTGTCATCGTGTGCTTTGTGGCGGGATTTGCCTCGTTGCGGCGGCGTTGGCTGCGATAGATTGAGCAGGACATGGAATGGCAGGCGGGCAGGGGGAGGTAGTTTTGGGTTTAGGGCGGGGCAGCGGGTCCGTGGTTGGTTTGAGTTTGGATGCAAGAGGATTTAGATCAAATAATTTAGGGTTTAATTCTATTTGGCTATGTCCAAGTGTTGGCAGTATGGAATGGATACGTGGGTCAGGTGTGTGTTGGTGTGTGTGTGTTTATTTTGCGCACGTGTTTGTGTGTGTGTGTGGGTTGGGTGTGAGAGAGATAAAGTTTTATAATTATTCGCAAGTTTTACAAAATGCACATTTTGCTGGACGGGATAAAGGGGCCTGAAGAGGTGAAGGGGCACAAAAAGATGATAAATGTATATTTGATGGAAGCTTGTAAAGCAAATACCCTGTAGAGGGGTGTGAGAGTAGATGAGGGGGTAGACTATGTCTATAGTAGTTTGTATAGGGTATCTTAGAGTTGAGCAGGGTGAATGTGTTGTGAATTTGTTAGTAGCATGTAAAGTAGATACACTGTAAATGAGTATTAGAGCAGATGATTATGTGAAACTTGTGGTGCTGCTTCATGCAGGGTATGTGCTTGTCGATCAACAGGTTGAAAGTGTTGTGAAACATTTAGTGTAAATATCCTGTAAACGAGAAATGGAGTAGAAACAGCAGATTTACATGTAAACTAAGGCCCCAACACACCGTACAGGGTAGCTGCCAGTCGTTCAAAGTGCAAAATGCAAGATTCAATGCAAATACCCTGTAAGCCAAAAGCTCTTAGTGCAGACTAGGCAACTTCTAGCAATTTTGACTGTCTACAGAGTAACTGTTAGTCAAGCATAATAAAACTTTTCGCAACTTGTTTCGTATATTTCAACACCTGTCGTGATTTTGCACTTTTTGATGTAATAGAAATGCCAGCATGGTCATGCACGTGCTTGTGTGTGCATGTTTCTGCTTGTTTGTGCATGTGTATGCATGTTTGTGCATGTGTATGCAGGACTGTGCCCGTGTGTACATGTTGTCCTCGGACCAAAATCCACTTTGCTGCACATTAAACTTGCCCCACAACTCGTGGAGCTTTGGCAGTGGCAGTGGCAGCAACAGCGGAGGCAGCAACAATGGCGCAGCATCCGCAGCACCTTTATGACCCGCTGCACGCTGCTCTACTGGCGGCAGGTGCGACAGCGCCGCCAGCCACTTCACAGCTCGCCACACACACCCAGGCATACACACACCCACAGAGGCACACACATCCAGCGAGAGCCTCCAGCAGCAGCATCAGCATTTACAACTTGCAGCGCACAATCAACTACAACAAAAGCTGGCCCCGCCTGCCTTTCCCTCTGCGACTTCCTGACCCCGAAAACCTTCTACAGCCAAGTGCAAATGTGCAACAACAACAACACATTTGCATGCAGCGAGAAGAAAAGAGTCGAGAGAAGAAAGGCGCCTGATCGTCTAAGGAAACTTGCGATATATCTCTATGTAGCATGACTGATAAGAGCGCACACAACAGGCACTAATTGAAATTGGATATATACACTATATATACACTGTATATATACTATATACATAGTAGGTATAGTAACTGCTTCTATAGCGCTGGTAAATGGAAAACTGTTCGCTCGCTAACGTCTTGTTCATTTGCAATATTTGTTTGCCAGCAGAGCCAACAACAATGGCAAATTTCAAGTTATATACACCCTTCCCCCTCTCTCCACCCCCCACTCTGTCTCTTGCATAACCTTTCGCCTTTTGTTGATTGCTGAGCTACACATTTAAAATGTTATTTTTCACGTCGCTTTTCACAGTTTTCCATTTGCTGCAAATCATTTTAGCCTGCATCGTTTTTTTATTGTTCTGCGTGCTGCAAGGTTGCAAGCAGCACAAACTTGCACTTTCACGCATACCAAGACAATGGCACACTTCTTTAGCAGTGTGTGTGTGTGTGCCTCTGTATTTGTTTATGTTAGCGCTGTTGCTTTGGCGGCCATATTAACATTGAGCGCATAGTTCTTGAATTTTTCATTGCATACTGCGCGGCGCCGAGCAGAAAGGGCAGCGCAAGAGAGAGAAGGAGAGAGAAGAAGTTAAGCTGCACTGGAGCATGGTCAGGGGGTCAGAGGGGAGCGGGGAGAGGGGGAAGAGCTGGCTCTCCTGGGATGTTTGCATGCATTTCGAATACTTTGTGCCAGTCATCATTTGCTGCCGACTGCCGAGCGGCATATTGCAATTTATTACCCACCTGACATCAACAATACCCACACACACACACTGACATACACTCTCACATACTGACATACCATCTCACACACTGACACACATTCTCACACACACTTGAATGTATTTATTACACATGTTTTACATTGTACACGCACAAGTTTGTTGCTGCTCTCGCTGCCGTTGGTCAACAAGCAAATGCTTTGTTAACCATTATGGGCCATGTTTTAATGTGCCAACAACAAGAGAGCAACAACAGCAGCAGCAACAACGACAGCCAGCAACAATAACTTTTCGCATTTAATCAGGAGCAAGCGAGACAGCAACAGCGAGAGTGAAGAAAAAGTTTTGTGTTTTTATTTCAACTTTTTTTTTCCAACACGGAAATTAATAACAAATTGCTTTAAGCCAGCGTGACGATTATACAGCAGGGGAGGGGAAGGGGGCGGAGGCTGCTTGCCTACTGGGCGTGGCGCCTTTGAGTAGCGCAGGCAGCAGCAAAAACTTTTGCCTTCTCTCCACAATAAACACTTCATTGCGCACTTGAGTTAATTTGTCAAGAAGTCTCGGGCGCATATGTTCGAAATTATTGAAAAAGTTTCAAGTATTTCAAGACGACAACGACGGACGGAGGATGCAGGACGGCGGCGTTGATGTCCTTGATGGCTTTTCATTAAGTCCGGAACAAGCTGGAGCTGCTTGAGCAGAGCGTGGGTCAACCTCGGCCCACTCAGCGTTGTAATTGTTGTAAAGCATGAATAATGCATCCTGCAAAAAGTTTTATTAAAATGCACAAAGCCGCAGCCGAAAAAAAGAGGAAAGGACGAAAGTAGCTATGATTTTTGGAGCAGTCTCATGGGGTATACCCTGGGAAAGTTATACAATTAATAAAGATAACTACTGCGAACTCTTAGCAAAGAGAATATAAAGGAGAAGCAGCTGGAGAAGAAATGCAGCAAAGGTAGTGGCAAATTTGTGGTTAAACGAAAGAGAAACGAGTTATCTGCAGAGAAAACTTTCTTGAGCGGACACTGAGGAAACATATTTGTTCGATTAAGGGCAGTGTGAGATAAAAGAAAAAGCAGAAGGCGCTGAAGAACATCAGCAGCAAAGTATGATCGACATTTGCGTATAATAGAACGAGAAAAGTGTTATATGTAATAAAACTCTCTTAGCCGGACACTTAGTGAAGAAGTGTTGAAAAGGGAATGATAAAGAAGAAGCTAGAGAATATTATCAGCATAGCTAAAGCAAGAGAAAAGAGTAAAATATGTTGAAACTCTCTTGGCCGGACACTCAGTTAACGTCTTTGACCGGCCTAGAGAAGTGTTCGCCCAAGAACACCAAAATTGATTGACAACACACATCTAAGTTGTATAAAAAGAGTTTACTTCAAAGGTGGACTACTTAAAAGGTTTGTCCGCTGAAGAGAGGTGATAGAGAAGAAGCTAGAGATGATTATCAGCATAGGTAAAGCAAGAGAAAACTTAAAAGGTTTGTCCGCTGACGAGAGGTGTCCGCTATGGGAGTTGTTCCTTCAGGCAAATTACTCTGTACCAATTTTATTATATCTCTCATCCCTAAACGAAACTCCCATTTAAAAAAACGACATTTTTATTTGTTGCTTCTAAACCAAATTTGTATATACCCTGCAGACCAACAGCCAATTGTGCTCGGCAGTGCCCGCATGGCTTTACCATTGGCCTGTCGTTTAAAAATTGTTCAATTCAAATTTCAAAAACTTCAAAAAATTCTCATTCAAAATGGAAACTGGAAATGCTTTCAGCTCTCATCATATCCCGTACGTAATTAAGCTAATGCACTTTGCTGCCACTGCTGCTGGTCAGTGCAAACAGGGGAATATGCTCGTCTGTCTTGCCACACTGTGCACACTGCACACGCTTCTCCCTTGTGCCTTCGCCCTGTGCATCATCTTCTTTGCCTTGCCTTGCCTCGTTTCTTTCTCTCTCTTTCTTTTCTCTCTTCTGTTCAATAAACTGTAATTCGTGCCACTTGTGTGTGCATTCATTTGTCGCACACGCACACACACACGGGCACACGCACTGCACATATTGTACTTGGCATACATGGCGTATGAGTGACATTTAATTAAAATTTATGTAGTCTGAAAGGCAAAAAAAAGGAAAAGAGAGGAAGAGCTTCTACACATTGCGACGTCGTTGGTAAGCATCTTTTGGTCTTGTGGTTGTTGTAGTTACTGCTGCAGCTGCATTTACTGTTGTTGTTGCTGTTCTTGTAATTCTAGTTGTTGTTGTTGTACAGTTACAGTGCCTGTTCAAATTTATGCAGCGCGCCATTTTGTTTGAGTTTTATTAAACGCTGGCAGTTGTAACCTCCGCCTGGTAATCATGTGTAAATTTGTTTTTACACAGGTCGACCTGGAGTTCCCACTCCCACTCCCCCTTTACTCTGCCTGCCACAACCAGACATGCCACACAGCATTCTAGTGCCTTCTAGTGCATTGTCAGTGTTGGCAAATTTTCTAATATTTAAATGGGAAAATGGAAAACTGTGTGCTTAGTGCACACTCGACACACACACACACACACACACACCAAGATAATGAATGTGCCGTTGCATAATTAGAGCTGTAACTGAAGTGAGGTAAGGTTGCTATTAGTTGTAGATAAGCTTTATAAGTTGTAGATTAGTTGTAGAGAATTTTCAGTTTTCTTTTTAAAAAAAATATATTTCATTAAAAATTAAATGTAAAATTAACAATCTAGAAATGTAAATAAATGAATGAATGAAGTTGCGTTAGGTGGCGATTAGTTGTAGAAAAGCATAAGAAGGTTTCCTTGTTAAATCTTTTATTTATAAATTAAATATACAATTTATAATCTAGAAATATCACTTAAGCTGTTCTGTCGTGAGGTTCTTTCTCTGCTTTCCTTTGCTTTTCATCTCTTGTTGCTTTATTTTTCTTTCCTTTGTTCACTAAGTGAGGTTATGTTGCGTTTAGTTGTAGATAAGCTTCAGACAATTTCAGTTTTTCTTTTAAGGTTTATTATTTAGTTATTATATAAAAATGTACAATCTACCAATATCACTTTAGCTGTTCCTCTGCAGGTTCTTTCTCTGCTTTTTTCTTAAGCTGTTTTATCATCTATGTCAAGGAGAACCTTCGTTGTTTCTTGTTTCTCTCTCTTGTTTTATACCTCCACTGTCTTCTCTCATCTTCTTTAAATTGCTTATGGCTTAAGCTGTCTTCATGTAATTTCTTTTCTATATCACGTTGACTGTTCTTCTGCTTTCTGCTCATCACTTTGGCTGTTCGTCTTCCTTCTTTGATATTTTCTATGGTTTCTTCTTCGTCCTCTTAGCACACTCTCTTGGCCACCTTGCCCTGTTTCTTGGCCTGCAGATAAGCTTGAATGGCCATCTTTCGGTAGTGCAAATGTCGCTGCAGATTCTTCTTGAAGAGCGTCTCCCGGGCCAAGATCTCTAGGTCCTCATAGCTGCAGGCGCTAATGTTCTTCTTGGTGCGTGCAATCAGCTCGCTGGTCAACTGAATCTTAGTAATGGAAGTGCGTGCTGTGTTCGCCTTGCGGCTACGCAGCTCCTTACGATGCAAGTAGAGTGCATAGGCAGTGGTGGGAGAAACTGGCGATGAGCTGGGCGTGGTCTGCTTTGCAGCAGACTGCTGCTCCACCGACTGTTGATGCTGCACCGAGTGCTGCTGCTGCCCCTGCTCCGACTGCTGCTGCTGCTGCTTGGACTGAAGTTCTTGTGGGTTGCACATCTCGATTGCGTTTGATGCTGTTCTGTGATCTGCACCGAGATTATATACACAAAATTCTACTCAATTTCGACCTGCCTGCGGTCATTCATGAGACGCAGCGCTGCCCGTCGCGACGCAGCGGATGCAGAGGACGCAGGTCAACGCGGTTTGTTCGTTTGTTCGCTCGGGTCACTTCGCTTTTTGGGTTGTTACCGAGAAGCGAATCATTTGCATTTTTTATGGCCTGCCTGTCGAAGGCAGCGTCACACAGCGTGTGTGGATTAAGAAAAAACTAATCCCATTCATTACCTAAACAGTATCGTAAAGTTGTCAACAAGGCCAGCAAAAGTGGCAAGGATGCGAGGCAAGGCAAGCAGAGGCAACCCGAGGCAAGCCAATGCATGTCCCGACGCAGTCTCTCACACGCTAATCCCCTTGCATACGTAACCGGATTAAGCCCGACGAGCTGTTTTTGGGTCAAGTGAGAACAGGAGTTCTCGGACATGTTGCGGCACGTTGTCGGGTCGTTCCTCATGTTGCTGCTGCTGCACGTTGCTGCTGCATGCTGCATATCATTTGCGCATCGTTGTTGGCTAATCCTTTTTACCTTTTTTTGTGTCTTGCTTGCAATTAACACCATAATGAACCCGACAGCTGATCACCCTTTTTCTTTTTTTCGGGAATTCCGCGAGTTGCGGCCATGTTGCATTTTGTGTTGACCTGAATTGTGCACGGCTTAGCCAAATATTTGGGATTTAGTCGAGGCACTTTGTAGTTTGGCTTAAGTTTTGGGAGGCGAACAACTTCAATGAATATCACAAAGAGGGATTCTAATTAAGAAAGTGGGAAAATTTGTATTAAGATGAAGCCAGAGATGGGGTAATTGAAGAGGAACTTAGTTGAAGGCAGCGCAGAGGAACAGCTTTGCGTCTAATATAATGACTATAGAGTCATAGAAATTAATACCATAGACTTGCATTCTCTTTACTCTACTTATGCGAATTATGTTGTTTACAGTGTTCATTAATCTACTAATACTATAATTGCTACTTGAACTAGTACTAGTACAATTTGAACAGCTACTATCGTACTGTATTTCTACTGTAACATCTGCAATTACTAATATTAGTACTCTACCATGACTTTTAGTGCCTCTACTACTACTACTTGTACTCATTACTATTATTTAAACCAAAGTAGATACTTTTAATACTCTTGCTTGCACTAATGTTGCTACTACTACTATCGCTTCCACTACCATGGCTACTAGTGTGACTATTGCTACTACTACGACTATGGCTACTTCTACTTCTATTAGGGTGTCAAATATCTCCCTTCCGCTTTTTTGCTCTTTATTCAATGCTTTATAAAAAGTGATACAGTGATCGGATTTAGTTCAAATATGCGCCGTTTTGTTCGATAATCTGTTTCCATCTAGACGGCAACTTCATAATACCTCCCTCGTAGAAGCCCCCCTCCTTATTTGCGAAGAACTCGGACAGCCACTTTTCACATGCCTCTTTTGAGTTCAACTTTACACCACCAAGGGCATTCGCCATGGACAGGAACAGGTGGTAATCAGTTGGCGCTATGTCCGGGCTATATGGTGGATGCGATAAAACCTCCCATCCGAGCTCCCGTAGCTTCTGACGAGTCATCAACGAAGTGTGTGGTCTGGCGTTGTCCTGGTGGAACACTACACCCTTCCTGTTGGCCAATTCTGGACGCTTCTGGTCGATCGCCTGCTTCAAGCGGTCCAGTTGTTCGCAGTAGATGGTAGAATTAAGCGTCTGGCCATATGGGAGCAGCTCATAGTGGATGATTCCCTTCCAATCCCACCAAACACACAGCAAAACCTTCCTGGCGGTCAATCCCGGCTTGGCCACTGTTTGGGACGATTCACCGGCCTTCGACCACGACCGTTTTCGCTTGATATTGTCGTATGTGATCCATTTTTCGTCGCCAGTCACCATCCGCTTCAAGAATGGGTCGAGTTCGTTCCGTTTCAGCAGCATATCGCAGGCGTTGATTCGGTCCAGAAGGTTTTTTGCGTCAAATCATGCGGCACCCAAACATCAAGCTTTTTTTGTATCCAGCCTTCTGCAGATGGTTTAAAATGGTTTGGTGACTAACTCCCATCTCCTGGGCGATGTCACGAGATGCCACATGCCGGTTTAACTCGATGTATTCCATGATTTGATCGGTATTTGTCGGCGGAAGGGAGATATTTGACAACCTTTTATTATTCCGAAGGCAAATATTAAAACTATTGCTAGTACTACTACTACTATACCTACCACTGGTAATACTACTAATCCTGCTTCAACTATTACTTCTACAATTACTAATACTCTTAATAGAATTATTACTATTAAAACTATTTCACCTACTTTACTTACCCAACAAACACTTCTACTACTTCTATTACTACTACTAACACCATTACTACTACTATTACTATTACTACTACTACTGCTACTACAAATACTACTACTACCACTACTACTACCAATATTACTACTTCTACGTCTGCTACTACGACATCTTTTACTTACCATACTGCTATCACTACTACTACTATAACTCCTTTTATCTTCTTTGTCTGGAATCTTATCTAATGACCATTTTTACTACGTCTTCATCACAGCCTTCTTACTTTCATTCCCTCCACCTCCCACTACTTTAAATCATTATATAGCCTTCAACAACTATACCTCCCACCCCCTTTCCTCTCACATTTCCCCACAACTTGCAGCAGTTACCACAACAACTTGCTCTACCCGAGCACAACTTACTTCTCACTCATGCACAACATGCAAGCTGTGCAGAAAATCCCTCTGACTTTTCAATAGACTTTCCCCACAGCTTTAAGGCCCGTCCCGGCTCGGTCGAAACGTGATACCGATCTCTCTCTAGTCGTAAACTCATTAAATTGGCTATTGCCGCATTTTTCAATAAGGCTGCTGCCGGATTCTATCTACGGCTTGTTGTGCCGCAGCCCAAGTCCGTTCAGGCCCGGCAGAGCACATTTTTGTGTTGTTCATTATGCAAGAGAGGGAAAGAGAAAGGCAGAGGGGTGTGGGGCATGGGGAACGGGGTTTTTTCGGTGTGCGAAAATCACAACATTTTAATCTCATAATCTGAATTTATGAGCAGACTCAATTTCGTTATGCTTAACGACATTTTATGCGGTTATGGCAGCTAAAGGAGACGCAGCAACACTAACCCGTTGCCAGCACACACACACAGATGCTTAAACAACACACACACACACACACTCGTACACGTACTTGTACTTGTGCTCTGCGGTTTGTTGGCACCCCCAAAATGGAAGCTACGGCAACAACATCGCTGAAACGACGAAAGTTAAGTACATCAAATAGTGCAAGAGTCTGTGTGAGTGAGAGAGTGTCTCCCCTGGTTTATATGTGTGTCTGTGTGTGTGAGCTGTGTGTGTTTGCGAGTGTATGTAAGTGGGTGCTTGAGATTTTGTATGGTCGCACAAAACACATTAGTTGAAAGTACTGACCAACAAAGCCACTAACAAGCTGTCGGTTGTCCCTCGCTCCACACATCCATACAGCGACAACCCTTACTCCCCTTACTGTACACAACCTCACGCACCCCTCACTCCCCTCATACTCCTGCCTTTCCCCCAAATACTGCCTGCATTACACGCTGTAGTGCTCTTATGTGTGTGCAAAGATTTCTCTTCTCACCCTCTCCTCACAACAGCATCATTGTTGTTCTCACTCTTGTTGTTGTCAATCTCTCTCTCGGCCTCTGTCGTTGTCAACAATTTCGCTTGAAACTTTTTTAATAAAAGCATTTAAATAAATTAATATATTCGTTGTCGTTCTCGTGATGATGATGATCAAAAACAATTTCAACTTACGTTACGTTTTCTTTCTTTATGACAATTTTTCGTAAGTTGTTCGCAAAAGAAACTTTTATTACCTTCGTATATCACACACACACAGAAACACACACACATACGCTCACACGCACAAAGGAGTCTCGTTGTTGTTGCTTACAATTCTACAGGAAGATATTATACTCGTTCTTTATAGTCTGTGTATTTTCAGTTCAACTTCAGTTGCGGATGCTACTTAGCTTAGGCTCAGAGTGTTTCTACTTAAGTTCTTAGGAGTTCTTAGCGCAATTATTTTTGTGTTATATTTTTGAGAATTATGAGAGATTGTTTAACAAGTTGTACGACTAAATAAGTATTAAAGTAATTTCTCTATTATCTCTGTATTATCTCTCTATTATGTCTACTATCTTTCCTTCTATAACTATCGTTTCATATTCTCAATACGCTTGCTGCATATTCTGTCTTTGAGTTTGTCTTTAAATCATATAAATTGCTCGACTCCTTTTCATCCCTCCCTCTTTCGCTCTTTCTTTCTCCCTCCTCCCTCTTGCTTTTGTCTTGCTTGTTGTCGACTTGTTTTCGACTTATTGTCCTGCCTAAATATTTATGCTCTCCTCCAGTTTTTTCTTTGCATATTTCGCTTTGTTTCTCTGTCTCTGTTTTTGTCAATTGCGACTCGTCGTTGTTGTCGTGGCGCGTCTATTGACGCCGTGGTAGCCATTCTGCTTGGCCGTCTTGCGGGTGGTCCCCTCCTTGCCACTTCCTCCCGGAGCATCTACATCCGTTTCCGCTACAATGGGCGGACCCCACGATACTTGTCGCCGCACAGTGGGCGCCGTTGTTGTCCCTTTGCGTCGCTTTGCTGCGCTCTGCTGTTGAAGTGTCGCCGCTCTTTGTAGCGGTTGTCTCTGCTGCTGTTGCTGCTGCACATGCTGCTGCTGCTGTGGCTGCTGAGGTTGCTGCTGCTGCTGCTGCCTTTGATTTTCATGTTGCTGCTGTCAAAGTGTGGAGATGTTTGGCAATGCATTTTATTAAAAACTTTTTCGTTTCATATTTTTCTTCTTCTCTCCTTTTTTCGTCGCTTTTGTTTCGTGTTTTTTCATATATAAAATATTCTCTTTTATGTTGTGCGTGTGTTTGTTGCAGACATTGCATATTCTTTAATTAGTTTTGTCGTTGCATGGCGTGTGGGCAGAGCTTGTTGCATGCCACGCTCTCACAGTTAGTTGGCATACGTTGGTTATGCAGAGCTTTTAATTAACATGCAGAGTTGCTCAACTGTGCGTCGAGTCTTTTGTTATTGTGCTGAGCGAAAGGTTTCGTTATATTTACAAAGAAGAAAAAAATAATCATTCGCATTTTTACGTAACTTGAGTTGAGCTTGATTTGTGTACGCCCTATAGTTGCAGTGCTTATAACTAGATTGAAAATTTTTTCATTTTCCTCAACATATATCATTTTGTCAATGGTTTTAATTGCAGATTAATTCTGCATAAATATAGAGAGGGATTTTTTAAATTAAAAGGAATTCTTAATGTTTCCATGTCAAGCCCTATGAAACCCTTTACAGCTCTTTCTTGACTATCAACCTTTACTAATAAATCATTTTAATCATTCTTTAAATATAATAGATTGGTATTGAAACATAAAAAGCCCATAAAAAGTTATTTCAAAAGATTTCCCAATAGATTAAGCAATGATAAAGCATATATACCCTATTTTCTGCTGTATAATTACAGGGTATACTAAGCAAAAACATAACCTTTGGACTCTGCTTCAATTATAATTAAAACGTTGCTTTCTATTTATGTTTAAATTGCCTTAGAAGATTTCCTCAGTCGATCTATTAACCCCATTTGTTAATTAAAAATACACCCCATAATCTGCTGTACATTTACAGGGTATACAGAGCAACATCAGCTGCTCTTCTGTACTGCTGCAATTTCAGTTAAAGCCTTTGCTTTCTATTTACGTTTAAATTTGCTTTGCCACATCGATTTTGATTTGCCTAGTTGACATTGCGCATACGCCGCGTCGTCGTCGTCGTATTCTGTTTATTTACTTTGAGTGTTTATTGAACTGCGGCTGTTGTGTTTTAATTTACACATCATTAGCTTGACTTCTTGCCTTCATTAAGATTTATAGAAAAGTTCTGCAGGCAATGCACACACACACACACAGACACACACGAGCAGAGACATGCAGCTGGTCTTGCAGTTTTTCTGTTTATTTATATAGAGTGTACGTGTGTGTGGGTGTGAGTGTACGTGTGTTTGAGTGTGTGTGTATGTGTGTGATTGTGGGTGTTTGCTGCTGTGTGTGTGTGTGTGCAGTTGAGGTTTGGTTTTTGCATTCTAAGCTCGTAATGAGTTTCACCGCAGCATTGTGGTAGCTGGCAAAGTTAAGTGCGTGCTGCGTTTGCGGCCTGGCCAAATGAACAGGGCAACAACAACAACAACAACAAAATGAACAACAACTACGGCATTGGCAAGAAAACTGGGGGAAAAGGCCAAGATCCACAAACATTTCTCGAGCAACAACAAAAAAAAACACCAAGGCGAGGCAACTCTCGGTCTGTGCAACAGCAGTTGTGGCACTTGCGTTTTTTTGCTTCTTCCACTGCTGAGCTTTTGTTTAAGCGTCAGCCAGCAGCCACCCGCAGCAGGCCTCCCCTAGCAGACGCCCCCTCTGCACCCTGCAGACCCGCACGACTGTAAGCGAAACTTTTTGATTTGAGGCAAAAAAAGAAACTTGGGTTGCACTTCAATTTCGGTTGCTTTGCAATCAGGCAGGAAGACGCAGCAGCAGCCGAGGCAGCGTCGACGCCAAACGCCGCAAGTCAAGCGGAAACGGAAGCAGGGACGTTGCCGTTGCAGCCGCCTAGACAATGCCGCACGCACATTGCCCGCACAACTTTTGCCATACCCTGCAAAGGCGAACAGGCAGAGAGAGGAAGAGTGTGTTGAACAGCCAAAAAGCAGCTAAAATTGCAGCTAAACTAAATCACTAAATACTTTTTTAATGCGTAGCGCAACTGCAGTTCGTCTATGCCCGTGACCAATGCCAACTTAAACCATGACAACGCGATGGCGACAATGCAAAGATTTGAATGCTCCAAGCTCGAAGCTCGAAGCTCGCTGAGACTGAAGATTTGCAATGCGAGATTCGTGATTCGCTGCCAAGCCAAGTTGAGGAAATTCAATTTGGCTGCAGCTTAGGTTCAACTCTGGCAAAAGTACATGCTAAGTAAGCTCAAAAGTAACATGCCTCCTCCCCTCCTCCCCTCTCTGGCAAACTTGAGAGCGTTGCGCGCGCGCTTACGATAGACACTTTTGACGCTGAAACTACATAAAAGCCAATAAGTTCAATATTTTGCTTTTACAATTTTACTCAGGAGTTGCCAGAGGGGCTGGCAGAAGGTGCCAGCGGGGAAGGGGGGAAGGGAGTAGTCTCCTGGCATTCGATTTGTGGGCAAAACTTTTTTCGGGGCGTGCCGAAAAGTCGTTGTAAAGTTTGCATGCCTTTTTCTTCACCGCGTGTTGTTGCTCAGAGAGTTCAGAGGTTTTTTTGTCTCAAGTTTTGGCCAAGGACTCTGGCTAAATAAATCATGGATATGCAACCAACTACGAATGATATGCAGGTGCTACATAAAGCCGAGGCCACTGCAAAATGATATCACATAAATAATGGTTTGGGGTTGAGGTTTCTGCTTTGACTTTGCCAATTGTTATTATTGGCCAAAGAAAACGATGTTGCTTTGTTCGAGGATTACGGATTAAGGTTACGGCAGCTTCTTTGTTGAGCAGGAGAGAGGAGTAGAGACGAGAAGGGTTTCTTTTGCCTGAGCGCATATTAATTTAGCAAATGTCTTTTGCAACAAAAGGCCAATTGCAATAAGCCACGGCAAGTGCAGTTCAATGTGGAAAGAAAGGGAGAGAGAGCAAGGCAACTTTTGTGCGCACAGTTCTTTTCTATTAAATAACAATTTAGAAACATACAAAGGAACCTACTGCCCCCCTGCCCCACTCCTTCTGGTTGCACTTGGCAACCATAATTGGCCAATATGGCGATATAAAGCCAAAAGTGGCGTCTTTAAAGCCTTTTCCTCGAACTTATTCATATTTAATAGCAAAACAAAAAGGCCATTAAATTAAATGAGGCGTAATCTGATATGAACAAAAGCTTGCTTGCTCTACTCTGCGCTACACTGTTGTGCTCCTCGATGTTATTAAAGTTCACTCTATCATTAATTAAGTAATTAATTCATTAATACATATTAAATTAAACGCGCGCCGCGATTTTATTTAACAATCTGCTTACATTGCCAGCCCACGTCGCATCACTCTCTTGGTCCTTTTTCTATTGAATCCGTTGTCAGTGTTTGAATAGGTCTATCTACCACACTGAATACCCCCTTGTGCGCCCCCTTTTTGGTGTGGGTAATTCTCAATTGATGTCGAATTTGAGCTGATTTTAATTAAGCAGTCGCATAATAAGCGCATTTGATATCAACAACAATTAAAACAACACGCATAAATACGCTGAAAACGCGTGTGATGTGCGCCAAATTAAATTGCGATTATAAAAATATATGGTGGAGGGATTGAGGATGGCATGGGTTGACGTGTAGATACCCTGGAGTGGGGGTTTAGCGTGTTACTTATTGCAAATTGAGGGAACTTGACTGATAACTTCAATTTAAATTTTTAATTCAAATTGTGTGAACTAAGCTGATCATTTCTAACTTCTAAAGTAGTAGAGAGCAGAGTAAGTTAGCTAGGTTATTAGTATTATGATATAGAATGGTCTACTTTTATATTGACTAGTAGTTACCCTATAGCGCAGACTTTGCTTATTGATTTGTCAATATAATTTCCTCAAAAGTTTCAGCATTAAAACATCAGTCCAGTCCAGAATTCTCTTCCTATACCATTTACCTTTAGACAACTTAATGCCGCAGTCTAAACTAATTCTGCTGTTCTTTAAATACCCTCTAAATATACTACCCACTCACATAGTTCCTACGCTCTACAGGGTGTCATAAATCGGTAATATTTTCATTCACATTCGCAACGCAAACAACGAAATTTTCATTCGCGCGAAGAAAACTATTTTGATTGTTGTTGCCACTTTCGTTGTTGTTGTTGTTGCCTCCCTTTTGCTATTGTTAAATGTTTAATTTTATTTGCATTGTTTTTCGGAATTTTATGTTGTTTATTTAGTGAAATTAAATTAAATGCAATTTGATTAAATTAAATGCCACAAATACGAAACTTGCTCATGCTGAAGATGATGCAAGGCATGTGTGTTATGCAATGCCACACACAATGTGGCACGTTAACTAGCCAATAAAATCACATTAGGGGCATGCAAGGTGTGGCAGAGAGAGGCAGAGAGAGAGAGAGAGAGACAAAGAGAGAGATCAGTTTATAAGCCGGCATAATCTGCTCCGATGCGATATACTTACGCTCAATTAAATAAAATGCGAGCAGATTAATTAAGACTGCAATCGGATTTGGAAAAGTGCATGCAACAACGATAACAGATTGGTTTTTGTATGCTATATATAGAGAGGGAGAGGGAGAAGAGGGAGAGAGTAAAAGAGAGGGAGAGGGAGGCAGACTAGTTATGCACTAAATCAGGCAGGCAGGCAGGCTGGCAGGCAATCAGGCACAACTTAATCAAATTCCTGTATAAAACTTTGTGTTTGTATGTAATGAAATGTGGTTGTAGTTGTTGTAGTATTGTATTTGTATTTGCTGTTTGTATGTTATTTACAATCGATAGGTGGATGTGGAAGAGAGAGAGAGAGAGAGTGAGGGAGGCAGACCTCCTCACATATTATGCAAACTCGTCTCGCTCATTGTGACGAGGGGCGCCAATTTGTTTAAATATGGTGAAAATGGCACACGGCTTACCGGTAGCGTTGCTGTTGTCGTGGACTCCACTTCATCCGGCTGTCCATTGGGCAGTGGCGGAGCACTGGCAACAGCCACTGGAGGTGTGGCAGGTGGCGCTGTTGGTGTTGCCGTTGCTGATGTGGTTGCCTCTTTGGTCTCTTTGGCAGCTGCAAAGATGGCGTTGCCTTTTTGTCAGTGGGCTTTTTATTAAGTGGGAGGAAGGAAGAAGTAGGAGAGGTAGAGCAGGGGCAGGGGTAGACGTGGAAGAAGGGGCAAGGATTGACACAGGGGTAGGGGTAGGAGCAAGGGCAGAGGCATGGGCTAAGGCAGAAGAAGTGATAAGGCAGGAGTAGAGGCTGAGTCAGAAGCAGACGGCGGCACAGGCAGTCAGGTCTAGGCAGAGCTAGGCCAGGAGTACGAGTAGTGGCAGGTGTAGGGCAGGAGTAGAGGGTATGCTGGCAGCGCTGCCTGCGCTTTTAAGTAATTTACATGACGCACCATTTGTGTCAGCGACCGCATCCGTTGTCGCTGCATCCGCGCTGAGGTTAAGCAGCTGCTCCTGCTGCTGCTGCTCCTTCTCCTTAATTTCCTTCTTCATTTCCTGCTCCGTGTGCTCTTCATGCTCCTGCTCCTGCTCCGGCTCGTCCTCCTCCTCAATGCGTGCTGCAATGTCGCCATTCTTTGTGGCAGCTGTGGGTGCATCGGGCGTCACATTGCCGTTCTTCAGTATGCCTACCAGCGGTGCACCGTTGCCTGGCTTCTTGTCCTCCTGCGGCAGCTGTCAGGGAGAGAAGGGGACAGAGAAAGGTACAGCGTAAATCTCATTGCAGCAGGCAGGCAGACACAATTATTGGATTGTTAATTCAACATGTTGCAAGTACTTACCGGCTTGTAACTATACGACAGCAACGTGCCCGTGCCTGGCTTCGTGGCCGTACCTCCTCCGGTCGTACCCCCACCCTTCACACCTGGCGACTCGTGCATTTTTGTTGCCTGCTCCTTGGACCATATTATATCCTCGTCGGTTTCGCGCTCGATGCGCTTCTTGTAGGCCAAATGGCTGCGATACACCTCGGCCAGGCAGCAGATGACAATGATGACAAACACGCTGGTCAGCGTTATGAACAGCACCTGAGTGGAGTCCTCCTTCTTGTCCACATCGTAAACGAATTTCGATATGTAGGGCACACGCTGTGGCGGCTCCTCAACCCAAGGCTCCGGAATCTGTGTGCGGCGGCAGGAAGTTGAGGACAGACAGACAGACACACAAACAGGGATCAACAAAGGCGCATTCATTAGCACAATTTGGCGCCTCGTTGCGCGCCCCTCTCCCCCCTTGGACTTACCATGCTCACATTCACCATGGGCTCCTGTGTGGGCTGCTCGCTCACATCGAATTTGGCATTGCACTGTGCACTGCGTACGCCCTGCGGATTTATAACGGTTATGTTGTCCGCACCGGACTTGGTGAACAGCATATACTCCTCGAGTGGCTTCATAATGTGCCCATTCACCTGTATATAGATGTCTGCACACACACACACAAACACACAGTGCGCAACAGTCGAGGTCAATCGGGGAATTCGCAAGGAATATTTGGTGAAATTTTCATTAGTATTGGTCATTAATTCAAATTGAAATGCAAATGTGTGGCGACTCAAGGAGGGACCTCCTTGCCCTCTACTGCCCTCTAATGCGATTATCTTGAAGTGGGAGGAAGTGGAAGAGAAAGGGAGAGAGAAAGTGGGAGTTGCTGTGCCTTGCTGTGCCCACTCGTGCATATTTTATGCCTTGCCCAAATTAGCAATAACATTTTTAATACCCCAAAGTTAACTGTGTGCTGTTGTTGTTATTGTTGTGTGTGTGTGTGATTGTGTGTGTGATTTGACTTGTGATTTTGGGTAAAAGTAGGCGTGGCCTGAGTGCACACTGCGCAGGGCAGCTAGAAAAATGCTGAGCGCAGCGGAAGATTGAGTTTATTGAGGGATTAATTAAAAGAGCTACAATATATTAATATAATCCGGCTAAGCACAGTTTACTACATAGATAATAAACTATACCTATCTCTTAATCATAATCTGTGTTAGATTTCAGTTAGGTATAGCACTACATGACAGATATTTTGCCTTCATCTTCTTGAGAATAGAATTGTACAGAACTCTTGTGAATTTATTATAAAATAATAGGCAAGGCTAGTTTAATATTCCTTCAAGCTGAGTGCAATTTCTTCAAAGTTCCACCCCCAAAACTACGCAATAAATTCGCAGTTAAATTCCTAGCTTAATCCCATTTAATATCCTATTCAAATACAAATGAAAAACTTTCAAACTTTTCAATTTCCCTCACTGATTTCTCAATATTTAAAGAGCCAGCGCCAGTTTACGCGCAGCATATTAATGCGTTCAGTTGCTCAATTGAAAACGAGCTAAGGACAAACTTTTCTAATAGCATGTACCAGTGTGCAAGGGGCAGCACATCCCTCCCCCACTCCCTCCCCCCCTCCTGCCTTGCACTATTTACGGCCATTGGCAAACTAACGCGTTTCGATGAGCGCACGCTTTAATGGGCTTCACGTTTAATAGCTCGCACACATGCGCATGTCGAAGCGAGCGTGACGTGGGCGTGTGCAATGCGGGGGCGTGGCAACCAACAGCTGTCGAGCTAGTTGAGAATTTTAATCAAACGCCTGCGGGGCCACCGCAACAACAACGAGTGCAATTTAAATATGAAGCACAGTAAATCTTAAGCGCAAAAACTGACAAAATTTATGGCATCGGCCACGGAAATTACTTTTTATGGCAGCGAATAAATTTAATTTTTGGTCAACAAAGTGCCGCAATGGCTGTGGCATTGCCCCTCTCTCCCCTCTCTCCTGCCTTCAGTCTGTCTCCCTCTGTCAGTTCATAAAGTTGCAGCAACTCGAGTGCAGCTTGATGCGCTGCCACAACAAAAGGCAACATGCTGCGATGCTCTCTCTCCTGCTTCTGCTGCTCTTTACTCTCTCCTTCCCCTCTCTCCATCCCTCTCTCCTTCCCTCTCTCTCCTCGTCTCACACTTTGACGAAACCCTGCTGAAAAAATTAATGGCCAGGCGAGCTGAAATTTATGACCCTCTGAGTCGCAGGACCCTCTCCTTCTCCTCGTCCCCTTCTACTTACTTGACAGGCAACCGCTGTAGCTCTTGAAGACAGCGAAACGCGAATCTGTCGTATTAATGCCACCGATCTGTGCACGATTAGCGCCCTCGTCCAGCGTGGTGGTCAGCACACGTGCAGCAAAGTCCGTCAGGGGCACCTGCTCGCGATCAATATAAAGCTGAGCCTGCGTGCCGTTGCGCACATAGTAAACCGAATGCCGCGCGCTGTTCAGGAAATTCCGATCGATGCGTGCGCCAACAGTCTGCCCTCGCTCGCGATCCTCCTCGAACTGCAGGTAACCATCGGAGGTAATGGCCAGCAGTAGGTAATAGCTGCGTTCGGCAGCAGTTTGCAGCAGCAACATGATGCGATTGGCACGACGCAGATCGAAGGAGGAGAAGGCCAACTGCAGACGCACATAGTCCACACTGCCCGAGCTGGGCAGCTCGAACTTGCGCTGCAGCGTCGACTCGCCACTGAAGTCGGCGCCCTTCTCCACCGAACAGAACTCGCCAAGGAAACTGGTGTGCTCACAGTCACAGGTGGACATCTGCTCGGCGAAGTGTTCCTTGCAAATGCCGCCATTCTTGCACGGCTCGGCATCGCATTTGATTTGGCAATTGGGCAGCACACCCTCCTGAGCTGTAAAGAAGAAGAAGTTGCCCCGAAATTAGTATTGAAGTCGAGTGGATAAATTGATTGGCAATGCCTTGACTGCGCCTCGCTTGGCCTTTTGCCACTTAATCGCATCACTGTCAGGTTGCAATTTCCGTGGTCGCATAAATCATACGCCCCGTAGTCGGTGCGGCCTGTTCGCCGGCATTATCGCATTGGCATTAATCTTGGCGGACACACACACACACACACAGAGAGTGGCTCAAGTGTGTGCCTATGCCAGGGCCAACAGGCTCTGCACTTAGCGGAAATTGCATGCATATTAAGTTGCAAGCAGCGGTGGCAGCCACAAAATGCAACCCGCAACAGACCAAAATGGCATTAGACCCTGCTGCTGCTGCCGAACCTGATATGGCTGCCGCAAATTGCTGTAGCTCGACGGCAGTTGCAGCAGGCAGGCAGGAAGGCAGGCAGGGAGGCAGGGAGGAAGGCAGTGAAAATTGATTTATACTCGTACTTACTGGGCGCTATATTCCTTTCATTGATTTCCGCCAAGTCGATCAACTGGGCTCCGATTTTGAGGCCGCGCACACAGCCAATGTAGCCCTCCAGTGCGGGTGCATCCACATTTGGGCGCAGCAAATTCGCCGGATCATAGCCGCCAACGTGGAACTGAAAGTACTCGGTGGGCGGTGCGGGGGGGCGGTGTGGCGATAGAACCTCTGCAAAATAAACAAAATCAAATGAGGCACATCGACGATGAGGTTGCTCTGTGGGGGTATTGAAGTGGGAGGGGGTGTATTGGTGGAAAAGGTGTGTGGGGGAGGTGTATATAGGAGAGAGGTGTGTGTGAGGAGTGTGTGAGACTGTGGGAAAGAGGTGTGTGTGGGAGAGAGGTGTGTGTGGGAGAGAGGTGTGTGTGGCTGGTGTGTGTGGAGGCAAGTAGGTATGAGGGGAGATAGTGTGGGGAATATATGTGTGTGGCTTGTGTGTGAGGAGAAAGGGAGGTGTATGGACTGTTGGGTAGAAGAGGGCGATTGCATGTGGAAGGAAAGTGTGTGCGTATGACGCTGGTTATACCCTCGCTACACCTCGTCGACGCTATTGCTTTCCTTGTCTGTCCACTCGTCTCCTTCCACTCCTGTCTCCCCGTCTCTTTTCTCTTCTATACCCCGCTAATCTATCTCTAGCTTTGTCCATAAACCCCTTCTGTCTGCCTGTCTGTTTGTCTGTTCCCCTCGGCTGTCTCTCTCTCTCTCTCTCTGTCTAACTCTGTCTCTCCTTCTGTCTGCCCGTCTCCTCGTCACTCCGCTCATATCTTTCCTAGTCTATACCCCGCTAATCTATCGCTCACGCTGTCTCTCTGTCTGTCTCCTCTTCTCACTCGCTCTTTGTCTGTCCAATCTCCCCTCGTCCATTGCCCCGCTGCTTTCTCTGGCTATATTTTGTGTGCTTGTGCGGAAATGAGCCTTCATTTGCTGTGGCGTTTTGGGTTTTGTGGGCTCGTTTCTGGTTCTGGCATTTCGAGCTTAAGTTTGTCTAATTGAAATGTTTGCAGCCCTCGCTGCGCTGGCCTTATCTATGAGCTAGCTGCATGCCAAGTGACTATCAGTCTGCCTGTCTCCCTGCCTGCCTTTCCATCTGCCTCCCTGTCTGTTCCTTTGCCTGTCTCCCTGCCTCTCCATTTGCCTCTCTGTCTGCCGCTCTTTCTGTCACCCTGCCTGTCTGTTGGTCTCTCTAACTGCCTTCTTTGTTTCTCCATGTGCCTTCTTTGTCTCTACATCTGCCTCCTTTGTCTCTCCAGCTCTGCCTGCCTGCACCTCTGCCTGTAACCCTGTCTCTCCAACTGTCTCTCTGGCTGCCCCTCTGCCTGTTTTCCTGTCTGTTTCTCCTCTCCTCTGTCCTCTGTCTCTCCATCTGCCTCCTCTGTCTCTCCAACTGCCTCTCTGCTTCTCTGTCTGTCTGCCTCTCTTGCCCGCCTGCCCGTCAGTCTGTCTATAATTCCAGTTAACGCATTTAATTACATAAGTGCTCATGTGTTATTCTGTGCAAAGTATTGACGATTTGCCATTCCACCAGCTCTCCTATACTGCCCTACACTAGCCCCACCACTCCAACTGTGGCATGCAACAGCAGCAGCGCAATTTTCTCACTGCACTCTCGATGGGTAATTATGATTGATTTTGGGTGGGTGTGTGTGTATTGGTGTGTGTGCTTGTCAGCCCAAATTGCTAGCAATTGCCGACTGCAGCATTGAGTTACGAGAGTTCTTTGATTGATTTGCCCAATTGCGAGTTTTGTGAGATTTTGGTAACTGCAATTTCGGTGCGAGTTGAGACAGGTGGGTCGAGCTGTGAGTACGTGGTAAATGTTGCACACAGAGTATTCTCGTACTTGTATTATGTGCTGCACATCCTTATTAATTAAACACTCAATTTGCAGGCTGGTCTGGTACGGTTAGGCTAGTACACTAGGAGTAAAGGGGGTACTAGTTAGGAGGGGGGTACTTGTTGTGGTGCACAGGAATCAATGTGTATATGCAGACTGTATTAATGCTGGTCAGTGCGGGTAATACTCATAGAAAGATCTCATAAACTTGAATTTCAAAGGAAAGCTTAAATTCTCAGATTATATACAATAAAGAGAGATTGAAAAAGATTGGAAAGGAGGGAAAATGTCAACTTTAATTAAAGATTAATACTCTTTATATATGTAGACTAATACTTCCTTCCTTTCCAAATTGCTGGAATCTTCTTATATTCAACTTATTCAGCAATAATTGTGTACAGTGTAGTCTTAATTGCTTTAGAATTATTTCAATAAATAAGCTCATTAATTTGCCTTGTCCTCTCCTACATGTATTCTCATACAGTATAGCTTAATTTTCACTGTAGATCAATAGATTAAATTCATCCAAAGATATTTTACATATTTAAGATAATATATAAAATTATTACATCTGTATATCAACTATTATATAGACAACACATAGATAAAATATATAAACAATGACTGAAGTTTCCTCTTCTTTCTCTGCATTAAGACTTTCCTTCCTCTTAATATGATTGTCTTTCATAAAATCAGCTTGTTGATCAATAAATTTGTACAGTGTAGTTATAATTGCTTCTAAATTAGTTCGATAAATAAGCTTATTGATGCCTTACTTGTGTTCTCCCAATTCCTTTACATAGTATGAATTAATTTTCATTGTTTGCTTTCAGTTGCTCAACAAAACATTTCTACATAAGCCCCTATAATTTCTCCCTGTGTACCTCAAAGTGTTTAACCTAAACGGACTTAAATCCTTTAGTTTTGATTTGCTCTAATTTATTAAACAATTCAATTTAAGAGTTTGTTAACTAGACAATTGCATTGTCCAGCTCGAGGGCTCAAATTGCAGTTGCTGTAAAATAATCTGAATTTCATTAAAATATGAATATTTTCAACAGCAACAGCAACAGCTAATTCGATAGACAAACAAGTGATTTAAAATAAGCTTTCCGCTAGAACAATTCCGCTTTTTTATTAACATATTCGCTCAAAAATTTCAAACAACTGCAAAGCAAAGCACTTTATGTTTTTTATATTCAAAAATAACACGAAAAAACGAAAAAACAAAATAAAAATATTTTCAAACCATTTGAATTGAGTTCAGTTGATACATTTCTATTTTATTCATTTTATTCCCTTTTTTTTGGTACTGAACTCCCACACGCGATAGAAAGAGGGAGAGAGAGAGACAGAGAGAGAGCAAATAATTTGGCGATCAGAGTGCAGAGATTTTCTGTGTGTGTGTGCACGCTAAAATTTTTGGCATTTTTGGCAACTTTTACTTGCTAAACTATTTGCAAAATTTTCATGCTGCGCTTGGCGGCGCATAAAAAAGTCAACGAGCAGCAGCAGAGGGCGTAGGAACAGCAGCTGCTGGAGGAGGCAGAGGCAGCAGGAGCAGCAGCAGGCGCAGCCAAGCGCTGCCAACGGCAACCCTTGGTGGAGTTGCTGTTAAAGAGTTTCAGTCTGAGTTTCAGTTCTACTTCCTGCCGCCCTGTCGTACTTTTTTTTGGCGACGACAGGCTTTGTTGGTTCAATAAGTCGCAGTCGAAAATCAAACAAGTGAAACAACAACAACAACAACAGTAACAGCAACGGCAACAATAACAAAGCAACACCAAGGCAACGTCAATGTTCGGCTATGTGCGACTTTTTGATTACGCCGGCAACGGCGGCGGCGGCGCCGGCGACGCTACATCGAATTCGCCGCTGTGCTGCGACTGGACGCGCACTGCCAGTCTGAGGGCAACAATCCAACCGAGTGTAGCACTGATGTATGGACGTCTGCAGGGCACAGGCACGGCAAATGGCGGAGGCGCCGGTGGACAGGGAGTGGCGCATGATCGCATGAAAATCGGTTTCTGCACAGATCTGGACAAGTCAGTGTTGGTCAACAACTTTGAGAAACGTGGCTGGCATCAGGTGAATGGCGATGATGATTGGAATTTCTATTGGGCCAGTGTGCAAACGTGTCGCAACATCTTCAGTGTGGACAGTGGTTATCGCATGCATGACAATCAGATGATTAATCACTTTCCCAATCATTACGAACTATCGAGGAAGGATTTGTTGGTAAAGAATATCAAACGTTATCGCAAGGATCTGGAGAGAGATGGTAACCCTTTGGCAGAGAAAACTGAATCGAATAACTCCAGTGGCACAAGGTATCTCTATTTGGATTTTGTGCCCACGACATTTGTGCTGCCAGCGGATTATAATATGTTTGTCGAGGAATATCGGAAGTTTCCTTTGAGTACTTGGATCATGAAACCTTGCGGAAAGTCACAAGGTGCTGGCATCTTTCTCATCAACAAGTTGTCCAAGTTGAAGAAATGGTCACGCGAAGCGAAGGGTCCGTTTCATCCACAGATAGCCAAGGAATCGTATGTGATATCACGCTATATAGACAACCCACTGTTGATTGGTGGCAAGAAGTTTGATCTGAGACTGTATGTACTCGTTGCCTCCTTTCGTCCCCTCAAGGCGTATCTCTTCAAGCAAGGATTCTGTCGTTTTTGCACTGTTAAGTACGATACAAGTGTGACAGAGTTGGACAACATGTATGTGCATCTGACCAATGTAAGTGTACAGAAACATGGAGGGGAATACAACACGTTGCATGGTGGCAAATGGTCTGTACAGAATCTGGCGCTCTACTTGGAAGGCACCAGGGGCAAGGAGGTCACAGATCGTCTCTTCGGCGCCATCTCGTGGCTCATTGTGCACTCACTGCGTGCTGTGGCCCCCGTCATGGCCAGCGATCGTCATTGCTTCGAGTGCTATGGCTACGATATCATTATAGATAACGCTCTCAAACCGTGGCTAGTGGAGGTGAATGCTTCACCCTCGTTGACCTCAACTACAGTCAATGATCGCATACTCAAATACAAGTTAATCGATAACATTCTATCGGTGGTGTTGCCACCTGATGGGGTGCCAGATGTGCGCTGGAGCAAGACACCTAGTGTGGATGCCCTGGGGAACTTCGAGCTGCTCATCGATGAGGAACTGGCGGCACAGGAGGAGGCGCAGAACAACAGCAGCAGCTCGCATGCCAAATCCTCCAAGCACAGCAGTCGTTGGAAGTGAACAGGCCCAGAAATATGTGGGGTATATTATCCTTTGATAACGTTATTTACTAATCTAGACAATATATAAACAGATACCACAAAGTGTATGTATTCTTTCTCTATTAGGTGTTGATTGAGCCTCGTTCGTCTGTCTGGCTAAATAGATAAACTAATACCACAAAGTGTATGTATTTTTTCTCTGTTTGGTGTCGATTGATAAACTAATACTACAAAGTTTATGTTTTCTGTCTGTATGAACGCAGAGATCTTAGCTGTTATACAAGTTAGAGACTTAAAATTTTAAATGTAGATTTCTTTACATCCTATGCAGATAGAGCTTAATTAAAATATAAGGTGCCACGCCCACCGCCCACGCAAAACGTTAGTTCATTTTTACAATGTTATTTGTAAGCAATGTATACAAGATAGAACTTTTTGCTGATAGATATTGTAAGCTGATTACATTAAGTATCTATCTTGCAAATTTCATTGTGATCGATCACTAAACACAGAAGTTATGAAACTCAACGTTTTCTTTCTAACTGTGCAGTGCTGCCTGATGATCTGCAATACATACACGTATGTGTGAGAGTAAGAAAGCAATAGGTTGTTGGGAATTGTAGCTGTGATTTTATGTAAATGTATTGTCTTTACGGTGAAGGGTATTTTTCTGTTAAGTGTTTCCAAGGGAAGCTTTCATTACTCATCTCTCACTTACCTTTCTCGGGATTGCTCCATGGCCGATTGGCGTACTCATCCAGGAGCAGTGTGCCTCGATCAATGCTCACGCTGCGCTGATTCACATGCATGCGGGTCTCTTGCTCGCCACGCACAATGGCCACCTGAATGCTCTTCAAATTGGCCATCAGTGTTTCATCTAGCAGTGTCAGATTGACAATCTCATCGCCGTAGTTATAGAGAAAGACAATCTCACGTGCCTGACTGATGTAGAGATGCACAAAGTTGTTGTAGTGATCGTTGGCATAGAGCACTAGCGAGTTGGTGTCGTAGGTGCGCAGATTGATCAACATGTTCTGACTGAGAATGCCCTTAAGCATCTCCCGCTCACCCTCGATGCCATGCAGAAGGATGGCAGGTGTGGCACCAACGCTGAGATAGTTGCGCATCAGGAAGGACTCGCGATTTATAAAGGTCAAGGCTTTCTCGTTGATGTCTGTAAAGAAAGTACAAGGAATATAACAAATACTATGTCTGTCTTTCCTTATCTTCTCCCCCGCGACTCACTTGTCTCGCAAAACTCGCCAATGTGTGCCCAGGGATTATTGCAGACACACTTGAAGCTGCTCCAGAGCTCCTTGCACTGTGCCCCATTGCGACAGGGCGAGGGCACACACGATGGCTTGCAGTCCTTGATAATCTCCGACAGATGCACTGACATATAGCTATATATGTCCAATATTTCGCCATTTACCACCAGGCCACGGAAGCAGCCAATCAGGCCCGCCTTCACGGACAACTTCTTTAGCAGGTCACTGTAAATAGAGCGGCAGGGGGGGGGGGAAGGCAATTCGTAAGCGATTATAACGTATATTATGACAATATAATAACTATTCAATAAGCTGACAAGCTCGCACTCTCTCTCTCTCTCTCTTTAAAAATATTATCGCGACCTTAGCGACTCGCCGAACTTCTCTGGTCTTATCTCTGACTTTATGCAAATAAATTGTGACCCTGGTACCGCGTTCAATCCCAGAGTTGACATGGCTGCGCCGGGTGCGAGTTGAGTCGAGTTTGCTGAGCTCCGTCTAGTCAAAAGGACTCTCAGCAAACTCGGGCGTCGTCGTCGACTGTGCACACACTGTGTGGCATTTTGCCTCAATCTGCTTGGCAATAGTGGCAAAAGTTTGCAGCTGCCCTTCATCTCTTTCCCCTCCAACTGCCACTCTCCAAACTACTATGACGTCCATTTTCGCCATTTACTTTCTTTTTTTTTGCAGTCCTTCTTGAATCCTTTTTATACTCTCACTGATTGTTGGGGATATTCGGGCAGCCGAAGAGCTTAAGAACTTTCCCTTTACAAGGGGCCAGCGGGTTTTATATGGAATTTAAGAACTTTGTAGCAATTTTCACAGATTTCCCAGTGAGTTAGGGTATTCCCAGTGCCATCACATGCGCTTTACCCTTTTGTCTCGCTTGCTCGTACTTTTTTTTCCACCAATTTGCAAGTTTTCCTCGCTTTCAACTTTTGTGCACAGGTCGCCCCCTCTTCCTCTCTCTCCCTCTGTCTCTCCCTGCCCCCTCTCGATATCGCTGTGTAGCCAACAATGAATTGGCCAATAAAATCTCAAGTGTAAGCTTTTGAAAATTAAAGTGGCGGAAATGTCTTGTTTATACGCGTGCAGCTTCGTCTGCTCCAGCTCCTCATCCAGCTGCTTCTCCCACGCCTTCTCCCGCTTCATCTTCGTTGAAAGTTGCTTCAAATGTCTTTCTAAATTATGTAAATTTCATTACAAGTCGCCACCGACGTCGTCGCCGCCGAGTGTTGTCTGACAAAAGCTCTAAGCAAAATTAAAATTCTTGTTTCAAAATAAAAGAAATTCCCCAAGAAACTCGCACTGGGATTTTTCTTTTCTTCTTCTTCACTTTCATTCTTTGCTCTGTCCACCCCCCCACCTATTTTATTGCAATTTCTTTTCACTTTGTCGCCGCTTTCGCTTGTAATTGTTTGCTAAGTTGCGTAATTGTTCTTTAAGCGTCAAAGTTATTGAATAATTCGCCCAGTGAATTGGCCAGTTGGCAATAAAAATCGACATCAGTTCACTAGAAGGAGTTGGAGTTGCTTTCGCAGTTCCTTTTCCCGTTTCCGTTCCCCTCTACCCCTTTCCGTTTCCTTTGCGTAATTGCAATCTGCAGCGGGTACTCGGTAAGCTCTTAAGTCATTAGTTTTTTGCAGCGCACGAGTTTTTCGTGCATGTGTCACATGTTAATTTTGCATACCCTGTAGCTGTTAACACTGCGAAGAGGGGTAGTTAGAGCAGGCAGGACGATTGGTAATTAGAGGAAAAATGTTTAGTTATTGCTTTCTATTTTAACTGTCTTCAATATGTCAGCAAGGTGCACACTCTACAATTTACACTCTATGCTCTAAAGTCTGCTTTACTCTTTATTCTTTTCAGTCTTCAGTCTACAAGTTCTACACTCTTCATTTTCTATAATATTCACTCTACACTCTCTTCACTCTCTACACTCTCTACATTCTTTAGACTCTCTCTACTCTCCCTACACTCCTCTACATCAACCTTTGATCTGCTTTGCTCATCTGCTTCTAATATTTTCAGTCTAGTCTCTCCATCTCAACTACCTTTACTTTCTACATTTGCGTGGTAACTGTCAGTCGTTCAATGCCTTCCCCTTGCACTTGAGTTTTTTGTTCACTTTTGCGCTCTGCGCTCGCAACGTCAACGACGTCAGCGACGTCAGTGGCAGCGGCATTTCGCATACGCCACGTGTTACACCAAAACGCGGGCGCTTAAAGGGTGCCGTGTGTGGCAACGCATGTGGCAAGGGCTCGCGCGTCGCTCGCGTCGTTGTAAAATGAAATTTAGCGCTTTGCCTTGCAAATGATGTGTCGTCGACTCTCGCTGACACTTGGCTAAAAGGATTTGCACGCTGGGCTGGCCGCCAAAATAAAATAAAACGGCGAAACAGAAAACGGTGCGCACATGAAATTAACGGCAATAAAATGAAAGAAGTTTGACAGCCTATGGGAAGTTGTCAGTGCAGCAGGGGAAGGGAGGAAGAGGGGGGCATTGCAGGCATGTGCAGGCGGCGGGAAATCCTATTAACGTTGCAAACGCGCGCGCTCGTCGCTCGTCGCAAAGTGCGAAGCAATTAAGAATTTATTTAACACCGTCACAAGCAATTAAGCACTTTTCATTCATTCATGGCCGATGCCGCGCTGCGACACACGCGATACCCGCGACACACGAGAGAGAGACACGAGACAACCCGACACTGACACATTTTCCCCAATGGCCGCTGCAGCTGCTGTTGCTGTTGCTGTTGCTGCTGCATTGTTGTTGCTGCTCGCTTCCTGTAGTGCGCGGCAAAATAATTCGCATATTTGGCACGCCACTTGTCTGTGTTTTTGGCCATGGGTAATCGATGACCATGCAAATGATCAACAGCAGGGAGAAGAGGGGAAAGTAGAAGGAGGAGGAGGGAGCATGCTGAACATGAGGTGCAGCTGCTGCTGCCATATCTAAACACGACATGACATGGCAGGCAGCTTGACCGAAGCACCGCAGATAAAAACCCCATTACAACAATCATTAGCAGCCATTGGCAGCCTTCACTATAAAGTGTGCTATAAATCGCGTTCAGTTTAAGCGCAGATAGTTCTAAATCACGGATAAGTATGTACAATATGTCTTGCGTATTAAATCTGTCGTTGGGGATTAATTAAAACTCGTTGCCTTGCAGCACACGCGACTTTAATGTGTCCCGCTGCGGCAAGGTAAGGTTGCCACGCTAGAGCCTTCCTCTCTCTCTGTCTCTTTCCCCCTGACTGCCTCACCGTGTCTGCGTCAATATGTTGATTAACTCATTTATTTATGAGCTGGCACTGATTCCGCTTAATGGCTTACTACGCTGTGTGGCGCTGCAGTGTGGCATGGCGTGGCTGTGCTGTCGGTATCCTTGTCGTGGCCTTGTAAGAGCCAAGTGCATCAATATGCTTATACCCTGTGAGTAATCAAGCTTGAAGTGGGGTTAGTTTGACTGGGAGTGTGCAATATTAAGGAAACGTTAGGAAGAGTATCATTGATTTATTTTGCAAAGGGGACTCTTTCATCTGAGAAGATATTATATTAAGTATACGTAAGCAAGACTTCACAATCTCTTCTCTGCTTCGTTTATCTTTTTGCTGTGTTTAGTATTCTAGTTCATTGCATTATCTACACCAAGTTCACCCTCTAGTCGCACACACCCGCTTGCTCTTTTGCTGCTCATCTTTTACATGTACTCAGGCTTGTAATTTTACAGCCCTTTCACTTATATTTACTTCTTCTCTTTTTTTTGGATAAATAAATTGAACTCATTAATTGGCCGAGTAAAAGCTGCTTCAGCTGGTCGAGCTATGATCGAGGGGTGGGGGGAGGAGGAAGAGATGGTAGAGTATGGTCTGAGTTTGGTTGTGCAATAGTACAGTACTTTACCGTTAATTACTCTGCGTGTTTACCGCTCATCGAAATTTTATGAATGGGTCGCTCGGCTTGATGCGGCGGCTTACGCGGCGGGTTTGAGGTTAAGTGCAAATGTGTACACATTTCTGCTCCCTTTTTTTAATGTTTTTTTCAATTTGATTTTGCACATTTTTAATAATTAAACACAGGCGCACACACACACGCACTTCGACTCACACACACGGCTTGTTAAGTGCTGCAGACCGAGAACTCTTTTTGCCGCCGTCTCCTTTCTATCTATGAGTCTGCACAGCTGTCTCCCTCTCTCTGTCTCTTTCTCTCTCTCCCTCCCTCACACTCTCTGTGTGTGGTGGAAAAAAACAACTTTATAAATTATGCCAATCAAGCATAAGCGCGTTTTAAGTGCACCCCAACTGCCAAAGGGGCGACGCTCTCTACGAATGGGGTAAAAAACGCGGGCGCGAGTTACGCGCGAGTTGTCCGCGTGTTTGGTGCGCGAGTTTTTCAGCCCGCCCCCATCCATATGGAGCTTGATTATTGATAATGACTTTGAAATGAATTTCCAGCGGGGAAGTTAATTTAATTATGGCAATTCTTTTGATACGCCAAGCGCTTTACGCGCATAAGGAAGCGAAAGGAAGAAATAAACTGGCGGATATAACAGAATTAAGGAATACTTTTACTTTTTAATAAAGCTTTGTTTGATTAACGCGTTGCCAAGCTGTGGGCGGAGTTTCTTTTCCATCATGCTGACCCAGTTTTCAGTACGGGAGATAATAACCAGGCCAGAGCCAGCGCTTGTTTGAGCCTTAGGTAATCAGTACTTCCGCCTCGGTGTGGACCACTTGCTGCTGCTGTCTAGCGAACTAGTTGCCTGCCTGGCAGTTAGTCGCGCGTTTATAATTAAAGCGTAATTGCCGCAATAAATTGCACAGACCGCAATGGCCAATGGCCAGCGCCAGTATGGTGACCAATTGAACGAGAGCCCGCGTTTTTCCATTGCGGTTATTACAGCTGGCAGTAGCTGCTGCCATAACCAGAAAGAAAGACTAACTACGGCATGCCGAAGGTTCTATACTCTTGTAGGTTTGTATATCCTCATACTGCTACTATACTAGCAATTTATAATTGTGCAGAATAAATTGGTATTGTGTATATTCTATATAATGTGTTAGCTTCATTGGCACTGAATTGTTAAGTTATTTCTAGAATCTAAACTGGTCTTAATATTAAAAACTTCATTTCTGCTGATTATTCCTATGGTAGCTATATGTTTTAGTGGTTCGATTTTGATGAAATTTTATATGCATATTAAACATATAAAAAGAGTTCGATGCAGTAAATTTGATTGCAATATCTCGACAAATAACAAAAATCGGCCGATAGTTTGTGTGGCAGCTATACGATATATCGGTCCGAGCCGGCTTGTTCCGACTTATTTACAGCGTGTAGCAATAAGAGGCATGTGTACCAAGTTTCATGTAGGAAGCTCTAAAACTGAGTGACTAGTTTGCGTTGCAACATACGGACAGACAGACAGACAAAGAGACGACAGACAGACAGATAAACAAACAGACAACAGACAGACAGGCAGATAAACTTAAACACAAATGGAGAGATGGATGCACAGATGGACATGGCTAGTTCAACTCCTCTGTTGATACTGATACAAAATAAATATACTTTATGGGGTAGGAGATGTCTGCTAAGGTGCACTGCAAGCTACTGTCCACAATTAATATACCCTCCGTCAGGGTATTAAAACCCACACACATAGATAGTTCTCAATGCGCAGTTCCCGCTGCAAGTACTTACAATGTGGCGCCACCAATGTACATGCTGCCCTCGAATGGGCCAAACTCCTCCTCGGGCAGCAAATCGAGCATTTGGTAATCGGTGTTTATCATGAATCGCACATGATATTGGTTATAGTCGATCCATATTTTATGCCATTCGCCGCCGTTCAACCTGGCAGAGGACAAAGCGATTAGAACGTTGTTAGAACGCCTGCCTCCAATTTCGATCGTTCACTCACCTGCGATGCGAGTTAATCACCAGTTCCCGCGTGGTGCCCGTGCTGAGCGTGAAATTGAACGTCAATTGATAATCGCCCGTCAGGGCAACCATAAATGAGGGATAATGTGCGCGTATGGGTGGCTGAAAGAGCAGTATGGCCTTCTCCCCGGTGGTGCGGAAAGAGAAGGCAATGTCGCCCTTGCGCCAGCCGGGCACCTCAATGTACGACTGCGATGTGGTAAAGGTGACCACATATTTCTGTGTATCTGTTTGACAGACACAAACGCGACGGTTAGTTTATTGTGTTTAGACTCCCTTCCTGCCCCTCTGCCACCCCAAAAAACCAAACTCACTTGTCTCCACACACTCCAAGGGACCCAGTGTGATGCGTCCCTGCGCCTCGTCGTCCAGATCCTTTTGCTGCAGGAAGTACATGTTGGTTATGCCTAAACTGTGCGGTTCCTGGTAGTAGCCCTCGTCTGAGTTCCATTTGTTCTCTTTCACATCGCAGTTGCATGATTGATTCGGGTCCACGCACGTCTTGTTGACGGAGCACGGACAAGCGCCTCTGAGTAACCAAAAAAAAGGTGAAAGGTATTAAAAAACGCACAGACAGAGGCCAGAGTGTATATGTATGTGTGTGTATACGTATGTGTGTCTGCATACATTTGCATGCATTTTGGGGGACGGCCGGCAATTTGACGAGAGTCCACTTTGAGCCGCAACTTTGGGTAAAAGGGTTGAGGATTGCGCATTTCTTTTGGCGATTTATTGTCGGCATTTTTGTTTTGCCATTTATAAGTGCCACACACGGTACATTCCAGAGTATATTGTGATCAAGGTTGGGTTTGTAACAGCTGTGTGGATGCGAAGATTGAACGCTTCTGCAAGTCGCAGTTACCAGAGAGACTTACATTCCCCCCCTAAGCAACTTCGTTTAATTTTTAAAGTCAAGTCAAATCTCTGCCAAGCAAATATATTATATAGCGTTGCATGCCACAAGTTTGGCCAATCAATCTTCGGTTCTCAAACTGGCACTATAGTGTATTGATGCAATCGTTAAACGTGGTTTCCCTTTTTGTTTCTCTGGCAAGCAGCAGCAGCAGCAAAGGCAAAGCTAGAGCTAGAGCAGAACCACAGCCAAACGAAAGCGGCAGCAACAACAACAACAGCAACAAACAAACAAACGATGCTGTCAAATTTTGAATGAGTAAAGACCAAAACTACGATCCAATGATGGATGGCTCAATGGGTTGCTGCAGTGCCCGCAGAGCGTAGAAAAAAACGAGCAGAAAAAAGAGAGGTAAGGAGAGAGTGAGTGGGGTAGACAGAGCAGGGGGCAGCCAGCTAACTTCACATTTTTTCTGTATGTTGCTCCTTTGGTTCGACTTTGGCACGACTGTATAAACACACTCATGCACACCCCTTATACAGACACCCCCTATACACACACACAATCAGATACGTACACATACATAGACACACACTTTTATGTATATGGGTTTTGGAATTGTGCTAAAGCGTAGTTTGATATTGCCGCATCGTAGTCAAGCAAAGCAGTTCCATAAAAAAGTGAACACCGTTTAGGCTGGCTGCCTCTCTGTCTCTCCTTCCCTCTTCTACACTCTTTCCCTCTGTCTTTCTCCCAGCCTATCTCGTTTACGAATTGATTTAGTGAAAGCGGAAATTAGTGACGCCAGCCAAACCAAAAGCAACGACGAACTCACTCGAAAATGGCAACTTAAAATTGCTGCCAGCTGTTGCCTACTTTGCTGCGCATGATGTATTGTCAGAAGCCTTTCTCTCTCTCTTTCTCGGTCTCGCTTGCTCTCTCCTCCTGCTTGCTGTCTCTTTCTACTGCTGAAGTGCTTGAAGAAATTAGGCGTAAAGACTAAATTTGTGCACAAAGCCATTCATTTTAAAAAGGCTGCCATAAGAAAAATTACCAAGCAAAAGTTGAAAAAGAGTTGTTCGACAATATGGCGGCAATACGGGCGAACGCACACATACACACAGTTGCACACACGCACACAGTTACACATGAGCAAGGCTCAGTCATAAACCTTATTAGCGCTGAGCCGGAAACATATTTGCCCGACATAAATACAACTCAGCCTTTTATGCCCACACAAATACGTCAGTAAGTGTGACTGTGTGCGTTTGTGTCTGTGTGTGTGTGTGTGAACTCTTCTTTTGCACTTTTGCAATTTTGTATTTTGCTTCATATGTTTTACTTTGGTATTTGCCATAAATTTTTTGCTTGCCTTTGCCTTTGTATCTTTTAACGATTCTGTTTCTGTTTCTTTTCGTACTGGAAACTGATAACGTTGCCAACGTGCGCTGCTCCGACTGACTGCAAAAAATTGCAGAAATTTAAAGGGGTATTTCGAAAATGTAAACCTGCTCAATGTTGCCTAATCTACAATAATATACAATAAACAGATATATGCCAGTTATTTCCCTAGGGTACTTAGCATTCGGTCTAAACACGCCACGTGCTTCCGCTTGCTTGCTCGGGTTTTCAGCGCCATAAAATTTTATGCTCCAATGAATAGAAACAAATGCCGCACATATAATTTAACCAGCAAGGGACAACAGAGTGAGAGGGAGAAATAGAGAGAGGGACAGACAGAGAAGTAGGCAACAGTTTTGTGTGCAAAAATCAAATTTGAAGAGCCTTGGCGCACACAGCAGGCGGCCAGTCAAAGGGCAGCCGAGGCAGCAGGCCGAGCAGCATGACAAATTATGCAACTGACATGGACACACACACACACATGCACACGCATACACATGATGCAAGACGAGCATTGAGCTGACAATTGTAGACATGCCTTGTTGTTGTTGTTGCAGCTGACACAAATGTACGCAAATCGATGCGTTATGAAAGTTAGTTGCACAGTGTGTGGCACACAGCAATGCCTGCCTGCCTGTGTGTGTGTGTGTGTGTTACACACTCCCCCGTGTGGATAAATATGTCAGTTAGCATTAAGTGTGTGGGCCCAGGCGTTTATATTATGCATGTTCGAGCAATTAATTTAAGTTTCGTTTACAATTGAAATGCCAAGCAGCACCAGGCCTAAGCCAACTGCCCCAGCACCTCTCCTTACCCCAGCCTGGTTGCTTGCGAAATGAAGGATTTATATTGTTGGATTACCGCACGTACGCAGAGCGGGCGAGCGAACTATGCACTGGAGCAGAACGTGCCACACACACACACATACACAATGCCACGCACAGTGCCAGACCAACAAGTTAAGCAAATAGACTGCAACATTAATTGTGTGGCTTGTGGTGGCCAGTAGAACCGCATTCCAGCTGCCAGTCTAGTGCATAGCTCTGAGTTGGACAGGCATAGGCAGTGCATAGAGTACAGTGGGCAGAAAAGCAACTTGAAGTGTAGAGAATGAACCTAAACAAATTAGTTAAGATCAGTTTAAATCGAACATAGGTAGAGCATTAGTAATGGGCAAAAGGGCAACTAAAATTGGAGAGAAACAATTTAGATTAGATTAGTTTATATCTTACACACGCAGAGCAATTAAATGTATAGTAAACTAGTGAAAACCTCATCAGTCTAGATTCATTCAACCTGCCCCACTGTGCACCACAATTTGGTGGCGCACGCGGCCGCACGTAAATCAAATATACAGTGCCGGACACCCCAAAGCTGACTGAATGACAGCTGAGTGGCCTGGCCTGGCCTGAGCTGAGCTAAGTTCGCTTACCTCTTGACATTGCCCAGAAAGTCCACAGTGAGATTCTTGGCCGACGAGGTGAACCAAGTGGACGAGTGCAGCTCCAGCTGTGCGCGATAGCAATCATATTTGATGTATTGTGTGCAGTACAGTGAGTGCGAAATTAGCTCCTGCAGCATGTGGGGAGAGAATTCACGATAGCGTATATTGAAACTGAAGTCAGTCTCGCGTGCCGACCGCACATCCACCTGACTGGGCAGATTGTGTTCCACAATTGTCTTCGTTGCATTCTCCAGACTCTGGAAATCGCACTTCACATGCGCCGGCGGAAACACTCCATTGCCATCGATATCAATCAGGTATACATCGGATTTGGTAAAGCCCAACAGTGCCAGTTCCTCGCATGTCTTGCGATACTTGGTGAAGTGACAGTTCTTGCCAATGTAGCCCGTGTGCTTGCAGTCGCAGGTAACACGATCGTCCTTCACAAAGCACTTGCCACCATGTTCGCAGGTGTTCGGCCTCTTACAAGGATCAATGTAGTTGCAATTGTCCAGCGCCACTTCACCCACCACGCGCTCTGTCTTCACCACATGTCGGGGTTCGATCAGATGCGCATTGATCTCTATGTCGCGTATGCAACCAACTAATCCCATTGCCGCTGACTTGAGGCTGCTGCCGATGATCAGTTTGTCGCCAATGTTGAAGGTCAGTCCAAACATTTGACTCAACGTATGACGATAGTCCACTGTGAAGCGTATCTCGCCCTGCTTGTAGTCCAACTCCACACTGTGCCACGAGGTGGCACGATTGATTTTGATCACTGTGGAGTGCGTTATATTGTTGTTGACATCGGGCACCAGATCGAAGCTTAACTTGTCCGAGCTTAGGCGTATCTTTGTGGCGTAGACAGAGTTTAGAATTTGGTGATGGCGGCGGCCATTTTGTAATTTCCGTTAGTTTTACATTTCCGGTGCGGTCCGTGTGTGTTATCGAAGTGCGCGTGTTGTTGTTGTTGCATGCCCGGATGTGCCACGTGGGGCATGTAGGTGGCAGGCGGCATTAGCGTGTTGCAAAATATTAGTTTTGTCATCGCAATCGCAGCACATGTAAAATAGCCAGAAAAATACAAAACTCTATGTTAGCATTGCAAGTTTAAACGCTCGTTTGTCTATCTCTCTGTGTGTGTGTGTGTGTGAGAGAGGAAAATAAATCAAAATTTTCAAATGCCCACAAAATCCACAATGCGCACAAGTCTGCAGCAGTCACACATACACACAGACACACAAACACAGAGACAGATCGAGTGTGATGCATATATTTCAATTTTGAAATGCCTTTGTGCATTAGGCTCGCTTAAATCATATTACGCATACGCCGCATGCACGCATTTTGCATTTACAACAATAACAACAACATGCCAAGCTGTTAAATTGTTAGCCATTAATTTGCAACAACAACAACAATAACAAGAAGAAGAACGCGATTTGTGCGGCCTAAACAGATATTCGCTTGGGGAGTGGGCGGAGGCGCGTCATTTATGACACGCCCAAAGAGAGAGAGAGAGAGAGTGTGCCAGCCCCACTAATACATTTAATATTTATAACTCGCAGGCTGTTGTCCCAAATTGTGTAAAGTATGTGTGTGTGTGTGCGTTGCGCGTATCATTTAAAATGCGCCCTGGATTAGCGCACGAGCTGAACTGTAGCTTGTTGTTTAGTAAGTTGACTGCGCAGCCTGCGTATTTTTTTCTACATTTATTGCAACGCAACAATTTATATTTATCTTTGAAATTTTCGACAGTGGGAATCAGTTGGCACGACACTGTGTATGTTTATTTGCTTGTGCTGTGAGCTGCGCTTTTTTCTCTCCCGCGTACGCGCTTATGCAAAATGCCAAAATACTAAAATTTTATTGCATATTTCATTAGAATTTCGGCAGCGTGAAGGCAAACAGTGTTACACTCACACTCATCCATACAGACACTTATCCATACACGCTGCTACAAATGTTGGCAATATATCGCTGGGTTTTTATTTGTTGACTATTCCGACCATTTGCGCGCTGTCAATAAATTCGATTTTCGATTCTCGATTTGTGATTTGCGATTTTATGCGGGGGAGGCATAGTTTTTATGCTAGCAACATTTGCCACTCCCCCTGCCACACACCCGGCCACACTCCCTGCTTTTATTCCTTCTCCCAACAACTGAGCTGACATTTTGTGTTGCCTACTTTTTGGCGCAAGATTTATTAGTTTGCTAAACGCGCAGGTGGTAATTTTGCAGCCGCAGCGACAAACAGTTAATAAATAAATAAATTGTATATCGATAAGGTTGCAATGCACTCACAATTAATGGCAAATTCAACTCTGTTTTGTTGTTGTTGTTATTGTTATTGTTGCTGTGATATTTTATGCGCTTATCACAACATTTTGGCAATTTCAATTTGTGACGAAAAATATTATTAACATTTTGTCTCTCTGCCATATGTGCAATCAATTTCGTATTAATTTTGCGACCACACACACACATACACACATTCGAATAGGCATATAAATCGTCAGAGCAATTTCAATAAGCCAAAAAGCCAAATGGAAAATTAAACGGCTTTCGTAGCATAAATATTCATTGCTATTACAACATTTTACGAGATGGCCAGCAATTTGTTTTTGAACTCCCATCCCTGCACCACCAACTGCACCTCATCATTGCCCAACTCCAATTTCAGCAACGTCTATTGACATTTGAGTTTATTTTTGAGTGGGTGGTGGAGGGGGGACCTGACAAGGCAGCTTTGCAATCAAAAGCAAGAAAGTCAACAATAAAATGCAAATAAATATTGCACACATTGCATTGCTATATACAGTATATATACACATTTAAATATATGCATGCATATAGCTATATATATTTAAAAGTGCCTTTGTGTATTTGTGTGTGTGTGTGTGTTTATTCCCTTAGTGAATTTCCAAAATGTCAAGTAACCAAATAAACGTTCGAGTTCAGGACGTTTGTTTGTTTAAATATAGATAAATGCCACTGACATTTATACAAACACACAAAGCACACACACACACAGATGCCGACACACTGCTCACACGTAACCTGCATAATCAAGTGTCTGTCTGTCTGTCTGTCCCGCTGTCTGTGTGTGTGTGCGTGTGTGTGGCAGCTCTGAGCTGTGGGGGCTTGCGCTGAGTGGCATTAAGCTGTTGAGGGCTGTGTTTTTGTGGCCAGTAACAACGCACTTTTATATGCACCACAATCTAGATTGCGCAATCATAATAAATGCATCATATTTTTGCCGCACACACACACATACACACATGCAAATTTAACATTGCTCAAATTGTTGCACCAATGTCATAAATCTATGCAATGCATATAAAGCACAAAGATTTCGCAGTGAAATTGCAATAGAAACAGCGACGGAGACAGAGAGACAGACAGAGCGAGTGAGGCAGAGATAGAGACAGAGAGAGAGAGAGAGATGCAGAGAGTGTGAGAGAGCGACAGCTCAGCAGACACTTAAAGCTGGCGATCAATTTCGATAGCAGTGTGTTCTGGAATTGTCTTTCTAATATTGCAATGTTATGTGCAAGATCTAAGCAGATTATAATTTTAAATGAAATTTTAAATTGCTTTATTTCAAGTAAAGAATAGAAAATTTCTCTCAGTTTTAATGCAATTATTTTCATATATTTACAGAGTAGTTAACTATGCTCTTTACCTTATTTCTTCTAAATTTTTTCTTCTTATAACTTTTTCCTCTCAAATCTCTTCTTTTTTTCCCAGCGAAATTGCTTTGCAGAACACGTGCTAAATGTTCCCGCTGGATTGCAGCTTGCTTAGCTCGTTCACACGCTCACGCACAAATCTTATGCTCCCCCCCTCACACATCTCTTCCACACACGCACACACACACATACATATGTACATTTCATTTGCATTTCGCTTGGCCCCAAAACAGCGTTTGCTTAGTCGTCTTAAGCACACGTTGACGTCGAGTCGACGTCTTTGCCCTGGTCCACACGCCTGATACTGCTGGCTGGACTCAGCACAATGTGCACACACACACACACACGAGCACACTCTCACACACCCACAGCAACACTCGACTCGCCGTCAGCTCATAAGCTTGGGCGAATATATGCTTGAATGCTTGAACGCACACTTACCTCCCAGAAGCCATTTCCGGCACTGGTCGTGACGTCACTGTAGGCTAACACTGCGCCCGGTCGACTGCTGCGGAAATCGAATTTAATATTAAATTCTTCGGCGTGATTTATGGGCCACCAAATGTGTGATGTCGCAAAGGGATATGTGATGGGTATGACATTCACTTCGTTCTCAAAGAATTCCGCCTCCAGCACACCTGCAACAAGATTGAAGTACCACACACAATTATTTACTTCCCTCCCCTGTCATTTTCCACACTCACCATGATAATGCACTTTGGGATTGCCACGCTGCAGCTCGTACAGTATGGAGATGTCATTGTAGTACACATACTTCAGGCTGCCCACAAAATTGTTGTGTGACAGCAGACCCTTCTTCTTGTTCAGGTCGGGGCCGCCGCCGAAATAGATTTCCGGATCGAAGAGCAAATTGCCGCTCACCGTCGCAGGCAGCTCAAGTATCTTCTGCTGATGATCGAGTATGATGCGCACACTGCGCTGTTCATGCAATATGGTCAGATTGTGCCAATAGCCACGCGTCAGATCATCAGTCAGTACAGTAGAGATAACATTATCGCCGAAGTCCATCTCCACATAAATCGATTGATTGCGTATGGCTGCTGCAATGTACTGATGCTTCAGTGACTCGCCGCTGGCATAGAACAAAGCGGAGTCATCGAAATTGGTGCGAAACATCAGACTGATGCGTATTGTCGAGGAGTGCACACGATCCTTCCAGTCGTAGATGCGATAGGAGACATAACTGGCGCCACGCAGTGTGATAATTGTGGCAGCTGCAGGCAAAAGATGATTGCAATTATAGTACAACAAAAAGCTTGTCATAATTTAAGGCATATATCGTTTTATATTGCCCCCTCTCCCTTAATCCGCACCTTTTTCTGTATCAAGGCCTTTAAACTTTTCCACTTGGTCGCTTAATGCAACTGTTAGCATATTTGCACTTGGCTTCCATTTGCCGCGTTCGCAGCTTACCACAAAAACCCCGAGCAAATTTAAACAACTTTCCTATGTGCTTTTATGTTGTTTTTTTTTACCTCCCCCCTCCCTGCTTGCCCCGCTGCACTGCGTCGCACTGCATTATCTGCATGGCACACAAAAAACGAGTCGAGAGGCGGCACAAAAATAGATTATATTGTTTGGACTATGACTGTGTGTCCAACGTAGCCTCTAGGCGTTTATGCTGCTGTCCCTGCCCTCCCCCTCCCACACTCTGTGTGTATGTGTGTGAAAGTGCAAATCGCATAACGCTGGGGTTTTTGTGTTACTTTTACTGGTTGGGTCCGCAGTGACAGCGAAATGCCGCCCGCTTATCTGACACATATTCACACACACACACAAGCACACCTCCACCACAGCCCACACGTGCCACGCCCAGTCGATAACACAGCAGCAGCAGGCATACTTCATAATTTTTTTCCTTTATACATACACATATATGTTGGGAATTTGGCGGAAATGTAAGTCTGGTGTGCGCGCTGGCATAGAAAAGTATGCTACACTTTTTTTCACCGCTTCTTTTAAAAATCTCCCAAGGTGCCCGCGGTACTTAGGCTGCTCCAGTTAGCACAGCAGAGTAGTAGCGCCTCTCTCCTTCTCTAAAGCAGTCCCGATTTGACAACATGCACGTTATTCTTGCAGCTGCCACAGCGGGTGCCAAACTCCCTGCAGACATCGAGCAGTCGCATGCCACTTATCACATGACCGAAGATAACCCGTTGCAATGGATAAACCGCAAGTTTCTTGAAGCTAATGCTATAGCGCAGCAGTCCATGTGGAAATTGCTTGCGATAATCATTGGAATAGGAGAGCACACCCTTTACTTTTCTCGCATCGATATGCGATGCTCCATTATGATGATTGTCGAGAGCATCGCGTCGTTGTGGCACCACAACTCCCTCCATCCAGAGATCGGGAAATATGTGTATGAATTTGTGCGCCTGCACATCGTTGTCGGTGGCAAGGCGTACAAATTCAAGCACAACTTCCGGACTCACCTCCGTATAGAGTTGTATGATGATGCGGCCCAGGAACTGCCCTTTTCCCACACACAGATCGAAGAATACGATCGGTCGCAGTATTTCGTTGGGTGTGCGCCTCCGTCTGCCTCTCGTTGAAGGCTCTGGCAAAAAGCGACTATACTTATGAAGCACTTCGAGTGGCATCCTTGGTCTTTGTTCCGCGGGCGGATGCTCAACAAAGCGTTCGTTATGGCAATCGACTTTCGACTTAGCCTGCTCCAGACGGCAACCCAGACGTTTGTTCTCCTCCTTAATTCGCTTTGCAAGTTTTTGTTTGCTCCCCATGTTGGGTTTACGTGCATCGTGAGTGCGATTGAACGATTGAACTTCACCGCTCATTCGTTGAATCGCATTTAGACGCCGTAGCATGAGCAGATTCTCACGCAAGATACTCTGCTTCACGCCCAGTTCACGTGTCAAGGTCCTCAGATCGAGCACCGATCTGTGCTCCTTCTTCGCCGAAAACGGCATTTGTATTGTTGAGCGAGCGCGATTGATTAAATTCCGATAAAGATGGAAGCCTTGTAAGTCTCTCAGGCTTTGGAACACTTCTGTATTATATATTTCCCTTGGAGCCGCCATGGCATAAGCTGTTGCAGCTGCAGTTGATCGCTGTTTCCTTTGTACGGCATATACCAGCTGTCTATACTCCCCGAAAGTTGGCAAACGATGTTGGGGCAATATTTTCTGGGCCAGTCCTGCGTTGTTCAACAGAGACTTCGCCAATTTCTGTGCCTGCATTCTGGCACTTATTGCCGTTGGAGCATGCATATTAAACTCCGAGTATTTTGATTCCCGAAACATTATAGCTTACATTAAAACTTTGCTCGTCAGTAAATTAAAACCAAGAACAAACACTAAACAAAAACAACAAACACGTATATGAAAATAAATTTTTGAAATTTGTAGAATCGCCGACTGTGGGTACCAAGCTCTGCTGGGGCGTAGATTGTCTGCACTATATTTTCAACTCATCTGCAAATATTTGGTCACTTTTGGTTTTTACCATAATTATATGTATATGGATAAGCACCAACATCAGCTTCATCAAGGGTTAATGTGAGGCGATTAATGCTATGCAAATAGTACCTGTGCACTGCAATACCTGCGACCTTTGCAGCTGGTACGAGATGAACTTAGGTAGTGCTACCCTACGAAACACCCCAGCGCAGTCGCGACGCGTCGCAGGATTGAGCATGTTAAGGATCGCAGTTTATATAAAGCCAGCGGTTTTCGGAGATCAGTACACAGTCAGTGAGTGATCATCATGGCAAGAACTACACCAGTAACTAACTTTTTCACCGCCTCTGCAGCACCCAAGCTATCTTCTAGCTATGCAGCACCTAAGCCAACCAGCATCTCTGCAGCAACGAAGTTATCCACCAGCTCTGCAGCACCCAAGCCAACCAGCATCTCTACAGCAACGAAGTCATCCACCAGCTCTGAAGCATCTACCACTACAGCACCCAAGCTAACTACTGCTGCCTATGCCGTGTTCTTGCATCGTTCTGTGATGAAGCGGAAGCGTGCACACTTTTTAAAATATTCAGAGAGCAAGATTAACTTGAGCGATCATCTAATCGACTCACAGAAGCAGCGCATATTCTACTGCACTTACGAGGACGTCAAGTTTATGGCTCGAGAACAGAAATTCAGAAATTTTCTACATAATAAACGCGCTGATCGCCTGAAAGCAATCAAAATGAAGAAGTTGAAGAGATTGCAGTGAAGCTTGAAGGGAGAAAACACAACAACTCCAGTGCAAGAGAGGAAGAGCACCACGAAAAGAAATATACGCCCTGATCAGACAATAATGTTAATGGAAATTCAATTTTATATATTTTATCAAATAACACTTTGTAATTTAATAATTTACCTCCTAAGAAAGTTAAATAAATAATTAGAATTGTATCATAAAGTTAAATTTTGTTTTTTCTCAACTGAGAAGACTTGACTAGTTACAGGTTTCTTTTTCAGCTAATGCAAGTTTTATAGCCATTTCCCATGGCATGTAATGGTGTAATGTATGTAACAAGCAGAAAGAAAACTGTGATTTCACTATACGTAGCTCTTTAACACCATCGATAGTCGGCTCGATATGGATTTAACTCTCTGATTGTCAGAGCGACTAAAAGAATTAAGACTATCAATTTGATAGATACAATTTGTATCTTATTATTGCATGATATTTATATCATCTTCTTTAGAATTGGTTTACGCCACTTTGCACTCCCTAAACCAATGATGATTAAACGATTTCTTAAAGTTCTGGTCCGGTGGGTAGTAGGAATACGCAGTCGCTTGACTTGTCATACAATAGATCAGTGGTGCCCACTCATACACTTGCGTTTTTAAATTGCGTGTGTGTGGTGCAAGCAAGCACAAAGTCTGTAATGTTTTCTTTCTTACGAAAAGTAAAGCCCGAACAGCAATGCCGAAGTCACACGAACGTGTTTACACTCGTACGAGTGTCGGCAGAGCTTGGGCAGAGGCACTTCTTCTGCAATAGACCAACCCCTTAGGTAACAAGCAGTTAAATTGTACTTTGGCAAAAAGGGCGCAGATAAAGCTGATTTACGCACACCTGTGTCCGTCCTACCTGCGACTTCTGTATCTGGGAGCGATTGCGGTGCCCAGTTAGTGACATTCTGCGAAAACCCGAAAGGGTGAAGAACTAAGCTCAGGTAGTGGCATCCCGCGAAAAACCGCAGGGATGACGCCACGTCGCGGGATTTAGGTCAAAGGATACCTGCGACGATCAAGGTCTGAAGTGTATATAAAGTCAAGGATCTTACGAGCAGAAAGTACAGTCAGCCAGTGATCATCATGGAAGCAACATACAACACACCAGCAGCAGTAGCAGACGCCTCCGCAGCACCAAACTCTACAATGGCAGAACCGAACTCCACTCAGACTGAACATCATTTCACACCAGAGGAGTCCAACTACACAATGGAAGAACCCAACTCCGCTTACGCTCTGTTCAGGCATATCCGCGAATTGAAACGGACGAGCAAGCGCTCACACTTTATCAAAGTATCGCAGACCAAGATTGACTTGACCGATCAACTAATCTGCAAAGTGAAGCAACGCAAGAAGCAGGGCACCATCAGCAGCGAAGATCGTGAGACACTGTGGCGAGAAAAGGACTTCAGGAAATATCTTCGCCACCGAGTCAAGCGTCACGAGAAGGAAATGAGGAAAATTCAGAAGAAAATTCTCAAGATGAAGGGCTTGTTGTAAAGCTGGAAGGGAGAAGTAGTTGAGACAGAGGAGAGAGAAAGAAACTATAACGAATGACTAGAGTACCACTAGGACAAGCTCATGTATTACTAGGCCATAATTTTATAAACAGATTAGCTAGTTAAGTTAGGATATCTTGACGTGATATTTATCAAAAACCATATTATGTATTTTATAAGTTATTTCTTAAGAAATCTAAATAAATTTATTACAAACTTAACATAAAAACCAATTGAGTTCTTACCAGAAGAAGAAGGCAGTCAAGCTGCATTCATCAATCTTAAACAACAATCTTACACAGTTCTCACTATGGAGTAAATTCATTTGAGTACTCATTTGAAGCATTGAGGGCCTTTTGAAATGAGGACTCATAATTATGAATGGTTTCTCTAAAACTTATTATCAAATTAAACGGAATGGAGACTAAAACTTGTCGTTCATTGAATTTGACAAATATTGAAAACAGCACCTTTCGTTATAGATAACAGTAGCTTACGGTACTGTGAATGTAGTGTGTAACATAATCAAATTATATCAGTTTGTCTCGTCGGCGCCCGAAGTATTGTCGTTGATTCCCTTATTGCTCTTGCACATATGATACAATAGACGTTTAAGTCACACTCTAGACTTTACTATACATATCCGAGCATACAATTAAGAAGGCTTTTCATGGCGAGACCACCTGTTATACTTTCATCATGGAGTTTATCTAACTATACACAAAAATACTGTAATATACAGTGGAGTGAATGGGGTATAATAATTAACAAGGCAGGTTTAACCAAATAACAACATTGACTCAAATTCATTGCAAGTGAGTTCATCATTACCGTTTTGATGCATCGATATTGAACTCAAGTTCGCACTTATCTGCAAATATTTGTGTAGAAGTTTCTTTTACGTTTTTACCCTAAATTTAGGGGATGCGCTAATATTAACTTTTACCTGAGGTAAACGTGTTTTTCAGTCTATAAAGCGCGGATTACAGCGACACAGATAACACCTGCACTGCCCACCCTACCTGCGATCTCTGCAGCTGAGCGCGGTTGCGGAGCGGGATAAACCAAGGTCAGGTAGTGATACCCTACGAAAAACCGCAGCGCGATCGCGAAGCGTCGCGGGATTAAGAATGATACCTGCGAAAGTAGCGTATATAAAGTCAGTTGTCTCAGGACATCAGCACACAGTCAGTGAGTGATCATCATGGCAGCAACAACTACATACGCAGCACCTAATGGCTTCGCCGCACGTAACGACTGGGTTACACCCACAGCCGCCTATGCCTTGTTTTTGCATCGTTCTGAGATGAAGCGCAAGCGCATGCACGTTATAAAATGGTCGCAGAGCAAGATTCGCTTAACAGATCATCTGATCATCAAACAGAAGCAGCGCATAGCCAACTGCACTAACGAGGATCTTCAGTGTTTGGCGCGTGGACAGGACTTTAGGAATTTTCTCTACAATCAAATTGTTCACCGCCAGATGCAGCAGAGAGCTGCCGCCGCTGCAGCACGCAATCCATCCATTGCCATCGCAGCACCCACACCACCAGCAACCTTCGTCGCAGCACCCATGCAATCTACCATCGTCACAGCACCCAACACTATCACCACCATCTACCCACCCATTGCCTGGTCAGAACCTAAGATACGCACTCCAGCCTGTGCTGTATTCATGCATCGTGCCGAGTTGAAGCGGAAGCGCTTGCATCCATTCAAAGTGTCGCAGACCAAGATCTACTTAACCGATCATCTGGTACAAAAATTCAGGCAGCAAAATGTCAACTGCACCTTCGAAGAGAAACAGTTTATGGTGCGAGAAATGGGCTTCAGAAATCATCTTAATGGCAATCTCCTCAATCGTTATAGAAAGATTAAGAATATGCATATGGCGGTTTTGCAGAAGAAGCTGAAGAGATTGCAGTGAAGCTTGAGGGAGACTTGGAAGAAATAAGACAAGATATAATTAAGTGCAGATGACGTGATTTTTCCCTATAACTAATTTGAAATTTGTATAAATACCTTAAGAAATATATAAATAAATAATATTAAATCATAAAGTTAAATTGTTCTTATTCAACTATTTGAAATTTGTACAAATACCTTAAGCAATATATATAAATAAATAATATCAAAAATCACAAAGTTAAATTGTTCTTATTCAACTGCAAAAATTGGACTGGAGGTCTCTCTCTCAGCAACGCTTTTATGATAAATGTACCCGGCTGCCATATAACTTAATGTGAACTGATGTGTATAACAGAAGAAGGTTTTTCTGAGCCAAAAAGATTATATATTCTTAATCAGCATCAACAGTCGGGTCCATATAGACATGTCTGTCTACCTTTTCGTATTTCTAAGGCTATAAGAACTAGTACTACAAAATTTGACGACTATATATCTTCTTATTGTACAGATATCAGGTTCGAATGCACTTTTATCTACTTTCTTTATATTTTAAATCTAGCAACTTTAACTGTGTTGGTGGCCAAAACTAGCAGCTGCATTTCCTGCCAAATTAGTAGCACTATCTCTGCCATTCTTTCTCCTTCTCTCTCCCTCATACTCTACATCTATCTCTCTCTGCCTGTCATTCAGTCCAGGCCTCGCCACATTTGACAGCAGCTTCTCTTCACTGGCGGCGGCATGTCATGTCATGGGCAAGAATGGCCAAAAAATCTGGCAATCGCTTTCAGAGAATTTCATGGCTGGGCTAATGATTTTCATGCCGTGTACATTCCGCTGACACTTGAAGGATGCAGTGAGGGAGCGAGAGAGAGGGAGACAGAGAGGCGTCGCACACTTGGTTGTCATTTTAGTTATTGCATTACAGCAGCAGCAGCAGCGTCTCTGCGTTTGATTATGTCGCACATTCAATGTTCTACTACCTATGAGTGTCATGGCGGGGCTGCTGCATGTGCTGTGTGCACGCTTTTAATGGCCTGACACTGTTTCCGTTGCAGCAGCTGCAACAGTAGCGAATTGTCGACAACTGCAACATGAAACTAACGACAACCGGTCCTCAGGGCTAAGGCCAGCAGCAGCAGCTAGAGGAGGAGACGAGATGGCGGCAGGTCGTGGACTACAACTGTGCAATTTGCTTGCACTTCTTCCGCCTCACAGAAGCGCCCGCTATCTGCTCCTCTCTTTCTCACTCTTCCTCCCTCTCTCTCTCTCACTCTCTTGCACTGCGTAATTGTGATCAGTGGCAGCTCGACAAACTGTGCACATCGCACGTTGCGCGTGCATCGCACATCACACGGTGCCAGTTGTCCTTGACAGACGCCATTTAGAGAGTGAAAGAGAGAGAGAGAGAGGGGAGAGCGCGTGTTATTTTCAAAATGGCCGCCACATGCCGTTACAGCCAGCGAATTGTGCAATTTGCAGCTGTCCAATCGAGCTCGCGCGTTTTCATTAGCTTTTGCTGCTTTGTTTTTTCCGCTGCTTTTTAGCCATTTTATTTGTTCAATATTTGCATGCGAAATTGAGCAAAATGAAGGAGTAAGAGAGAGAGAGAGAGGTATATAGAGTACGTAGATACTCTGCTGTAAAAGGAGATGCAAGAAGGAATATAAAGACACTTTTGAATCCTTAAAAAAACTATTCTCTGTTGTAAAAAGAAGTAGTGCTGATCTGCTCTTAACTCTATTACAGAGTATCCCTGCAGTCGCCTATGCCCTGCACACTCTAATTAAACAATATTGTGCAAAAAATGTATATAGGGAAAATAGCTAAACGAGCTGCTCAATTTTTAATGGTTTGACATTTTTAATGGCCTCGCGTGACTTAATTGGAATTATGGCTGCATGGAATTGGCTTTATGTCATTAACTGAATGCCTGCCAAAGTGGGTGAATGACAGAAGGGTAGCGGAGAGTGGGCAGAGGAGCAGGGGCTGCTGCTAAAAGGCCAGTTAGTGTATATTTTGAGCTCAACAAACTAATTTTGCGCACATTTTGCCCGGCAGTCAAAAAGTCAAACACTATTTTGCATAATTTATGGTCAGGTCATTAGCGTGTTTAAAACTGCAGGCCAAGCCGTGCTGAGGGGCAGGGGGTGTAGTGCTGGCAGTGAGGTAGTTGGAGCCATGGCTAACCGCAAGCAAACAAACATAGTTTATAATTAAAACAAAATGGCGCTGCCAGGCTGCACACCCCGACGGCAGACCGCATACACAAATAGACAGAGAGAAAGAGAGGGAGAGAACTCCTCTCTTTGCCTCTCTATTACTCATGCTCTCTTTCTCATACTCACTGTAGATGTCGCAGTGTTCGCCCTCGTAGTGGGTGCCAAAGCAATCGCACGAGATGCCCGAATAATGGTTGATACACCGCGAGCCAACAAAGCAGAGATTCTGCCGCGAGTCGCACATGTCGGAGCATCCCTCGTTGACATTCTCATGCTTGGTCGCGACCAGCGGAACTATCGGCAACAGATCGGATGCTGCCTTCCCCGAGCTGAGCACCACATTCCGAATGCAGCCGACAAACGATTCGGTGATATATTTGACACCATGCAGCTTCTCCTCCGACGAGAGGCCTGTGAATGGAAGGCATGGAATGCGAATTAGATGCGAGCTTTGTGAAGGAGGGAGGGGCTGGGGCAGGGGATTCTCATGGGTTTGAGGTTTATAGAGCTGGGCGTGCTTAATAGTTGGTCAACATTTGGCAGCACACACACATACACACACACACATGGACACACACGGACACAAACAAGATTAATTAACACGAGTGAAATATTTGAAAGCGGATTTAAACCGAGTGAGTGAAAGGGGGAGACGGCGGAAAGGGAATCCCTTCTGTGTGTATAATAATGTTTTGTTTACAGTTCGAAAAGTTTTGATGCCGGCGCTTTCATATATTGTTTAATTAAAAAAGTTCCCATACACTGGGGAAAATAATTCGTGCTGTGCGCAGTTTAAAGTCAAATAAATCCCTTCAAATTAATTTGATAAAGAATCTCGATAAAGAATTCGAAAATAAATCTGCATGTGAGAGAAAAAAAGGATTAAAATATGCAAAATATATATTTCGCATGCGCTTTTCACATTTCTGTTGTTTGTTTGCTGGATTGATCAATTTTTGATTGACGCCGCGGGATGCAAAGAATGCATTGAAAAGCATTTTCGATTTCCGTTTGAATATTTTTTGTGAATTTTTGAGGTGCGTCTAAACGTTGAGCGTGTCCTATTTAACCCCAGCTAACCCCTTCAGGCGGGGGAGGGGAGGGGGGACACTGCAATCAATGGTCCATTCTACGGTGCACAATGTGAGCTCTTCATATTTCGTCAGGGTGTCTGTGCGCGGCTTTTGAAGCGCCAAATAATTTAATTTTCAACTAGCATACAAAAGCAGCTTTCAAAGTCATATACACGCGCTACACACGCACACACACACTCTCACACATACAGAGAGCACACTAAGACACACTCACAGACACACACATATAGTGGCACACATACAGAGGCACACACATTCACACATATACTCATTCGCTCACACACACAATACCTGCAAAATGCGCACTAAATTCAATGGCAAATGAGCAAGTGCAACTGTGTGGGAGCTTGTCTATGCGTGTATGTGTGTGCCAAATTCGATTTTCAATTTTCATTTTCAGATTTGCCGCACACGCGTTGCTCGTGTGTGTTTTTTTTTCTCGTTGCACGCTTCCAATTGCCACAAAATCATTGCATATAGTCGAGCATCAGCTTTAATGGTGCTGTGGGAGATAGGGGTCATAGGTGGAGAGGGAGGGGGGTATAGTGAAATAGATTTTGTGAGAGGCAAACAGACAATTGATTTTGGCACTCACCTCCGACCAGCACCACCGATGGCAGATTCGTGGAGACGCCGTAGTTGTACTCGTGATTCAGACCTTTCAGATAGACCTCCTCCTGACTATTGTCGACGCGTGCAATTAATCTTGCGCCATGGACATCGATGCGCACCTGTGCAGCAGCAGCAGTCGCGACAGTAGACAAAGAGACACAGAGGGAGACAGAGAGAGAGATAAAGAGTGAGTGAGTAAGAGAGAGAGCGAGTTAGGGCAATGCGAGGAGGATGTGAAAGATATGGAGCATAAAACCAATAAACCAGCTAGCTACGCTGCAAGCTCGCTCTTGGCCGATGGGCGTGGCAGTTGCACAAATACACCCGCTCACACGCACGCACACAGACATATGATAAAAATTTATGAATTTATGCGTTTTGGCCCCGAGTTGAAGTTGCAAGCGCTGGGCGATAAATTGTTGTAGTTGTTGCAGTTACCCTAACGCTTCTGTTGTTGTTGTTGTTGTTAGTGCTATTGTTTTTGCTGCTGTTGTTGCTATTGTTGTTGTTATTGTTGCGCATGAAAAATCTACGAAAATGAATTGCAACTGCTGCGCGCACATTGCAGGGATCAGCTGAAATTCATTAGGAATTTGCGTGTTATTTATGAGTGTCTGTCTGCCTCTGTGCGAGTGTGTGTGCCTGTAGGTGAGCCCCTCTGTGTGTGTGTGTGCGTGCGTGTGCGTTGCCTGGCATCTGGCTGGGTGTGATTAGTAGTGGATATGTTTGTTTTAAATATGGAAAACACGCAACGATCTCGAATGCTTCGTTCGAGCGACCAACCTGACCGCCCGTCCTCCCCCGCCAGCCTGTTATTGATGATGATACTGCCAGCAGTAGGACGTAGCACGCTGCGACTGAGCCACACACACACACTCGTACCCCTTGCTGCTTGCCCCTTTCCGGCGGAGGTGAGTTAACAAAAGTTGAGCGTTCATAAATCAACCTGTACGCTTTGTTATAAAACTTTGATAAAGCGTTTTACACTAAACAAGCAAGCAGACGCATGCACGCACACGCACAGCCATGCCACACACTCATGCAGGGACATGCACATACATGCACATGCAGTCGTACTACACTTATGCATTGCAATCTTGCTAATTGCCTGGTGAACGCATGTGCATGCTAATGTTGCCAATAACAGCAGCAGCAACAACAGCAACAGTAGGAGCAACAACAGCAGCAACAACAACATATGTTGTTGATTGAAGAAATTGTAGGCTTCTAACAACAGCAGAGATTATATCTATAGAACCAAAACAAAGAATTGACTGCGAAAGTGAAAGAGAATCAATGATACGTTTTGATTTCTTGCTGCGCAAAGATGATTCTCTTTAAGGATTCGATTTGCAGATAAACGTATTGAAGTGTGAAACGGCATAGATGCCTGTAGGAATATAATACTCCAAGTATAGAAATATATGTTTGCTGCTGGTATCCGTAAACTGTTTGAAAACAATATTCATAAGTGCATTGACTGCCGAATTAAAGGAGAATCAATTTATACGTTTCAATTCTAGGTTGGCACAGATGAAACTTATAAGGAACTTATCAGATTTAGAGATAAACGTATCGCAGTGTAAAATGGTATACATAACTGTTGCAAAACAAAACTCCATATATAGAAATGTATGCTGCAGATAACTGCAAGCTGTTGGAAAACAACCAGTAAGAAAAGCAACAGTCGCGCAAAACGCGACAGTGGGATACCCTTCGACCTATGTTCCCGTGTAGTTTAATTTGTTAAATTCATACACATATGCATATGCACATGCTTTGAAATTAATCCCGACAGATGGCGCTCGCGCTTCGCGCTCGCCCGCCTCCCTTGTTAGCTGACAGAAGCACTTGGTTTTATGCTCATACTTTCTTAAATAACTTCTGTGATTATTGTCCGATCGGATTGTAATTTGGAGACTACGTAGATATTTCATTCAGCTTAGTATATGTTAAAGTCAGAAAGTTGTATCTTTTATACAGCGCTTACAAATTGAGTTCAAAAATTAAATTATTGATTTGTGGGGGCGGTGGGCGTGGCACCTAACATTTGAAATAAACTTGATCTGCGCCGAGTACATAGGAACCTTCATTCCAAATTTGGTGTCTCTTGCATTTATAATAGCTGAGATCTGTGTGTTCATCTGGACATCCGGACATCCGGACATCCGGACATCCAGACAGACAGACATGGCTCAATCAACTCGGCTAGTGATCCTGAGCAAGAATATATATACTTTGTGGGGTCTGCCACGCCTCCTTCTGCCTGTTACATACATTTGCACAAAGTTAGTATACCCTTTTTTGACCATTTTCAATGGTCGAAGGGTATAAAAATAAATCGAAGCATTGACTTCCGTATTGAAGGAGAATCGATTCGATTTCATGATTGACACATGTGATTCTCTCTAGAAAGCTTAACCGTTTTTCTGTTATATAATGTAATGTAATGTAGTATATAAAGTAATTAACGCATTTAACTGTTAAATATTTGTAAACAAAACCTATAAGTGCATCGCAGAATTCACTTAAAAATTGAAGCTGATTTAATTTGTACATAATACATTTCTTGTTAGGCAAAGATGATTCCTGCATTATAAAGAGTCAACTAAACAATAACTAAACCTTAATATAATATAATGTATATCTCATCCACAACTCAACCCTTTTATGCATTTTGTCTGCGATTAACTTATCACTGCGATAAGGGCTGTCACTTAAATGGGTCTGGCAAACAGACTATGAAAGTCAAAGTGCCCACTGCAGTAGCAGACAACAAGAATAACAACAATGACAATGGCAATTGCAGTAACAAGAGGCAAGTAAAAAAGACGCACTTGAAAAAGGCTGAAAGTCAAAGGCTGCCAGGACATGAGTGAGCATGAGGTTAGTCTGAAGAGGACACGCATTTGGGGGCAGTTACAAGTTGAAGTTGAAGGAGAGCTGAAGCCAAAACCCGAAAGCTCTCTAGACTAGACTCACCATAACACTGTGCCATTCATCTCGATTTAAACTCTCACCCACTGTGACACTCGTTGAATGCTTGCCAAAGACATGTACAACCTTTAGCTGGCCCTTCTCGACAATCACATAGAGTGCATAGGGGTCCAAATTAATGCGATCCGGATTCTTAACATTGTGATAGACGAGCAGGCCGTGCGGCAGTCGTGTGCGAAATTGAAATGAAATCTCACGGCAAAGTCTGTAAAGAACAAGAGTAAGAGAAAAATGAAACAGAATGAGAGATAGAGAAAGAGAGAGAGTAAGTGCGAGCTAGACAGATGGTGTGAGAGCCAGAGAGAGAGAGAGACAAGCTGTCTGGCTGACAGACTTTTAAATTTATTTGCTCTCTCTCTGAACTGTCTGTCTCTGACGGCGACAACATGAGTTACAATTAAAACTACAGTCCAAATTGCCAGGCCAGCCAACAACAACAATGATAAGAGACAAAGTTAGTATGTTTAATTTTATTTGACCTGTCCAGTGAGGGAGACTGTATTTAAATAATAATTTTTATCTTAATTTAATATGCAAATGGCAAATGTTTGTACAAATTGAATTTTAAATTTTCTTCTACAGCTGCTCAAAGTGTCTGCCCGCAGGCGAAGAGGTCCTTGCAGACAATCAACTTCAGCAGGACTGGGACAGGCGGTAAACAACTAAAATAATTGCTTAAAGTGGCCAAGAAATGTGCAAGCTGCAACTAATTGCAGCTACAACGTGCTCAAAGTACAGTTAGTTAACCCATTGAAGGCGTCCGAATATTTCTTATGACTTAAATTGGCCAAATGAAAAACGAGTAAGAAAGGTTACCTTTGACATGCCAAAAGTTGTATACCCTTGCAGGTTCTTATATCCTTCGATCGTTCCAATACTTGTTATATATAATGGTGCAGAATTGTGTATATTCAGAATTATGTCTGACTTTGATTGGCACTGATAAGTAGTTAAGTTATTTCTACAATCAAAACTGGTCTTCATATACAAACACAGACAGACAAACTGACGAACAGACGGAAGGAGAGATGGACTGACAGATGGACAGACAGACAAGGCTACATCGACTCCCTTAATGATGCTGATTTAGAATATATGTATGTACTCTATAGTGTTTAAGATGTCTCCTTAGGTTCGTTGCAAACTCCTGGTCAAACTGAATACACTCTCTCTGCAAGACAATAAAGATTCTCTGCAGAGATTTCTTAATTGAGAGCTGCGTAAGTTGCTCGCACTCAAGTTGTTGTTGTTGCTGGCCTTTCTGGGGTTAAGCCCCGACAATCTGGCAAATGACGCGCGCGAGATTCAACGTGTCGTGCTGCGTCGTTTGGTGGCGCATGCAAAATGCAAGAAGACTTCAAAAATGCCGCACAATGAAATTGAGGTAAGTGTGCCAGGCGCACTGGGCCAGTCCCCACTGGACTCTCCCTCTCTCTCTCTCTCTCCTGCTCTTTCTCTCCCACGCCCACTCACCGTAATTGAAATGTCTGTATGATGTCGCCGTCCATTTGGATGAACGTGTTGTTTTTGGCGAACACGAAGGTCTTGTCCTGACCCGTTTCGGCAAATGTTAACTCGGGTCCACGTTGCTCGATGGGCACCGGCGTGGTGCCACTGCCATAACCACCGCCGCCATACCCGCCACCACCCGCGCCTCCTCCGGCGCCACCATAGCCAGCTGGCAGTTGTGCCGGACTTGGCGTGTAGCTGGCCACTGAGGATTCTGTGGTGCTTGGCTCGCGTGTGGTCGACTGCAAAAATGGCGGTAAAGTGTCTGCAGAGGGAGAGAGAAGAGGAGAAAGAGAAAGCACACTTTTGATAGCTGATAGACTCCTGACTGACAACAATAATTCGCTTACGTGGTCCGCCAATGCAATGGTAGAGGCACTCGGCCTCGGTGCTAAAGCGATTGTGCGGATTGCCATCGCAGCCACCCCAAATGAACGTGGTGCACTCGCTGGTCGAGGGTTCGTAGCGCCACTTGTAGATGTACTGCTTGCATGGCCCGGGATCTCCGGGTCCAGTGCAGCGTTCATATTGCTTCTCTTTTGGTGCCTGCAACAGCGCTGAGTTGTTCGAGCTGCCAGCAGCTCCGGCTCCGCCGCCAGGTCCACTGCCGCCGGCACCGGCACCCAGCGTGTTGCCACCGGCATTCAGCTCTTGGTTTGATTGACTGCCACTGCTGCCGCCGCTGCCACCACCTCCTGGCGAACTGGCACTGCCACTGTTAACGCCGCCTGAGCCCAAGCTGCCATTGACGATGCCAAGACCAGCCCCGCCAAGTGTGGGCAAATTGACATTGCCCGCTGCGTTGCCATCACCTGACAGCATTGTGCCATTTGGCAGGCTTAGCGCAGCAATCTGGCCAAGGCACAGCAGCTGCAGCACGAGTAGAGGTAGCAAGAGTCGACGCCTCCGCTGACGCAGCTGCGGCGCCAGCACATGCAACATGCTGTAGGCGCGTTGCTGCAACAAAGTTCAATTGATGCGAATGGTTTATGACTGCAAAGAGAGGGAGAAAATGAAATATGAATTAATATTTGAATAAAAGAGATGCATATAATATTTAAATCTACATAATTTAGACACAAATTAATTTTTAATAAATATTTGCATTTTTAATTGCCCCAAATTAAGTTTTGACTGCAGAGAGACAAGGGGAAGTAAATAAATAAATTATGCAAATATATGCCGCAAAAATATTGCATATACATTTGCATAATTTAGGCTCTAATTAATAATTTATAATTATTTACATATTTATTTTCCCTTAATAAAGTCAATTTCTGCTTGCGCACAAAAGTGTGCTACGAAAAAATTAGCAGCCACTAGGCTCGCGTCCTTACGGCACCTCATGCCATTTCTCTCTGTCGCTCTCTCCTCTGCTTCTTGCTGTCTACGCCTTGTGTTCATTAGATTTGTGGTAATTGCACTATAAATTCACTGAGGCAATTTACTTGCTCGTCACAGCAGAAGAAGCAGCAGCAGTAGCGGCGGCACAAAGAAGCTATCACAGCTTATGATTTCAGCTACTTAATATGTGTCCGCCTCTCCCCCTGTCTGTGTAACTGTAAGTGTGTGGGCGTCTGTGTGTGTGTGTCTCCGCTGGAACAGTTTACTATTGTCATGGCGCAGTAGTATAAATCCCATTTACATCATCATGCTCATCATCATCAGTCAATGTCTGGCTGAAAATGAAGCGACGCTGCATTTCTTGCTGGCATTTAACGAAAACGAACTTTTGTGCTTACACTTCCGCCGGAAATGTGATGACACACAGACACACACACAAGGAGAGAGGCAGCACATCTACCCAAACACACAGCGACGCCGAAAAGTTGCTCTAAAGATGCGTGAGCTTCAGCTTGAGCTTGAGTTGATTTACAAGTAGCTTATCGTTGAGGAAAAAAACTGTCAAAAATTCAAAAATAATGATGCGCACAGTTTACACTAAATGCCCCCAGAATAAATGGGCGTGGCACACTGAAGCATCAAAGGGAAATGACCAAAAAAGAGCAAAGTGGAAATTAAGTTTTTCAAGCCAGCAAAACTTTGTTGAGTTTTGCATAACGTTCAATGTGGGGCGTGTGTCTCGGTTTGTTTGGCTTTCAACTTGCCGTCACGACGACTTTCATCCGTTCTCCTCTTCTCCCCTCTCTTTCCACTGCCAACATTGTTGCCGCTTTTGCTCAATCCTTTTTTGTAGCCATTTCCGTTTCATAAGCAATTTTTAATTGCGGCTTTAGCTGTCCGGCTGGAGAAGGAGCATGAAAAATGAGCAGAGCCAAAGTTCATGCAAATTAATAAACCTCAGAGAGAGGAAACGAAGCAAACACCAGAGTGGCAGCAAGAGAGAGAGAGAGAGAGGGAAGTGCGGGCAGAATTGTTCGTGCAGTTTGATGTCAAGGATGCGTTGGTTGGCCAAGTTATTGATGCATGCCTGCGTCGTCGTTCTCGGTTGCAGAACCCGCACGTGCGTGTTCTGTTCTGTGCTGAGTGCATCAAAAAAGGGTGTTGCATTGGAACACCTGCAACACGCCAGGTAAGCGCTGAAGCTTACCTAACTTTTAGGCGCCGGGGTAACCCAAACTGCATTAATGCCACAACTCGTAAAGCCGCTGCGGTCCCAAAATGTGACACAGATAACACCTGCGCGGACCGCCCTACCTGCCGCGACCTCTGCACTTGCGGTGCGCCATAAACTAAGCTCAGGTAACGACACCCTGAGGAATTAGGCACGAAAAATCACAGCGCCGGCGCTAAGCGTCGCGGGATTAAGAAATCAGACAACCCTTTGGTCAGGAAAGTTCTAGAATTGCAGCATATATTAGGAGAAGTTCAGGTAGAGACACCCTACGAAAACCGCAACCCCCTCACGGGATTAAACGAGCCCAAGGATACCTGCGAAGGTCAAGGATTTCAGTGTATATAAGTTCGAAGGTCTCAGGAGATCAGTACACAGTCAGTGAGTGATCATCATGACAGCAACTACAACATACGTCGGCCCCGCAGCATCCACTGCCTTCGCAGCACCCAATGTAACCTACGCAGTGCTCTTGCATCGTTCCGAGATGAAGCGCAAGCGCATGCACGTTATAAAATGGTCGCAGAGCAAGATTCGCTTGACAGATCATCTGATCATCAAACAGAAGCAGCGCATAGCCACCTGCACTAACGAGGATCTTCAGTGTATGGTACGAGGACAGGACTTCAGGAATTTTCTCTACAATCAAATTGTTCAGCGACAAATGCAGCTGAAGGCTAATGCCGCAGCAGCACGAAACCCAAACATCGTCATCGCAGCACCCACGCCATCCATCGCAGCCGGAGTACCCAATCCTTCTATTAACGCAGCAGCTCCCATCGGCGTGGCAGCTCCCATCGGAATCGCAGCACCTATTGGCATGGCAGCACCCATCGGCATCGCAGCACCTATCGGCATGGCAGCACCCATCCCCGTTGCAGCCCTCACCGCTGTAGAACCCATGGAAATTGTAGTACCTATGCCATCCACACCAGCTTTCGCTGTGTTCATGCATCGTTCCGAGCTGAAGCGAAAGCGTTTGCAGTTTTTCAAAATATCGCAGACCAAGATTTACTTGACTGATCAACTGATCTTTGAACTGAAGCAGCGCAATGGCAACTGCAGCAATGAAGAACATCAGTGCATGGTGCGTGAAATGGGATTCAGAAACTTTCTCCATCGCGATCTCGTTCGTCATAAGCAGGCGAGGGCTATGCAGAAGAAGGTTCCCAAGCTGAAGAGATTGCAATGAAGCTTAAGGAAGATATAGAAGAGACAATTGGAACAAAAATCTTGACGTGATATTAATTGTAATTTTTATAAATTGTATAAATTAAAATTTAAGAAATCTAAATAAAATTATATAAAATTAAAACTAATTGTGTTATTTCCAATCTGCAAAGATTTTATTAATTTTTTACAATATAAACGTCAAATGAGTGCCAACTGCAAATGGAGATAATTTGAAGGGGTACTGATTTCCAAGAAAAGTATACTACAAAAATACGCAAAACATCAAATTTCAAAAATGAATCAAATTTAATGCCGACCCCTGTAGCTGAGTTGTCTGAGGCGTTTGACTTTTATACAGGGGTTCCGGGTTCGAATCCCGGGGGAGGGCATGGTTTTTCAAAATATAGTGTTTGATAATTGTTAAGATACGATATTAAGATACAATACAAATATAAAGATACGATATGACGACGAGGACACTTAATAAATATAATTTTTTTTAAATAAATTTCAATATTCGGTGCACTGTCGTGCATGCTCGTTGTATTTTGTATTTTCTTTATTTTGGTTAAGAAAGTGTAGATAAAGCCGACACACCTGTGCTGCCTGCCCTACCCGCGACTTCAATTCCTGGAAGCGGTTGCGGTGCGCGATATTCAAGCTCAGGTAGAGACACCCTACAAAAAGCCGCAGCACCGTCACAAGGCGTCGCGGGATCACGTAATGAGGTCAAAGGATACCTGCGATGGTAAAGGATCGCACTGTATATAAAGTCAGAGGTCTCAGGAAATCAGCACACAGTCAGTGAGTGATCATCATGGCAGCAACCACTATTACACCAGCAACAAGCTCATCCGCCGCCTCCGCAGCAGCCAAACCACCCAGCGCTACTGCAGCATCCAAGCCAACAACAGACGTCGCAGCAACCAACGCAACTACCACCGGCTCCTCAACAACCATCGCCCCCGCAGCATTTAAGCCACCTGTCGCCACAACATCTAAGTCACCCATCGCCGTAGCATCTAAGCCTATCTTCTGTGCAGCACCTATCGCCTGTGCATCACCTTTCGCCTATGCAGCACGTAAGCCGCCCACCCCAGCCTTCGCTGTGTTTATGCATCGTTCCGAGTTGAATCGAAAGCGTTTGCACTTTTTCAAAGTGTCGCAGACAAAGATCCACTTGACAGATCATCTCATCCACAAAACAAGGCAGCGCAATGGCAGATGTAGCTGGCAAGATCATCAGTTTATGGTTCGAGAAATGGGCTTTAGGAATTTTCTCCATCATCAACTCATTCATCGTCATATGCAGATGAGTGCAGCAATCAAAATGAAGAAGGCTCCCAAGCTGAAGAGATTGCAGTAAAGCAGGAAGCGATGTAGAAGACGCAAGAGAAGAGGAGACAGCAACAGTGGAAGACAAATCAAACTAACGACATACTTATTGGCTTTGGCATATGGCAATGGAAATTAGAAGATACAAGAGCACATTAACGTGATACTTATGGAAAACTCTGTCATTTTTATAATATAAATAATAATAATATAAATTACACAGGCCCACACAAAAAAAAAAAGTTTTATGATCTGGGTAAGCGGCATATGCAGTTATATGTATTTTGGGTCGCTGAATCCGAATCCGAGGTCAGAATTTCGCCATCACGTCTGGACTTTGACATAACCTCACAAAACTGAAAAACCCTAAAATATCCCCCCAAAAGATATAGATTCCTGATCTGAGCATGCGATATATGTTTTATCATGTGTTTTGTCGTTCTAAGTCCGAATCCGATGTCAAAATTTACATAGCACTTCTGAGTTTCGACTTAACCTCAAAAAACTCGAAAAATTTTTGAAACCCAAAAAAATAATGAGGGGTCGTGATCGGGTCATGCGATATATGTTTCTATATGTTTTTAGACCTTCCAAATCCGAATCCAATGTCAATATCAGCCAATCAGGTCTGAATTTCAACCTAACCTAAAAAATTTTTGAAAAACTTCCAAAATTTTGAATTTTTTGATAATTTATTACTGCATTTGTGCTAATATGTTGAATTACGTATATAATTTATGTTTTTTGTTAGTTAAAATACAGTTTTGAAGTAATAAATCATTACTCATATGAACCAATTTTGAATACTGATAAAATAATGCTCAAAAGGGGGTATATTCAAAAAGAAAGCTTCTTTTATATTAAATTTGAATACACCCTACTCCAATAATAAAAAAAGTCAAAAATTTTGGAAGTTTTTCAAAAATTTTTTAGGTTATGTTGAAATTCAGACCTGATTGGCTGATATTGACATTGGATTCGGATTCGGAAGGTCTAAATACATATAGAAACATATATCGCATGACCCGATCACGACCCCCCATTATTTTTTTGGGTTTCAAAAATTTGTAGAGTTTTTTGAGGTTAAGTCGAAACTCAGACGTGCTACGTAAATTTTGACATCGGATTCGGACTTAGAAGGACAAAATACATGATAAAACATATATCGCATGCTCAGATCAGGAATCTATATCTTTTGGGGGATATTTTAAGGTTTTTCAGTTTTGTGAGGTTATGTCGAAGTCCAGACGTGATGGCGAAATTCTGACCTCTAATTCGGATTCAGCGACGCAAAATACATATAACTGCATATGCCGCTTACCCAGATCATGACACTTTTTTTTTTTTGTGGGCCTGTGTTATCTCTTAAGCAAACTAAATAAATATATTAAAATTAAACTTAAATTGTGTTCTTTCTTCTCTTCAAAGATTTGACTAGATTTTTCTTTTTCAGCTTTGTCATGGAGTTAGCTAACTGATTGTCAACTAAAGATTACATTTGCAGCTATAGTTAAAGAAGCCACATGAGTTTAAAATGTGCAAATTAAGCAGTAAAAATCAGTTTAAAATGAGGTTAAATAGTATTTTAATCGATAGAAGTTACAAAACTAGCGTCAAAGCCATAACTTCAACGTTTTCTTGAGGTAAAGAGCATCTGTTGAGATTTAAGCAATAACTCGAACCCAACAATGTAAACTTCAAATGCTTTTTCAAACTGCTGGTTAAGCGTTAACATGTACTTCAATAAGCGTATGCAAACTTCGTTATTTATGAAAATTTTCCATTTCTTGGCTTCATGGCAAGGAAAAACGTTTTAAATTATGCGCGTGTGTATCTCACACACACAAGAGCAACAACTAGTACAGTGTGGAGAACAACAATAGCAACAGCAACGCCAGTAATAACAGCTATAACAACAGAAACAACGCGCCGACCGGCATCGCCCCCCACCAAATTGCACGTTTTGAGGCAGGCGTCGACGCCTTCGCGTTAAAGCGAACACAAAGAAGGAACAAAAAACAACAACAAAAAGACACACATACACACAACAAGGAAAGGCAAGGAAAGTGTAGAAAAGCGGAGAGAGAAGCAAAGAAAATGGCGATAGCGAAGGCAAAGGCGAAGGCGAACAAATGAAAGCAAGTGAAGTCAAATTAAATTAAATGACAGATGTCTGACATTTTGATAGTCATGTGTGTGCGCAGTGCATGCGTGTGTGTGTGCGAGGGTGTGTATAATATAAGCACATGCAAATACACACACACACAAGACACACTCATGTGCTCGCCGCACGCCTGTGCGAGACAGCGTGAGGCAAAATGCACATGCACTTGCCCCCAATGCCGACGCCCCTCAGGCGTCAAGGGGCGTGGCCCGACCCGGCATTGTGTTGCCATTGTTGGTGTTGCTGTTGTTGTTGCTGTGCATGTCTCCCAAGTGTTGCCCGCGTAAGCGTAATGAATTAAAATAACTTGATTGCTTGAAATTGAACGAATTGTTGCTGGTGCGAGAAAGAGGGAGGGGTAGTGGGAGGAAGGTTTGTCGCATACGCTGTGAATCTTGCGCTAGAATGACAGCGGAAATTGCAGCGACGTTTGTCTGTATACGTGTCTGTGTGTGTGTGTATGTGTGTGCGTACGTGTGTGTAAATATTTACTGAAATTTGTGTATTAAGTGACGTCGACAACGGCGCCAGTTGCATTTAGTAGTTGCTATTATTGTTGTTGTTACTATTGTTGTTGTACTTGCTGGCAATCGCTTTGCTATCAAGTCATGCAAACACACGCACACACAAAGTATATATGGATATAATAAAAGTCACGCTGCATGAATGAAAGCATTAAGAAAAAGCAAGAGGGGAAGAGAGAGAGGGAAGAGACCTTCCCCACTAACTGCGTGGGCGGCAACTCGCTTCCATTTGATAAGATGCGACACACAAAGCGCTGCAGGCGACGAATATATCTCATAATACTGTAAACGATATAGGCAGCCAGGATCAGATCTGTAGCAAGGGGGGTGAGGGGTGTGCGGTGCACAGGAGCCCTGGCCAGGATAAAGTGTGAATTGCGCAGAGCTGGCAGAATATATTTATGTGCTGCCTTTGAATACGAACAAGAAAGTCAAGAAAATATTACCAAGCTAACGAGAGTTCAATTTGAAAGGAAATTTTGTAGATGATATGGTGTATAATATAAGTAAATGAATATACAAAATATATATTCTAATAACACAAACATATTGCACTTATAATCATAACTTAATAGCTCTCTCAACTGTTGCATTTTCCCACAACTTTACTACAACTTAATTAGCAACTTTGGCAGCCCGCACCACATTTCAATCTAATTGTCTCTCGTTCTTGACTTTATCAGTCGACTCTCTTTGCATTTCGAGGTTGTAAATTAGATTATGTTTAAGTACTTTAAAAATGATTTAATGACTGCTTTCACGATGCCGCCTACCCCCTCTACTTGCTGCCCCTTTCAATGTTCTTCCTCTACAACTAAGTCGAAAACTATTCCATTTAATTAAACAATAAGTGCTTGAAATTCGCCAAAAGTTTATGCAAGTTTTGAGTCACACTCAGTCGCACACACATACACTGGCACACTCCTCACTCACTCACTTAATAGACGTTTAGAATTATTAAACGAAATTTACACGCTCGGCTGAGTCTCGGAGTCGAAACTCTTGTTTGATTGTCTGAGGTTTCCGTCTCGCTTGCTCGCTCCATATACGAAAGAGTCTGTTTGTCTGTCAGTCTGCTCTTTTGCTATGGCATACATAAATAATTATTGTTTAATTTGCCTGTAGCTTTAGCAATATATAGAGTTGTTTGTTGTGTTGTGTTGTGTTTGCAACGAGTGCAACGAACGGCCCAACAGTCTCTCTCTCAGCAGCATCGAATTATGCAAATTCTGTAAGCACTGAGCACTTTTTAATGGAGCTGCCGTGCCGGGCATCTATAATTGAGACACGACCACGACGACGATGTTATGACTCCGTACTTTATTATGGTCTGTTATAAATATAAACAATGTAGAATGCACTCACTGTGTACACTTTCTTATAAATATACAACAAGCCCGGCTGGCAGCGCGTGACGTCTCATAACGTGTTGCATCTCCTCGTGTACTCTATATAAACGTGTATATCTGTATATCAGTTAAACTAGATATATGCATATTTGCACACTCGTCTTCAAGTTAATTTATGCACACACAAAAGGCAAATTTGTATTTTGTAATTGCCTTTGCCTTTTCTATTCAAAAACTCTCCTTCTCTATCTCTCTCTGTCTCTTTAAAAGCACTTTGGCAAATTCCGATTTATTGCTTTCAATTGGATTTTGTTTTGCCTAAAATTTAAATGGCATTTTAAGCGTTGATATTAAATTGAAATATTGAAATTTTCTCTCTCTGGCATTTCAAGGGTATTTTCTATATCCACTCACTTTGCATTCCTTGCATAGACAACAACAACAAATGCTTTTGCACTGTTTTTTATGGGTTTAGATTATTTCTCTCTCTTGTTTAATTTATTTATGCACTCGCGATAAAGAGCAAAATTTATAACTTTTGCCTGGGAAAATACGAATGCATTAATTGGCATTATTTACAATTTACATAAACGTGTATTTCGTATTTTGTATTTCATTTAATTTGGTTTTTGATTTGGCTTTCATTTGCAATTTTGTAATATTCCTCTTGTATTTTCTCCTTTTTATTAGCTGAAAATTAGCATATTAATAAATATATGATATATATATATATTTTTGCATATTATGCTGATCCATTTGCACATACACATACACACACATGCACGCACGCACATTTCGTATTAATTTGCCTTCTTTTCTCGTACCATATTTAATTTTTCATGGCACTTGCAACAAATTGCACGTACAAACTCACAAGTAGATAAATATGCATAAGTATAAATTAATTCAATTGAAAGTGCGGTGGTGTTGTTGTTGTTTTTTATTCATATTATATTATTATTAACTGACTGCGAAATGGCTTAATTACTTGCAATTTATACAAATTTAAGTGGAGCGTCAGTAAAAAACGATCAGCTTCAATTCGATTGGGCATTTGAAGTGGCATTCGGTTTGGGTTACGGTTGCAGCAAAAGCGCAAGCCAAGTTTAACCGGGCTTAACTGATGCTCTGCCAACTTATTGATTAAAGAGAAAGAGAAGGAGAGGGAGAAGGAGAAGGAAGCAAGCGAGACAGAGTCTAACACACTGACACGCTTAAATCATTATAACGCGGCCACACACGCACTCACACACGCCTCGAACGATACACGCTCAATACGTGAAATGTTGAGTGTGGCAGGAGATGGTTAACGGGTAGAAGGGGCAAGGGAGCCGGCCCAAAATGAGGTCAGAGTGTGCACGCTTTCTCGTGTGTGTGTGTGTGTGTATGCTGCCAAGGATATTCCAGCCGTTGCACTGTGCTATTGCGTTTTATATTTTCGCTATTTTATTTCTGCTGACGCCAACGAAAACAGTTGAGGCTGTTTGCCAGCGAGTCTGTGTGCGTGTGTGTGCTATGTGTGCGTGTGTGTGTGGGCGTGTCCTGCGGCTGATGAATCAACTTTTGCCTTTACTCAAGTCACGAAACACAAACGAAACGAAACCGAACCAAACGAAATCACAAACGAAGCGCAAAAGGGAAAACAAAAGCCGAAACCGAAATGGAGACGTAGGTAGAGGGACAGTGAAAGGTAAAGGGAGACAGAGAGAAAGGGAAACACCGACAGAGCCGGCAAAGTCGAATTCTCGCGCGAGGATTACATTTGCGTGAAAATCCGGCACAATCGAAGCACTGTGGGCAATTCCACATCGACACCAGAGAGCTGCTTAAGCCGCAGACAGCTGCCTGATTAAAACGAGCTCGAGGCAAACGGACAGCGCGCACAACGTGACGTATGCGTAACGAGAATTCATTGAATCCTTTATTTGGCAGAGGCAGTTTTTGACTTGGCACAGCAACTACTAATTGCCCAGGATAACGACTGACTGCGACTTGTTCGTTTGCATTTAATCCACTTGCTTTGACCTACGCGCGGCGACTAAAGCCAGCGCAACTGTTTAACTTAAAGCGACTGCGTGCGTTGGCCGCGACAGCGACGTCGACAGCGAAAGCGACAATGCTTGTTAGCGTGTCGAGCTGCGACAACAGTGGCAGCAACAACAACAACAATAACAAGGGGCAGCAAGCAGCATATTAAGCCGGGCAACAACAACAAAAGCGGCGTCACGCACGCACACACACACACACACAGAGGGTTGACAACACCGTCGTGCGGTCTTCTGGCGGTCTTGTAGTGTGGTGTGTGTACAAGTGTGTGTGTTGGGTGGCATCTGGAATTGGCTATGCAGGGCAGAGCAGGAGGCGATTTGCTGCGGCTTAGCCATTAAACTGTGCACATTATTAGTTTAAGTTCGTCTGGACTTGGGTCACTGCTACCGATTAACCGTAATAGGCGTCAATTGGAAAATTGCCACTGATATGCCACACGACCGACGCAGAGTCTGAGACAAAGCTAGAGGTTATGTATACACAGAGAGAGAGAGGGAGAGAGAGAGAGAGAGAGAGAGAGAGAGAGCGAGAGAGTACATATGCAACATGTAGGCACCCTGTGCCAGGCAAGGTGTATAAATATTAACACCAAAGCACAATGCAAGTTATATTTACAATGCGCGCAAGTGGATCGTAAGTAGTATATAGTATATAGAACTTAATCAGTTATATAGTATAGCATTAGATACTGGCTGGTATCAGAATGTGGATGGGGTATGCCAAGTATAGCACTTGCTGAAGGTGCTTGAGCGCTTGAGATAAATGCAATTTAATTAAATTGAAGAGATAACAGATATAGAGAAATTAGAGATAGACTCTGTATAAGTACCCTTTTTATTTGTATTGCATATTAAACTTTATATAGTGCACTTATGTATCATAGGATAATGATATTTATATATCATAAGGATATGTCATTTTATTAGTATCATTCACTAGCTGTACTGTCTTTGTCGACTTTATAATAAATATATTCTCGTATTGCTATCGTATTTACTATTACTTGTTCAACTATACAGATGTATTACTTAATCAATCTTATATATCTTTCAACACACTCTCTACCTATACTAAATACATTCCCTTAGTTAGTGTACTCCCTAGTCGCCTTGAGTTCAACTCTTCAGTAACTTTGTGATTTGTTTGATGCTGCCTTATGTAAATATTTGATGACACTTGTTTTAGAGCTGCGCCTGGTTCAATGTATGCTTGTGTGTGTTAGTATGTGTGTGAATGTATATGTGAGTGTATTTGTGCACCCATTTGTTCGCTCATTTAAAATTCAATTTATTTTTGGCAAACGTAGAAAAGGAAAATAGACGAAATGCGGCATAAAAAGCAAGACACAAAAATTTGCATTGCTTTTGGCATTGATTTGTGGCGAGCAAGAGAAGGAAAGGGTGGGAAGGAGGCAATGGGAAAGATGAGAATACGAGAGGACAGAGAAAAGGAGTGAGGGAAGGAAGAGCAACACAGCTGGATCCGTTGCCTTGTTGTGATACCGTTTTACTTGGAATTCTGTCTTTGTAATTCGTCTCGCAATTGTCTTAATTCGAAAATTGCAGCTTCGCAGCTCGCAGCTTTGGCTCCAGACAAATTGTGGACACGCACGAGCATGTCGCACAGCTGGCAATGATAATCGGCAAGCTGCGATTTTGGACGTTGACACGCAGCGCAAGCAAGCAAACCTAACGGGTCTCACTTTAACAGTTAAGGCAAGCTGACAGACAGACAGACATGCGCTGACATGCGCGACAAGCCGCGCCGCTTGACCTTTGACCCTGACGCCGGTTGCGTGCCCCAGTCCAATAAGCTGTGCCCCTGTCCAATAAGCTGTCGCACTGGGCAAGGCTTGGCTTAGCTTGTCCTCCTGTTTAATTAATTTTTACGATTAGGATGAATTTCATATGAATATTATTAGCTAATGTTGCTGATTGTCGAACTGGGAAGAGATCGCGAGTAATTACGTACATATTTTATATGTATATGTATATATGCATGTATGTATATAGTGCATATATAGTATGACACTTAAACAACTTTGATTTGGATGCTGTCACATGACCGAAACTGACCGCAGATAATGAAACTGAAACGCAGGCAGCGACGCAGCAGCTGAGGCAAAAAGAGGCAGATGCTGAGACCCGGCAACGTTGGCAACGCGTCGTCTAATGAACTAGTTGCGGCTACAGAAACAACAACAGCAACATTAACTACAGTAATAGCAACAACTACACTAGCAACAACTCATTGAGCAATAGATAGACAGATAGTGCGGCCGAGGGGGCCTGAGATCACGTGCGGTTTGTTTCTGATATTGCGGAGGTGGAACTAGGAATGACAGTGAGATACTCTATTAAAATATGTAATGTATTTATTATGGCAAAAGTTTCTCAGGCCTTACAAATATACTTATTAATTATTATCGATATATCTGCAAATATACTGTCTTTAAATACCCTGTAAAAATATAAAAAAGTTTCCCCAAGCTTCAACAGCTAATGCAACTGTTGTATACCCGTTTGATAACATTTTAATTTACAGGGTGTATATTTTCTATGCAAATTTCACTTTCACAGTCTTTAATTACAATTGTATAATAACATGTTTCTTTTGTGGGGTATCATAGCCATGTTATGCCACTTGTCTTTACAGCATATAAGTTTTCTATGCAAATTTTCATTTCCACATTATCTAACCTCATATCTACTCCTATGCTCACAGGGTATCTATACGTCTTCCACCACATGTGAACAGTACTCAAGGCGCGTCTTGTTATTTTCACTTAGGTTGTTGACATCAAATCGGGTTTTGCTGTCGCCTTTGTCGGCCCCCCACACACTCAACACACAACAATGCCAAGCAGACAGCCCAAATATTAACTTAATTATTGGGGGAATCACTTTACAAGTGCAAATCGTGCGATTGTAATTTAATTGGCTTGATTTTTTTACCATATCAATTCAAATTATATTTAGCTGAATAACAAAAGTGATTATGCCAAGGGTTTGCCCTTTGTTAAGCAGGGTATATTGACTTGATAATGAAGAAAGATGTATAAAGTAAACTGTATTCTAAATAAGCAGTGATCTGCTAATCTTTCATCAAGAGTATCTCAAGTATAAATTAAGCCATATTAATATTAATGAGATAAACTTTGAATTGATCTATAGCATCATGTAGAACCTCATATAATCGTTCATTGTGGGGGAAATATGCTAATCAAGTTAGTCAGCAACAATAACCATTATCAATTGACCCATTCAGTCAGTGTATTACGTCGCTCGACTATATCTATATATCTTTCTGGTTGTTATTGTTGTTATTGTTGGGATGAATTAGTATATGAGTATTAAGCATGTGTTGTCATTGTTTATTTTCAGACAGCTCGCCTAATTAGGGGCTGCAGTCACTTGTGAAGGCGAAAAAAAGCGTAGCACGAACTGAGCTTAGAAATATCACAGATCACTTATGTGCCACACATGTGTGTGGCAAGTGTTGCAAATTAGCTGCACGTTATGCTGTTGTAAATCGGGCAAAGCTAATGCTAATGCCGATTGTTGTTGTTGCGAAAGCAATTACAAAGTGGCAGTGAGAACAAAATGGTATTTTAATTAAATTTAAATTGTATTTACTGTTGCTGAACTGTAATGTATTGCCATGCACGCACACACACTTACGCACACATGCACACACATAATGCAATTAAATTTATACACACACTTGAACACACACACGCCCACGTACAACGCACACTGTGTCGAGGCAATTGGGGCTCTGCCTAAGCTGCAGGCAAACAGTTAAACACTTTTTTGCTTTTTACCTCGCTTTAATCAAGTCAGCTGATTACAACAACAACAGCAATGGCAAGAACAATAAATAAATAACAACAACAATAACAATAAACAACTAGAATAGCTTGGCACAGATCTTGGCCGAATTTGGCGCCGTATTTTCCATTATAAATCATATGTAAACACAAATTTTTAATTGCCATAACAAACAAGTTAGCGGAGGCGGGTGCTGTTAATGAATGGAGCAAAGATACCCTGTAAACAGCCAAATGTATGATAGAACATTGCCTGAGCTCAACTCTCTTCATAGTTCCTTCTACTTTTACAGGGTACACTGCAGCAGTTGCCTCAGCTTTGTTGGTTCCGCTAATCTTGGTGCAAATAGTGCCCACTGTTCTAGGCGTCATTCGCAGAGCTCTCTTCTCATTATCGGTGCAGCTCAAATACGCTGTATAAATAGGAAATTGCTCTGGCACCTTTCCCCTTCCCTCACACCTGCCCCTTTTACACCTGTACAACCATTTGAATATCTTACTGAGGGAGATTCTAACTGCAATTGTCTGTCTGTTCTCAGTTTATTTATGATGTTTCGCCGCTAAATCACTTGCTTTGCAGTTAGATAAACAAAGCGCGACGTTTTATATAATCGATATTTGAAATTTGAATTCCCACTGTGAAAGTCATATAGATTAATTATAGCGTTCATTCAGTTTAAGTTTATGGCCGGCATCAATCAATGGATCAATCAATCAGGCATACCAAGTGCAGGTTGTAAATTGTACTTGAGATAAGGCACTCGCAGACCTAGTCACACCTGCCTTCTTACCTTTTGGTCAGCGCCAGGCGTTAAGATATTCCAAAATTTGTGTAGTACAATACTTATAGCACTGTCTTTCTCCGCCTTAATAAAGATTTAATTCACACAATAAATATCGCACTTTTTTGCGCAATATTTTCGCAAACACGTTATGCACTTTCTGGGAATAAAGATCGAGATGGAACATACAGCTTTGGCACTTGTGATCAAACGGATTTATGCGACTTTGTATTCGGGGCTTTTAATTAACACTTCCGCACGACAGTTGATTCATTCCAGCTGCGTTGAGATTCTTTTTCCTACTTCGGCTTAAGTGGCTTCAATTTAAATGCAGGAATCTTCTCAAAACTCAAGCCCGGGCGCCACACGTCGCTGGAGACACCGTACGTACCGTAACCGAACCGCACGAGCGAGCTGCAGAAACCCAACTAAGCGACAGGCCCACCAAGCGAACCGAATGGAACTGAAGCGTCTGGCAGACTGATAAGCTCCCCCAAACACGATCGCGTACGATCCACACTCACTCAAAGTTACTGAGAGGGAGAGTGTTAGAGAGAGAGAGAACAGAGTGCGGCGCGTGGGAGTAAATATCGCATGCGAGAGAGAGCGTAATAAGAGAGAAGGTTATACTAAGAGTTTTGAATTGATTTTTCCTAGTAACAAATACATATACTTATTTATGATCCTTTTTATTGTATCGCTCTTATTCTTGTAGTTTCTTCTCTCTGCCGGTGGAAATTTATTATCCGATGTATAGTAATGCGGATGAGTAAGACTTTTGCTACATTTTTTTACACTTTACAGCCACCTTCATTATGCAATTCCATGTACTTCCATACTATGGCTTGCCTGCATTGGCTATTGCTGATATTTGCATCAGTGTCTTAACAAAATCTATTGGATGAACTATACTTATGAAACTTATGCCGGCTAGATCGCCAAAAATTTATCAACCTTAGATACTGTCAGGACCAACTTCATCTTCATGTTGTGGAAAAGACTGCAAGATGGTCTCCTCCTGCAAGATGGTCTCCTCGCTCAAGGTGAACACTTGTAGTTAACTGAATTTGTTTTTTATTTTCCCATGATAGTTGTGTGTTTCGAAAGCTATTGGACAGTTGTTGTTTGTATTATGATTATTTGCCTTGCGGATTTGGGTCGAGCAATTGTGCCAGTTAACAGGCGAACACCAAGACCAACAGTTCAATTAACAACGCCATATAATTTTCCACACATGTTGTATAATTATCGAACTTTGTCTGCAACAACCCTCGCATCCCTCCCCCACTCTACAAATTAACAGGGCTCAGTAAAATGGCTCATTATCTGTTTGGGCCCGGGCTGTCTCATCGTTAGATGAGTACACCAAACCAACTGCAATTAGAAGAAGCAGTGCAAACACGCGTGTGGCAGTGAAACCCCCACTTCCTCTCCCCTCTGCCACTGCCTGCAGGGGGTGCAAGCAACTCTGCAATTAGACAGGGGCCAAAATTGTTATGTCAGCCCGGAGTATGGCGAAAAACCAAAATATGTACTTACAAATACCACGCGGCATATCGGCAACTCATTGCGGGCTAATTAAGAACTCAATGCGGCAGCAACAAAACAAGAACAACATGGATAGCAGCAACAGCAACGACAACTTGCAGCGTTGTTGATTTTCGCGTTTCGCATACAAAAATCGGTAGGGATCTGGTGAGACTCTTTGCGAGTCGATTTCTGTGACGCCCCAGTCTACCATGATAGCGACTTGAATGCCTATTTATCTTGTCATGCTTCAGGTCTCTATGCAGCGTGGTGTTCCTTATGAGCCGCCCGCAACCGGTGATGTTGGCCGGCAGCCTGCATTCGTCAAATTTGGCTTTTTTTGCTAAAAAGTATTGTATGTGGCGCTTAAAAGTATGTGATACTCTTTATTTCACGAATAGCACGCATCGCGCGGTGGAAAAGTGTCGACTAATTAGTGAAGTTGGTTCGTGTCTCGGCTAATGCGGTTGAGCGAGCACGCGCAAGCCCACCGCATACTTTCAGGCGCTAGTCATTTTCTAGGCCTGAAACTAAAATGAAAACCGCTAAAAAACGCTGCAGCGAATACGATATAGTGGGAAAATAGCTAAATTGCCTGCACTGGAAAAAGCTAGATTTGACGGGAAAACGTTGAGTTGAAAACTGGAGCAGACAGCAAGACGGCAATCAATTCAATTACAAATGCAGCGAATGCCAATTGTGAAAATTGTAAATAAATATTTCAACAAATGACAACAAGCCGGCAACAACTATTTACGACAATAAATCAGATCATATCTGACTGTGGAGCGGACTGCGGTTGCAGAGCTCACTAGCCGAGCGCCCGAGCAGCCCTACAAGCGCGCGCCATGGAAAAGCTGGCAACAACAACAACTAAGTTGACAAGATGCTTGTTGATAAGGGACAAGAGAACGACAAGGCAAGACAGAGAGAGAGGGAGACAGAGCGGGGGAGAGAGAGGGGGAGTGAGTGAGAGGCAGACAGTGAAATTGCAATGGAAACCGCAAAATGTACACTCAGGCAAACCGAAGCTCTGAGGTGAAGCTGTAGCCAAAAGCAAAATGACAATAACAGCTGCAATTCCACAACTAAGATGGGGAGGGAGAACAGGAGAGAGAGAGAGGGAGAGAGAGAGAGGGAGAGAGATAGAGGGAGCAAAGAGACACCGTGCGAAAGCAACGACTAAAAAAAGCGAAGCATTAAGTGGCGAACCGTTAAGAAGTCATTGGGTAGACTAAAACCTGAAACAGCAATGAAACGACGTCAGCAGAGGCGACGTCAGCAGCGACTGCGACTGCAGCGACTAAATGCCGCAATTTGTGTAGTAAACAGAGCAGACTACGAGAAACGAGAGAGAAAGAGAGAGAGAGGGAGTAGAGCAGAGAGCGCGCTGAGGCTCGAGAGTAAAAGTTGCGAGCGCAGCGCAGCGAAAGCTAAGGTAGAATGCAAGAACTGAAATATATATATGTAGATCAATTTAAACTAAATAAATAATATAAACAATAAATTATTAAATATAAATAATAATAATAACTACAAATATAATATATATTTAAATAATTGTATTTAGAATTAAGTACATGTAAAGAATATAATAAATTACTCCCTATATTCTTAATTCATTTAATTTATTTATATTTAATTCTTAAACATACATTTATTGCAATCAAAATTTAAATAAATGCAAGAATTGAAATTCTGTATAGTAGACTAATAATATTATAGTAATATATTGTCTAAATATACTTAAGAGTTATCACATTTTTGGGGGATCACTCAAACTTGACTACACAAAGCACTCAAATGTGTGTCAACTCATTCCGGTTTATTTGTTTAACTATTCTACTTCTATTATATATCTATATCTATTTCTTACGAGCTGCCAACGCACAATGTAATAAACAGTTATAGTTAAACAATAAATCAATAGCAAAAGAAGCAGCAACAACAACACCAGTTCTAAGCTCGCTCTCTCTCCCTCTCGCATGAAAGACTCAAGCAAGAAACTTGCCTGAGTGATCGTACGTTCGCACACTCACTCTCCCGCTCTGTCACTCTTGACTCTCTCCCTGGCTTGCGCTCTTTTTCGAACAGCATTTTTCGAACTCGACTGCTTATGCTTTTCGAGCTTGGTAGGCGCTAAGCCGCCGCAGCAGCTTGCAGCCAAAACTTTGGTCATTCGTCAGTGAACCGTCGTGTGGGTCGTGCTCAAGCTCCGCTTCTTGTGCTTGCATCGATATTTCGTGCCGTCGTCGTCCGCAGCGCAGCGCAGCGTAGCGTCTTCTTCTTCGCTGAAGAACGAACGTTTTACAAAATAATAACAACACCAACATAAGAAGAAGATAACAACACAGAAGAAAAGCCTCGCTCTCTCTGCATTTGTCTTCCCCACTCGCATTACGTGTGTGTATTCGATTCTATTCTCTTGCCTTGTGTGTGTACGCGCGTGTTACAATTTGCATTGCGCTGTCTTTTGTTTTTTTCGGCATTCTCCCTCTCTGCCTCTTCGCATTCGCCTATGCCTATGCCCGGGCTCCGTTTTCGTTTCATTTTCGCTGTGTGCTTCACAAATTGACGTCGCCTCGCTTTGCACTCGAACTCGCACTCGTTTTCGTTTTAGTTCATTTTCGGTTCGGTTTAGTTCGGTTCAATTCGTTCGGAGTGGTTCAAAATTAAATTACTCAAGTTGTGAAACCTTCTAAGAAATAAGAAGAAGAAGGAGAAAAAGCACATAATAAATTTCACTTCAAGTGCTCTCTCGCAAAGTGTTTCAAAGAAAAAGGAGAAAGAAAAGTTAAAGCAGAAACGGCACTAGTTCTGTTTGCCATGTTATTAACATTGTGTTCATAATTCCAACAGCAACAACAAAATATGCAAATAGAAAGCAACAAATTAGCAACAGCAACAGCAGCAACATCTAGTGGAATATCATATAAAGAAACCCAAGGCAAAGGTGAGTAAAGAAGAAACTAAATAAATCATATGAAATAAGCTTAAATAGGAATTAATTCTTAACTAGAACTATTTAATTGATCGAAAAGAACCTGATCAACCCAGAGATCAACAACTAATGAGGCAAATTGTGAAGAGACCTTATATATGTATATTGATAGAGAGTTCATTTCTTTCGTTTGTTTCTTTCCACTTAATATATTCATTAATACATTTCTCTTTGATGATGACGATTTGCATATCGCATACAGACAGCAAACGAAGCTTCATAATTTACTCAAGATATCGAGAAGATTTTCATGTCCATTGACTGTGTCTGTGGCGCTATAAAATCTCGTATCGTATCGTATCGAGAGACCGTTGCAACCCGAAAATAACACTTGCTGCACGATTGAACTTTAAAGCCGCATTCTTCGCTGTCTGCAGGTCTCTTGGACGCGTCTATCAGGTTGAGTTCAGAGCTCTCGAAGCTGGCCAATTTTCGAGCCCGACCGCGTCTTCGTGGGAACTCTTGACTGGGGTGCCTGGCATTTGCTGCTGGCGGCACACATTTTACTAGCCTAGTCGAAACTGGCTTTCAGAACAGGAATTTCCACTCCTACAACAAAGAGACTGTAATTGACATTTTTGAGTAATTGCAAAGTTTTTATTTTAATCTTTGGATTTTTATTGATTCTTTTTTTTTTTTGGTGGGTTTTCTTTTACATAAAATTCTTTGATTTATAATCGTCAACAATTAAGGTTAAATTTATGAACTACAACTGATAAAAAGGAACGGAAAAGGAAGGAATGTTAAATGTTGTTGTGTGCAGAAATTCTAGACAAATATTTCGGGTCCATAGACGGAGACATTCTTGAAGTCAAAGCGACGTGGTTTGGGTGGTGTAGCGGGCGCTGGCTTCACGGACGGTGGCTTGGTGGTGGTATTAGCTGTAACGGATGTTGAACGGGTATCGAGTGTACTGGAACTTATACTGGAGGTAGTAAGTCTAGATTTAGAGCCACCTCCTTCCCCTCTTCCGGTGGTGGTTGCAGGGGCGGTGTTCTTCCGGCGTGGCATGCTGCGCAGCTCGTGGCGCAGTTGTTCCTTGTAGACTAGTTCCCGTTTGCAGGCCTGCAGCTCCTCCACACTGCAGTGCTTCAGATGGCGTATGGTGCGCGAGACAAGGCCATCGATGATGTGAATCTTGGTGCGCGACAGGCGTGTGGGCTCCGCATGACGGCGGGTCAGTTCGCTCTGGTACTGGAACAGCAAGTAGCCCACACTGGGACGGGCGCCACGACGATGGTTGCTACTTCCCGAAGAGGAGGCGCAGGTGAAGCTGTTGTTGTGATTATTGCTGGCGTTGTTCATGATGATGTTGCTGTTCTTGCGTTGGCTTAACACGTCTAGAGAATTGTTGCGGTTGCAATTGATGTTGCCGTTGCAGTTATAGTTTATCGAGCAGGATGCGAAAGCTGACAGCGAATGCGAGAGAGAGCTGTGACTGCTTGGCAGCTTGTACAGTGAATGATGTCCTTTCGTACTTCACCGGCATTATTTATATGTCGGGGGCGCTTAGCTCAGCGCCTGCTAGATGTTCCTTCTATTCCTACCTGTGTTTGACCTGCACAATGTAAATCCGCTGAAGCTGACCTGTTGCTAGCGTAATTACCTGGCAGATTCGCGAACTACCTTGGGTAAAACCCTCCCTGTTGCAAAGTCTGTTGCGAAGTTATTAAATCTTTGACATCCTACAGCAAAGTTGAGGGGTGTATAAGGTTGAGGGTGGGTCAGGCGTAGCTACTGTTTATACCTTCCTCATGAAGGAAGAAGAAAAGGAAGTGTACATATTTGTGACCTTTAAAGTAATGTCTACATATTTCCAGATGTTTCCATTTTATTTGCTGTCATTTTTGTGTAATTACTGAATTTTTTCATATTCATTTTCATCTTTACAACTCTGAGAAAGGAAAGGAAGAGTGAGGGCACTGTGGCTGACCTTTTCAGTGTCTAATAAATATACTTAATTTTAGCAGAAATATATATCTCACTTTGGCCGCACTTTACCCTCGTCTAAAAAGCGTTTATTAAATATTTATTTATAAACGAATCTCTGACCCACGCGCGTCTAAGGCGCGTAAATTAAGTTGTGTGCCTCCTATTCAGATGCCAAATTTTTAACAGAAATATGTATCACATTGCTGTATTTGAAATTGTTTCTCGTATAATTGTTATTTTCACTTAGTTTAATTGACACAGAGCGAATGCGAGGGCGCCACTTTAAGTAAAATTTAAGCTTAATTATGTTTAAAATGCCAGCGCCAAAAGAAAAGAAAAGGAAAAGTGAAAATTCCTTTCTATTGTTTGCTTAAGCGTCGCGCGGCTTGTCAAAATTCTTTTAAATGTGCTCGGCTGCATTAAGTCTGAAACAACAACAGCAACAAAAAGCATAACAATTATAGCAACGCATAGCGACGACGACGATGACGACCCTGAGCATTTCCAGTGAAAGTTGACAGGGCGCGCAGTTTAAGTTTAAGCTACAGATAAATAAGTATAATTTTCCTCTTCTTTTTATGGTAATGCGTCTGCTCTGCTCTAAACTCGTAATGCCCATATAAATAATAAAAAAAACATACATAGGCGTATGTACACCGGGTGCTAAATGCAGAGCCCCGCGGGGCAGAGCGACCCACAAAAAAATCTTCAAACAAATCTGAAAATATGAAAAGAGCAACGTGTTGCGCTGCTGCTGATGATGATACAATAATCATCATTTTGTTGACTTGATTATAATGATTGTCTGTCTGGGGCAGTTGACCGACAAATTCATAAGGCTGGACAGGCCCAGTGAGCGCACACAAACAACAGCAGCTCCCCCTGCCCCTGCCCCTGCCACCTGCCTTGCCCCTTCGTCTGCATTCAAGCAGGTCTTGTCTTGTCGTGTCTTGTTCATTGAGTTTAGACCGAGAGCGCGTTGAGCGCGTTGAATTGGAAGCTGTCTGCAAGCTGTCAAAGGCAGCAAAGCAGCAGCAGCAGCTGCGCTTGCCCCTGGCCCTACTTTAGTTTTGCCTTTGACCTCTGCTACCTTTTGCCAGTTACCTGACCTCAAAAGTGTGCCCTCGCCTCGTCGCAAGGCTCATAAAATACTGATGCGCCGCATTTGCTTAATCCGGCGCGTGGTCTTTCCCAAGTTCTTAATCCTGCTGCGAAATCCTTTTGTTTTCGAGTTTGCATTCCAGCTACAAGTTGCAATTATAAAAGGATTATGACATTTATGACCCCTGACTGTTTGTCTGTGTCTGTTGCAGTTTCTGTTTCTCAACTTTGCGAACACACTTTGCATATAACACACGTGCACAGACATGCACACACACACAGTGCACTGCACGGTCTTTCAATTGATGAATTAGCTGGAAGTCTCGCACAAGTTCTAGAAAATGCTAATGATGCCATGTTGACATATCGAAATGTCCTCAAGTGTACGCGAACCTAAGTAAATATTGAAAGATGAACTCGGAACTGAACTGGCAACAGTTGTTGACAAGCTAAGGCAACTTGGGGCTCAGACTGAACTCATTGCTTTTAACTTCTTCAAACATTTCTCTATATACCATATATCGAGAATATTGGCGTACGTGACGAGTACGTGTCCTGATCTAGCAGGTACCTGTTTTAGCACTTAAGACAAGCTCGTTCACGCTTCGCGGCTTCGTTGCAGCTGCTGTCGATCATTGCGATTATATTTGTGTATGGCGAACGAAACGACGGTTAGCATCCAAAGTGGATTAGGCCGGATTGAACTGCGAAATATTTTGGCACAAATATTTACAGTTCCCTGACCTGGCACAGATCGGGACAGGTAGAGGCGCCTGTCTGCCTATCCGGCTGTCTGCAGCCCCGTCTGGATGCAGGTACAGGAACCCGAACTTGTGTTGCATATAAGGCCGACCCAATTTGGATAGCGTCATCAGTTAGCCAAAGGCAGTCAATGCAAGCATAACACTTTCACTGTGGTAACAGCAACAACTATTACTCGGAAGCAACAACAACAACAGTTACGACGATCGAAATGGAGCAAGACAAGTCAATGAAACCCACTGTCTCGTATCAAATTTACCTATATCGTGAGGAGCTGTCTCGTCGCAATGCACGTCAGTTGCGACTTTCGAGAACTAAAATTGAGATCACAGACGAGCTGATCTCCAGAACTGTGAAGAACATCAAGACATGCAGCATGGATGATCTAAAGGCAATCAATCGGGAGCTGGTGTTCAAGCGCAAGCTGAGCAAAAATGTCTCCAAGCTGAAGAAGGAAGCCAAGGCAGCAAAGAAGCAAGAATGAAGAAAGACGGAATAGTGAAGAGGAGCTGACAAACCAAAAACGGGGATTGATTTGGGTTAGGGGAATGAATTTATTCTATTATTTTAATAATCGATTGTACATATCACTTTGTAAATAAATACTTTGATAAGATTTTAAATTGAAAACGATTTGTGATTGCATATTATTCCTTCCTTTTTTCCCTTTTAAAAACTTGTTACTTTTATGGTCGATAAAAAGTAAAAAGAAGCTTGAAGCTATAAAAACTGGTAGCTGAATCAGCAAACGCGCCGCACAAAGACACAAATGTAAACTTCTCTCAGCCTCAGACTGAGCGAAGAACACAAAGCAAGCGAGCAAAAAGAAAAAAAAACATAATAAAAATGAAAAAAAGTCGTTTGCATTGAACAAAAGTAAATGGCTAAAAGCTGAGCAAAATGAATTTCATGTTAACGGCAAAGCAAAGCCAAAACCGACATAGACCGAGACTAAACCGAACTCAAGTCTCAAGCTCGGACTCCGCTCGATTCCAGTTGCAAATTTGCAAATTTTGCGATGCTGTTTGTTGTGCTGGTCGGCAACTTAATTAGAAATTGCAAATGCAATTAAAAAGCGACGCACCAAATGTTTCAATAAATTATAAATACATATAAAGTGTCTACATACATAGAATATATATATACAGTATATAGTTTTTATAGTATGCAAGAGCTTGTCCAAACAAAACAAGTTCACTGCATAAATTAGTAAGAGTTGAAGCCAAAGACGCAGCAAAGAGCAACGAAATCAAAGTGCGAAGCCGCAGCAGCTGAAGAGAGCAAAGATCAGAGTTTACAAGAAACTGGATGTAAAGAATAATGCTCGACTAGGCATTTCCCTGTGGTTAGTGTAGTTTATGGAGTTTGATGTAGTTGTAAATAGAGAATATTCTAGTTATTTCTTGTATTGCGACTCATAATCAGGATTAAAATAGATTTATGAAGTATTTTCGACTTTTCTAATCTATATAAAACAAAAATTGGGATTATATTTGTTACTAAATTATTAAAATAATGGGAAAATCTATAACATTTTCAGTTCATAAATGAATCAATTGTTGAATTTCGATGTAGAATCAATGTATTGCTTAAAACATGAATAATATGATGTTCAACAAGTAAAACTGCTCATTTTACATTTCACCTGATTACACATTTCAGTTCTTCAAACATACAGAAATTTATAAAGACCTTTAATCATGACACCCCCTCTCGAGCTTGCCCACTCAATCTTAAAGCCAAGCTACCCCATCATATTGTAGAAGTTAGCTCAACTAGCGAAAAAGTCACGAAATAAATAAAAGAGCAGACACGGTTAAAAGCGAACAATTTTTTGTTAGGTTCCGCACTCTCAATTTGTTGTTAGGTTCCCTCCCCTCTCTCTGCTGTTGGCATCTTGGAGTTGAAAAATTTATAACGTGACATTGTTGAATTTATGTGCTCAAAATGTTGTAATAAAACTTGAGCACAATCGTTGTTGTTGTTGTTGTTGGTGTACAGCAAAGTCTCTCAGGCTGTCGCACTCTGTCGTTCATCGAGGGGGTCGGACTGCCGTCGGTCGTTTGGTTTGGTTAGGTCAGGTTGGCGCCAGTGCTTAAAATAATTGCGAATATCATTCTCCGTCAGTCAGTTGGCAATTCAATAATTGACTTAATTATATATTTATATTGTATATTCTTATGAACATTAGTTGGCAAAATGGAATTCTCTTGAAATTCTTTTGAACTCCTTGACCCGCGGCGCAACGCCGTCAACTTCTTTTTGGGGTTTCGTTTTCTATAATTAATGTCTGCGAATTTATTGCTGTACAATGTAGAATACACAACAATCATTGCTGATTGAATACGCAATTGGAGTGCTCTTTAGATGGCACACAAATCTGCGTATAATCTGCTGTATTTATATATTATTAAATGCTTTGTTTTCATTTCATGGCATTATAAAAGTCACAGCGCAAATAAAGTTAAAGACTGGGGAGAGGGTGGAGGGTTGTGTGGCCCAGATTGAAGGACAGGTCAGCGACGGCAGCAGCGACGGCGAGCTTGACAAATGGGAATTTTGTGGCCAGGCCGTAAAAACGAACACAACAAAATCATCAAATCACGACTTGAGCGCCGTTTGATTGACATGCAGAAAGGCACAAAAAAGCAACAGCAAACAGGCAAAGCCAACCAGCAACTACAACAACTGATTGTTCATAATTAAAGCTAAAGCCCCGAGGCAGCTTAAGATTTCGCAATGATTCTGTGGGCTGCTGCTGCTGTCGCGACGCGGCAAAAGGCAAAGAACTAACCGACCAGCAAATTATCTCAAGACCCGTAACAGTACATATACTTGTATATATAGTATACACACAGACAATCAGCAATACTTACATGCAACAGTTACACACACACACACAGGCACAGCAAGATAGACACGTAGATAGAGACAACGCGCCACAACTCGCTGCTCAGCCCGCATGTCACGCCCCGCAGAGCAGAGCAGACTGCTTATTAACGCATAATTAGCATATTTAGTCTTGCTCTAAGATTGCGTCCCCAAAGCTGTCACACAGTGTCAGCTACCGTCGCGCACCTACCTCCCCTTGGGGCAACCCTAACACACACACACAGACAGACAACAACTTGTGCCGCCTCGTTGAAATTGCCAGCGATTTGTCGATTTGTCACACAATTTCAGACGATGCGAGGTTTGCCCCTCACTTCCCTCTTGCACAGCCTCTTTCTCTTTCTTTACCTCCCTCTCTTTCCCATTCTTTCTCTCTCTGTCTCTGGCTTGTCCATCTGTTTCGCTGTCTCGATTTCCATCTGCGCCGCACCGTTCGTGGTCATTGCGATTTAAGCCTCATTTAGTTGCAGCACTCTATTTACTTGTAGCAATGGGCAAACCAGCAACAACAACAACAACAGCAGCAACATGGCCGCCCACCTCCCAGTTACCATTCACTTTATGAACAACAGCAACACGACCGAGCAACAGCAACAACAATTGTCGCTTTGACATTTAGCTACAATTACTTTTTAGTGGTCTTTGGTTGTTGTTTGTCTTTGTAGTTGTTGCTGTTGCTATTGTTGTTGCTGTGTGACATTTTGGTCTCGGCACTGAAGTAGTACATGTTATGGAGCAGGGGGCGGGGGAATTTGTGGGGGTGTCGCAGCAATGAAACTTGTTCTAATTAAAATATGCACAACGCTTTTTTTCCTTCCCCCCTTCGACAAGGTGGCAATTTTAATTGAAACAGCTGACCAGCTAGGAAAGGGGGCAATGTGGGCGTGTGCACTCCCCTGGGGGAATAGCGGGCAACATAAATCAAGGTTCAACGCGTAATTGAAGTCACCACCACGTCGCGTCTGGCGATGCGTGTGACAGCCGTGCAAAATTGGCGTAAATTATGCGTCAAATCAAAAAGGGCCAACTAACTGGGGCATAATTGCTCTTTTGGGGCAACAACACATGCCACATGAACTAAGTCAAGTTGTTGTTGCTGTTGTTGCTATTGCTGTTCAAGTAAAAGTCAAACAGGCAAAGAGACTTTAAGGTGCGGCACGGCAAACGGCATTTTGTTAGCCCATTTTGGTGCTGGTGCTGGGCGTGGGCGTGTGCTGGGGTCGCTTGAAGTTGCATTCTCTAGCTGCCCCTGCGCCTTCCCCCTGCTGCTGCAAGTGCAACTGGAAACAGGCTCATTGCGCGCGGAGGAGGCTTTTGGCATTTACAATATTTAATCATATTTGCACGAAGCAAAGGGCAAAGGGGGCGGATACTTAATGGCAACGGGTGGGAGAACAACAGAAACAAAGAGAAGGAACGGGGAAGGGAGAGGAGAGGGGGCAGCAACATGCAGCATCCCGGCTGTAATTTAACCGTTTTAATTTTTTATGCATGCATTGCATAGCATTTTGTAGCTCATTTGCATTTGTGGTTGGCGCTGCTCTGACTCTGACGCTGGCTTGGCCTGCTCTGACTCTGACTCCGACTCTGTAGCTGCCCTGGCTCTGTCTCTGCCACTGTTGGCTTGATGTTGTCGTCAGCAGCAGCATCGTCAACGGCATCGTCAGCAGCAGCAGCAGCGCCAGCGACGGCGTCTGTAATGCAATTTGCTGCAAAATGAAACCGAACAAACCAAGCGCCTCAGCATTTGGCAGCATTAAATTTAATTTTATTAAAAAACTTTTTGCCAGCCACATATGTGTGCCTGCATTGCTGTGTGTGTGTGTGTGTGGAGTGTTGCCTGGGAATTGTACAATTGACAACACAAGCGAGTTGCTGCTGCAGCTGCCGAAGCACGCCGCATGCCGCATGCTGCTGTCGTTGTCGTTGTTGCCGCCGCGCCGCATGTTGTTGACGTGCATGTTGCTGCCGTTTGCTGCTGCCGTTGCTGCTCGCTTTTTGTTTTATTGCGGCCTGTGCGGGCGTGTCGAGCTTCGCTGCTTGCTTTGATGACAACAGCAGGAGGAGGAAAAGCAACAACGACAACTCGATAAAGTTTTCAGTTTCGTCGAGACTGAGACTGAAATTGTTGCAATTACGAATACTTCTACTTTTTGCACTCCCCCCTCTCTCCTTTCTCTGTCTGCTTGCACTTTTTCAGTTGCTTTCGCCTGCGGCTGTTGTCGGGATTAACGTTATCGATATTGTTATCGCTATCGACTGTCAGCGTGTGGAGGGGGAGGGAAAGATGTTGCAAGTTGCTCTGCACTGTCAGCTGCCACCTGACTGTGCTGCTGTCGTTTTGCATATTCATTTATTTGGTTCCCAAGGACGTCGTCGTCATCAACAGCAGCAGCAGCAGATAAGGCACCAGCAACCACACAGAGAACAACAGCAACAACAGCAACGATTTTGCAACGGTTCTCATCATCATTTGCATATGTTACATTTTATTTATTGTTGGTTGCTGTTTGCTGTCGCGCTTTCTTGCGCCGCATTACAACAGCAACAACAGTGAACTGCAAATATAACTCATACGCAGCGTTAACCTCGCGCTTTCTTGCCTTCTCGCATTGTTTTCACGCTGTAGCTGAGTATTTATAGCAGTTACGTGAGACTTTGTTTATGTGACAATTGCTTTTTGTTCGTTATACATATTTGCTGTATCTTATTATTCCTCCCCCCCTCTTTCTCCCTCTTTCTATCTTTCTTTCTTGTTTCTTTTGCTTAACTTTGTTTCGTTTCTTCTTCCTCTTGTTGTTGTTGCTATAATTTTGATTGTTCACGGTGTAATTTATGCCTTTAAATTGTGCAAGAAATTTGCAAACACACATTTTGCGGCCATATAAATGAGTCAACTGCGAGTTCAGATTGCAGTCTCTCAGTCTCAGTCTCTGCCTTGGGGGAAGCCTAGCAAGTGCAGAAAGAGAGGGGGGGAGAGAGAGGTAGACACATTAATTATGTCGGTGGAAACTGGAAATATGTGTGCAATTGTGGTTAAAATATCAATAACCTTAGCAGCAAGGCAGCTTGAACTATGCTGAGAAGTGTGTGCACAAGACTTGGAGTAACCCTCGTTACAGTTATTGAGACTGTAACATGCATATTTAAAGCTCGTTATATTTAGAAATTTGATAGCTTATTTACTTATTGACTCTCGGAAACAGACTGACTATTAAACATGTTAACAAAATTTAAGGGGAATACTTAACGCCTTTGAGCTTCACTCTGCTTGACAGATTCTTGCAGTAAACTTATCAATAGAAGAGCCGAAAGCTCCCAATCTTTGGGCAACCCTCGCTACAATAGCATGTAGTTTTTTGCATAACCTACGCTTGTTGTTGGCTGATTGTGTAAATAAAGAATAATTCAATAGCTGCTGCTGTTGCTACTGTGTGCCTTCTGTTTTGCCAGCTCGACGTGTGTTGTTGTTATTGGTCAACAAAGGCAGAGAATATCATTTTCGCATTTTGATGTCCGATTACAGGCAGGCAACAATAACACACACACACACACACACAAGCAGCAACAGCAGCAATAACTAGAGCAGCAAAGCATGGCAGCAACAATGCCAAAGGTACAAAGGCAGCAGCAGCAGAGGTAGCAAGAGAGACAGCAGCAGAAGGCAGCAACAGAGACAGCAGGGGCAGCAGCAGTGGCAGCAGCAACAGCAACTATTATGACAGCAAATAACTAACACAAGAGCAATTTGTTGCACACACACAGAGAGAGAGACACAGACAGCGACACAGTGAGATATAAATGTAGCTCTAAGACAACTCAATGCTTGCTCGCTGCTGCTGCTGCTGTTGTTGCTGCTGCTGCCGCGCAAAGTTGTCGGCTATGAAAAATGGATCTGCTCCAGAAGATTTCAGTAATCTCGTTCGTCACACTTGGCCGCTCAAGTACGAATTTATGGAAGCCCCATCAGAGTCAGAAGCGCAAGAAATTCCCCGGTGCAATGGACTGGTCACTGGCCCAGGGCCTCAGTCCCTTTGGCAGCTACCTCCCTTCCCCTCTGCCCCTTTTCTTCACTCCCTTGCAATCTGTGCTTGCCCTGCTCAAAGTTTTATTAACTTGTAACGATCTCTGAGAGAAATGCACTCAAGAATGTAACGCGCGAGTGGACAAAGTGTCAGCAGAAAGTAACTCTATATAGTACAGTGACTACCACAACTATCTCTCTCTGTTGCAAGTTCAATAAATTGTCTGAGAGATTGAAACAATGCCTCTGTATATGTGTGTGTGTGTGTGCAGGTGAATTGGTCAATTAAAGATTGCCGCAACTCATTTGCATGGCAAGCGTCTCATTTGCGCCTTGCCTCGTCTTGCGAAATCGAAAAAATGACGATGCTGTGGCAAATGGGCGTTGACTCTGCCACAAAATGTTGCAAGCCAGCCATACAATTATGATGATGATGTCGTCGCCGTCGTCGTCGCCATCATCGACAGCGAGCTTAATGAACTTTTGCGAAAATTCCATTACATTTGCCTTTGTTTTTGGCCACATTTTACTTTCGCAGCAGGGCCAGATCAGGGCAGATGACGACGATGCCCTCGGCTCGCCCTCAGTTTCCCCCTCAGTTCGCCCTTCGTTTCCCTGACGCCTTATCACCATGTGGCCTATCTGGCCTCAGAGTTATGTAGCTTTTGAGGCATTTAAGGCTTGCCCAATTGCCAATTGCCATTTTGGTTTACCCTGACAGACACACACACAATTGCCCTTTCTCCCCCTCTCTCTCTCACACGTTTTTCAATTAATTAAATGAAAAATGGTTTTTCTTGTTGTACGCGTTTTATGCAATTTACAGTTTTACAATTGACGTAAAATATAATTAAAATTGCTCATGTCCAGACGCAAAACGCGAGCGGCAGCGCGGCAGAAAAACAGAAAACACACACAAAAAATCCGGGAAAATCCGGAAAAATAAAAACCCATATACAGTATCAAATCCCCCGCCCAGCGCACTCTTCGCTGCCGGCAATGTCAGGGGCAGTTCCCTGTGTGATGCGATGCAATGCGACGTATTCAATCAATGGATTGCAGACAAAATGCAAAATGCACTTTTATTGCATTTAACAACAAATTGAAAAGCCAACAAAATACAGCAAAAAGTATCAATGTGTAATCTAAAAGAGAGAGAGAGAGGGATAAGGAGAGAGAGAAAGACTGTAACACTCCAAAGTGAATGCTCTTTCCCTGAAGAGAGAGAGAGAGAGAGAAGTCTATAATCTAATTAATTATTTACAAGTTTGCCTCATTTGTTGTGACTTAAAATTCAGCTATAAATTTTAAGCATATTGTTTATAATTCTCTAATGAAGTGGAAAACAGGTTCTATACTCAACTAGAACTTATCTGGCTACCTAAAGAAATGGTAATCTGTTAAGGTTTGATGGTAATCTAAGTGTTTCCAAGTTCTTAAGTATTATCAGTTTATATTGCTGACTTTATAGGCATTCCATAGGCAGACTTTAACTGTTGATGGACATTAGATCAACGACAGTTATGGTAACTAATTTGCATAGGATGAACTATCATCATTCGAGTAAGACCTTCTCACAGCTGCATGGGGTCGGTCGATCGTTGATAGAGCATTTGAATGCAACAGTCGAACAAGAAGAGAGAGAGACAAAAGAAATGCGCATTGCCATGTAACCATGTAAATGTAATAATAAATATTTGTTGGCTTTTGTAGCAGAGTGTGTTTTTTTGTGCGTGTGTGTGTTTGTGTTTTCACTGCATGCACAGCAAGAGGCTATTATAACGTTATTCCCAAAAATGAAATTGTATAGAAAGAGCTTTGTATCATATTTGGCTTTGTATGCTGCAAAGAGTACAAAAGCCAGTTGATTTTGGATTTATTACAAAAGCTGAGCATAAGTTAGTTATGCTATTTGATTATGCAGATCCGTCAGCTCCGACTTGTGTACAATATTTCTAGGGTATTGGCTTTGTCCAGCCATGCTTTCTTATTCTGAGTTGAGTTTTTGTTTGCTCTGCTCTCTCTCTGTTGTTGCAAATTTGCTTGTTGCATTCTGCGGCTGTCGACATTTGCTGCTGTTCGTCAGTCCAACAGTTTGTCTCTCTGTCTGTCTGTCTGTATGTCTGTCTCTCTGTCTGTTTGTATGTCTGTTTGTTTGTATGTGTGTCTGTTCATTTTGTCGCTTTGCCTGTCGCTCGCTCCATTTGTCTGTCCCTCTCCCATTTCGGTTTGTTTGTTGATTGTTTTTTGCATTTAATTTTGCATTACTTTTATTGCACGACTGCAGTTTTGATTTCTGCTGTCGAACAGAGCTTGACAAAAACAAGGGCGTGTCGTCGTCTATTTTGCGAATGTGTCTGTAACTGTCTCTCTGTCTGTCTGATTTTGTTTATCCATGCAAAGTTTTGTGTGCTTTGTTGAGTTTTTACTTTCACTGCTGCTCGTTAAAAAGTGCAACAAATGCTTTAATGGACCTAACTGACCACCCACAGCAGGGTGGCAGCTGGCCAAAAATTCAATTTCCAACCAACCTTTTCACTCCATAACCTCACTCACTCTCTATCTCCCTCTCTCTCCCTCTCTCTCTCTGTTTGCTGCTCCCCTGGCGCATTTGAGTGGCACGAACAGCGGGTTGCATCTTTCACCTGTCGGTTAAATGCGACCAAATGCAGCGTCAGGCATCATTATGAGCATAATTATAATTATGTTCATTATGCCGTTTTGATTTCTACAGACGAAAGCGCAAAATTTTCCTAATGAACACAGGTAACAAAACTCTCTGCAAGTGTGTGTGAGTGTAATGTGGCCATGGCCAAGTGGGATGCACTCGTCGTGTTTATGATTTCCATTGCAAAGCATTATTATGGCCGCAGCAGCAGCAAATAGAAAACAAGAAAATCAATAGAAAAGCTGGAAAATGAAGTGAGCCGTTGAGCCGCGTGTTGAGGGTGATGATGGCCGTGGAACGGTGCGAAACGTTGATCTATGTGCGTTTGCCATAAATCGTAACAACAATAACAACTTGGCCACTTGGGGCAGACAAGTGGCAGACAATGCTGCAGCAGCTGTTGCAGTTGCAGTTGGACTTGTACATGCGATTTCACTTGACAGAGATATGGCCAAGAGACAAGGCATAAGCAAAGTGTAGAGCAGAGACACACACACACACACTTGCACATTTCCCTCGAGTGACTTTCTAAGCATCAACTGTCCAGTGTGTGTCCATGCTGTGCCCCATCGCTGTCTGTTACCAATTCCAATTGTTGCAACATGAGAAATGCGGAGCTGTTCAATGTTATCGGCGAAGCCATTGCTCTGAAAATCCCATTTATTTGATATTACAGCACTCTCTCCATGGTTCTCTGCCTCTCTATACATCTTTCTTCTACTCACTCTACCCCCCTCTCTTTCTCTGCCAGCACTCCCCCGCCTTGACGTTGTTTAGTGCGCACAAATATTGTCGCACACAACTCATAAAAAGCCCATTTATAACTGTTAACTTGTACAAAAGTATTTACAGACGATTTAGCCGCTCACCGAATTACAACCCAGCAACGAACACAATTGCAATTGTTGTTGTTGTAACTGGTATTGCTGTTGTTGTTGTTGATTATTTGTGTTTTGTGTCCGCCTTGCTACACCTCCTGCTACCTCCCTCAGCACTCCAATAAAAAGTGTTGTTATTGTTTTGGTATTTTTGTTTGTTATTGTTGCTATTATTACAGTTGTTGTTGTTTGTGCTGTTGTTGTTTAGTAGTAGCAGCAGCTGCTGCTGCTGTTGCTGTTGCTGACACGCACGAAAATTCTGAAATGCAACAACATCATACAAAAACTCAAGTGCGAAGAATACGAGTAAATGTTCTATATCTATATATTTATCATGACAGAAGTGAGGAGGATAGAAAGGGGGGGAAGTGGAGAGAGAGAAGGGAAAGAGAAAAAGAGTAGGAGAAAGAGTAGTAGAAGGAGGAGTAGAAGGAGAAAGGCACAGCATGAGATAGAGCGGGAACTGCCTTTGTTCTATAGCTGAATGAGTTGCGCTGGGAATGTATGTGTATTTGTGTGTGTGTGTGTGGGAGGCCATTTAACAGCTGACACTTAGTTACGGGTACAACAAGGTGTAAATGAGTACAGACATGACAAGCCACAGCACACATACACAGAGTACAGTGAACACACAATACAAACAGCTGAACTGAGTTGAGCTGCGCTGAAGAAGGGAAAGGTTCACCCTGAGTTGGACTTGGCTTGGCTTAGAAACTGCTCCACAAGATGTAGGCCACATTAAGATAATACAAATATTACAATCCCTCACGACTTTCGGTAGAAAGGGGTCTATCCGAGCATTTACAGCACTCACTGTGCGAGAGCGGCTCATGTAAATTGCCTAGAAAGGTTGCCAAACTTTCACATCTTTCAAACAGTCCCCCCCCCCCCTCGAATATAATGAAAACTTTGGGCTGTTTTTCTTGAACTGCAAAATGTGCAGCATGGTTGCAAGTCAGTCTCTTCGTGAGAATCGCATAGAAAGGCCGCAGCAAAGCAAACCGAATCGAAGCGAACATTCACCGCAGCTCTCTGACTGTCACGTTGTGTCTCTCAGTGTTTATTTTGGGACTGGCAACGATTACAAAAAAGCAATAATATTTGCATTATATTTTATCTGCTGTCATGCAGGTTGGACACAGAGCATTTATATGCATATATACTATATATACACACACATATGGTAAACTGCGGGAAACGGGGAAAGGGGACGCGGTGCTTCGAAAAGCATTTTAAAAGCATTAAATTTATGTCAGCCCCATTGGCCATTGTTGACTTTTATGCGTTTCACATCACATATACGCTTCCATATTGATTTTGGTTTAAATAACAAACTAACGTTTTATTCTTTCTTGCTTCTTTTCTCTCTCCTTTCTTTTTATATGTAGTTTAAAGCCAGTTCGATATATACAGCAAAGGTAAGTGCAGTAAAAAACACATTCAATTTTTGGGTTATTAAAAGGCTTTTGGGACTTAACCACAGACACAGAGTGTGCAGTGCATTTTTCAAGAATTGGAACAGCAAGTTGCATAAATAAACAACAAGAAGAAGAAGAAGAACAAGAAGAAGAGGAGTATGAGAAGAAAGAACCCCCAACAGCAAATTCAGGCAGCCCAGCGCACTTAGAATAGCAAACAAACAAGCGACAGAGACAAAGTCGTGAGACAGGATTAGTGGTGGGCAGGGAGGGGGTAGGGTAGGGGGGCACTGCAACTAAATACAAGTGAGTCTGTGTTAAGATGAGACGCAAGGCGTAGCGTCATTGTGACACACCGTCGTTCCTCTCTGCCCCTGCCCTCCCCCCTTGCCTTGCCTGTGGCATTGGGCAAAAAGAAAGCGCCGCGTTGCGCCTGGCAAACAGATACCGGTTCTCAACGGCACACAGAGAGTGCGACAGACTGAGAGACAGTCGGACAGGTTTACTTTTCCGTTGGGGAACTGTTTCGTATCTGTCTGTATGTGTGTGTGTGTGTGTGACAAATCAAGCGAGAAAAAAGCCCGTGCGAGAACCGCCGCCGCGTGAAACGTCAATGGCCCAGAGGAGCAACTGCAGCGGAGGCAGCTGCTACTGCTACGAGTGCGAGTACTTCCCTCCCTCCTTCCCTTCTTTCTCACTCACTTGCTGCGTAATGGTTGCAGGAAATTGAAAAACTTGCCAGTCGCTGCTGCTGTTGTTGCATTTTTCTGCGTTCTGCGTTCTCCAACTGCGGTTGGTTTTGTGTTTTTTCGGCCTGTCAGCCAAGCCCCGAAAGACCTCACCTCCCCTGTACCCTACCTTGCTCCTTCCCCAGCCTGGTCACTCGGTCTGGTGTCAGAAGCTAAACACTTGGCTTGTTTTCCGTTCACACTCATGCACTCCCAACTCCCCCCCCTTCCATTCTCAACTCGTTTGTCTCTTTGATGATTTATGCGGCTTTATTTCTTATCGATCTTAAACTTAACTTAAAACTAAACTATAAACCGACTTTAGATCCCTAAATCATTTATCTTCAACTGAATCTCGTTGTCGTCTCTCTCCTTCTCCTTATCGTTCTCTTTATCCGTTTGTCTTTGTGTCTCGCTCTCCTTCTCCAACTGTGCCTGTGCTTTTCTCCTTCTGTTTGCCTCCAGAAACTGTCGCTTCCTCTGCTGCACCTTCTGCATATGCTGTCGCATGTTGTTCTCTAATCTATCACGATAGTCGCGCTCACGATTCAATGCATCGCAGTCCTCATAGCTGGGCGCCAAGTCTTCCTCCTTCCAACGGTTTGCATGCATCCAGATCAGCTCATTTGTCAGCAGCAGCTTGGTGGTTGCTATGCGCATCACACGGAAGCAACGCTTCGGGCGCTGCAGCTCCAGGCGATGCATATAGAGAGCATAGCTGACAGCCTTGCCGGGTGTTTCAGTGTAGCTCTTGTTCTTCCACTGGCTGCGGGTCAGACCCATTTGATTCGTTTGGTTGCAAGGATTGTTCGACATTGCGTCTATATATGCAAGAGGTTTTCTATATGTGTTCAGTACTTCACTGCAAGAGGATTTCTTTATGTGTTCAGTATTTTGGGTGAAGCAAGGAGAGTTCTATATGTATTCAGCGTTGTTTCTACTGTTTTAGAGAGTGAGAATGTTCAATACGCTTTCGTTGCTTGTCACTCAGCAAATGATGCAATCTCTGCGATGGCGCAAGGATTTTAAATGTTCACAGGTAGTTGCAGTGACAGCCAAAAAGTCAGTGCAGGTTAGCTCAGAGATAGTCGGTCAGACTCATCGGGATTGGATTATCAATCACACACGTGTTCGGGTCAGCAATCGATTCAATATTAGGTAGATAACTTTATGGGGTTGGCGAATGGGTTGGTAATTTCCAAGAAGATCAAGTGCAGAAAGGGTTAAAGTAGTGAATTACAAAGAATAGAATAGAATAGTAGAGAGGTAGAGGGAAAGAGAAAGGTATAGTATAAAAGGTGCTGAAAGGGTTAAGAAAGGGTTAGGTAAAGTGAATATGAAATGAAGAAATATAACATAGGCAAATAAGGTAGTTGTTCTACAGTCTCTTTAGAGAGAGAGGGAGATAGATGGATAAGGTGTTTGCATAGTTGAGAGACAATTTGCAAATATTACCTAAGGAATCATGTTGCATATAGAGCAACAGCATCAAGAGAGAGTGAGAGAGAGATAGAATGAAAAGGTTTATAGCTTGCAGCTTAAATAACATACTAAGTTGTGGAATATTACGTAGATTGCACATTTTAATTAGCTTATTGCTTCTAGGAGAGAGACAGGGAAATAAAGAAATGTTTTGAATATTAAAGATAAAATAACTCCTATTCAAGTATAATAGTTATTTCAGCTTATCCTTTAAACTCTCAACTCAAGAGCGCGCTTCGCAAAGCGACTTTAATATTTCCCTGGAGTTTGATAACCTTTCCAGCTCGGTAGTAATTGGCTTAGCCATTGCACTTGCTGCACTCCACTTTTATCTGGCTTCCTTATTTTGCCGTGGCCCTGCCCAATTTAAGAATTTATAGTTCTGCCCATAGTTTGCTTATAGTTCGAGCTGTTTTATAGAGTTGTAAATTCATTTAATTGGTCGACCAATCAAGTTTATGCCTTGCTCGTTGCACTTTTCGTGCCCAGCTCTGCTTCTTCTTTAGCTACTTCTTCAGCTTCATCTTTCTCTGCTTCTTCACAATCTAATCAAATCGCCATTGTTAACATTTTGTTGTTGTTCTCTTTGCTGCCACTATATTCATGTTATGTGTGTGTGTGCCCCCGTCGCTGTTGTTGCAGTTGCAAATGCGCTTTGCATGTTGCTGCTAATTGGCCGCAGTTGTCGATTGGAACAGTTTTTCCTCATCTTCATATGCTGCTACTACTTTTAGCCTTGCCTCCTCCTCCTCCTCTTGTTCTTGCTCTTTTTCTTCGTGCCTTGTGCACTTCATTTTCTTCTTGGTTCTAGCCTCGTTTTCGTTTCGGACGTGGATTGCATGATTAATGAACGCCGTTATGCTTTTACGAGCCTCGCAGAGAGTCTTCTCTGCCAGCAGCTGCCATGTAATTTGAGCGCATGCGTCGCTGCTTGCGCCGCTGCCAGCGCTGGGCCTGCGCTGCGTTGCATAAGCTTGTGTTGCTCTCGTTGTTGTTGCTGCTGTGGCACCTCCATAAAACTGCGCACAAGAAACAATAAAACACCAGCAAATTAGAAATTACCTTTTATGTGCAATACGAGTGGAAAAACTCACACTAACACACACAGACACACACGAAATGGTAACAAATTTACACACAATGAGCACTTGGCTCAGTTCAAGACATGGCAGGGGGGGAAGGCGGGGCCTTCTGGCCTGGTGCGTGCATTACGTCAGCTTCATCAGACGCCTCATTAAGGCAGCTTAGCGATACGTAAATCGGAACTGTAGTTTCCCTGCTCTGCCATATGCGGAAATTAAAGTGCTCCCCTACTTAATGGGTTCATCAGGGTGCAAAGTTACGCTCAGACTGACACAAGATACAGATACAAATGTATCTGCAAGCTAGAGTCTTTGCTGATCTCAATTTATTGCCATTGTCTACAGTTCAGGGCTCAGACACGCATAGATTTGTGGCTAATTAACACACGCATACGCAATGTGTGTGTGTTCCTGTTGTGTGTGTGTGTGGAGTGTGAATTGAAAGCAGTTCGAGGGAAATAAATAAAACTTATATTTACATACAGCTGATGCTGTTGCTGCCCCCAAGAAAACTTTATTCTCTCTCTCCCTCTTTGCATTACAATTTCTATCCGACAATAAGCGCAACATTTTCAACTGTCCCCTTCGGGCCAGAGAAACTTTTCGTCTGGCCACACAAAAATTGCATTTTTGTGAAACATAACAGCACAAAATTTGAACATAGAATGTACAACAACAGCAACAGCAACAGCAACAACAATAAGTGCTGTAACTGGAAACTGGCCACATCAAAATGCACATAAATAATAAAAATAACCAACAGGAACCGGCATACAACCGAATAGAATAGAACACAGAACAGAATACAGAGAAGCCTGAAAGGAACAACAGTAGTAGTAAAGGGGGTGGAGAGGGGGGAAAGTGCAAATGTGCTCGAGCTTTTGTTTTCGACAACTCGAAACTGTTAATAATAAAAGCGCTGCAAAATTATGAAATTAATTTCAAATTTTAATTATGCAACAGTGGCTGCAACATGTAAATTGACCAGAATAGCTAAAGTTGCTGCTGTTGATGTTGTTGTTGCTCTTGTTGCTGTTGCCTCAGTTGTTGCTGCTGCCTCAGTTGTTGCTGCTGCCGGTTGTCGGTTGCACAGAGTTGCCAGTTGCCGGTTACCCATAGCCAGTAGCCAGTTAACAGTTACTAGTGCTGTGTGTGTCTGTCTGTGTGTGTGTGTGTGTCTTTATGTGGTCACTGTGGAGTCTGCAGAAGGATTAGCAATAGTCCAATAGCAGACCGCACTGTGACAACAACAGCAACAGTCGATGTCGCAGTTTGAGTTCTGTTGCTGTTGCTGTTCTCAATTTCCACACACACACATAACGACAAGTTTATGTGCTCACGCACAGCACACACACTCTCAGACATCTTACTGACACACACACACACACTGACTGTCCGCGCCGTGAGAATCTAGTTCGCTGCTCAACTTTGATTAGAGTTAAGCCCAAAATTAGTTGCCATCGCCGTTGGACCTCGTCTGTTTGGGGCGACCTTAACGTTCTCTCGAGCGCCAGCCTCATATTAAGGGCGAGCTATAATAATGAAGTCATGAAGTTTGCAACGTGTGTGTGTGTTGAAGTCACGCACGCACGCACACATGCGGGGAGGAACTTAATAAATCGTAAATTCTTAATTAGCATGTGAAGCTGTCTTGATTTAGTTCTACAATTAGCATAGTTATAATAATGATCATATATCGATAGCTCAACCTGTTGTTCAGTTACTAATTCATATAATTTCAAGTCAAAGAAAGCGCTTCATAATTAGCTTGATTAGCAAGAGAGTGGCTTACAGGGCATCAAAAGGTCGTTGATGCTGCTGGCCGAGGGGCGTTGTTAATGTTCCACACGCTCTTGAAACAATCCAAGTGTTAATCGTTTCGATTCAGCCAGGCTGACAGGCGAACAAGCATGACAACAACAACAAGAAGGGGGAGGAGTAGAAGGGGGAGAGAGGAGGAGGGAGCAGGAGAAGGGAGTGAGTTGTAAGGCAGACGGCAACTAACAATACCAAACTTGGCTCTTCAACTTATTAGCGCACAGTTAAATAGGCTCAATTAATGTCAACTGCGTACGTCTTGGTGGGGGCGTGGGGCGTGGTTGTGGGCGTGTGCCAAGTGAAATTTCAGAAATGAAAGTTTTTTTTTTGGCTTTATCGATTGAACAAAACTTTTTGAATTGAACAGTTGTTGAAATGCATAAAAATTAATTAACAAGCAGCTGCTGCTTTAGTCTGGTCAGCTAAGCGCGGACTCTTTGAAGCTAAGGAAGCCAAAGCAAGAGAGTAGAGAATAGATGAAGGAGAAGAAGAAGTAAGAAAAGAAAGAGTAGAAGAAAGAGTAGAAGAAGGTGGGGGAAGAGGGTGAGGAGGAAGGTGGCAGAAGGTGGTGAAGAAGGCGTAGCAGAATTTTTAATTGGCTTCTGCACGCTAATTCTGATATCTCCCTCTGTCTGTCCCTCTCTCTGTCTCTCTTTATCCCACCTCTCTCTCTTTCTGCTTCTCTTTCTCTCTCTCCCTCTCCTTCTCTCTCTGTTTCTAGTCGCACATTTAAGCCTAATTAACTTTCTTCTTAGTACGCCTCTGCTCTGCCTCGACTTAGATTCTTCAGCAGTTTTTCTTTAGTTTTTCTTAGCTTTTCCTCTTCTTTCTTCTCATTTCCCCCCTTGCCTGCTGTGAATGGAATCTTTAGCTACGTCTTGTGTGCATTTTGCATTGTTTATTTGTTTTTCTTGTTGCTCTTACACTGCGTCAACTTCTAATTTCATTTGAAGCCTCCGCGTCCGCTTTGATGCCACGGCCAAAGCGTTGAATTCTGCTTTCAAAAGTGGCAGCAACAGCACGAGCACGAGCGGCACGGCGACAAAACAAGGTGAAAAGTAGGTGAATGTTAAGCAGCCGAGAGTCCGCCAAACAACAGCAACAACAACAATGTTGTTGCCGTTGCCATTGCAACAAAAGAAAAACGGCAACAACACACAACGCTAACAATGACGAAGAGTAAACAACATTTTAGCACGAGAGAGCTGCAAAAAGGGTTACAAAGCCAACAACAGCAGAGAAGACGGGGGCAGTTGTAGGGGCAAGGGCAGAGGCAGAGCTAGGGGCAAGGGCAGCAGTGGAGGCGGCAGCAACAACAGCAATGCCAGTCGCCAAAAACAAAAGACAAACAAAACAAACATATCAACTGAAAATGCTACAGGCTTCTACACAGCTCCCCCTCCCGCACACACCTCTTCAAAGACCCCTCTACAGTCTGCTGCACGGTTCCCTCTACAGTCTCCTCTACTGCCTCTACCCCTCCTTTCACTTCTCCCACACGCCTCTGCTGCTGCTGCTGCTCTTGATGGCGCTGATAAGTTGGCAGTCGCTTCTGACTTTGCCTCTGCCTTTTTGCCTCTTGTCGCCTTCTTCTTCTTGCTCCACCCACACCGGAAGTGCATATTAAGCGTTTTTAATTTTCACTTGAAAACAAGCAAAGAGAAGAAAGACTGCAAATGAAAACAAGAGTGTTTTCCTTAGCAGAGAGTTGAGGGGCACAAACACTTTCCATTGCAGCAACACATTCGCCTTGCTGTTGTTGCTGCTGACAGAGATTGAAGTATAGAGATATATACATGCATAAATGCAGACAGGGATTATAAAGAGATGCTATACATACATACATACTACACATACATGCATGCTATATAAATGCACGATAACTGCCTTAGAAATACTTGTGAATAAACACTTTAAAGAGGCTTAAAGCGCTTAAGCGGCTTACAATTGATTTCCTCTCTCTGATTTATAGCAAATTTGTCACAATAACTATTGAATAGCCATAACTATCGTATTAGGCAACGTGTTCATGGCTGCGTGTCACGCGACCAGCGCCAATCAAGTCTGGCAGCCAGCAACAATGGCTGACAATGAACATGAATTTTGTGTGCTGTTGCTGTTGTTGTTTGCTTCTTGCGAGCTGCAACTATTGTACATAAACTACAACAGCAACAACAACAATGTGCAGGTGTAAGGGCCAAACAGCAACAACAACAACAGCACTCAACACTCAACTGAGTGTTAACCTTTTTCTTTCTTCTTGTTTTTTGGCCATTTTGCAATCTTGAATTTGATGTTTGTTTCCTGTGAATGTTGCATTTGATAAAGTTGTTGCTGTTGTTAGAGTTGCTGCTGCTGCTGCTGTTGTTGCTTAGCCAAGCTTAGCAAATACATTTTATTCATGTGGGAAATTTGATTAAAGATGGTCTTTCTTGTTGTTGTTGTTGCTGTGCAGCACTTAATTTGCTTTTACATAATGACAGCGACTATAAAATTTAATTATAATTTTCATGTTGCCCCGTTCCGCGACGCAGTCGGTCATTTGCCACAGCTACAGCACATTGCACCCGGCAATTTAGTCGACTTTGACATTAATCATCCAGTCATTTGAGCTGGCCGTGAAGTGTTAATGATGAGCTGCCTGCCTGCCAGCCTGCCTGACTGACGAGCTGTAAACAAATTTGCCAAGTGCATTTTGCCAGCGCTTGCCCAAAAAATAAATATTCCTGTTGCCACTGATGCCCCCTTGTTGCCTGCTGCATTTGCCGCACGGGCGATAAATTTTCCAATTTTAACGATTCGGGTGAAAATGTCACACAGATTACGTGACTTTGATGCGATTGACATAGTTGCGAGATTTATGTATGCGTGAGCTGCAGCATAAACCCAACGCAAACACAGAGAGAGACCCAGACCGAGCCCAGAGCCAGGCACAGCCCTAGCAGCAAGCCTAGGCCCATCACTTGCCCCCCACTCCTCGCAGCCCTTGCCACCTTGTGCGCGCACGAACGTGAGCAGCCAGCAATTAGAAAAGCGACGGCAACAACGACGACAGCAACAACAACTACTGCAGGTAGACTGCGGCGCCCACAACGACAGCTAATTTAAATGCCGCGTGTTTGCTCAGAGCAGACAGTTGGTCGCGCTGGTCGCGCTTTGGTCGCTACGAGTGAAAGATCACGACCAAAAAGTTGGCAGTGGCAGAGGCAACGTTGCCAGCAGCAGCACCAACCAACAGTACTGGCAACAGCAACAACAACAGCAACTACAACGGCCAACTTAACGACAATGTTGGAGGCGGCACATGAAAGTTTACGGCGTCGGCAAAAATTGTTTGGCGCATTATTACTTATACCCTACAATAATAGAGGTACTGAGAAGGGGTAGCAATGTTCTGAAGGGAATAAAAGAATGAATATCAATGTGAACTCTAAAGAAATTGCTCAAAAATCAAACGATACTTATTGAATTTCTTGTTGCTTCTATTCATTTTTTTACTGAGTGAAAAATTTAATAAATTTGTAGAATATTTTCTACATAAACTTTAAAGATATTGCCCTTAAATCAAGTGATATGCTTTAAATTAATATTTCCCTCTCTTTCACCTTTTAATGTCTTCAATAATCTTCATAATTGCTAGAGTATTGGCTAGTTAAAGTTATATAAAATTTCAAGTGTTGCTTATTGAAATCTGTTTTCCCCTCGTACCTTTAAAAATCAAGAATATTATCTTTATTGTAGGTTATTTCTTAGCTAAACTTGAAGAGATTGCGCAAAATCCTTTTCCTTCTTTTACTTCATTTAGTAACTTAATTATTCTCCATAATTTCTAGGGTATTTGCTAGTCAAAACACTTCCCAATTATTGTTATGTTGTAGTGCAATGAAAAAGGAAAGCGAAAACGATGTTGAAACCAAAAGCGAAAATGGGAATGGTCGCGTGGGTTGCCTACCAGAATTCTTGAGAAAGGGAAAGACAATAAGAAAGAGAGAGAGAGATAGAGAGGGAGTATGAAAATAAAAGAGAGCGGGAGTTAAAAGGGTTGTGCATATTTGAGATGACTGAGACGGAGAATGAAAAAATGCCGTTTGACAATAGATGAGAATTTAATATTGTCGAAAAGAAAACAAATTTTACGTTTGGTGAATAACTGACATTATTGAAATACGAAAGAAATGCGAGATTTGTGAAGGGGAAAAATAGTGGAAAGGGAGAAAGGAATAAATGCTCAATATACCTTAATAAGATTGCGTCCTATTGTCTTTACTTAACTCTGGCTTCAAACTAGCTTGGTATATTAGCAATGCTTGGCATATTCTTGCTCTCCCCCTCCCTCTCCCTTTCTCCTTCTCTCTCTCCCTCCCTCCATAGTCTAATGGAAAACGTGTACGATGGAGTCAACGTATTTGTATTCCATTTCGTTTTCAATTTGTCGCCGGGTTGCGCGTCTCGCGTCGCGTTTCTCTAATTTCCTTTAACGTAAATGCAAAGAATTGCAAATGTTAAGCATACGCCCCGTTGTCTCATCTACAAAGTTGTTTGCCATTGCGATTATTTTGTCAACTTCAGCTGCAGCCAGAGAGAGCGCAGCAGCAGCACTTGTGCTGTTCTCCTGCATTTGCATTGCATTAGCTTTGCCAGCAAGCCAATGCAACCCATGCCCCCCAGGCAGGAGTCCATGCCTCACTCTCCCCTCCCTCTCCCATTCCTCCGTTTAGTTTTGCTTGCTTGCAGCCCATTACCAAATGTTTTAATGTGCGGCAAACGTTGATGCTGCTGCCACGAAGCATTTGCAACATTCTTGTTGCGTGCCACGTCGCGAAAGGGAATGCAGCGAAGGCGGAGTCACCCATTTTACCCACTCATTCACTCACTCATTCATTCAGTCGTTTATTCAGACACTCATGCAACTTTCATTCATACAAACAGCCGTCGACGCAGCCATGAATGCATTGCCAGTCGAGGGGGGGCAGAGGCAGGAGGCAGTTTGAGGCGTCTCGGGAAATATGTTCGTACGTATGTGGAAAATAAATGAAAAAATCGTAAATAAGAGCGCAAAGGCAGAAATAAAACATGGCTCACTTACACACAAACACTCAGACACTCACACAGACACACATATGCAAGGACACGCCTTTGGCTGCCTACACAGACAGAGGAAGGCAGGCACAGTCCAGAGGCGGCCCAGACTGAGGCACATTCTTCTCTCGCCGGAGCACTGAGCGCAGTTTTCTGCACAATTTATGTCTTTTAATGAAAATGAGAGAAAAAAGAAAAGCAGAAAGGGTGGAAGAAAGACAGAAAGGGGAAGAGAGGGAGAGAAAAGGAGACCTAGAGAGAAAATCAAAATAAAAAAGCGTTCAACACGCTAATAACTTTTAAAAGCAAATGTACAACTGCCTGCCTGCCAGACAGTCAGGCCTCTTGCACATAACTTTTATATAAGTAAGTATATATAGTAACATATATATCCATGCACATATGGACCTCCATAAGTTACACCCCCCATCAAGTGTAGCCCTTTTTTTAACGAAATTAGTTTGGCCAAGGCGTGCAATTTGTGGTGTGTTTGTAACCTAATGTGGAATGGCTTTTCATGGGGTCATTTGTAAAGGCAGTGAGTGCTGGCTTTGAAATCGGGCTCAGACATACAGTATAATTATATATCATTGGCAGCCACCACAATAACAGCTGCCTCAATTAGCCAAGCTGGAGAGAAATGTTGCAACTGCTGTGGGGCTGCCACACATAAACTCAATTCAAGTTCAAACTTGTCGAAGCACAAATTGCACATTAACCTCGAAATGGCCAACAACAGCAACAACAAAGAGAACATTTTACATTCTTTTATTCAAATACGCATCCATTATGATTCTTTTATGACTTTATTTAATGCATTTAATTGCAAATGGGCCACAAAACCAACACAAGTAACAACGTCGAGTCCATTAACGAAATTAAAAAAAAGCAATGCAGAGCACAACAATAAAAACCAAAAGAATGTGGCCAAGAGCTAAGTTGTTTACTTGCTTCACTTGTATTAGGTTCTAGCTGTTTTAGTTATTGTTCTTGCAGCATTTCTAGCTGCCAACTTTCCGCTTAAATAAAGCTAAAATTGCAATTAAAACAGTTCAACTCAAACACAATTTCGTTTATGTTTATTGACTGCATGATCTGCAGATTTCTGGCTCGATTTCTGCCTCGATTCATGTCGACAGCCGTGTTGACGTTAATGCTACTTACGGCTAACAAAAAAAGGCCAAAAGCATACTCAATTGCTGGCCAAATATAATGGCTGAAGCGGAAGCCAAGAGACGAGGCGAAACAAAGAAGTAAGCAAACAATTGGATCAGTTTTCGGCCACAAAAGTGCAGCCTCAATTTGAAGAGGGGCAACCTCTGAGCAGGGGCGAGGGGGAGAGACCTCTGTCACTTGTCTAATTGTCGAACTGCCCCTCAGGCTAGCCCTCAACTTCAACTTTGATTGTATCACATTTGGTAGCACACATATGGCTCGCCCTCTCTGACATTGATATTTCTTTAATGTGATTTTCCATGCACATTTGTTTGGACATAATTGTGAACCATACACAGTTATTATTTATTTTTAGTTCACAGTGGACATTGATGTATTTGAGTTGAGCTCGCAACTTACTTAACTCTGTTTTTAGCCTTGACTCTTGGTCTCTCTCTTGGTATTGTTTGTTTCGCTTTTGTTGTTGATTATTGATTTTGAGAATGCGCACCACACAATGAAGCATAATTGATCACGTTCATGGTCCAATTTGCTTGGTACAGTGGGCGCCTGCCAGCCAAGTCAGTCAGTCAGTGAGGCCTTTTCAGGGGCATTCTCTCTCTCTCTGTCTTTGTCCCTCTCTGTGTAAACAATTTTGTTTTGTGCCTTGTCAGAACTTTTGCAGGCGGCTTTCGTTTTAGCCATGGCAATTAAATGAGCATAGCTATCAACTTGAACAACAACTTGAGCAGCAGCAACAACAACGATAACAAGCAGAACAACAGCAGAACAACAACACCAACAAGCGCCTCATCAACGTCAAAAACTTCATCATGGCCAATGGGGGTGCAACGGCTTTCGGACTTTGACTTGGTCTTCATGTTCGTCTTCGGTTTCGTCCAGTTTGCAGCTTCCGTATGTTTTATAAACTTGCTGTGTCTTGCATTGGCCTATAAACTGAAAGTAACACACACACATGCCGGACCGGACCCGGGCCCAGCCACAGCCCGGCGTTGACGTGGACGTTGGCAGCGCAAGAAAAGAAATACAACAACAACAGCAACTAAAACAGAAAAGAAAAAAATATTTGACCTACATCAAGTTTTCAAGTTGCTTGTTTGTGTTTGTGTTTCTTTCTTTTTTAGTAGCGGAGGCTTCTTCAGCAACATCATGATGATCATCAGCAACATCATCATCATCATCATCATGAGCTTCGTCAACGGCCTCTGCTTCATTTCTTGTCTCCTCTTCTTTGCTTGGCTTCTCGTCTCGTCTGTTTTGCAGCCGGCTTTGGGCCTGTTTTTTATTATTATTTCTGCTTCTACCAAAAACAAACCACAACATTTGTGCACATTTGGTCAACTGCATTTTTTTACAGCATTTTTTCCTTCACTTCCCTTTCCCCCTCTCTCTCTCTCACTTTCTTTGGTCTCTTTCTTTCTGTGTCTGTGTGTCCGTTATTGTTTTCAATTTGGTACAGCGTTTTCATTAATTTTTCAGCATCTTGTGTATGTCAGTGTGTCGTGGTCGTCGTCATCTCCGACTCTTTGTTGTCGTCTCGGCTTTTCGTACCGCCCACGCATAAATTATTAAAAGCCGTTTGCAGTCTTAGACGTTGTGTTGGCCAACAACAGCAACTACATAACGTGGGCAACGACTTCGGCCAATGGCTACGTCATTTTTTGTTGTAGTTCCAGCCCCACCTCGTCTCTCTTAAAGCTGATTCATAAAAACTTTGAATTTATTTTGCTTTACATTTTCTGAGTGTGTAAGAAATTTGCATATTGACCATGTGGTCCAGGGTCCAGTATAAAAACCAGACGAACGCGGCAGTCAGGCACACCCGACAGTAAGATACCCTGCACTCATAAGATGGCACGCGGACAGCAGTAAGCGCAGGCATTAGGGACTTAGTTAACTTCAATTACTTCTGTGTTTATTGTATAATTTGATTGCAATTTAAGGGAGAGGTGGATATTATTATTAGCTAAGTATATGTTAAAGCCAGAAAGTTATGTCTTTTATATGTCACTTACAAATCAAGTTGAAAAATTAAATTATTTATTTGCAGGGGCGGTGGGTGTGGCACTCCACAATTGAAATAAAGTTTAGCTGCGCATAGTATACAGAAATCTAAATGCCAAATTTAGCGTCTCTAGCTTCTATAACAACTGAGATCAGTGCGCTCATATAGACAGAAATACAGACAAACGGGCAGACAGATAGACAGACATGGCTCAATTGACTCGGCTAGTGCTTTACAGCAAAAATATATGTACTGGGGTCTGCCACTTCTACTTCTGCCCGTTACATACATTTCCACAGAGTTAGTATACCCTTTTAAGATCATTCTCAATTTTCGCAGGGCATAACCAGGCTAACACCATCATCATAATACAAATCGCTTGGCAGCAATTTTACAAAAATATTGTAATTCTCTTTCTCAGTTTTAAGCTCAGATCTCTTTAAAACTCAAACGTTTTTTTGATAAGTTTCTTTCTTTGTAAACTGGGAAAAGGTTTTGCAAACGTGTGCAACAGTTTACGCTTCGTGCAACATTTGCAAGCAACCTCTTTTGTATCTCTGCATCCGAAATCTAAATCTGCTCGTGGGTGAGTGGGTGTGTGTGGGTGTGGGTAATGCTCAAAGCTTCAGTGCTCACAGCTCTAAACAGCGTGCTGCACGTTTTGATGCAAATCGCAAGCGAGAGGCGGCTGCCCCCATACAACAAATGGGTGCAACATTAAATAATTAAAGCAACGCCAGGCGGCAAGCAGCTCACAGACGTAGACTCTTTGAAATTTAGACAGGCGGTCAGACAGACAGTTAAGTATGACTCGCACGAGTACTCGACGGAGTACAAAACGAGTACCCGACTCTGCGGTCTGCTAAACTGGCACAGTAACTTTTTCTTTGAGCGAATTGGAATCGGAGTCAGAGTAGCACTCGGACTTGGAGTCTGTGCTGAGCTGGATTTTATTTTTACACGGCGTCTGCCCTCCCTCTGCCCCTTTTGCACTCCCCTCTCTGCTGCCATATGTGGAGCGTTAATGAATTGCCGTAAGCTTGGCAGGCAGGCAGACATCGTCGGGGTGCCGAACCGGATGAGAATGCTTTACTTGCTTTTCGAAATGCTTTGCAATTAAAAGCGGCAACAGCAGCAACTGCAACAGCAGCAACTGCAACAGCAGCAGCCACAGCAGCAATTGTCGCTGGCTTGGCAAATGTCTCTGTCCAGTTACGGCTTGACGGAGATGTGGCAAAGTGGAAAAGTGGCAAAGTGTCGCAAGCCATTACAAATCATTAATAAATTAGCATTTAATGTGTGTACTCGCGCCCCACTTAGGAGTCATCGAACCCGTTCCACACCTCCCCCTCTTCACCCCCATCCCCTGCCTAGTGAACTGTTACATATTTGCCAATCACGCGGCTGTGACTCATATTTCTTCGTCGTTTCGCATGCATATGCTAAAAAGTTGTCCACAAAAAATAGACAGACAGATAAGCAGACACGTCTGTAATATAGTAAAGAGTATTTTCTCTAGTTTGGGATTCCAGGTTAGTGGGTTAAAGAATGCGGGAGACATTTGTTACCCTCCAACAAACTTTGACTTCACTCTCTGTACAAGTTCATTGCGGATAATTGTTTATAATTGGAATGCTACAGTGTGATTTACTGTGAAATTGAGTGCAGCTCAAGAAACAGGCAAATTACCTGTTAGTGCCCGAACCAGAACCACGACAACTAACAACTAACAAGCAACAACGAGAGCCACAACGACAACCAACAATTGTGTGTTCCAGTTTAAATCGTGTAAATAGTTAAGAAGAAAAAGTGCCGGAAATAATTGTCTTAAGTAGTTTGAACTTTGCATAAAACGAGTCCCATTTAAAGTGTGACACGCAAACGTAAAAATCTACAACAAATTTGTCACACAAACAAACCTAACCTGCCCCCACACAACGAGTTAATGCGAAAGTGTGTGCCCCGCGGCACAAGTTGGCCATGTGGTGTGTGCTCGAGTCAAAGATCACTTAATGAATATCATAATAATTAGAAATGAAAGTAAAACTCTGTGTGTAGGATTTGGTTATGACAGGGCACAAAATAAAACTTTGTTGGCCATGATTGGGCAAATTTTTTGTAGCCATAAATAAACAAATCAAATTGAATTGAGAGTTTCCCCCTCCCACTTGGACTCCCCCCTGTTTGAGTGCGTTCTTGAAATCGAATTGACTGAATTATTTTTGAATTCGCACAGTAGCCAGTTGAGAGGAGGAGGGGAAGAGGAGGGGAAGGTTCTCCAATGTTAAAGCCATTAACGATGAGTCGCGTCTCAGTTTTTTGGGTTTTCGATTTCAGTTTTCCGTTTCCAGCTCACTTTCTAAAATGAGTTCAGGCAACAGCGATTTTTTTTGACACTCGAAAACAATTTTTTGATAAATGATTCGTACATGTACACATACATACGCATACATATCGTACATATATAAATGCCCGTAGTATTATTGTGTATAAAAGGAATTCGTAACAATTTTTTTGATATATTTTACACTATGGAGAGCGCAACGCACACTCAAAATTGATTGCCAACAATTAAAACTTAAACATTGAAAATTAAAAAGCGACTGCTAAAGTTGCAACACCCTGTAGAGGGAAAGGAAAAGGGGCAGGATAGTTAAGTGTTCATATATCATATGAAAAACCTCAGCAAACATCGATGTTTCTCCAGCTATATATGAATAACAAATACTTAAGCTGAGTAAACTGTCTGTCAAGCAAGAGAACCGGATTACTATCATTATAAATTACCATATTGTTAGAGTCTGTTGCCACAGGGTATCTCTGGTCTCCAGCACTCTTAAGTAGAGCACTTTTGTTTGAGAGTTTCTCTGTGTGCTTTTTTGTGCGTAGTTCGCTGTGACTGCAAAATGTTTTTTGCTGTTGAATTTTTTGTAATAACTTGTTAATTTATTTGCAGCAATTATTAATGCAAACAAAATATATTTTATTATACGAGTTTACTATATATATACTATAAACTTTAAATAGAGAAAGAGTGAGCGACATTTTGTTTATTGTCGCCGTATCTTTGGGCTTATTTCATGCATAAATCATTTCCGTTTGTTTTTATCGTTGTTGTTGCTGTAGTTGCTGCTGCACTTTAACGCAATTTTATAATTACATTTTAATTTATGCAAATAAAAATTAGCCAGTCGCTTTTTTACTGAACATTGTTTGCTTTAACTAATGACAAAGTGCAGTGTGCGAACAAAACAGCCTAAAAATCTTGAACACCGTTTAGGGAGGTCGCTGATTTGTGTGTGTGGAGGGGTCATTAAACCATGAGGAGGGGGTGCAGGCCTTTGTATTTCATTTAAAATTAAAATTATGAAAATGCGAATGAAAAGAATTGAACCAGTTTTGTGTAATAATACTAACACACACGTATATTAATCATACGACATGTGCAAGGAATTTCTTTAGTCAGCATTCAATTTGTGCATTTAAAGCGCAGCTTAGAATAGATGTTTTGTCCTCTTATTGTTGCCGATATTTAATATTTATTAAATAATTTACAACAATGGAATTTAAATTCAATTAACAGTAGAAAATTCTCTGTAGTTTTTATGTTATTAAATCTATATGTAAAGCTTAATTAAGCTGAGGGTCTAGCAACTTGTTTTGCAATTATCGATATTATCGATGCTTGAAATCGAGTATAAAAACTGAAAGTAATTTGCATTACATCACTCAATTAGAGGTGTCCAATAGCCTTGCCCCACACACACACACACCAACACACACACACAGGGAGCTTAGCATAGACAGTCGTTAGACAAATTCAAATTCAAATCGAAATCGAGCTCAACTCGGCTCATTGATCAAATTTTGATTGACATGTCGAGTGGTTTTGCCTGCTCTTTTGGGGTTTTTTTCATATTTTTTTTGCTGTGTGCTCTATTAAGCAAATTTGTTTGGCATTTTATGGCACTGAGCCGAGAGTGCTGTGTGTGGTGTGGTGTACCGTACTCTTTGCTCTGTGTGTGTCCAATAATTCGATCATTAACGACAATTAGTGCAAAGAGAGAGAGAAAAATCTGAAATTCATTTTGACAGGCTCAACGAATATTCACATTGTGGTTGTGCGATTCCAAATTGAACTTAATTGCGCGCAAAATTTGTGATCTGTTTGCGTAGCACAAACATTTACAGATGCAGATACACAGATACAGATACAGATACTGAGCCGACAGCTACATAACTTCCATTATGAAATACGATACCGAAAGCGAAATGGGAGCTGCCTTGGCAGTTGTTGGGGTGTAACTCGATAGCTTTGTTTTCGCCACATTCACATTCACATTTTGCAGCAACTTCGAACTTTGCCACCGAGACACTGGAGCGGATACCTAAGCCGAAGATACATTCTGGGCATAACAAACCCAACACAAAGCAACGGAAGTGTTACCTTTTCTTTTTTTTATAGCCTTAGCTTTGATGCTCCCACTCGATAAGTGGATGATATACGAGGAGTATTCACACTGCTCATATTCACAGCATACGTAACACATACCTACATAACTGTAAATGCTGCTGCGGCAGCTGCCGACAAGGTCACACAAACACACACACACAATGCAAATTATGTGGCAACAACAACATCATCATCGTGTAGTTTGTAAAGTTTTTGAAGATGTAACCGGAAGTTGCATTCAAACTCAAATTTAACAATTGGCTGCACTTAAGAAATGTTCTTGACACTGTATATTTACAGTATTTACAGTATTTACAGTATTTGCAGTATTTTCTGTTGCTTTAAAACTTTTCCATTTAATTCCAACTCCATGTTGATGCTCAGTTTATGTGAGATATCTGTGAAATACCGGTTCAGGAATGGGGGGGAGATGGGGGCGCCTGCCCTGAGTCAGCTGGTTGTCCGGTTTTAGGTTATTTTTATTGCTAGGCTGCACGCGTTGCCAATTTAATTGCCAACGACTAAAAATTGCAAAAAATGTAAATGTATTTTTTGAAAAATTCGCCAGTGTCGTGCCGTGTCGTGTCGTGCGTGAGTCTCTCGCAATCTGACTTTGCTTTGTTGCTGCTTTTCGCTTTCAGTTTCGGCTCACTTAATGTGTTTTATTTTTGTTGCCTTTTTGTTTTTTGCGTTGCTCTCCAGCCCGGTATGAGATTTATTTAAATGCATTAAACTTTAGAGGTCAACTTCCTTTCACTGACGCGACGTGTTGGCGTCGGCGTCGGCGTCGGCGTGATAACGGCCCAGACTCAGACACTGAATCTGTATCTGTATCTGAGTCTCAGTCTCAAATTCCTTTGCCATTTCTCATCTCCCGCACTCTCACTACCTTTCTTAACACTCTCTCTATCCCTCTCTCTCTCCCTCTTTCTCTCTCTATGTCTTTCTCTCTTTCTCTGTCTCAGTTCATGCGCTTTACAAAACAAAATCAGCCACAAAATGCGACAAGTGACAAGTGGCGCGTTGTATTTCAATGTCATATCGTTTTTTTGTTTCGTTGCCAACCTTTTATTTGCATACCTTGTTATACATGTTGTTATTGTTGCTGCTGTTGTTCTCTTGTGACCGTAATTTTCCATATGAGCTGCTAAAACACACACACAGAAGCAAGCGACAAAATTATTGAATGCGTAAGAAAATAAAATGCTCGTCTGCAAGTTCATTTAAATTGAAATCCTGCACACAAAGAAACAAACACAGGCACACACACACACTCAGGCAAACACACACACGCTTGGAGAACCTTCTTGGTGTGGCGTATTTACATAGTCGTTGTCAATTTTATGGAGAGCAGCATGAATGGAATGAATGAAAAAGAAGGCGACCATGTCAAAAAGTAACTGCATAAAAGTTCCTTGTAAATTTAATAAACTTTTATAGATGCGCATGTGAGCGAGTGTGTGCGAGTGTGTGTGGGTCGAGCACAAAGCAGAGCTGGCGAATCCCGAGCAGCAGCAACAGCAGCTGCCATTAATGCGTGGCCTGCCTGCCTGCCTGCCTTAAACTTCGCCTGCCTTGCCGCCCACCTCATTCAATACTCTTGATGGGTTCCTTTGCTTTGTTGTTGCTCTTGCTGCTGGCATCGAGTGATTGCTCCATGGGGTGCACTTTGAGAGCGAAAAAAATATAAACTTTTATTGTATCCGCATTTCAGTGTCACACGCCGCGACGCGACGCAACGACGACGATGAGGAAGGCAACGTTGACTTTGGCAACGACGTTCGCTTTCTAAGAACAGCAAGAGGAACTTTCAGTATGTGTGTGCTGCTGTGTATGTGTGCGTGCGTGTGTATGAGCAGTCGGAGATTGATACTTGTGGCGAAAGTGATTTATTTACTGGTGACTCGCACTGGCACGTGAAGAGGAACCAGATGACCCAAATTGAGCCAAATGGCCAACTCATGACAATTTGATAATAAAGCAGAGACAGCAAGCAGCTGCTGCTGCATCTTGGCTAAAGTTGAAAGAGGGGAGAGAGGGAAAGAACGGAAAGAGACAGAGAGAGAGGGGTACGGAAGGGGATAGCAATACAAAGTTTGCATTGATTTGCATTGAAATGCATTTACAGCAGTTTGTTGGCCTTTTTTCTGCTGCTGTTGCTGCTGCTGCTGTTGCTTGTGACAGCTAAATGTGAAGTTTTGTCCACTCGCATATGTGACCAAAAACGGCGCTCAAAATGGCTGCCAGGAGCACCCACTGGCTGAGAGAAAAGCATACATAAAAGTAAATGTATTGATTTTGTCTTTTGGGTAAATAATAAATAAAAATAGCAAACGTTGCTGCAGCGGGGCAGAGTTGCACTGCTGCTGCTGTTGCAAAGGAGCGCGCACCCGAAAACCAGTTTGCTTTGTCTGCAGAACTGTGTCTTTCCCACAAACGCACACACACAGAGAGAGAAATATACAGCACTTACACTGTTACAAATATACTAATGTAATGCGAAGTTATCGTTGCCATTGTGCGGCAAACGAATGCAGTGCAACAACGAAAATGACCCGAACCAAAGAAAAAACAAGACAACAGCAGCATGGAAATGTGGCTAGTTGTGGAGTGTGAGACAGCGCAGATACCCTGTAGGGGGGAAAGGCTGGAAAGGCATTGTTCGCTGTGTAAGGTAGACAAAAGTATGGAAGTGTCTTTGAGCTGCTCTTGCGGCTGTCAATGACAACTAGGCAATGCTAGAGGTATATTATGTAGGGTATCTGCAGTACAGCAACAACATTTATCATAGTCTAACGCCAAATAAGACACCCGTCACACAAGTTTCCTTGTTTATAGAACAAAAAGTTATTATATTTTGCCAACTTAAATGTCGATCTATTTTGCAACTACTTCAGCTGTTCTTGATGACAGAGCTAATGACAATGTAGGGTATCTGCAGTACAGCAGAAGACAAAACCTGACACAGTCTAACATATAACCAGTTTAAAGAATACCCTGTAGATGGAACAAAGAGTTATTGCCTTCTACCAACTGCAATATCGATCTACTCTACCTGCTTCCATTTACAGCCAAGAATCCAACTCTACAGGGTATCTGCAGTGCCACAACAACAGCAATACAGCAAACAAACAGTCAGTCGGCCAGTTTGGTTAGCTGGTTGGCTGCCACAGCGCGTCCAGCGTGTTTCCACGGCCAATTGAAAGCTAAAATTGCATTTTGTGACTGCGACTGGGGAGCGCTTGTACTGAGTCGTACTTGCATTCGACTCGCTGAGGCAGGGATCTCGATCCCAGGCACGCTCACTACAGTCGAAGAGAGTGAGAGAGAGAGAGAGGGAGAGTGGCAAGCGTGCTGGGTTACCTGATGTGCCCTTGCGTAAGATGGCATTATAACTAAGGCATGCAATTTGTAGTCGCAGCTAAAGACTTCAACGCTTAACTGAAGCCTTATGCAGCCTGAGCTACTGTGGGAAATTGTCAATTACTGTCGAACAATAACCTATAAGCTCTGCACATTATTTGAGATACTTTTCTTTCTGCTGCTGCCTCAGCAATTTGCTAACGTTTTGACATTTAGTCTAAATTTTGCATCATTTTCTTGAGTTAATGGAGGTTTTTTTTTGTGTATTTAACTGGGGGTATTCAGGAGTTTCCGCTGCTGTGTATTGAGTAGAATATTGTACTAACTTTTTAATATAATATTTGGTATTGCTGCGCCCCTTATGAGTCAGTCATAGGGAAGGTCTTAAGTACCATTTACTACTCTTTACTTCCCTCAGTTTTCTACTCTGTTCTTTTGCCTGTTCTCTACTCTGTTTATTCCTCTGCTCTGTTCTCTTCTCTACTCTCTCCCCTATCCCTGCTTCTGCCTTGTCCTATGTTTACTGCAGCTGCTCAGTTTGTGCTGCTGCTGCTTTTGTCGCCTTTTGCTGCCTTCAATTGCCGCCAATTTGTTTGTTTTGCTGCTGTTATTGTCCATCTAGGGTATCTACAACACACATACATATATAGAATATATATACAATATTTTTTTAACATTGCTTTTCATTTTTATATGCTGTACTGCTGTGGGTGGGTACACTGTCGCTGGCGTTGTCATTTGAGGTCAGTTTAAATGGTTTCCTGTCAGTTGCGGTCTCCTCGGTTTACCCGCAACAGCCTCAATGGCCAGTGGCAGCCAGTGGTGGCCACTGGGAGATGGGAGCTGTTGCCGATCATTTTGCATACGCTGCACACACAATATTCAATAAAGTATTCATTCATATTTTGCCCAACAACGACAGCAGCAATAATTCTCCTTTTACTACTTTTATTTTCCTCTGTTATTGCATTTGTATTATTTTTCGGCTGTCAGTGGAAATGACTCTCCCAGTTTTGTTTCGTTTGTGTTGGTTTTAGGTTGCGTAAGCCTTTTGCAACATTCGAGACACTTGCAATGGCCTCGCGCACGCGGCATGAGGCATGCTCCAGTTGCTACATAAACTGAGAAGATAACTTGTAAATGGCCTCCAAAAAAGGGGGTAAGAACAAAGAGACGAAATGAAACGACGGTGCATAATTACGCGCATTTTCCTTTGGCATGAAAATGAACACCTCAAGGTGGTTGCACCGTTGTGGCACCGCTGCTGTGGTGCATAATGCATAGAATTCAATACGAATTCGCAACAGAGACCAAAATGAGCATAAGAATGGGAATGACGCTGCGAATGTTGAGTGTGAGTGTGTGTGTGTGTGTGTGTGAGTTGGCATTGCTGCGTCGTGCAGCTCATTTCGTTTTATTTGCAAATTTTATGCCACAAATACCACAAGAATTGCAACAGCAGCCAGCGGAATGAAGTTGACTGAAGCTGACGCTGACTGACGGCGACGGCGACGGCGATGACGACGAATGCGACACCCCCGGCTAGCTCAAGTGGAAATGGCGAAGCAGTTGCAACTGCAGAAGCCCTACACACAAGGTATATGGTTGCTGCTGCTGCCACTGCAACTGCTGCTGCTGCTGTTCTTTTGGGGCCAAGCACTTGAACATGATAGCAGCTTAGTTTGCCAAGCCAGCCATGCGAAGTTGTTGCAAAATAAGTGGCACATGCGCGCCGTAAAATTGCAAATGCCGTCAGCCAACAGCAACTGCAGGCAGCAAACAGCAACCAGCAACTGCAACCAGCAACTGCTGCTGCTGCTGTTGTTGCGTCTGCGGCTGCTGCGTTAATGATACGCCTGTCTAGCCAGAGCCAGAGGAGGCAGCTACCTAGCTTGACATACGCAAATGCGCTTGACTTGCAATGCACTGCAATGCTCTGCCATATGTGGCGTATGCGTAATGCGTGAACTATTTTACTGCATAATGCAAAAGTTGCAGGCAGCAGCAGCAGCTTGCCAGTGATTTGTGCAGCAACTTTTGACTCGATTAAAATGCACTTAGTAACATTATTTACACACTGCACTGTACATTAAGCAAGACTCAACTTGCTTCTAAATAAACTTTGGGGGCGAGTCTTTATAATAGAATATAATGGCACTTTTTATGTTAAACATTTTATTGCCTTGTGTGCGCTAACGATGACATTCTGCTCTTGCTGTTCTTGCTCCTCTTCTTGCTCTGCTCGGTCTTCTTACTATTCTCACTCTCCTTGCTCTTCTTTCGCTTCTTTCTAATTTCGCAACCCAATTGTCTGGCGTTGACAGGGCACACTGCATAAACAAAATGACATGCCAGCCAATTAATGTCGCGCCCCATGTCAGCAGCCCATCCTGTGGCAGTCTCTGCCCCCTCCTCTGCCTTCCTGCCTGCCTGCCTTTAACTGTCTCATCATCTTCTATGCCAAATGGGCAATTTGTTGTCGTTATAAGGCGCATTCTGTGCATTTTCATTGTTATTATTGCGCGCCGCTTTCATGGTCTACGCTGCTGTTCCTCTTCCTTTGCACTCGCTCTCTCTCTCTCTTTCTCACTCTCTCTCTGTCTCTGCCTTGTCCTGCTGCTCCTGCTGCTCTTACTTCTCTTGTATGCATATTAATTTTGATGCTAGCCCAAGCCCAGAGTCAACTGCAACTGCAGAGCTAACTGCAAATTTACATGCAACACGGCCCTCGGCCATCGGCGGACGCGTCTCTAATTTGTGGACTCTTAGCAAAGTATCTGCCGTCCGACTGTCTCGGGCTAATGTGTTTGCCCTACCCTCGTATGCCCACGCCCACAGTGGGCTGTGCAGGAGTGGGTTGCTCAAGGGGTAATTGAGTTCATGTCATGTGCATTTCGCTGTCTGAATCTCGGCTTCATTATCAGAGGCACAGACAGCAGAAGATTGCACGCCTGCCTATGGCCTCTAACAGTAAACAGGGTGGGGGAAAAGAGTGTGGCAGGGAGAGAGGAGGGAGGGGCAGTGCACTTAAAATATATTGCTGCTTCATTTCTATTTTATTTGCAGCAAACCTCCCTGCGCGCTCCTTATCAAATAACAGGAGCTTGTCTCTGGAGAAAGGCTTAGCGCTCTGGAGGAGAGTTCTGTGCACAGTGTGCAGTGCAGTGCAAAGCTAAAAATTTCTATAAATCCGCACTTATTCCCAAAACAATAAAACGCGCAACAATTGCGCCCATTCGCGCTTAAATATGCAACAGCAACGGCAACGGCAACAGCAGAAAGCAACAGCAGCAGCAACTAGAGCTAGAGCAAAGGAACACAAGCAGGGGCTGGGTCAGGAGTAGGGGCAGAGGCAGGGCAGAGTCAGCGGCAGAAGCAGCAGCAATTCTCCACATTAGAATTGCCATAATTCAGACGACGGCAGCCGAAAAGCGCTGCAAGAGCTCCCAGCTCTGGCTCGAGTTGGCGAGACTCCGCTAAGCCCACTTTGTAGTCATTTGCCTGGCAGCAACAGCAACAGCAGCAGCAGCAGCAGCAGCACGAACAGCAACAGCTACGTCAGCAACACGAACGCGGCGGCACAGTGGGCAGCATAGAGCAAATGTATGCCAGCAATTTAGACGACGTCGTTGGCGCGCTTGCTAAATTACCAAAACAAAGGAAGCGATAACTTGCAACAGGACGAGAGGGAGGGGGAGGGGCATAAGAAGTGGCAACACTGATGCTGCTGCTGCTGTGTGAGGGAGAAGTGTGGGGCACGTTGCGTTGTGGGCGTGTGGCACAAAACACAATAAAACTTATTTACGAGTCACGGCGGGGTGGCCGGATGGGGCTCCTACGTAGTTCATTGTAATGCACTTAAAGGGGAAGAGGAAGGGAAGGGAAAGGGGAAGGAGAAGGAAAAGGAGTAGCAGAAGGGGTAAGGTAGGGCAACCATCACTGGTGCAGCGAGTAACAGCGAGTAGCTGCGACGACTTCGCAAGATGCGCGCAAATGATATGCAAAAGAGTTGGCCAGAGGGTGCCGTGAGGGGTGCGACAGTTGAACGTTTGGTTAAAGGGTAAATGAGTGCACAGCGTGAGGCGCATGAATGAAAAGGGTAAGAAGCGAAGGAAGGGAAAGGGGAGACAGTGGAGAGAGGGCAGAGGTAGGCGAATAGCCAGTCGGAAGCAGTGGCTGACGTGGAGCATTGGTGTTGGCGGCAACAGACAAGAGGCCAGGGTAATACAGAGTAAATGAAAGCAACAGGAGCAACAGCAACGGCAGCAGCAACAGCAATGATAGCAACAATAAGAGCAGCGATAGACACTGCTCAAAATGATAAGAGGAGTTGAAAGGTCGCTGCCAAACAGAAATTATGGCCAGCGTTGGCTTGAAGCACTTGAATTCATTTGCACTTATTAAGCAATATATCAATACTTCATTCTTATCAATTTGCAATGTTAATAATGAATATCTTCTCTCTCTTTCTTGCAGGTAATGCTTCCAGTTCAATATATATATGTGTATTCATTCATTCGCTTGTTATAACTTCATACTCCACGGTAAGCTCAATTGTCTTTAGCTTTCGCTTGCGCATTTTGTGTTACGCATACGCAGCGTGCGCCCCATTAGTGCATGCAGCGCACAGCATTTTCTGCAAGCAGACCAAGTGTAAGTTTCATTTACGTTCATTTTCGTACAGTGCAGTTACACAGCTCAGCTCCAGTCAGCCTCCTGCTTCTCATCCCCGTCACAGTACGTAAAGTTCTCAGTAGTCAGTGAAATTGCGCGCCTTGTTTATTGTTGCAGTTGTTGTTGTCGCTGTTGCTGCTGCTGCTGGAGCAGCTACAATGCTGCTCTCTTGCCTATATTATATTGCACTTTATTGTTGTGCATGAAATTTGTGTGAACTCGGCATCGTCTCCAGCGCGTGTGGCTCCGTATGCTGCTCAACTTGGTCGCCTTATAAGGCAACGGCGGCAGCAGCAGCATCACCCGAGCGGGCTTAAATATTTATGGCTTGCCATACTTTGTACGATTATTTATGCCTTCGTTTGTTTGTAAGCCCGTCGTCGACAACGACGCTGGCGACTCCGACGATGGCAATATGACTGTGTATAAATATCGCATATATGCACATGCAAATTACGCCGCCGCAGGACGACGTAAAGTGAAAAATAGTCGCAGGCTCATTAAAATGGGAGGGGAGTGGGGCAGGAATCGAGTATGTAATGAGTTGTAAACCAACAGCTAACAGATGTGTCACTGAGAAGATGACCCGGCTGAGCTGTTCGATTCCATTTTATTAAACTTAATTGTTGTCTATTAAATAGTTGTTGATTGGAATTTGCATAATTTAATTAATTAGTCAAGCTTAATTAATCGTCTAAAGAATTTTGCACAATCTGCACAAGACGTGAGGCTATGCACAGCACAGAGAACAACTCAATCTCAATCGAGATGTACAAGAATGTATCTTCAAGATACACATTTTATCATGTCCATAAGCCGTTGATGATGTCAGTCTTGGTCAGCTCTAACTGTGCAGCAATTGGTGCTGTTAGATAAATGCGATTACTATAGATAGATACAAATATTATATATATGTGTATAGATGCGTTAGTTCTTGGTAACAAATGTAATTCGAGCATTTGTAGGTGACAGAGCATAAAACAACAATACGCCCCGTTGGCAGCTGTGCGTGCGTGTGCGTGTGCGTGTAACGGCATTTTGGCACGCCAAATTGTACTTAACTGGAGCAGACTTTTGGCAGTAACTGTAAACGCTGAAGCGGATCAGCTAAAGGAGAAAACGTAGAAGAGGAAGAAGTTTTTTGCCCGCTGCTAATTAGCAGCCACAAATTTGACGCATCATGCTCGTGTTGGCGTATATATAGAGATATATATAGAGTACATACTGTATATATAGGTCGTTATTATGGCACCCCATTTCAACCCCATGCCACTGTTGTTTGCATGTGGCAGTTTTTCGGCAAGTTGGCTGTGGTTAATTAGCAGGCAATATTGAGCGTTAATGCGAAATAAATCGCAGCAGCCGCCAAATCAGCTGAAGAAAAACTCAACAGCAGAGAGAGAGCAGAGGCAGAGGCAGTTGTAGAAAAAGTATGAAAGGCAGAAGATGATGAGAAAGATGTTGCCGAAGAAGAAGAAGAGGCAGTAGCAGCAGCAGCAGTTCACTTAATTATGTTGACGTTTATGGTAAGAGGCAAGCCGAGGCTAGAGCAGCAGCTCAGTCAGAGAGGCACCCACACTATGCGTGGCAGCCACAGAGAGTCGAGAGTAGAAGTAGAAGAAGCAGCCGTGGCTGTGTGGCACCCAACTGTAATCATTATTAATGATGACTTTTAGTTTACAAGCTAATTATTTGTTACTGTTACTTGGCTTGTTCATTCGCTCGCGGCCACTTTGGAGATTCTCGAAATTCTCGACGCGACTTTGACGGCGAAGGCATTGGCGACTTTCGCTTTGATATCATTTTAATTAATTTATTATAGCTATATCTCTCTCTCTTTCTCTGCTGTCAGCTTTTGATGTCTTACTAATAGCATTTTGTGTACATTTCGCATATTAATTCGGACTTATGCAATCAGTGAAATGAACAGCAGCTGTAAAATCTCTTAGTGAAAACGTTCAATATCATTATCATTCATTCAACAGCATCAACATTGTATATTGTATTATTCTGTGTGCATTTACTTGTGCTTGTGATTGATCTTTTGCCGGTCCATCTAGCAATATTGTTTCTAAAAGCAAACACACTAAATGCCGTTATAATTGCCATATGTAAATTTTGGCCAATAAGCCGCTTACAGACAGAGCACAAAACGCAGACAAGAAGCTAAGCAAACAAATGAAACTAAATGAATGAGACTATTGAACCATATCCAAAATGAATAAGCAACAACAACAACATCAGCGCCCACATGGCAACCAGAGATGGCCATAAATTAGACACGACCCTAAGCCAAAGAAAAGCAGCAGCAGCAAAAACAACAAAAATCGAAATAAATTAGATTTCGAAATGCGGTCGAATTTGGGTCACAAGAATTGCGCAGACGCAACGCCAACGGAAACGAAGTGTGAACAAAAAAAAAAGAGACACGCAAAATAATATAAAGAAATATTGTTTATTTGTAAATTGAATTTTAAATGCTCTCATAATAAAAGCTTAGCCATAAATAGATGCATGCGAAACACAATGCGAATGAAGAAACTGGAGCAAGTTTCAAGTTCAGGAAAGACCACGAAAACCAAATAGAGCAAGAGGTGCTAATCAATTTGTTGACAGCAAACAATCAAAGTGACGAAATTTTAATGCTCATTAAACATTTAAGAGGGTATATGAGGTTTGTGTGTGTGGAAACTGACATTAAGGTGGGTGGTAATAGAGATATATTGCATAAGGTGTAGATAAATAGGTTAAAATTTGCAATAAATTAAAATTAGGCTTTAAAAAGGTTTCTGTTTTATGTTGCAAATATAAATTACTTTATTCATTTATTATTAATAAATTATATATGTTATAAATTTGCAACAATCATAACAAAATTAGTATGAATTCATAATAGTTTCCTAGTCAAGTTGTAATAATAATTAATTTATATAAACTTCTCTTCATACTAGTTACAGGGTGTCTATCTATCGAATTGACACAACCGTCGCTTTCTTTATTTCTTTTATTTGCTTTTAACAATTACGCAAACAAACACTACCACAACCAACCACACAACAACAACAATCACAACAACACGATGTCTCGTGCTTTTTATTTTGCAGACAGACACAACAAAGTGCGTGGGAAGAAACACCAAAAAAAAAACGACAAGCAAAAGTGCAAAACAGTAGCAAAAAGAAAAAGCTGACTAAAAAAAAACAATATTACAAAATAACAACAACAAGAGCAGTAAGAGTAACGACAACAACAACAAGGTATGACGACAAATTAGATGCAGCACATACAGAAATTAAATAAAAATGCAATTAAAATGCACAACAAGCCGTGTGCAGTGGAAGTAGATGGAAAGGGAAAACCGAAAGGGGGTGGTGCAAAGGGGTGTGCAATAGGGAGAAGGAGGTAGAGGCGGAGGGGGCTGGCAAAGGTAGAGCAAGCAACACTCACGTTGGGAATAATTAAAGCCATTTTTTGTGTGTGTGACACAAAACAAAAGCGAAAGTGTTGAAATATTTATGCAGAAAATGCACAAAAAAGCAAAAAAGCGAGCAACGGCAGCAAAGGTAGCAAACGGCAAGTGTCACCAGCATAACACCACAACAGCAGCAGTAGCTGCAGCAACAAAAACAACTACAACAACAAGAGCAACAACACTAACAACAACAGCAACGAAAATGACAACGATATCCAATTCAAGAGGCAACAACAAGTTGAATTTTAATTCGCATTTTTAATAGCTTCAACGAGTTTTTAGTGTGTGTTGTGTTAGTATTTCTATGTGCGAGGGTTGCCTGAAAAGTTGCAGTAGGCAATTGCAGAGAATGAAGTGTGAAGAGAGGAAATCGACATAAAATTATTCAAGTGAAGTGTCAAGAGTTCAGAGGAAATTGGGAAAATCATTCAATTTGTTGTACAAAAATATTTTCAATTTTCATTTAGTGGCACTCAACGTATGTGTGTGTGTGTGTAGTTTAAACGTTGCATGCAACGTGTGACTAATTTCTTTTGATATTGTTGTGGCTTCTGCTGTTGTTGCTATTGCTGCTGTTGCTGGCGTTGCAGTTAGAGCGCATGCGCCACCGTCGACAATTGGAATGTTGTTGTTGCTGTTGCTGTTGTTGCTGCCTGTCTGCCGAGTGTCTGGCCATAGCTCAGTCTGTGCCTCCTCGTCGCCGTTTGCCGTTGCTGTTGCTGTTGTCATTTGGAAGTAATTAAAATGGAAATTGCATTCGCAGTTGGCCAGACGAAACAATGCGATGTGCTGCGAGTTTATTCGCATAACGAATGCTGAGGATGCTGGCAGCAACAACAGCAACAGCATCGCAGCAGCAACATCACAGCAGCAGCAGCCGTTGGCTCAGTTAAATGCGCTAATAACTTTATTCAGTTGTAGCTCTTGTTGCTATTGCTGTCGTGGTTATTCGTGTTGTCGGTGTCTGTGTTGCTGCTGGCATTGCAACATTTTGCCTCAGATTTCTATCAGCAAGCAGACAGCAGGCAGCAGAAGCGGCAGAGGCAGAGGCAACTTGAGACAATCGCGCGGAAATTGCAAATGAAGTTGTTGTTTTCAGTCGATGTTGCTGCTGTCTGCTGTTGCTGTTTGCTGCTTGTGTTGCTGTTGTTATTGCTGTAGTTGTCGCTTATTATCAAACATTACTTTTATAGCCGGCAACAACAACTGAGCAGATGAACAACTAAACTTTTATGTAGCAACAACTAAATAAACTTCAACTGCGCTGTGGGTTCACGCGTGTGAAGGGCAAACAAAGCTCTTATCTAATCCCTTAATGTAAACTACAACAGCAACAGCAGCGCCGTACTTTGACTTGTTGGGAATTTTACAGCATGTGACGGCAGCAACAACAGCAAACAGAAACAACAGCAACAACAATCACAATAACAATGACAATGTCCGGCCGAAAAAGCAAAATTACCGCATTTTCATGACGGTTTAATTTAATTTTGGATGTAAGCGCAACAAACAAATGTCATAAAAAACAAGTCTTGGCCAAAAGAGAATTGTTGTTGCTGGTAATATGTTTCGAATTCGTTGGGACCAGCAGAGTGTCAATTACCGTAGGCACATAAAAAAGTACTATATTTTACTACTGATACATTGGGCAGCAATTTAAGTGGGCCACAGTTGGGAAATTCTATTATATAAACTTGAATTTAAACAAAGTTTTAGCATTACTAGAAATATAAAACAAATGAACACACAATGAATCATTTGCAGTCGACCGCAAAGAAGTCCCCCCCCCCTCCTCTTCTCAACTCAAATCATTTCCCTCATTTAGTAGTATCTCATCCTCTGCCCACACATAAAAGCTCAGTTCTTGAATCGGTTTAATTAAATTCTTATGCTTGTGTTGTCGGGCAATCAACAGGCCATCATTGTTAACGGTTATGCCATTTTTGGGGAGGTACAACACAAAACATATAACATATGTATCACAGGCCATAAAAGTCTCAATGAATAGCCGCAAATTGCCGCCGTCGTCGTAGCTACGCGCAACAAGAATTATTTATTAATAAACACAAAAAAAGCAAAAACAATGGGTAATACTCTAGCTACAATAAATACGAGGAACCTCTTCTCCTCTCCTCCTTCCTTCTCGGCACACCTTCAACTGTTTCCCCTACTCGCGTCATGCCAATTAAAATTCAAGTCGCATCGTCGCTTAATGTCATAATTATGAGCCAACTAAAGAGATTTACGTATTTTGTTTCATAACTTTTGGCCCGGAACCAGACCGGACTGGACAGACCGACCCTAGTTATGTGCGTGTGTGCGTGTTGTGTTCCCAGGCCAGTCTCTGCCTGCCAAAAAGTTATCTGACTGACTGACATCGATTATATTATGCAGAGAATACGGAAAGCAAGATGGACAGCGACAGTTGGCACGTCAACTTCTGGGCGTGAAAGCCAACAGCAGCGGCAGCAAAAAATCTCTATATAAATATTAATAATTAAAACATCATGCGCGAGTCAGCTCACGTAACAGAAATAACAAATTTAATTAAACAAATTAGTTGCGAAAATTAATAAAACATGCAAGTATAAAGACAGAATCCCAAAAAAAATGTGAAGCCCCCGACAAAACAATTGCAACCACACAAAAGGCAATTAATCAATTACCGACGAAGTTCAACACAAAAACCGTTAAGTTTGTTATGGGCGAAAAAAAAGAACAAAATATGTGAACATAAAAACATTAATTAGTTGCCTCGTCGCGAAACAAAAACAATTTAAATATTTAAACAAAAAGATTGAATACAAATAGCCATAGGTGATTGTAGTAGAATAATAATTATAAAAGCAACAAAATATTTTGTTTTGTCTCGATAACCTCAACATTTTCATGGCAGCGCATATCATTTTGTGCATTTTCGTGGCCTCGCTCAGACCTTTTGTTGTCAGAGTTAAGCACTATTGAGGGGTTAGGTTTAACTATAAACACTAGATACACCCCATAATAGACCCTTTGCCGGGCAACATTATCTCCCATGCTTAATAATTAACAAGAACAACATGTTTTTCGGACAATTGTTAAATTGTTATTGCCCTGCGTATTCATGCCATAATGCCGGGGTAATATATTCAATTATATCGTGCTATAATCTAGCATATAAAACAGATTTTTGTTGGTCCGTTGTGGCCCTCACAAATGCGTAAAGTAACGTGGAGTTAATTTTTCATTGCATACTTTTAAGCGCACACAAAATTGCAATCATGGTTGGAAGTGCAGGGCGGGGAGAAATTGGGCAACGGATCGCATTAAATTTAAATATGGTTCAGAATATTTTCCAGCTGCATTTAAAAGGCAGAAAGCCAATTGACCTGATGATTATGTCCCCGCACACACGCTCGCACACACAGACTGACGAACACATGCACAAGGCATGGAAATTTAATCAAATGAAAGCTAGAGGCAATTATGCTTTAAATACAATTAATTAATCATGAAATCACACACATACATGCAAGCAGGCACACACACACATGCACATGCACTTATACATCTGCATGCACACACATACATGCACTGATACATCTGCATGCACACACAGTTATTTATCCACAGCAACTATGCTGTTATTTCAAGCGTACTGAGTGCCTTTTTTTGCTGCTGTTGTTGTCACTGATGTTGTTGTTGCTGCCGCTGCTGTTGCTGGTGTGGCCGCTAGGCTTGTGCCGCAATATTAACATATCCTGCGTGTTTAAGTAACGCATAAAATTATATCCTGATTGAATTGACCAGCAGCAGCAGCAGCAGCGTACAGTGAGAGTCGCCTGTGCGCGCACGTAAAATATTCGAATACCAATAAAGTTGCCCGACGCAAGCTCGCATTGTTATTGTTGTTATTCTTTTTGTTGTTGTCGTTGGCAGCACAGTTCGACGGACGTAGCGGACATTGTTGGTGCCCGCCCGCCGCCAGCAACTGTTCTTGTTGTTGTTGCAGTTGTGGATGCCGCGTTAAAATGCGCGCCCACGCACATAAATCACGTGCGCGAATCTCTGCAGCTGCGTGTGTGTGCGAGTGTGTGTGGGAGTGTACCGGCAACTGTTGGTAAACGGAAAATCAGCAGACGCAGTTGCTGGCTCTCTCTCTCTGTGTGTATGTGGACGTGTGTATGTGCTGTGTATTAACGGCCTATCGGCTGCTGCATATCCGGCTGGACACCGGCTCCAGTTTTATTATTATTGTTGTGCGTTGTGTTTGTTATTGTTGCTGTTGCTGCTGTGCCTCCTCTTGTTGCTGCTGCCTGTGCACACACGTGTCAATGACAGCAGAGGACACATTTTCAGTGTCGTGTTTAATTAGGCTGCCCCGAAGGTGCGCGCATAGCCAGTGTCAGCTCGCACCGTTATTCATGGCACTCAAACTGCCGCTGCCGCTAACGAGCATACTCAAAGTTTTATACCCTGGAGAGAGGCAGAGAAATGCCGAGAGGGAGAGAGAGAGGGAGTGAGAGGTAGACAGAGTGAAGTGGAGTATAGTATTATTATTTTAAACGCAGTGCCTTGCTGAGAAGGAGTGGGGGAACTCGGCCATAGTTAATCTTTTATTCCAGACTCAAGTTTTAATGGATATTTGATGCATTTGTTTTGATGCACTTTAGATAATATGGGAATTAATTTACCGCTTTGCATAACAGTTTTTATATAGACTTTAAATTCGCCCCATAAACTTTATTTACTCTAACAACAAATTTCAATTGGGAATTCCAGAACTAAGTGCACTTAAGTTATTATTAATGGAGTGTAAATTGCAAGTTAACGGCTTAACTTTAAGCTTAGAGAATTCCCAGGGTAACTGCAAGTCGCGTTTGTAGACAGCTGCACGTTTTTCTCTTGTTTTTTCGCTGGTATTTGCCGAGTGAAAGCCCATAATCACTGCAGGGTCTCTGCACTGTTTCCTATGGTGAAGGGCATTTTGCGGCTGCCTTCTAGCAGACACACATACATACACCTGCACATTATATATATGTATGTATGTGTTGGCTGACACGTGATTTCACAGCAATTAAGTGCTGTTTGTACTTGCCACGGGTGCAGTTTTGCTTTCTGTGGCTGCAACTCAATCGTCGTGTTGTTGTTGCTGTAGTGAACCGTTGCACACGTTGCGTGTACTATTATTAAACTAAACTAACAAAATGTGCGACCACAAATGGGCGTGCATACATTTATTAATAAATAACTGGCGTAAATGGCGTGATTTGTTTGTGCTAACGCCTTGGGCGTTGCGCATACGTCGCGTGTGCCGACACTTGACTTTGAAAACGATGCACACAGCGTTGTCGTACATTAATGCGTTGTTGTTGTTGTTCTTCTTCTTATTGTTGGTTTCCCTATTTTGTGGCAGATCTGATCACCAAATGGGCAAGTTGGGCTGTCGCATTTCTTATCATTTAAAACGCATAAGTGTCTGATAGGCCTGAGAGTTGTGCTGGTTGTTTGCTGCTGGCACTTATGGCCGCTTAAAGCCCGCTGTCGAGAGGGCAACGCACAAACAAATCAAGCGTAGAGACAGTGGGAATACAGCACAAGGCAAGGCAACAAGGGAGAAGGGGATGGAAGGAGGCAACACTGCACTGGGAAGCAGACGCACAACGCAATCCCAGCCAAGTCAAGAGAGAGCTGCCAATAGACATGTGGCCCGCAATGCACAGCGACATCGTTGACATCGCAGACTGTTCCCCACAGAGACTGCCACGCCTCGCCTCCAGTCGACAGTCTCAGTTCTTAGGCCTGCCATATGCCATATAGCCAGCAACGACTGGCAGGCCACGCTGTCATATGCGCAAATTAGTCGTTAGTCGACGTTTGAAACCTCACGATGCTGCGCGAGTTTAATGACTTTGGCGTTAGATGTTGTTGTTGTTGTCGCTGCTGCTGCTGCTGTTGATGAGGCGCACGATAATGGCCCATGATGGTCGCGTTCTTGTCAAAGTCAACGCAAAATGGCAACAACATACAACGGGGCACAAGGAGGGATGGGGGGAGTGGGGGCAAAGGTGCATCGTACTCAGCCTTGCCTGCAGCTGCAGCTTTATGCACTTCAATGCACATTTGCAGTTCCGGCTGCGTTGAGCTGCGTTTTCGCACAAACATATATGCGAATGTACATAAATATAGCATAATTAGCATGTCGCTGTGAGCAGTCTCCCTCCCCCCCTCCTCCTTCTCTCTGCCACTCTTTCTCTCAACTGGATGTCACTGCGAGTTCCTTGACTCGTCTTCGGAGTCAGTTGCAGCTTTACTACATTTAATTTCACTTTGGCCATAGGTGAATCGCGCACCTTATGCAATCGTCTTTGGCATATCATCGTCATCGTCGTCATTCTGGCTTCACTTTCAAAGTTTTTCGCATCTTTTGTGCCTCTAATGAGCTTGTAATGTGTGTGCCTGCCTCAAGTGCTTAGCTTGGCCTGTCTCTATTCATGTTTATTCAACTATCGTTATCTCATTTGACATCATTTCGCATGCCTGTCGCCCCCTCCCTCTTTCTTCACTCTAATTGACACTCGTGGTCGTGTTGCATGTTGCATGGACTTCACTTTCTTTGGCCGAAACTAAACCAAATCTTGAGCTCATGTAATTGTTGTTAAAGTTGCAAGTATCTCGCAGATGTATCTGTATCTGTATCTGCAACTGTAACAACTTTGCAGTTGCAGTTTTCACTTTCTATGTTGCAAGTTGCCAAGGCGACACTTGCTCTGTGTGTGTGCTATGAAAGTGAATTTTCTTTCTTTTTACACGGTTTTATTTCGTTTTACTCTTTTTTTTCTCTCTCTTGTTGTTGCTGCGATTTTAGCCAAGTTGAAGTGTCGTTAACCCAATTTGAAAGCATTTGGGCACAAGCTGCAAGCTGTAGCTGCAATGCAAATGCAACTTTGGCTACGGCGTCTCATGCTTTTGGCATTGTGGCACGAAGACAGGTTGCAACTTTTGCTTTCGCTGAGGCAAAAGAGTGTAAACGCAGCAAGCAAACCAGTTCAGTTCACAAAGTTTGTTAACAGCCAAACAGTTAGCAGGCCTGGCCAACAACAGCAGCAGCAGCACTTGTTGTTGTTGCTAGTGTTGCTGTTGTATCTGTTGTTGTAGCTGTTGTATCTGTTGTTGCTTTATTCAACTATTTTCGATTGCAGCATAGCAAAAACGCAGCTCAGCGCTGACTCAACTTCAGGTTTGTTGCTGCTGCTGTTGCTGTTGCTGCTGCAGCTACTATCTAATGACGTTGCTCATGCTCGTATTGCACCAATTAACTGAGTGCTGCACAGCGTCTGCCTACAGCCGCGTCTCTCTGGCTTTGACTTATGGCCCCGTCTCGGCAATTAAGTTGGTAATTTTATCATGAACTTTGCATCTCTGTTTCTGGTCAAGTGCAGGCAGGCACAGCCAGACAGAGAGAGCGAGAGAGGGAGAGAGGCAGACCGAGACCAAGATACACAAGATTTAGTTTAGCCTCAAAAATGTTGCAACTTATGAGCTATAATTGCTGCTCTGTGCCTTGCCCTGAGGGCGCCAAAGTCTGGTCCTGCTTCCTTCTGCGTCCTTCGTCTTGTGAGCAATTTTCCTCTTTGGTTCATACAAAATTGTTGCAAATTGTTTACTGCAATTTGTCTTGGCCAAATATTTGCACACACACACACACACACAGGCACAACAGAATATTATTGCCAACAAATTTATGTATTTAAAAATGAAAATAAAATGGCTAAAAACTCTCATCGCATCATCAGCAACAAATTGTTGAACGAGCAATGCACTCAGAGCGAGTCTCTTCTCTTTATCCTTCCCTCTCTCTCTCTTACTCCCTCTCTCCCTCCTCTGGCAATTAAGACATAGCTTTTTGAAGAGCCTTTGCTGTGTAGCTATCATACATGTCACTTTGGTCTAGACGAGATCATAAATAATGTAAGCCCGGCAACAGCTCGCCATTTAGTACAGTCAAATGCACCACTGTGCCTGGGGGTTGGGGTGGGGCGTAGTTGCTGTTGTGGCGCCTGCTGTTAGGCAACAATTTTTGCAGCTATTTTCAATGCACTCGGACCACTTGAATGTTGAATCAGTTGCAAATTGCAATGCGTCGGTCAAGCGCATGGCTTGCAAATAGAATTTCCTTGCCACCCCTCACTCTCACCCCCAACAACAGCAACAAGAAAGCCATAACCATTGGGAAAATCTGTAGAGCACACAGTTGGAGCATGCACTTGGCCCAGTTCGAGTCGATGTCGATGGCAAATGGCTTAAAGCGTATTCGCTTTTGCCCAATGCGCAGCAGGCATTTATTGGCCAAGCGAAGGAATTAAATACACTTGCCGAGGCCATAGAAATGCGATATAAATAGAAAGTACCATAATAATATTATATATTCCTATATATAGAGTATATGTGCTGTGGCAAGTTCAGCTTCGGCTTCAGCTTCTTCTTGTTTTATTTAAATGTTTGCGGCAGGTGCAGCGTCGGCACTTAAAGCGTATGGCAATTTCAGGCAAAAGTGTAAAATAAATTGGCAAATATATGCGAGAAAGCAAAATGAAATTGATATGCAACTATTGCCAGGCAATGCTAGAGCGGGGGTGGGGGTAGAGAGTGCTTTCCATGATGATGATGATGGTTGAAGAGCTTTGCTACGAGGGCGTTGCCTCCTTTGTGTGTGAGTGCAATTTTTGAGTTGATTTTTGCCAATTTGTGCCAGCTGAGAATGTTGCAACAAAATATTTAAATATGCCAAGAGTGCGCACAACTAACGAGATGGCACACACACTAGCAGAGTGTGCAAGAGAGCGAGAGAGAGGAAGAGAGGGAGAGGCAGAGTGCACGCTTAAAGCGACTGCACACATTTCATATTCAGAATCAAGAGCCATTTTTAGTGGCTGGCAAATGTCAAAAAGTCACAACGATGTTTGCTTAAAACGTTAAGCACTGCCAATAAATTCTGTCTCAATCAATAAGGCAGCAAGGCACAAGCCAGCAAGGCATCCGCATAGCACGTATCCGTAAGATACAAATGCACACGACGACAACGACGAGGACGACGACTGGCAGCGAGTCTGGTCGGGATCTGACTGTCTGTCGCTGGCATTAGATAAATTCTTTGCTCTGCGCTCAACTCAAACTCCCTCTACTCCACCTACTGCTCCCTCCTACTCTCCCCTCTGCCTGCCCCGCTACACACACGGGCAATGCGTAGAGCAAATGGCGTGCCAAACTGACAGCCAACTCAATTGGTATAAAAATACGAAATATACACAAATATGCGCTGCGTCTTCAACTATCCCACTAACTTCCCTTCCACTCCCCTCCTTCTCCTGTGCACCCCCGTGGCTATGTTGCCCTGTCAAACGCGTATCTTATCTTCATTTGTCCAAGCAAGCTAGCCAGCCAGCAAGCGTCTATCTAACTGTCTGTCTGTCGCTGCCCGCGTCGCATTGAACTCAAAACCTACTCGTAAATATACTCGATGCGGCACATACTCACTGTAGCTGTAGCTGTATCTCATAGCCATGGCTGTATATGTATCTGTATCTTGGCATTCTTGGCAGCAACAGCCGCAGCCTCCTTCTATTAGCTGTCGGCCTTTTGTAACTTGTCCGAAATCATTTGGGCTATTTAACTTTTAAGACTAATTAATTACGAAACGACGAAATGAGCAATGAGCTTGAGAGCTCGAGAGCCCGAGTCCGAGTCCGAGTCGGAGCCCGCATCTGCCCGGCTTGGTTGGGACTGGCCTGGTAAGGTACTCCGAGAGAGAATCGACCTCGAGTACGTGGCGAAAAAATGTTGAACGCGAGGAAATTTTCCATTTTCTTGAACGCTTTTCCGTTCTGCACTGAATCTACTATGTGTGTGCAGCTACTGTTCTTGTTGTTGCCACGGCTTTTTAATTACTTGCCAGACTGACGGACTTACTGACCGACAGAACTTCCTTTCCTTTCCCTTCCCTTGCTTATGCTTCCCTTTCTTGCCTTGTCCGGCCCTGGCTCGACCAAAGTCAAGTCAAGTGGCCAAAAGCCTGACGTCTGTGTCGAAGTCGAAGTCGACGGCGGCATTGGCGTTGGCGTCGGCTTCGGCTTCTTGCTGTGCGGTTAAAAGTTAAGCCTGTCTGGCTGTCCATCTGGCAGAATGTCTGCCTAGCCTGGCCTGGCCTGCTTTGCTCTGGGTTGGCTTGGCCTGGCCTCGCCTGTGTTGGCCAGTTCTCTAAGTAGCCATGGTATTTTCTAAATCTTTCTCCAACTTGCGCTTTATCACTCACTCTTTTACGCTCTCTCTCTCTCTGTCTCTTCCTACTGCTAATACCTCCTCTCTCACACTTTTTCCTTCTCTTATTTTCCATTTTTCCTCCTTCCTCTTCCCATTACTTCAACCTGACCAACGCTAACGCCTCGCATGTAATTGACGCCGTCGCGTTCTCTGTGTGTGAGAACTTCCCCTCGAACGGAGGAGTTCATGAACCTTGACTCGACGATTCGCTTTAGCTTTAGCTCGCCAAGCTCGTTAAAGTTTTTAGGATGCGTCTTTGTGAGTGATTTTAAGTGGCAGCCAGCTGAAAATCGGTAGCCAGAAAAAAACATTTATGTGAATCTAAGTGGGCCATAAACATTTTGTATCCGCAATGTTCTTTTCGAGGCGCGCGAGTTACGCAGCCACAGCGATAACAGACAATTAAAAAAGGCTTCAAGTGCGTCGTCGACGGTTTTTCTATTGTCTTGGAAGATGTTCATGGGCTTTTTATTTAAATGTAGTTTAATGGGTGTGTGTGAGGTACAGTGAAGCGGCAGCGGGGGAAACTGCAAACAGAGGGAGAGCTGATTAAAGAATGATTTCTTATTTATTTATGTAATGTCAACTAAAGACAGTCAAATAATTAATTATTATTAATATTAATTAATAAATTTACGAATTAAATTATTTAAATTAATATAGAAAATAATATAGCCAAAATGAAGTTGAAAATGAAGAATGTGAATATTTATCTTGTATTTAATTTCGAGTAATCACAATTGGGATAGGCCGAAATATCAAGAAATATATGTTATATATAGTTATAGGTATCTGTTTATTCCGAGGTACATATATTATAACATAGCTTGCTCCAGTATAAACTGCTATTCCCATTAGCCAATCTTGCCTGTATTAATTCAATTAAGGTTTTTATTTTCGTCATATCCGACGCCACCCGCTGTGACTATATATATTTCTATTTCCAGTTTGTTTTTGATTGTTATCGTTCGCCTTTTACGGTTTTTTGTTTTATTTTCAATTGTTTTTGCACATTTATTCGAAAGTATTTTTGGGTAATTTTTATGATTAATTTATTTGGCAGGTTTGTTAATTAACAACGTCGACGCAAGCGCAAACACGGCAATTGCCTGATTGAGAAATTGAGCCATTCAACTTGAACTCGGCTATTAGGCAAACGAGATTTTTGTTTAGCTTTTGTTGTTGTCATTTCTGTTGCTGTTGCTGCTGCTGTGAAGTTGCTTGTTGTTGTCGGCATGTTGCTGCAGTCTGTCGCTTGGCCATCACTCAATTAACAGTTGCAGCGACAGCGCGCAGTACGCGACGTTGACGGCGACGGCACGAGGCAATGAACGACGCCACCGCCAACGTAATTGCTTAAGCGGCGTCAGCTACAGCAACAACAGCAGCAACAGTCACAACAACAGCAGTAACCAAAACTTGCCCAAAAGCTAAGCCGACTGACCGCTCTGCGTCGCTGCCAACTCCTCCTCCTCTATCTCCGCCTCCACGCACATAATTGCACAAAATGGCGGCGATTAGCGTTTAATCAATTTGCCAGCGGTTGGTGTCGTCGTTGTCATGTTGTTGTTGCTGCTGCTGTTGCTGTTGTTTTATATATTCTTGCAATCGCAATCGTAAACTGGCACAAGGTCTGGTTTCTGGCTGTGATTGCGTGCGTGCCCGTATGTATCTGACAGATACAGATACAATAAGATGTATGGCATACGAATACTTACGAGTATGTAACGGCTGACATCCCCTCCTGCTCCCCCTCCCCTCTGCAGCCCTCTCTCGTTGCCTCTACAGACTCATAAAGCGGATCAGCCGCTTTAATGAAAAACGCGTTGGCCAACGGCGTCGCGAGTTCATCAACTGCAAAAACCTTGTCGCGAGAGCAAAACTTGTTCACTGCTACAGCGACTCCCCTCTCTCTCCCCTCTCTATCTACCCCTCTGCCTCCTTCTCTCTGTCTTCCCCCTGCCTGCTGCTGGGGCACATTCACATGAAAGTTGTTATCGCTGTCACATTTCGTGGGCCTTGGCTACTGTTAGCCGCTTGAACTAATGCAGAGCTGCCACTGGGACTGGCACAGAAGTTGCCTGCCTGCCTGCCCCTCTCCCTGTCACCCTGCCGGACTGGCTCTATCGGTCAGTAGCTGCTCTGTACTCTGCTCCGCATCCTGGGCACAGTCAATGTTGCGGTCAGCGTTGGCGTCTGGCGCTGCAGGCATTGAAAATTGTGCGCCACAACGACATTTTTATATGTGGCAGGTATATAAATATTTTTATGTACGTTTAAATACGCACACACACACAGACATATATATACATATCTCAGTGTATGTGTGTATTTTTATAGCATTCATTACTTTGAACATTTCATCTTGTTTTCTCTTTCGCCTGATGTTTGCTTTTAATTATCAAATCATCACATGATCATTATCAAGTCGACAAGAATGATAATGATGACGCTGATGAACGCCATCATCATCATTGTTGTTTCTGCTGTTGTTGTTGCTGCTGCTGCTGCTGATGAGGCAACTGTGAAGCTGTGAGCCATTCTCCCTTCGGCCATTTGTTGCTGCTGAAGTTGAATGTAATTAATTTTTACATTTAATAATATTTTTTTACACGCATTTTATATTTACACAGAATTCTTGTGCCCTGCAGAGTATATTAAAGTCGGAGTTGCATGTTACGTTCTGTATTCATGTTCAATTTTATGTGATTTTTATTGCGCGAATTAATTTACACAAATCGCGTGGTATCTTGTAGTCGCATTTAATGTGTTGTTCGAGTTAATTTTATGACAAATGCGATTGCAAAGTAATTTAACGTGCTATGCTGGGATTAACAATAACACTAATTTTATTGCTGTAATACTTAATTGGTTTGGTTCTGTAGATACAGAAGTATCTTATGGATACAGAAGTATCTTACCGATGCAAATTTACCACCAAATCGTCGCATTCGACTCCGAAATTGCAGACACAAAAGTATCTTATGGATACAAAAGTATCTTATGGATACGAAACTATCTTATGGATACAAAACTATCTTAAAGATGCAAATTTGCTTCAACTTTGAGTCCAAGGCTGCAGATGCAAAACTACCTAATGGATACAAAAGTATTTTATGGTTTCAGAAGTATCTCACGTATACAAAAGTATCTTGAAGTCACAAATTCATTGCAAAGTCATCGAATTCAAGATCTAGGTTGCAGATAGATGAATATCTTATGGATGCCAAATATTTTAGAGATACAAATCATCACAAAATCATCGAGTTAAGCCCCTAGGCCGCAGATACAAAAGTAATTTGAAGATACAAAAGTATCTCACCCATGAAAAATTATCTAAAAGATACAAATTAATCATAAAATCACAGAGTTCAAACGCTCAGCCGCAAATACAAAAGTATTTTATGGCTACAAAAGTATCTCACGCACACAAAAGTATCTCAAAGATACAAATTTATCACAAAATAGCTGTCCGTGCAATTTGTCTCAGTTTGCATTACATTAACTGCTTCTCCTCTTGCTGTTTCTCTTCCTGCTGCTCCTTCTACTCCCCCTCTGGGACTCATCTTGCGCCTGGACTAATAGACACAATCTCTGTATTGCAATTACGCGCTGGTATGCGCTAATCAAATTGCAGCCCTTTTACTGCGCTGACGACTATCGATAGCGCGCTGCCTGGGCAGGCTCTATAAATCAGCCAACAAAATGCCTCATTGTTATCGCAAAGCGAAATTTCAGAGTTTCAGTTTTGCCTGGCGATGAGGCTGGCATTGCTCTTGCTGTAGTCATAGCCAGATATAGAGACAGGGACAGAGTCAGAGTCAGGGAGCCTTTCACCTTTCAAATTCAATTAACTGCAAGCAAATGGCAAAGCCAATCACCCAAATTCGTAAAGCGAATCGAAAAGCGTGGGATGCTGCTGCTGCTGCTGCTCTGTTGCTGTTGCCGGTACTCCTTTGTTGCTGTTGTTGCTGTTGCTGCTGCTGCTGCTACGCAAATATTTGCCATCAACATTTTTGTACGCTAATTTCCTTGGTAAATTTCGGGCTGACATCACGCGCGCAACGCATAAAGAGTGAGAGGAGAGAGAGGGAGAGAGGGATGGCAATAGGGAAAGCGAAAGAGATAGAGAAGGAGATAGAGCAGCAGATGGGAAGGAAGATAGCAAGCGAACGAGCAAAGGGGGCTGGATAGACATTTCAAAATAAAAAACGAAATTGTTGCAGTTGAGCACACACACAGGCAAACACACACACACGTACATACACACACTCGCGCACACACTGATAAATTTCGTCACATATTTTTGCGTAAATTGCCGGAAAATCGCAAATCATTGAAGATAAACATCGAAGTCAAGAAATGAACAGAAGCAGCCATCGTGGCAGAGGCTGAACAGAAGGAGCACTAAGAGAAGAGGAGGGAAGAGGGAGAAGCAAGGGAAGTAGGCGATGGATGCTGGAACCAAATATCGAACAATGTTAAGCAAACACACACAAACAAACACACACACACAAATTTGGCAAGTTGTGTTTCCGCTTGCGCAAGAAATGTAGGCGAAAAAAAAGAGGAAAAACTGTAAAAATTGAAGGAGACTGCATGGTGTGCGAGTGGTAGGGGGGAGGTGGAAGGGCGCATTGAAAAAAATGGCAGATCAAACAGACAGACAAAAGCGTCTGCTGCGGCGACGGCGGCTCAGTTCTGCGGTGTTGCCGCCTGTTGTCGAAGTCAATGATGCCAATAAGCGTTGCCAGTTGACTGTGGAGTGGCAAAAGAGAGAGGCAAAGGAGGAGGGGCAGGGCAGAGGGGGTAAGACAGACCAAAAGGGAGAGATGGGAGGTGACTGAGGTCGACTATGGCGCCGTGGAAAACTGCATGAATCGAATGCAGTGCAAAACGTTTTCGTTACGCTTGAATTGAACTGCCGCGGGGCACGAACACACACACACACGTTTAACTGTAACTGACACACAGACACAGACAGAGACTCCTACAAAGTAGATCCACAAAGCAGATCCACAGCAACAGTCGTCTCTGTCTCCATCGTCGTCATCATCGTCATCATCCTCTGCCACATTTCCGCAATCTCAGCGTCACAATTCGCTGAATTTTGAGCGCATCTTTTTCTTTTTGGTGGCTGCAGATTGTTGTCAGCACGTGGTAGCAACTACTGACAGCATCTTGCTAGAACCTTCAGCCCTGCCTGCTCTTCTTCCCTTTCTACTTCTGCCTTGTTTTTGTCCAAGTTTGCGTACTTAAAACTGTCTAAATTTGGCTTCGCCTTTTGCGTGATTTCCCTGTGATTTTTGTGATTTTCCTTAACGTATTACAGATTTAACTTTCCTTCTTTTTTTATCTTTTTTCTCTCTAGTTTCTTTCCTTGTCTTCTGCTGCTTCACTTGGCCTTTACAGCCAATCAAATTTGCAAATTATTTGGCTTTAGTTTTTAGCTTCGGTTTCGATTTCGTTTTCAGTTTCTTTCTGGTCTCGGTCCATAGCACAGTTGGGTTTTAATTTTCGTAGTTAAACGCAGCTGCTAAGCTAAATCTCAGCTGCCTTAAGCTGACTTTTATTAGTGTTGTTGTTGTTGTTGTAGCTTTCCAGCTGACTTCACTTGAGTTGAGCTTCTAAGTAGGCGAAGGCGGCTTCTCTTTTAGTTGTCGGTCATAAAATTGAATTTAGTTTGATTGCATTTGATTGTGGCTTATCAGATAGCGAGGCAGCAGCACGGCAACAACAACAGCAACAGCAGCGATTTATGCTTCGTTAACTTTTGAGTGCAATTGCACACAGATACACACACACACACCAAAGCAGACTGTGACTGACAGTTGCGATGCTGCGAATTTTGCATAATGCGGCTCACTTGAATTTCATTTTGTTTTAATTAAGTTTTGCGCAAAGACTTTGCCTGCAAATCTTGTGAAGAACGTCTAGCTGAGTTTGTGTATGTGAGTGTGTGTGTGTGTGGGAAAAACGCAGCTTAGACTCTCGTCAAACGTGGCCTTGGGTCTTGAGAGTTGGGCTCGACTGTTGATGACTAGGCTGCCATTAGAGCAGGCAAGCTTGGCTAGAAAACTCTCACTTTGGTCTATTAATGATAATTCACACGTCAGCTTCAAGTGTTTTGTAGCTTGAAATTATGCCGCGTTAATTGCTGCTGCTGCTGCACCTGCTGCAAGGCAATGTGGCAAGGCAAGGCACATTTTGCCAGCAGCCTTTGCCAGCTGAGGCGTTAAACTTAAGACCATTTTGCCACTTTGGCTGCTGCGCATATCGCGGCAATCTGGAGGCCTCAAACTGAAACTGAGATTGAATTTTGAGTGTGCGATTTCGCAATAGAAACTGAACCGCAGCATGATCTGGCCCTGACATGATGATGCGTTTTGTAATTGCATAGATAGCAGGCAAGTTGGTTTTGTTTCTGTTGCTGTTGTTGTTGTTGTTGCTATTGTCGCTGTTGTTGCTGCGATTGTTGTTGCTGTTCAAGTTAAATAAACAAAGTCTTGCACAGCTCGCTGCACAATTAAAAGCTGTCAAAATTTTGTATGTTTGCCTTGTGTGCCCCTCTCCCTCCCTCCATCTCTCTCTCTTCCTCTCACTCATTGTATTTCCCCCATCATTTGATATATCAAACGCCTTTTGATTGTCGTCGTCGTCGCACACAATTCAGCACCAATTTTAAAATCATTTTCACACACGAATGCATTCGCAATTTCGCATTACCCCCCTCCTCCCCCCTTCGGCCCGGAAATGTTTTTGGCCCAAAAGCAATTGCGTTGCTGGCACCTCTCCCCCCTTCTGCGCACCCGCACTGCCAGCCCAGCGAAGCGATAATGAAGCAGCCGCCGCCGCCGTTGGGCGTAAAATCAAGCTACGTTTGTTTATCTCTATGAAAATAAAATATAGACAGTGAACACTGTACAGTGAATAACTGTGTGTGTGTATATAAAATAAATAATAGTTTTGCGTGTGCAGCCAAAAATGTTTCACGTGTAAAGATTACAAAATCACACGCCACGCAACGTGTATAAAAAATAGAAAACAAGAAATATGAAATAAAACAAGACTATTACAGTAATAACATAAAACAAAGTTATCGTATGCCAATGCAGCAATAATTATATATGATTTCATTTTATATTTATTACAGTTAAACACCTACACAGCACGGAAAACATCTCTCTGGGGTAGGTAAAAATAGTAATAAACCGAAATAAACTCACGTATTGTAAGCTTTGTATTACTCATGTTTGTAATGGGTCCGCATTGTTGGGCATATTATGGGCACATTAACAACTTATTTAAGATATTTAATTGCGGCAAATTAGAGCTGCAATTGACCAAAACTAACTGAAGCTTGACTTGGTTTATTATTAAGTGGGAATATATGTTATAATTTATATAATATTACATGCAGATTTATTGAAGAAAGTTCTAATGTGCCAGAGCACACAAGGTATGCAACACTAGCAAAGAAGCACCTACTCGAAATTGAAGAGAGAATGACAATCAATACAGAATAAATCCTATAAATCATAAGAAAAACAGTATTGATAATTAAACTTAGCTTGGGCATAATAGATCTTGTATAGTAACAATGAAGTATTGTGTATTATTAATTGATTTGGGGGAGATGTATTGCCACCTTGTAGATCTATTGTACCCCTTGCTAAGCTTAGAGCTCTGTATCCAGTCTAGTAATTCTAAGGAAATTCATAATTTTGCCAGCGCTAGTCGAGTTTATCAATGAAACAATGAAGCCAGAACGAAGGCAATTGCCAATGCTACTCATTACTCAAATTTAGCATATTCGTTTGTCTAATGACAATAGGCAGGCGCAGGGCAGACAAGAGGGAAGACAATATGCAGCCCTCTCTCTACCCCTACTCCTCAAGACTCTACTCCAAAATTCACAAGTGTCGAACAAGCAGCAAAGTTTGCAATGCGGTTACAAGAGCTACATAATAATTAACGCTTAAAGCAAAGTTCATTTGCAAGAGCGAGAGTGTGAGAAAGGGAAGGAAGGGAAGGGTGGTGAGAGGGGGCTAACGGTAAGCGGTGTTGAACGTCAAGCGCAGACCGCAAGGCCAATCAAAGCGTCATTGAAACGGAAACGGAAACTGCAAGTCAAATGGAAGTCGGCCGCAGGAAATGAAGCGTACAAGTGGCCAGCGCGAATGTTCAGCTGAGCTGAGACTGAGGCAGGGGCAGAGGCAAAGAAGCAAAGAGGCCGCTATGCGACCGCAAATTAACGTCAAAGGCCGAACTCAAAGATTTACCCCCCTTCCAGCCAACGAAATTCTGATGAATTATTAAATATGGCCAATGCAAAGAGGAAGCAGCAGAAGAGACACAGAGCTGAGGAGGAGACGCAAAAAAGTCGCCTTGATGAAGCCGCCAAGCATGGCCGGTGGCAAGTTTGCTCAACGTTGCAGCTGCAGCAAGGGGGGTAGGGTGCTGCAGCAGCTTGTGGGTTGCCTGAATGAGCGCTCAAATGAACACCGCAATGAATGTGCGCCGCATGACAAATACGTAAAGTTTCTTTTGAAATTAAGCAGCATTTGCTGCCAATTCTTAACTACATCAGCGACAAACTTTGTCCTCGTCCGTGTCTCAACTCGTACTCAACGAGTTTTTCCTACTTCTGCTGCCAGTGCTGCTTGGCTGCTCCTCTCCTGCTCTCCTGCTCTGCTGCTGCTGGTTCTACTTCTTCTTGGTCTTTTTTCGGGCTTCGCCTTGCAGCAGCAGTTTTTCGCTGGCACTTGCAGCACTCACAGATCTCACACAGCACAGCAGCAGCTCTCAACTCTCAGCTCTCCTTTTGGCTCTCGGCACTGCTCGAGGCCAAGCCAGGCGCTTGCTCATTTCAAACTTTTGACACAGAAACTAATTTTGGCAAGCGGGTGCTGCCAACCGAGCCAACACAGTCAGCCAGCAGCCAGCAGCCAACTGTTGTTGCTTCCCTCCCTCTCTCTCCCTCTCTCCCTCTCCCTGTCTCTGTCGCGCTGTGCATTTAGTGGCTTTTCATTCTTTTGCTGATTGCAATATTTCATTGCCTTTGCGGTTCGTGTGTTGCATACTTTCGAGCGTCGCTGAGGTTTGCCTTAATTAATTGCCCAACCAGCTTCCCTTTCTGCGTTGCCCCCCGCCCCCCATTACCATTGCCATTTCCAATCTCAATCTCTTGCAAACCCTTTTTCTCACAGTGCACACAATTGTCGTCGTCGTCGTCGTCGTCGTCTGCGTCGTCTGGCAGCTGCATTTTTCGCATGCCGCTTGCATTTTAAAGTGCTTCGGCATCGAATGGCACTTTAATTGCCATTTGATTTGATTTACAGCGTCATCGCCAGCGCCCCTCCATCTTCTCTCTTCCTGCTTCCATCTCTCTCTCTCTCTCTCTCTCTCTCTCTCTTCTGCATTGTGCAATTAACGCGCTGGTCTGCTGCTGCTGGAAAAGCCAGGGAAATAGCTCTCTGGGCCAACAATGTATCTCAGCGCGAAGCTGTCAAATCAACTTGTCCGACTTGGCTGGGCATATCAAATTTCATGATTTACGGCATTTTGATTATGCGATAAGTGTGTGTTATGTTCTGCCCTTCCACTTCTCCCTCTCTCTCTCTCTCTATCTCCCCCTGTTTTCTGTTTTGTGGTCAGCTTGATGAGCTGAGCTCGGAGCTCAGTACGATGGGCGTTATAGCTAATTGAAATTGACAGCTGAGCAAAGAGAGTCAATGTCGATGTCGATGTTGACAGAGAAGAGTTGATGGAGAAAGAGAAAGGGAGAGGGACAGGAATGAATGACATACGAGCAGCTAATGTTACATTCTACAGTTTAGCCACAAAAGTCATAGTTTAAATACACAAACCTAAACAATAAAATGCAATAAAAAGCAATAAAAAGGCAAAGAAAACATTTGGATTAACTTTTAAAACCTCACAAATTCACCTATGTTTGCCATGGCAGCCGCCTGGGAATGTTTTAATTTCATTTTGCACTCATAAAACTCACAATCTTCAAAAGCACACACACAAGGACACACACATACACATAGTGGAGAATCCAAACAAGTTTCTTTGAAATTAAGCCATTAAATGAGGCCAAAAGGCAAAGGCAAAGGCAAGGATATAAGATTACAAGCATACTACGAGCCATGTACGATATGCTGAATGTTTGCATTCATATTTTACCATTTCCTTGGCACACTGCCTGCCAAAACTGTCCAAACGGGGCGTGCCAAGGGGCAGGGGGGAACGTGGCATGCAGTCAGTTTGTGCAGTCAGCCGTCTCTCTCTCTCTCTTTCTCTCTCTGCTGCTTTCCTTCTCATGCACTTTATATGGCGAGTGTGTGTGAGAAAGAGAGTGTGTGTTGAAAGCAATTAATGAAAATTTTATTGTGCTGTCGATGAGTTTTGTAAGTGAAAATTATTGGGAAATGTTACTGTTGTTGTTGCTGGTGTTGTTGCTGGTGTTGTTGCTAGTGTTGCAGCTGGCGGCAGCAGCACAAATTTGCACAAATTGCCGCAATAAAAATTAGCAATTGAGTTGCAGCGTCTCTGTTTCAAAGTCAATTACAGTGAAGCGACTCTTTATGGCAATGCCGGCACGTTTTTTAACCTAGGTTTGTCAAGCCGTAGCCTCACTGTAGCAACGTGCCTGGCATACCCCGTACATAGGAAGAGAGAAAATTAAATGCTACTCCACATGGCTAAATTTCACTCATGCCGTTAATAATGCAAATGGAAATTGAGGGAATGCGGCAATGCGGATAGGAATAGGGATAGGGTGGGGTATGGCATACAGGAGAGATAGGAAGATGGGGAGATAGGAGATGGTCATGTTGATAGCAGATGGAAATGGTAGATGGACAGAGGCAAATGAAGCAATGAGCTAAAGAGCTGATTTCATTTCATTTTCAATTCAACTTACTTTTATTTGAATGCTGACTGCAAACGCTTTTTCGCTTTCTTTCTTTCTTTCTTTTTTTGCATTATACTGTGCGCGCTAAAATTTCTGCAATTACCGTCGCGACGGGGGCGTGGCTAAAGAGAAAGAGTAGGAGAAAGAGAGAGGAAGGGGGGAGACAGAGAGAGACACAGCATGGCGCAGCGCAGCAGCAATTGCATTTTCAATATTTTTACCGACACCCCAACGAGGAACACCTCCTGCTCTCTAGAGACGCTATCTACCTCTCTCGTTCACTCATTCTCTCTCTTACACTCTCACTATCTATCTCTCTCTCTCTCTCGTTTCGTTTCGCTGCAACGGCATCATCATTTTTTACTGTTGCCTCTGCCGCCGTTTGTCCAGATTCTTGTGCTCTACATCTATAAATTTTTAACTACAAGTTCTCTTGAATGCAATTACTTTTCAATCTTTTTTTTTGCCCTTTCCTTACACTCGGTCTTAGTTTCCTAGTGTGTGTGTGTGTGTCTGCTGAACGCGAAAATTGCTTATTTCAACATTGAAGTTTGAAAAGTTCGCCTCGTCTCGCCTGGCCTCGACTCGTCTCATTTCTTTTCGTTTCGTTAGATTTAAAAAGCAAAAGTTTGCCATAATTTTGCAAGAGGTCTATCACTTTCTTCTACAGTTGCAGCTGCTGCTGTTGCTGCCTCTTCTGCTTCTTATTTTTCTCACCCAACACTTACTTTTTGCCACTTTTCGCTGGCTCGTATTTATTTTAGCGAAAAAGTAGGTTGAACTTTGTTTTATTTGATCAAGAAATTGACATGATTGTTTATGCAAGAGAAAGAGAAGAGCGCGAAAAGCAAATATGAAAAGTGAGAAATCTCGCGACACTTTTCGTCATTCATTTCTTATTTTTCTAATAAAAGTTTTCAGTGACTTCAAATAGAAAACAAGTTCAGAAGAAGAAGCAGAAGACAGTGCATATAAATCTCAAGGATTACAAGGCTAAGCTTGGGGCAAAACTCAGTCATATTTTCGAATTGAATTCATAGTCAGAAATGGAATTCATAGTCAAGAAAGAGAAATTGAAATAGTTGCAAATCGCCTGGAATTCTCAAGCGCATTCTTGCACAGTTTTGAGCTGGTGGATTATTAATGAAAATCTCGCGAAACTCTGCAGCTGCCGCGGATCATTCGCGGATCGCTAATCCTCGCACAGGATTAAATTTATGTTACCCTTTTGCAGACATGCAGTTGCATGCTAATCCACAGCTGCTTGGGAAACTACTCACATTATTATGTTAATCTCCTCAAGGCCAAGATACTTTTTGAGCTAGGCGCCTCATTAATCCGCTGACCCGGATTAGTCAAACGGATTAAGAATGAACATATTTGCAAACTATGCGCACTTTATGACCGTCCAGGGAGATTAAGAATGAATCTTTTTTAGGGCGCACAAGTCAAAATGTGTTCGTGTGCAAACAGGTAGACTGAGAGTGAGAGTGAACAGAGAAAGTGAGAGGAGGATTAAGCTGGGTTAGGGTTAAAGGTAGGTCGAGGTCGCGGACGGATTAACACCTTGCGTGCCACACAGGTAGCCAGGATACCCGACCGAGGGGTGTATATAACTTCGTGCAACTTACTCCAGAATCATCATTCGCAAATCAAACACAGCAGAGGCAACAGCTCCTGTAAGAACTACAACAGTAACTGCAACTTCTACAACAGTGAATACAATTATTGCAACAGCAGCAACTACTAAAGTATCTGCAACTACTACAACACTATCAGCAACTATTGCAGCAATACTAACTGCAATTACCACAACAGCAGCAACTCACAACTGCAACTAAATCGTATCAAATCGTGTCTTGTATCACACCTTGCAACTGCAACATGTCACGATACCAGAAACTTGTTAACGAGAGCTACTCAGGCAAACCACAGCTAGAGAAACAGCAGCAGCAGCAACCACAGCCTGCCCAGCAACAACACCAGCAACAATACCAGCACCAACAGCAACAGCAACAACAGCAGCAAGGACCCAGTGTCGGCTACCAAGTCTTCTTGTATCGAGAGCAACTGTCGCGCCGCAAAGTGGAGTACATACGATTGTCTAAAGCCAAGTACTTCATTACCGAAACACTGCTGGCCAAGACGGTGCGCAATCTGCAAAGATGCTCCATCGACGAACTGAGGACAGTGAACAATCAGCTGCAGTTCAAGAACAAGCTACGCCATGAAATACATCGTCTGCGCAGGCTGCAAAGTCTGGGCATTAGGAATGCCAGTCCGCACATGGAGAGCACCGAATTGTGAAGATATAGACTGGATTTGCACTGGATTACAGACAAGGACGAGCCAAGGATGAACTGAGGAATGTAACGAATTTAAATAGGGGATACTTGAGGAGTAATGGGCGGGTACTGCATAGGTATATATATAATTATAATTGTCATCATTCAGCTTTAACAAATGTTCAACTCTCTTTAATAATTTTTAAGACTCTCAAAACTTAAGTATAACAGTTTATTGCCATTAAATAAATATAATTAGTTTAAATTACTTGCGATTGTCTTCTCTTTTGCACAAAACTAACACTAAATACATGTGTGTTTGTGTTTGTGTTGCACTCTTTGTAGCACTCCCTCTAACCACATCAGAATGCAACCTCAAACTTAACAGTTGCCGCCACCGCTGCCACCACCATTGCCGCAGAGGCTATTTGTGGCTGGCAACTAATTGAGTTGCCTAACATTTTGACATGTGTCAAATGAAAGTCGCAAAACTGTCAAGAAATGTCAAGCAAAGTTCTCTGTGACTTCCCTTTGCCCCCTCTCACAGCCCCGCGAGCTACTTAATTTATGCACAATTTATGTGGCACTTTGCGGAGTGGAGTGTGGCCAACGGTTTGGGGCATTCAACTCGCCAGCAGCACGCGGCATGCAACTGCATTTTTATGGGCCTGCCAATTTGTTCGATTACTTGTTGCGAGAGCGCAAGAAACGCGAGTTAAATGTACTAAAAGTATGAAAAATTGCAAACCACAAGTGCAGGAGGAGAGAGGGGTGCTAGGAGGGGAATGCCACATATGGAAGCTGTCGCATTTAATTGCACATCATTTTTGCAAAGTGCTTAACGCTTAACTTAACAACCGAACATAATTATTTGCACTCCAACAATATTAATAAATACCTGACCCACACCAGACACACACACACACGATATACACATGTGTGTGCAGCAAAAATTATAAATAAATGCAGCATAATAAATAAATGTGCTGCACATAATGCGGGGCAGTAAGTCAATTTTATTATTGGAATTGCCTCGGCAACTACTACAAATACAAAGCTCAAACAATAACGGCACAAGCGTGTGCCTGTGTGCATATATGTGTATGTGTGTGTATGTTCGTGTATGTCCGTGTGTGGCTGCAAATTAATTGTTAACACAGACTCGCATTGTCGTGTTACACATGTTTGCAATTTGCCAAGCACTCGAAAGTATGCAATGAAAAATGTTTCACACTCGCAAATTTTCCACACAATCAATTTTCTTTTCACACACAACTGTTACGGCTCTTCTACAGCTCTCCTGCTGTCCTGCAGGGCATAGTATCATGGTACATATGTTAATCTATCTACACAATATATATTTTTGTTTATGCAACTGCAACTGCATATTGCCCCAAGGCTTAATGGTTCAAACTTCCGGCAACTTCCATTATGCGGCGACTGAGGCCAAGTCTGCTTTGGGTTTTTTCAAGTGTAACAGAGACGAGGGAAGGAAGTAAGGGGAAAAGTGCATAGTATATAGTGCGCTTCTTATATGACAGATACTAACTGTAAAATAGTTTGCAACTCGAACTTGCAGCGACAGCTGCGTCTTGGCTAAAGAGTCGATTAGTGCGCTTCATTATGAACATCATTTTCATTATGTTTATTACGACGGCAAGCATGTCTGCTGCCCTCGCCCCTTTCCCTGCCCCTTCTAAACTGCCACCCAGTTTTCTTACTTAGTTACTTGCCAAGCGGTTTCAAGTTAATGCAATAAATAAAATTTCAACTGCACCACCGGGCATGTTTAGCCGCATGAAAAGCGACAGTAAGCCGCTTGCCCCAATCCTACCCCCCGCTCACTCCCGCATCGCCTGCATAAGAAGTTGCCTGTTTATCTTGGCCGGGGCTGCCTTTTGTTTGTCCTGCCTGTTTTGTCTGTCCAGCCTGCTGCTCTTGCCCTGTTCTTGTCTCTGTCTCTGTTGCTGCTCCTGTCTCTGTTTTCTTTTAGAAAACTTGTGACTCGCGCCTCCGTGCTCCGCCTTGGCTGTTTGGTTAGCGTAGTTGCTTAGTTGGTTGCCTGGTTGCTTGGCCGACTGCTCTAATGAGTTTACAAAAAGTTTTGCTTTAACAAATGCGCAGGGCGGGGCAGGGCCAGGCTCTCAACTTGGCCAACTGCCGGTTGGCTGCCTGGCTGGGCAGCCCAGCATGTTATACAAATTGCAGCCCAGTCGGCGCACGGGCTCAACTTAAGGCAGCCTCATTTTATGACGGCAAAACTGTCATCAACGTGTCTGCTGTCGCCTTGTCCTGTCTGGCCCCCCACACTCAGTGTGTGTGTTTACCTTGTGTGTATGTGTGTGTGAAGGCTGACTGTCATTTATTTGTTTAACCATCCTTATTCGCAGTTACCTGTCGCATTGTTGTTGTTGCTGCTGCACTGACTGTTGCAGCTGCAACTGTAAAGCGAAAGTTTTCGCATTTATGTGCAGCAAGCAGAATATGTATTTTAATTAGTTTAGAGCAAGTTGCCACAGTTTCCTCGACTCGACTCGAGCCTTCGACTGCGTCTGGTTAATTGCGCAAATTTAATGGCAACTGTTGTTGCTGCAGTTGTTGCTGGCGTTACTGTTGCTGCTACTGAATGTTGCTGCTGCATTTGTCAATGCACTTTAATGTGTGTGTGTGTTGTCGAAAGTTTTGCATGCCCACGAGCAGCACCCACAAAACTTGTTAACATTTCACAAAGCAGCAAATTCAATTAGTTGCCATATACCTCATACTTCCCAGCCCCTCCCCCACTCTTCTCCCTCTCTGTCTCTGACTGCAACTTGTGTGTGCATTTAGTAAATTACTTAAAGTTGCTGCTGCTGCTCCAGTTTGGTCTGGCTGTGATAAATCCTTGTCGCCTGCTCGGCAATTTACTTGGCAATTTTAGGCTTAGCGCATAAATTAATATGTCCAAGCAGCATAAATCTGTTGACTCTCTCGCTCGTTGTTTGTTTGTGCTGAATTGATGGTAGTTTAACGATGTGCACTATGCCACACACCTGCTGCAAATGTGTGCACGTATGGCACTTGCAATAGTATGTTGCATGCAGCAAAAATGCTCATTAGAATTTTCAATAAATTAATTTCAATACTGCACGTAGTTAGATCAAGTGTTGGCTTCGCCTTGCTGCTCATCCTTCTGCTGCTCCTGCCTGTCAGTCGCTTTGCCACTTCATCTTCGTCGTCATCGTCTTTGTCTGCTCGGGCATGTCCTTCGGCAACCGCCAGCTGCAGCAGCTTCAATGTTGCACACGTCAGTTGCGGCACTTTAAGCAGCTGCTGCACATTTCACTTAACGTGTACACATGGAATTATAGACGCTTGCTCTCGCTCTATCCTTACGCTGCCTCCCTCTCACACTCCCCCACCCTCTGCTAACTACTTACTTAGCCTGAGCCGCGCTTAGCTGCTTGCGAATTGGGCGGGCGCGTTTGCAGCAAAGCGGTGATTATGTCGTCTCTGATGCGCTACTGATGCTCTTCATTCTCTGCCTGCCTCTCTCCCTCTCCCTCTTCCTCTCCCACTCTCTCCTTCTCCCTCTAGCTCGCGTTGCTTAAACAATTTTTCTTGCTCAGGCGCCAGTTGAATAAATTAAGCTGCTTGCTTGCCTTCCCTCTCCTGCCCTGCAAGCAGCTAAATGAAATTGTTAATTTACAGTGATGTAGCGTGGCACTGGCACTTCAGCCATCGCTTAGCCTTGATCTCACAGCCATCGCCTCAGTCTCAGCCTCAACCTCAGCCACAGCTCAGCTCTCTCGTTCAGCATCTTTTTGCTTGTTAGCTCATTAGGTTGCCACGCTGGTTTTTAAGCCGCTTATTGCAGCAGTGGGGGCAACAACAACCACATTCATTTAGCCTTGGCAACTGCATATGCTGCGTGAGCCACAACTCTAATTGCATTTTAAATGTTTCAACTTGTTATATGGGGTTGGGCAGAGGGAGAGGGGGTGCACTGTTAATTGACAAATGATACGTTGCATTTATATTAAACTTTAACCTGCAGCCCACTTAATTAGCTTCTGCTGCCGTTGCTGCTGCTGCGACAACTCTGATCCGGCGTCTGTTTTAGCCACGTTAACTACTTTTTTATATGACCATCATCAATCTGCGGCCAACTTGCCACAGTGTGGGTGGTGGTGGCAACAGGAAGAGCAACAAACAGGAGAGAGAGAGAGAGAGAAAAAACAACTTGCAGAACTTTTGTTTTAAAGCGTCACGTGAAAATCAGAAAGAAAAGCTGCCGTTGGTATGCCGAATGTTTCATACCCTTGCAGGTCTGACAGTCTGACGGACATATGATAGGAAGACATGGCTAGATCGACTCCCCTAGTGATGCTGAGTCACAATATATATATATTTTATGGGGTTGGAGATGTTTCCTAAGGTGCCTTGCCAACTGCTGCCCAAAATTAATCTACCCTCTGCAAGGGTATAAATATGTATTGAAAAATGTAGTAGTAGTTGGCGGAGTTTTTTCAGCTTTTGCAGCGCAAACTTCTTTCCTTTTTGGACTCGAACACGAAAGTCGCTTTGCCGTTGCCTAAACTGACGTAAATTTATAATGACAAATTGCATTTGGCGCAAATGCAGCGCAAAAAAGGAAACGGGGCAACTCTCTTTGGTAAAGTAGATTGCAGAAAGCAAGAGAGAAAGAAAGAGAGAGTGGGAGAAAGAGAGAGAGAGAGGGGCAGAGTAGATTGGCGTTGCAGCCAATTGAGCGTGAAAAATTATGATGCACCAGCACAGTCGAGTTGGTGGTGTACTGGACTCGACTTGAGGCATAAAGCAGCGTCTAAAACTTAGTCGAAAGACAATTGCCCCCGTTTAATTATGTGCTGAGTGTGGCGCCAAGAGAAACAGAGAGAGAGAGAGAGAGAGATAGAGAGAAGGAAAAGAAGAAGAGAGAGTAGGAGGGAGCATGGTCAATGGCAACTCAAGGCAAGACTTTGTTAAATCGGCTTAAATGTAAATTTATACGTTATGCAAATATAAACTCCCCCCCCCCCACCACCATCACCGACGATTACTGTTATAGACATCCAATTTAACAAGATTAAACGCAATTAAAGGCGACCCAAAGCTGCAGCTGAAAATGCACTTGACTGCAATTAGTTTAATCACACGCAGCAGCAGCAGTACATCAGTATTAAAATTAAAGCGACGATTAAGAACACGCGCCTTCTTCTTCCCCCTCTAGAGGTGGCACAACACATGCATGCGAGGCGTGCCTGCCTCGTGTCACGACTGCAGAGAGATCTCATTGTGTGCTCTACATTATGCAGTTATCTAACCACTTTAGTACAGCATTTCCCTCTCACTCACTCACTCACTCTATCTCTCTTTACCTTTTCCTCTGCCTGTCACACTGCCTCCGCAATCCTGTGCTGAGCTGCAACCACAATATCAGGCAGGGCCAGCATCAAACAAAGTGGCTCAAATTTCCCTCAAACATTTTGTGTAAGTTGTGCTCGTTGTTGTTGCTGTTGATGTTGCTGTTGTTGTCCATGGGTCACGGCAACATTTCTCGCCCAAATGGGGCGCCGTGCGATAAAGCAAAAAATGACACGTTTTTAATTTTACTTCACACCTACACAACAACAGCAACAGAAACGAGAGCAACAGCACTGAGAGCAACAGCAACAAGAACTGCGACAGCAGCAACAACTTGGCAACAACAAGGAACAGCAGCCTCGTAATCAAAACTGCAAGAGCAACAGTCACAACAACAGAACAACAAGCTAACAAAAGCAGCAACAACAACTGCCTCAACAATGCCGTGGGTGCCAACTACAACAACGATTGCAATGGCGAAGGCGAGCAAGAGAAAAATTAGATTTATCACGAGTGGTTGCCGGAAAAATTGTCAACATTTATCAACATTTTTCAACGCGCGGCGACGTGTTTGCCCAGCACTGCGCAGAGGCACCTCAAGAAACAGCAGCAGCAACACTCAGCAACAACAGGCAGAGGGGCAGCAATAGTGTTAGCAATAACTAAGCCAAAGTATGCTTCTGGCCAGCAGCAACAACAACAGCAGCAGCAGGACCAATGTCCGTTCAAGTCGCGTTGCCGGAGATGGAAACAAAGACGAACTCGAGGCGCTCTCAGTGTTCAGCGCATTTTGATTAATATCCGCCAGCGTCAAGCGGCCCACAACAACAACAATGTTGAGTGGGTGCAGCAACAACTCAACTGTAAGCTGGTTGCGCAGATTTTTGTGGCAAGCAAGAGAGGGGGGGGAGAGCGAGTCAGTTGATTGTGAAAAGTGGTCACGATGACAACAAAAATTCACTCGCGAAAATGAAAACTAAGTTGAGAGCAGCCGAAAAAGAACAGCAGCAAGTAGACAATAGCAACAACAACAGCAGCAGCAACAACAATAATTTCTAATATAGCAACAACAATCAGCAGACTCCCCTTCTCCCCTACTGCCCTCTGCTGACCAATTGCCAAAGAGAACTTTCACGGTGAATGTGTTGCTGTGGTTTCCACTTGCCTTTTTTCTTTTGACTGCTTTATTTGATTTCTTATTTTCCCAGGCGGGGGGAAGGAGCTAAAAAATTACTAAGGATTTGTGCAGGGAGGAGGGTCACTTGTCTGTTTTGTTGGCGCCAAATTGAGTTGTTGCTCTACGTGTGCCAAGACAAGCCTGCAATTAATCTGTAGGAGAGTGTTGCCAAAAGCAGAAAACTCACTGAAGTTGCCTAAAAAGAATTGAGCTAATTGCAAAAAAACAGCAGGGAAAAGCATGAAAGCTACAGGCGAAAGTACTCGACTGTGTTATACCCGCTACTCAGCTAAATAAAACGACTTTTTAATTTTATGTTGCATACTTTAGGGAGGGAGGAAATCAATATCTCTTAGAATTATTTCTTGTATAACTTCTATGTAAATTATCCGATCTCAACCAAAATTGGGGACATTGATGGTTATTCTGCGTAAGTTAGTTAGTCTGCCTCCTTCTGCCTGTTACACACCCTACTATGCAATGTATAAAGTATAAACTTAAAGAAAATGTCAGGCAAGTCAGGCAAGGCCTGCAAAATATTGTTTATGGGAACAATCCCTTTATGAAAGTGGATACTTAACTCAACTCGTTTATTTCTCTGCCTAAGCTCAGGCTATTCATCAGCGCAGTAAGCGCCCAACGGGGTCATCGTCTCATTAAATCACACCCAATATCCAAAGGCAGCTGCTCCCTTACCAGCATAGCTGTCTCCTGTCTCTCTCCCTACCTCCTTCTCCACCTCTCTGCCTGCCTTGGCAACCCTGCACATATAATCGCATTTTAAACTTTTTCAATAATAAACTTTTCTAAACGGATTTCCCGCTGGACGTTGCGCTTTAATAATTTTCTGTCACATCTTTTTGCAGGCAGGCAGCAACAGTTGATGACCAGGATACCAGAAGCGAAACTACATCAAAGCCTTTAATTCAAATTGGGGATTATGAGCGCAACAACAACAGCAGCAGCAACAGCAACATCATCAACAATAGCAGCAGCAACAGCAGCAACTAAAACTGAAAGGTGAATCTAGTGCAGCAACGCAAACTCTGCTCAAAGTTAACAAACTGTTCCCCCCTCTCCCTTCCTCTCTGCAGCATACCACGCCCATGTATGATAAATCAAAGAAAACGTGGAGTCAGCGGCTCAAAATCAGCAGCAGCAGCAACAGCAGCAGCGACAACAACAACAAGCAGTTAGTCGGCAGCATGCAGACCCTGCAAATGCAACAACTGCAGCAGGCGTTGCACTTGCAACACCAGCAGCAGCAGCAACAGCAACATCATCAACAACTGCTACATCAGCAGCAACATCATGCACATCTGCAACACTTGGCGTATCAATTGCCACCGCCCCCCGCCGCTCCGCCGCCCGGCTATGAGTTTCTGCCCAGCGCTTTGTCGCGCTCCATGAAGTACGCGGAGCCCTGGATCTATGGCACAGTGCGTGGCATACCCGCCCGCCCCCACTCCTATGGCTATGGCCATCATCCACATGCTGCCGCTATCTTTGCCAGCGACGGCAACGGCGAGCCAGCTGCCACTGCTCTGGCCGTGGTGATCTGTTCGTGCGCGGAGTATCTGAACGGCACCAAACGTGATGTGAAGAAGGCGAGCGTGTGCAAGAAGTGCAAGGGCTCCCGCCTGCCCCTGGCCACCATCAGTGGCGGCGGCACTGTGCGTCTGTCGACGGCTGGCGGCGGCAGCAGCAACGGCGGCGGTGGTGGTGGCAGGCAGCGACCCATGGCTGCTACAATGCGTGTGGTGAGCACATCGAAGAAGTCACGTCCATCGATTTTGGATCCACAGAAGGATCCCTATGACCTGATGCGACGCACGCGTCTGCTGTCGCCGGAACCAAGCCAAGCCTCTGAGCCACTGCCACTGTCACTGCTGCAGAGCAGCTCCAAGGAGGGCAAGTCACGTGCCACTGCTGCTGCTGCCGGCGCGACTTCCATGCAACGCGGACGCACAAGAACGCGTGCACCGCTGCTGAAGGCAACACCAGCGCCGGCTGTGCCACTGCCAGATCCTGCTGACTGTTGGCTCATGGAGGACACTGAGTCGCTGCTGCAGAGCAGCGGACTGGGCAGCAGCAACAGCAACAGCAACAGCAACCGCAGCTCGCGTCGTTCCATACTGCGCTGCAATGTGAATCCCTACGATCTGATCTCAGTCGAAAGCGGCAAGCAGACGACAGTTAAAGCTAAATCCTTGCCAGACGACTTCGATGTGGCCGATGCACAGCTGCATGAGGATGAGCAGCAGCAGCAGTTGCTGACGAAGCCAAAGCAGCAGCAGCAGCGCAAGTTCTATAGCAAAAATGTGACAGCGATTGCTGGACAACGTATTAGCCTGGGCGACAAGCAGAATGACTCAGCTGATTCCAGCGACAGTTACGAGCGAATTCTCATTACGGCAACAACAACAACAACAGCAGCAGCAGCAACATCGCCGCCCGCTGGCAATCCCAGGCGTCCGCCACGCAATAAGAAACAAGATGAGCCTTTGAGCCTGGCACTGGAGCCAGCTGCAACAGCTGGCGTTGCCACAGCAACAGCAACTGCTGCTGCTGCCGATGAGCTGCTGGAGACAAGCGCTGACACGGACACCTTCACAGTGCTCACTGTGGCACCCACACCGCCTGGCATCAAGTCCATACTGAAGCGTCCGTCTACGCTGGAGTTGCAGTTGTTGACGTCGTCGTCATCGCCTGACAACGCAACAGCAACACCACCAGCATCGTCGTTGCTGTTGTCAACGCCCTCGGGTAAGTCACAGTTCTACATACCGACGCCAACAACAACAACAGCAGCAGCAGAAACAACGCCCTCGGCCACGCCCACACAGACGCCAACGCCAACATCGTCAGCGTCAGGGAGTACGCGCAAAAAAGTGCAATTTATGGTTGAGGATAAAATCATAGCCGCGACCACGACGGCGACAACTGATGATAGCGAGCATGTTGCTGCTGCAGTGCCTGATGAGACAACAGCAGCAGCAGCAACAACAGCAAACTATGAGTACTACAATCGAAAGCGCAGCGCAGCAGCCGCACAGCAGGAGGCAGCACAGCAAGCAGTACAAGCAACACCACAACAGCAGCAGCAACAACAACAACAATCACCAACATTGTCAGCATTTGCAGCTGATGTTGATGATGAGCTTAACTTTACAGCTTCCGCTGAGCCAGCAACAACAGCAGCAACAACCACACTGGACACGCACATAACGCCGGATAGTTTGCATTATGAAGATGTGCTGCCGCCAGTGCATCAAATATTTGAGAATAGTTGCAGCAGCAGCAACGGCAGCAACAGCAGCAGCCAAGTCGCTGGAATTTTGGCCAACTCAACAGTTGCTGCCACCACCAACGCTGCTGGCTCCAAATTATTATTGTCAGCATCGCCGACTACGAGTCATGCTGGGTCAACAGCAACGCCAGCAGTAGCAGCAGCAGCAGCAACAACAACTGCTGCAGCAACAGCAGCAGCCGCCACAGCAGCAACAACTGCTGCATCACCGCATGTCATTGCAAATGTTGTCAGCGCTTTAGCAGCGGGTAAGTACAGAACTAACAACAGCTACTGCATATATAGACACCCCACCCTCCCCCTCTTCCTTCCCCTCTTGCTATTGCCCTTGTCCTTGCCCACTAGTTTTACAATTTGCTGTGCTCTGTGTGCGACTCGCGCGGCAACTTTGCCTTTTGTTAGCTTTTAATTATGAGCAAAAATCGCGCGAGCTCTCGTTTTGTGCACCAAAAAAGAATGCAATGTGAGCAGTTTTTTGTACACTATTTGCAAAGGGTATATTAGCTGGGGTATTGCATATGTCACTGGTAAAAAGAACTGGCTTTGATGTGTGTAAATCAACTGCAAGAAAGTTACTTTTATTACTTTACTTCCATTTCAATTCTTTCTAATTTGCTTCCCTTAATTGTTCCTCTTTATACCCTATTTGTTTGGGGTATATAAGCTATGTAAGTGAAACTATAACACACATAAAAAACTGACTTTGAAGAGTGCAAAACATCCATATGTCTTCTTCATATAACTTTACTTATGCCACTTCCACTCTCTTCTCTGCCACATGTTGCTCCCTCCAGCCAAGCGACCTTTCCTTCTACACTTCCTCGTCTTCTGTTGCCAGTCTCTCTGTATTCTCTTTCTTTCTTTTGCTTTTCCACACTTTTCACACACTGTTGATTTTCGTCTAAAAACGCTGCAATTGTTTGTTAATTGCTCATCAGTAGCGGCAGCAGCAGCAGTTGCAGACTGTGTGGCACATTACGTATACGCAAAGTTGCCGCCACTTCATGCATTAAACAAATTTTCTAACAACTATGAAATAGTTAAGCAAACAATTCAAACACACATACATTCACACACACAGTCACACTTGCAGTCGGGCAATTGAAATGGCGACATTTGAATGTGAATGTGAAGCTGGTGACGCCGTCGTTGGCGCTGACATTGCTGCTACCTGCTGCAAGTTCAGAGGGGTTAACACTATAATCAAGCGCAGGGCCAAGCCAGTCACACACTCCCTCACACACACACTGACACACAGGCACACAGACCAAGGCACGTAACTGCGCGGCAAACACAACGTCGACCAAAGGCAAAGTCAACTTGACATTTGCACCCGCAAATGGCAAACCCACAGCTATAACTCCAAACTATGTGCTCTCATATGCATGTCTGTGTGCCTGTGTGTGTGCCAGTGTGTGCGTGTGTGGGCTACTGGGGCGTGGCAGAGGGCAGCAGCTGCTCATGTTCGACTTCATTCAAAGCGAATTAACAGACGACGCTAAAAGTTTTCATTCAATTAAATTTTGACTGCGGCAACGTCACCAGCGACAGCAGGCGAGAAAAAAGGCACTACAGCATTACACTAGACTACAAATTAATTGATGTGCCAGTATCAGATTATTTTCTTTGTGCCCGTAAATGGTGTCTGGGAGTCTCTGAGCAAGCTGCTGCTCTAAGTTGCCTGGCAAAAAGCCACAAATATGCTGTGGCAACACCTTGGCACTAGCAGTGCCTGTGTCATGTTGCATAGTGTTATGACTATGCCTGTCTGGCATATCTAATGCGTTGCTATTTCAGCCATGCAGCCTTGTCAGCCTGCCAGCCAGACTGGCAAGGCAAGACACAATGGCAACGCACCAAGACGACCAATGCCACAATGGCCATGATGATGATTATGGCCGGCTATTACCTGCAACATGCCAGCACTTGCAGCACTTGGAGCACTCAGCCCAGCGTATTCTATACGTTGCCTATGTGGGTGATACTCCAGAAGAGGGCCAAGAAGGGGGCTCGAGAGGGGGAACTCTTGGCGCCCACGTGTCTACGCTAGACAATTATAAAGTTGCTCCTTTTGCCTGCTGCAATTTGTTGCACTGTTTGTCGCCGCGTGGCAGCCACGCGGGGCAGACTGTTGCCTTGGCCAAGAGTTAAGCACTTGCAACTTTTGTGAAACTATTTTTGATTTGATTTCTGAAATGGGTGTGCGCCTCGCAGCGCTTTAAGCCAGTTTGCGTGTTCGCACGCACGCCCCCACCAAGACAGCCAGCTGCATGCCCCCCTCCCAACCCTGCACTCTCTCACACTGTGAGACTCTACCGTTAACCGTTGGCCGCCTCACAAGGTGATTTATAGCGCACGTGTTGCATTTGCCGTGGGTCGCGTGGAGCAGCGCCGACTCCAAATCAGAGTGAAAGGCATTAAAATGATAGAGTCAGTTCAGTCCGTGCGGGCCGCGGCGAAATTTGCATTTTTCTGGTAACACGAATTCGCCATCGCCAGCGCCATCATATTTAATGTGTCCCCCACAAACCTACACACCCCCTGCGATCCCCTGCACACCTCCTGCTCCCTCTTTGAGTGCGCCGCGCATTATTAATATTTCATATTTGTCTTTGATAAGCAGCAACGCTGTGTGGCAAGTGAAAGAGAGAGGCAGAGAGAGAGAGAGAGAGGGCGCACAGAGGGCGCAGAGCTCATTTGAATAAGCCTGCAAATTGAAAATGGCCAACGAAACTTGTGTAAACCCCTAGCAACCTGCCCTCAACTCTCTCCGCGTTTTTGATTATTTTTCAGTGTAATTTCACTGCTGCAAATAGAAAGGGAATTACAGTAGTTTAATTCGTTTACTATCATCTGTACGGCAAAATTAGAGAAGTCTATGAATTAATTGAAATATGAATAGTTTACTTTATACTATTAGTATTTTTTAATAGGCTATATCTGTAGAAACCTACAATGAGTTTGATATAACTACACAAAGGTTGCTCTCGCCTTGAGCTTAAAGTTTTCATTATTAAAATCAAAATATACTAAACATTTTCATAGCTAATTGCGCAAAAGGAACTTTGCTCTCCTTCCCGCTGCATAAATATTTAATTATTGTGATTTTTTCTTGCTCTGCTATCGATTTTCTTCAGTTTGCAAACGACGCTGCTAATATTTCCACTTCACACAAATGGTTTTTATTTCCCGACGTCTTATTCATTTAATGACACTCGCTTTAAATTTCAGCATTCCGCCAAATGAAGTGTGAATGAAGAATAGCAGGAGACGGGGGGCGAGATGGAGAGAAGGCGCTGTGCGAAATGAAATGAAAAGATTTTAAATATGATCCACAAATGTAATTTAAAATGCCAAAAGCAGCAACAGCCACGTTGAATGTCATTTCCCTTGCTGACCAATGCAGGCACTTGCTCTCTCTCTTCCCCCTCTATCTCCCCCTTCCCCCTTGCACACACACAACAAAGTTACACTTTGCATTTTACATCAGCATTCAGCATTTTTATGGTTATTTCTCGCTTACGCTCATAACGGAAGTGGAGCCTCATGTCTTCATGTACTTTGCATATTTACACTAATAGAAAATGTGGTTGCCAATTGAAAAAAAAGAAGACGAAGAAGAAGAACAAGAAGAAGGGAAAAAAGGAGAAAACTACAGGCAGGCGCATGCAAAACTTTGTCATGTCCTTGTTGCTGCCATTGTTGCGGATCCTTCTGCTGCCGTTCCCGCTCACGATGGAGCTACCTCTCTCTCTCTTATGTTGCTGCTGCTGTTCCTCCTGCTCCCGCTGTTGCTGCTGTGGCTCCTTCTGCTGCTGCTGCTCCTGTTTTATGTGCTGCAATAAAAACTGTCGCAGGCGACAGGCCAAGGGCCAGTTTTACGACTGCGCTGTCGGCATTGCTGCCGCTGCTCCTGTTGCTGCTGCTGTTGCTGCTGCTGCCGGCTTTGGGGCTAGTTGTCCAATTGCTGCGACAACATTTGCATATGCATGTGTTTGTGTGCTATGTTGGTGGCCATTCCTCAAACTTAATATATCCTGTTTCCTGATTTTCATGACGTACTTTGGATTGCTCCTAAAGCGCTCAGAGCGCCTCGCCTTGGCTGGCCTCCACATAGCAGAGGCAGGAGTCTTGTCTGGACTCTCAAGCTGCCCACAATTTCTAGGTTTTCCTCGAGCTTTACTGCCCCTATTCCCCTCTCTCTTTTACACCCCTCTCTCTGTTTATCCTTTGGTATTCTCTTACCACACTGCGTGCTGCACTTTTATGTTTGTGTGCGCCATTTTCTGCATTTAAGTGCAATTCTATGCAAGAATTTGCCTGTGCCGACATGCATATTTGTGTTAAAGCCATTGCCATCCCCCTTCCCCTGACACCCCTCTGGATAGCCGTGGGTGGCTGTGCTGCTGCTGCAGCTGCAACTTAATGCCATAAAATGTTCGTTTTGCCAGACTAATGCATACAAATGCCTGATGCACATTTTGCATTACAAAAACGAAGCGTGTCGCATCGTGTCATGTCGTGTCGTATTGCTTATAAAACATTCATTTAACTATGCACCCCCCTTTAAGTTGGCATTCAAAGTACAGATATACAACTCATTCAGAGCTGAGGATCGAAATACTTAAGGAAAAAACCTGAAATTTAGACAACAGTTAAGCCCGTACATAATATGCCACTTGCCATGACAGCAACAACAACAACAGTCAGTCAGCAACAACAAATCTCTTGCTTGCTTTCTTCAAGTTTCAGTTTCAGTTTAAGTCAAGTGGAAATCTTGTGTTTTGCAGCCGAGTCGAGTCAAGTGTCGAGTTGAGCTGAGCCGAGTTGAGGTCGAGTTATGAAAAAAACATATGCCAAAACGTTGGCAATTAGAAGAGTGTAGAGGGGGGGAAGTGGGGCAGCCATTTTGCACAGCACTCGAGACATGCAAATGAAAACTAATTTTGCCAGGTGCTGCTGCTGCTGCTGCAACTTTCCCCTTCTCTTGTTGCATACAAATTTCCGTATAATGCATGAGAATTGCGGTTGCAAAACTATATATGCCAAAATATATCTAGCTGAAGAACTAAATCGGCCAAAGTTGGCCTCAAAAAGGCTCTGGTCATTTAAGAACAACTGTTGTCATTGCAATTCTGTTCAATTTGCTTGCAAAATAAATTAAATTTCTGCAGAGAAAAGCCACACGCAGTTGCAGGGAGAGAGGGGGGGGCATTAAAAATGCAACACCTGCCTGAGCTTGCAGCGTTAAAATATCGACTGTCGATGTCAATTTCTCACAGTGCATGTCAAGTGCAGCAGCAGCACAAGACAAAAATCTATCAATATGCCAAGCCAACTATATATATTCTATATATATATTGTGCCTGTGCCTGCGCCGGTCGAACCTTTTGGTAGCCAAAATATTTGGTATAATAATAAAAGTGCTTCATGCAAGCGACACAAAAAGCCCTCAACTCTGCCCCCTGCTCAGTTCTACTTTCAACGTTGTCCAGTTGCAATTTTCTGATTGCCATAACATTTTTTATGCACTCTTGTTGTTGTTGCTGTAGCTTTTGTTTTGCTCTGACGAGGCCAAAGCCAAATGAAATTTGCTGTTGCATCTCTTGAGAATTTTACGACACAGCCGATGCCAGCAAATCAAAAACCACAGAACCCACCACGTTGTCTGCATGAGCAACATACCTACTGCTGCCTCTTCTCTCTGCTATCCCCTCAGCTCCCCCCCCCTATAGTTTCTTCTGCTTCCTTCTTTACTTCGACGATGTATGGATATTTTTCGATAGCCTGCCAACAGCAGCAGCAGCAGCAACAATTCTAATGCCACTTGTAATAAATGAAAACTAAAAGAGAAAAACCAAGAGAAGAGACAGAGAGAGAGAGACAGTTTCTCTGTGTGTGAGGGAGAGGCAGAACAAAGGCAGTCCATTGTAGGTCTGGGGAGCCCAGCACGATTGTTGTAATGAAACGTAACGAAACAAATCAAAGCATGCGCCACGTGAGTGGACGAACATGTTCATCTTGATGCTGCCTCCAGGCACTGAGACTCTGGGGCAATGGACAGTGGACAGTGGCTACAGTTCGAATAGAAATTATAAAACCCCATTGCCAGCACTATGAACGTTCGTCCAAGTGTATAAAATGCAACATATTTTGCTTTTCTGTCTCTTCCTTGTTTTGTATTTTCTTTTTTCTTTGCGGTTTTTGCCTTTGATTGGCCGCACAGCAGCTGTGTGAACGTGTTGGGCCCTTTTTGGTCTCACTCTCTCTCTCTCTCTCTCTCTCTCTTGGTCTGAGTGGAGTCACAGGAAGTGACCTCACCTCCAGTTGTGGTCGGTGAGAAAGTTGCCAATCGAATCGAGCAACTTCTTCTTACTCGCTTCGATTGCGACGCTCTGTCTGGACCGAGTAAAAGTTTTAGTTTACAGTTTAATTTGTCTAGCAGGACGTAATCAAATTTCATTTTCATTTCTCTGTCTCTTTGCATATTGTAAAATGCAAAAATTATCTGATTTATGAAAACTTTGAAACTCTGACTTTGATAAGAGTTGACAAGAGTTTTTGTTGTGAGACTAGCAGAACTTTTGTGTGTGTGTGTGTGTATTGTGTTAACTTGTCAGGCTATCAGTGCAGCCATCAATCAATCAATCAATCAGTCAGTCAGTCAACTGCAAATAACAACTAACTTATAGAGCAACGACAATTCGTTTTAAAACATTTGCCAGAAAACAAGTTTCGCTGCTGCTGTTTGCCCTTTGCCCACGCAAGCTGTGCCAGTGTCACTCAGTCTCTCCGTCTGTCAGTTAGTCAATCAGAACCGGCAACCGGCTGACAACTGCGTGAGTGTGTGAGTCACTCATTCAGTCAGTCAGTCAGTCAGTGAGTCAGCCTAAACGTCACACACATTAACACGTTGTTGCCGCCTGCTGACTGCCTGCCTGCCTGCTGCAGTTGGCGGCACTTGCAACAGTGAAATTCTTGTTGGCAACATGTTGTCAACTGAGGTGGAAAGAGCTGGAGGGAGAGAGAGAGAGTTTGTGTATGTTGTCAAATATTTATTCAGCAACAAAAACATATTTTTGTTGATTTTTCTTGTCCCCCTTTTATCGGCTTTAGCCAGCCGTGCCATTTTTCGCACTCGCTATGCAAACCTCTTACAAAACAAGATCACTCTGGGATATACCATGCAGCTAGTTTAGAGTGAGAGTGTTTAGCAGTAGATTACCCTGGATCCGTGTGGAATATAGAGAGCTTATTGAGAGGGACATGCTTGATGTTTAATTAGCTTACGTCATTTAGTCATTAGTACTGCCTAATAGAAACTTTATATTACTAACGCAGTATTCTCTCGCTATTTTATGAGCATATCCCCTTTCACTCATCCCTCTGTTCAATATTGAGAAAGATCCTTGATGCTCAATTTGTCTTAATCGATTGGGAGACCTTATATTAATATCACAGTAGTTTGTGGTCTCTTTATTCTCTCTGGATTCTTTCTGTATTCTCTCTATATCCCCTCTATATTCTATATATATTCTCTGCTTTCTTTTTATATTCATTACATGCACTCTCTATATTCTTTTTGTATTCACTTAATTCTCGCTGCATTTATTCTATAATCTCTTCATATTCCCTCTGGATTCTTTCTTTACTCTCGCTGTACTCTTTCTTTATACTTATAATATTCTCTCCATCTTCTCTCTGCGTGCTCTCTGTATTATCTATATATTTTCTCAATATTCTGTCTTTAATTTCACTATATTTACTTTAAATTCTCTCTATATTCTCTCTGTACTATCTTTATATTATCTATCCCTCTCTCTTTTTCTATATTCTCTCTCAGTATGTTCCTTTTATTCTCATCACTCATCTCCCCGCTTAATATACCCCTTGCACTCTCTCCCCATCTACAGGGAATTATTAAAACTGTCAGCAAAAGCAACAAAACTCGTGCAATTTATGGCAGTTACGTATACGCCCCCTCCTCCTCCTTCTCCCCCTGCACACTGCCAAAAATATAAAGCGAACACTGTGAAATGTTGTTTTCTTTATATAGTGCATACAAAACGGCGCCTGACGCGCCTGTCAATTTCCATGCAACTTTTCAGGAGTTGCAAATGCTGCTCATGCCTCATTCCTCATGCTGCCTGCCTCCCCCTGTTGACATCAATTGTTGCTGCATTGTGTTGAAAAATCAATTAACTTCACTTTGCAATGTTACGTGAGCAGCGGCCACAGAACTTCCTCGTCAGGCATTACACATGCTATTATTCACATATAGTATATACTATATATATAGTACATATTTTAAACTGTTGCTTGCCTCGTGCCTCGCATATCTCTTGCAACTAATATTGAAATTCCGCGGCAGGAGCCGCAGCAAATAAATGAATATCAGCGACAAGCGGCAACGCCACCGCGTGGCAGCCACGTAAATATTTAGTAAATCGGCTCAGTACGCCAACATGGAGGGGCGTGGGTGTGTGGGGGCGTGGCACGCGGGCGGGCTCGCGACCTCTGCCAAACAAAAAATCAGTTTTGACATGATTTCGTTTTTGGTTTTTGTGCCGCGCAAAATAGCCATGACGTCGACAAGTGCACTTGACAGCACTCCGGCGGGAGCTGCGGCCAGGCTAAAGAGGAAGCGAGGGGGCGTGGCAACGCCGTCAGTAAATATAACAGCAACAGCAGCAGCAGCAGCCGACACGCAGCATGCCAGCGGTAGCTGGGTAGGTTCCTGGCCTGGTCTTTTGGTGGGCTTGCTGGGAGGTTGCTGAGGGGTTGCTGGTGCGGGCTTGGTGGTCTGTGTTGCTGGTGGGTTTAGTGGTTGCTCTTGTGCAAAATAAAAGTGCGGAAAAAAAGTTGGCTCTGCGTTTATAAAAATGCAACTAGTTCCCCGGCATAAAAGTCCACGACTCTTGCTGTGACCTGTACGACTGCGGGGATGCCTCACTGACTAGCACAACAGCAGCAGCAGCAGCACACCAGCAACACACCAACAACAACAACAACATCAGCAAGCATAGTACTACTACTGCCGCACTTCACTTTAAGCCCCGTTACACACACTCGCACACACCCATTCACAAGCGGAAATGTTATAAAAACAAGTGGACGTGTCTGTCGGGCTGTGGCAGGAAGTAGGCAGAGGGGGGGAGCAGGGGAAAGGCTTACCAGCATAAGCAAACGTTGAAGAAAATTCATTTTACAAATATGCGGCAGACAGAGAAAGGGAGAGAGGAAGAGAGCGAGCAGAGACAATGCTCCATTCATCTGCATGATATGCGCTTTTCCCACGTAGAAGAAAAGAGAAAAACCCTCACATAATTGTATTTGAACTTTTGATTGGCGAAGAAAACACCGATGCAATTGAACCGGTGTATGGAGGCGAAAGAATATAGAAATATATACTACATATTCTATATTATATATATATTATATTACATTATTATCTGTACAGTTTGTGCTGCCATTAAAAGTGCAAAGGGCAAAACGAACTCGATTTTTGTTTTGTTTTTCCCTACGACTGGTTTAGTATTTTGGCCAGTATTTTTTGTATATTATATATTGTATATGTCTATATTATTCAAGAATAGATTTTTTATACCTCATCTTTGCTCTGCCCCTTAAAGAGCATTTCCCGCTCGGTTTTCTGTGCCAAAAAAAGAATTTAAATCTCAAATTTTGTGTTGCTTTCTTTTTGCAGTGCCAGTTGTCGAGTATTTTTGCTAGTATTTTTTTGTATGCTGTCGCTTGTCTCATATTTGCCTGTTTAGATATTTTTTCTAGTGCTTTGCTATCTGTCGCACGCGCTTCCCTCCCCACTCCCCACATCCCTTGCCATCTCTCTCTCTCTCTCTGTGTATCAACAACGAGTAGAAAAAAAAGAAGCGATGCCAACGTAACAGGGGAAAACAAAAATTATTTGCATTTCACCTGCATGTTGGCACGTGATTGCGGCCATGTTGTGTACTTGTGCCACCCAACCCCACTTTCCACTCCCCCCCCCTTGCTCTGCTTATGTTGTTGTTGTTATCTCGAGCGAACTCTGCACGCGCCGCGTGCAATACTCATGTGCTGGCATTTCATTTAGTTGCCCTGGCGCTGCTGCCTCCTTCTCCTCTCAAAAATATTTGTCAAGCTGCTGATGCTGCTAAGGGGGAGAGGGGGAGGGGAGTTGGGAATAGGTTACAGTGGGTGGCAACGCTGTTTGTGTAGGTGTTTAACAAACACACGGCGCCAGCGACGACTACATTGCTGTTTAGAGGCGAGTGCACTTCAGCAGCAGCAACAACACGAACCGGTAAGCGCTGCAGCACGTGCATGTCCTGTACAAGAACAACAACAACAACAAGAGCAACATGGCAATTGTATAACGCAGCAGCCACGCCCACCATCATCGTCGCCGTGTCATGCCGAGCCGAGGCCAAAATGTCAACAGTTTACACTGCGCCCATTTAGCGTGGGATTAAATGGGTTTTTGTAACTGCTTTTGACCTGCAGACAAGTTCCCCTACCCCTCCTCCCCCGTTCCGCTCTCTTACACTGCTCATATGCTGATGAAAATTGGAAAGCAACATGTCGGCAACTTGCAAGCAAAGTGAACTTTTCCGAAACAGCAAAAAGCAAAAGCGACTCGCATAATTGTGCGCCCCTTATCTGATTTGTGGGCGCGGCCCATCTTCAAAGCGAGCAAATACCTTTGTGTGTGTGTGTGTGTGTATATTGTGCAGTTGACGAAGTGCCTGAAAGCTTCCGTTGTGCTGGCACTTGACACCAACTTCCACTTTTAATTCAATGCGCTCTGGCTTGAAGTTTTTTTTTGTATATATTAAGCATACGTAGCGTGAGCCCACAAAAAAGGAACACAAACAAGGCAGGACATAAATAAAGCAACAAATACGCAGCAGAATAAGTATAATAAGAAGAAAGAAACGAGCATAAAATATATGGCATACAAAACGTGCGGCGGAAGTGGCAACAAACTAGAAATACGAGTAAAAAACAAAATGCTGTCCACTTGAGGCAGCATCAGAGGCAGAGGCACAGGCAAAGGGAAGAGGAGCAGAGAGGGGAGAGAGGGAGGGTGGCAGGTAAAGGCAAACGGCAAAGTCGCAGGCCAAAAAGGACTCGTTTGCCATTACGCACGTGATTCATATGCAGAGTCGTTTATAAACGCGGCTCAGTTTTCCTGCCTCCTCTCACTCGCTCACACACGCTGGCCACGCTTGCTATCTCGCTCTGTCAGGTGTGAATAGGTGTGTTGTGCTTGTCACAATAAATTTACTAAAAGTGACAAATATTTTATGCTTAAGAATAATTGATGAAGTGGCTACAATGGCAGCCAAGCCAAGCCAAGTCGAGGCAAGTCGAGTCGAGTCGGGTTCGAGTCGAGGCTCGACAAGGTAAACGGTCACGTCACAGCTCGGAATGCCAAATGCCTGACCGAAACCTGGCCGTAACCTGCTGCCATTACACTCCCTGCCCCCCTCCCAGTTCCTTTCTGGCCTGCTCTGCTTGGCTGGGCAAATAATAAAGCGCTAAATCATAGCCCCGTTTAGTACTTTTCACTTCTCGGTCTTCGTTTTTGGGGGGCTCCAAGTACGTTCTGTCACAAGACTCATGTGTCCTTCGTACAAGTGTGTGTGTGTGTGCGTATGTGTGTGTAGGCCATACAAATGTATGCGGCGCAAATAAAAACAGGCAGCGGATATTACGACATATTGCTGCTGCTTCTGCTGCTGCTCCACACAAGGTTTGTGCACAAAAATTGCGCCAAGGATTATGGCACTACATTACAGCAACTCCCTACCCCCCTCTCTCTTACTCACTCGTTCACTTGCTCACTCATGCTCGCATTCACCTCTACCCTCTCTTGCTGCTGCTCTGCTCTGGCTGTGGCATATGAATGATGAGCGTCATTTAATCTTTGTCTATGGCTCCAACACCTCCAACATATAAACGTTTGTCGAGCTGTCCTGCTGCGTGTCTGTGCCAGTGAGTGTGCCTGTATATGTGACTGTGTGTGTTTGTATGGGTTTCCTGTTTTTGTTTGTATACGCGTGCTGCGCTTGACATGTCCTTAGGTTTGTTTGCACTGAAATTTAACGCTCGCGAGGCAGAGCCGAAGAGGCGAAGTCGACACCGAGCTGACGAGCTGCTCCCCCTCCCCCTCTCTCTCTCTCTCTCTGCCCTGACTTGCCCCAATTGCCATAGTTATGCGAATTCACGAATCCAGCCAGGCAAGTCCTTGAGCACTTGGCTTTAAGTTATGTACTTGCTAATGGAAATCAACTCTCGCACTAACTAAGCACCACGAGGCACCAAAATGACCCGGGGACAGAAGACCGCGCGCACTGTGTGGACATTCAAGAGCAACTATGATAAGCACACGACAGCTGCACAGTTTCCCCAAGGCACTCCCCCCCCTCCCTCTCTCTCTACCAACACAAATTATACAAATTACGACGAGGAGTTGCGTGCAAACATTGAAGATTAATTGAGAAATTTAATACGTCTGAGAAAGGGAGGCCACATACCCAAATCCATCATCAGGACTATCAGCAAGCAGCACAGCAGCAGCAGCAGCAAAGGCACAAACAGTATAGTGTGTACTTAAAGCTTTGACTTTAAACTTGGCAGCGAGCAGAAAAGAAGCAGCAGCAGAGAAACAATTATGCGCAATGAATAAATTAGCAACATGCCGTTATCTCTCTGATGTTCGCACTGATCAATTTGCCACAGTGTAATAACATTTAAAATTCAAATGGCAAAAAAACAAGAAGGAATTTGGCAGCAATACCTACAGAAAAGAGGAAGAGGAAGGAGGGCAGGAAGAGGGGGCAGGAGGTATATACAGCAGGCAGGCAGGAAGAGCAGGCGCCACATGCTTGTCACACACTCGCGAGTATTCTACTTATGTCGAAAGCAACAAAGTGCCAGTGCAGAAAGAGGGAAGTGGCGTACACCACTTAGACACCCATTGTGCTTTGGCCAGGGGGGGACAAAACAAGCAACGACTTTGGCGGCAGCGCCGGCAACGTCCTTTGGTATATGCGAAATTAATTGTCTGTTTGTTGCTAACAAATTTGAATTTAAACCGCATGTACGATGGGGAAAATGTGTGAAAATGTGAAAGACGGCAAGACGTTGCTTGCCACGCTCGAGATACCTTACTGCTTGCCCTCCTCTCCTCCCTTGCCCAACTGCCCTGCTGCTGCCTGCTGCTTTTTGCCGTGTGGGTGCGTTTTGTTGGCCTAGGAAACAACTTGAAGTTGTTCAAGCTTAAGTTGCTTGTAGCTGTTGTGGCTCCGTGTTCTGTTGCTGCTGCTGCTGCTGTGTGTTGCTGCCGTTTTACAGTTAGCCGTGCAGTTTTCTAGCTCTGCGCTTGGCCAAAACTTGCTGCGGTGCTTGGCCAAAGCTTTCAACTTTCCACGAGGCAACAGTACAATTGTCTCCACTACAGCCCAGTCGTTGTTGTTGTCTTGTTGTTGTCGTTGTGCCTCAAAGTTCTACAAGCAAACACACACACACACGCACACACGCGGCGCAAATTAATTGCTGCTGTTTTCGGCGCTTATTTGTCTTTGAAATTTGTTTCTTGAATGTTTCAGCTCGTCCTCTGCTTCCTGTGCGTGGTCCTTGGACCATGGACCACCACTTGGGCATTTAATTTGCTGTTGCCATTGCCGCCGTTACCGTTCTTCTTGTTGTTCTGTTCTGTTCTGTTTGCCTCTTGCCTATTTGCTATTTAAATTTAATTTGCATTACTTAAAGAATTTAAAAAGCAAAAATTTCTCATGCGCAAACCGACGATGAGGACGATACGAGAAGAGGGTCCTGCCTCGCCTTGCCTTGCGTTGCCTTTGAGCAGCTTTTCTGCTTCAACATTTTTATTTACTTGCGGCCTGGTAATTTCTGTTTATTTTTAGCAAGTTTTTACGATCCCGTCCCTGCCCCCCAACCCCCCGAAAAAATGTCTCTTATAGTGGCACAAAATTTATATACAAATTTTTTTGCCTCTTCTTGCTTTGCTTCTTCTCTTTTTCTTATGTTTGCACAAGTTTTGTTTAAATTTGCTGTCCACCATTCGCAGTTATCTTAAAGTTTGCGCATTCAAATGCTGACCCAACGCATTACGCATACGCACCATTGACCGTAGCATAGTTGAAGCGTTACGACATTTGGGTCTGACTCGAGCAACAGTCTCTCTCTCTCTCTCTCTCACTCTGGAGTCCTCGGACCGTGCCACAAATTGCATATTACCACAAAATCAATTTACATTCCTAAACTGATTTTCCCTGCTGCATATGTAATAGTCTGCCCCTCTCTCCCCCCCTGTCTAGTCCCGTGCCTGCGCGACTGCACACGGGAAATTATTAAATTAAAATTATGTTGCTGCATGCAACGCTTCCTTCACGGTGTCCAATTAAAATCCAGCGCGACACTGCGCTGCCCATCGCATATATGAACTGGACTCGCCTAAGCTTAACCCATTAATGCCCCAGTGAAATGGGCGAGCAGTTTTTTTAAGAACTCATTTCCGTCTGAACTCATGAGTTTCTTGTGCCACTTTGGCAGCTTTTGATTCAAAGCTAATTATTGCTCTCAGTGGGTTAAGCAGCAGCGCATGGCGGCAGCAGCAGCAGCAACGCTTTGGTCAGTTCAAGTTTGGGGCACGTACATCAGCGCCGCCAGGTAGCAGTGGACTGCTGTGGCCTGCGCTGGCCTCCTCTGGCCTCCTCTGGACTCCTCTCGCCTTCTCTAGCCTACTCGTGCCTCGTCTAGCCTCCTCTAGCCTTCTCTCACCTCCTCTAACCTCCTCTAACCTCCTCTAGCCTCCTCTATCCACCTCTAACCTTCTCTAACCATCTCTAACCTCCTTTACTGCCCTCTGGCCTGTGCCACTGTCGCATATGCGGGCGTACACTCTTGCCTCACATGCCTCATATCACGCAGAGACGCGTGTGGCGAACTCTGGCAACGCTTTCACTTTTAGTGCGCGCGTCGTCGCGTCGCGTCGCGTTGCGTTGCGTTGCGTTGCTGGCTGTGCGGCTGCTCACGTCGTCGGCCATTTAAGCCTTAAGCAGGCCACTTAGTGCCACAGACATAAATCTGTGCGCCCAAATCCGAGCAATTAAATGCATCGTAATTTAGCCCTCCCTCTCCCTCTCTCTCTCTCTCTCTCTCTCCCTCTCTCTATACTTGTCCTGGCTCGCGTTCTCCTGCCAGTCTGCGCCGTTCCAGGCAGGCGCTCTTTAGTGCACAATTAAGGCAAAGTACGCAACATTCCCGTGCCTCATGCCGTGTGTAGCTTACAGGCGTTTGTCCTTGTCAGGCACTGGCACACACACACACACACGCACGCGTGTAATAATCTTTGCAGTTGAACATTTTGGCTTCTCCTTCGCCGCAATTTCTTATTAATTGACGTGAATTTATGCGTTTTCGACGCGTTATTGTTGTATCCAGAAATTAAAAAATATAAACAGACACAGTCAAAGACACATAAAACGCACAGCGGGAGGAGGGGGAGGTCTCCCCCCGGCCCTACAATGCCGCATTTTTATGGCACTTGGCAATTAGAGAAGGCGTAGGGGAAACGCAGCCCATGGGCGGTTTGTAATAATTTGTGTGCTTTTATTTGTACTTGGCTATCAAGCATGTTGCGCAGCCTCCCTCCTATCTTTTTCCTGCTCCCCCTCCCCCGCAGTCTGCACTGTCCAGTTGCTTTTGTTATTACCAGGTTAATGTCTGCTGGCCGTTGTTATGGCCCCCAATTCGGATGTTAGCTATTAGAGGGCCATTAAATAATTGCTGGCAATTCAACGAAGAAGCAGAACACACACAGACACAAAAAAGAGGCAATTTTTTGTACATTTTCTTCATTGTTTCCCCTCTTCTCTTCTCTCTTTAAGACACTCTAATTGCCGACAATTTGTGGGGTCGAGTCGGTGGCCGCTTTTAAAGCAGCATCAAATGTAATTTAATAAACATTCAACAGAACTAAGTGCAAACTATTGTACTGCCTGGCAGAGCGGGTGCAATAATCGTATTACTGAATACAGCTGCAACAACAACAACAACAATAACAAGAACTGTAATAAAGCCAAAGACCACACGCACGCACATGGGAAGCGGCAGAGAGAGAGAGAGAAAGTTCTGTGTGTACCTTGATGGCAAATCCGTACCCCAAAAAGCTGTGTAAACCCGTAAAAGAGCCAGAGGCAGCTTCCATTCCCCCCTCCCCTCTTCTTACTCCTTGCAGTGCAGACCACACCGCACCCTCGTAGTAGAACGAATGCAGCCACAAGCTGAAAACTCACGAAAACTGAAAGTAGTTGCTACTGGTTTTGGCAAAAGTTGAAAGCCAGTTTCGAGTAGCTTCAAAATTAATTAAATAATATTTATTTGTTGCAAGAATTTATTAAGCAGCTGCTGCACAAATACACACCAACATGTAGCACACACACACACAGACACTCATGTGGCCACACACTCACCTGGCAGTCAAGTGTGAGGCGAGCATCAAACTCAGACACAGTCAACAATTAAAACTCACAACTGTTAACTTAATTGTTAACTGCACTAGATAGTTGGCCATATGTGTGCTATATACTTGACAGAAAGAGATGGCGACAGAGAGAGACAGAGAGAGAGAGCAACAGCAGCGGGCTGCAAGAACATGTGTAACGTTTAGGGCACTTTAATTGTTTCACCCTGCACAAATTGCAAATGAACACGAAACTCAAAAGTTGCCCTCGTTCTACTCTACTTCACCTCCCCTTCCTCCTCTCCCTGCGCTTCCTCCTTTGTCTCCACCTTCTTCCCTTCCTTCTCTTCTTCTATTTCTGGCTGTCCTTATTGCTGCCAGTGCTTCTGTTCTGGCTGTTGACGTTGCTGCTGGCGGCAGGCAACGTTACGTATACGTAACATTCGCCTCGCACTGCACTAAACAACATTTTACACTTGCATGCATAAATTGTGCTTAAAATGTAATCATGTAAATCGCAAATAATTGAGCTAAGCTTGCAACAACAACAACTAAAACGAACAACACTCCAGAATAACTGAAGCGTTAGTTAAATTAGTGTGAATACAGAGAGGGAGAGGGAGCGAGGGGAAGTAGTAGCATCGAGTGGACACTCAATCAATTTATTTGCACTAGTCTCTATAGCTTATCTATTAGAAGAAAGAGACAGGCAGAGAGATAGAGCAAACCCCAGTAGACATTGCCAGTGCACACTCCAAGGACTCTCGCCCCATTTGGAGATAGAGAGAGAGAGAGAGAAACAGTTAAGCTTTACCTGCCAAACTCGTATTTGCAGTCGCATCTCAGCTAATTTCTGCAGTTTTATAGTTATTATGGCCATGTCTTTTTCTCTCTCTTCCAAGAAAGTTTTTTGGCTTCTTTTAAAGTCCGAAAGGCTTTTGGCTACGTGGCCAACTCCTTATTTTGCAGTTCAACGCAGTAGCTCGTCTCCAGCTTCAGTTCTCGTTCTACTTCTGGCAATCCTTGTTGTTGCTGTTGTTGTTGTTGTTTTTCGCAAAAAATTATCGTAAAAGAATTTTACCTGAGCTACGTGACTGCTGAACTTAATATCCGTTTGTCATAAGCGTTTCTAATGCACACACACAGACAAATACATACAGAGAGAGAGAGACAGAGACAGAGTGAACGACAGCCATGACTGCACTTAACACACACACATACGCATACATATGTACTGCTCAGGGGCTTGCACGTAGCAGCAGCTGAAAAAGGCAGGCAGGCAGGCAGACAGGAAAAGCATTCGTTGATAGGACTCATGGCGAGTGTGTAGAGTTGAAGATGAGAAGTGTAAGATGAGGGGTAGGGGCAGGGGAAAGCTGCACCTCGGGTGCTGTAAGGTTGCTACGCGCGCTGAAAAACAAAAGCCAGCGACATTTTGCAGCTAAATTAAGTATTTTTAGTATTTTTAGAAGTTGTCTGAAACTTTTGCACTCTTCTCTCAAGCTTGCTGCCTGTTTCTATTGTCGGCGTTGTTGTTGCTCTGCCAATGCATGCGCAAATTTTACGAGTAGATTTCTGAAAGGTTCCGTCGTTGCAGCGGTGCTTTAATTGCATTTTGCGCTGCCACTGACTGCGCGGCTGCCTCTGTTGCTGCTGCTGCTGCTGTTGGGCTTCGTCTTTAAATAATGCAGCAGCGCATTGTCTGGCGCAGTCAGGTGAGCAGCAAAAGGTAGAGGTAGCAAAAGAGGAAGGGGTAGTAGGAGGACAGGCCACGCCCCCGAAAAAATACTGGTCATAAAAGCAGCAGCAGCAGCTCGCCAAAGCAACGAAGTCTTTTACGGCAACGTTTTTACCCCATTTGCCTCCCTGCTCTTGCTGTGCCCCGCTCTTTCTCTCCCTCTCCATCTGTCTCTCTTCCTCCTCCTTTCTACCTCTCTCTTCTCCTCTTCCTTGTGCTTAATGCCCTGTGCCTAAGAGTAGCTTTGCTAGAAGTTGCAACTTGCACAGTCAATGCCTTCATTATGCATATAAAACAAACATATTACCTACCTTTATATGATATTAATTTAACTCCAGCATTACTTACTTCTAAACAGCATACCTCCTTTATTTATACTCCAGCATATTCTCCATTTTCTATAGTGTATTCCCCCATTCGTTATGCCTTTCATCTCTTACGCATTTTACTTGTTTTTCTCTCTCAATTTTTTTGACATAAAAGCAACGCGACTGCCATTAAAGAAAAGTGTAGCATACTTCTCGGTGCTGGCGCAGATTTCTGTGCACTGCGAAGTAAGAAAAACGCTTTTCGCAACGTTGTTATAACCTCGTGCAGTAAGAAATTTTCCAACACATTTGGCCTGCAACAACTTGGGGGCAGCCTTGCCTGTGTTTTGGCCAGTTGCTTTTGTGTGGCGGCGGCCTTTCTCTGCCCCATCTCTGCTCCTCTTTCTTGGTTTCTCTGTGTCTTTCCGCAGTTATTTTGCGCTCCTTTTTTTTGCGTATTTTCCCTTTTTGCCATTTGGGCGCATTCATTCTTCTTCTGTTTCTTCTTCTTCTTGCTCTGGTTGTCGTTGTCCCTGGGCAAATAATTTCACTGATAAAAGATTTTCAACGCATCTTATGCTCGCTGTTTGCGCTTTTGCAATATGTTTGTTGCTCGATTCGGAAAATGGAAAATATATAATATAGGCAGAGGCAGAGATGCTGCTGCTGCGGATGTTTCCGTAAGTAGTTTACGCGCATTTAAAAGAAGCGCCAGCCAAGACAAAGTCCCTGCAAGCTGCTCCAGGAAATGAATGCTGGCCCGGGCAAAGGAACGTGCCACGTCCACAGTGGCAACGACAGTAAAGTGTAACAGTTGCTGTTGCAACTGTTGTTGATGCTACTACCTTACGTTGCACATTGTTTGTTTGCGAAATTGTTGTTGCTGCTCATATTGTTGTTGCAATGGGCATTGTTTGCTTATTTCACTGCCAAAATGAAACTCAAATCAACTCGTGCATTTCTAATGCGAGTTTATATGTTTTATCCCTCGGCATTCTCATCAGAGCAGCAACAACAGACGGGAACATGTTCTAGCTTTTACGGCTAGTAAATTTTTTCCTCGCCTTGCTATTTTCTTATTGAAATGAGCCAAAATACAGTACATACAATGTTTGCAGTCCTTTCCATTCTCTGTAGCAATATTATTACATTGCCATTGCGAGTCCGTGCTCCGTGCTTCGTGCCCAGGCCCAATCGCAATCTCAATCCCAATCCCAAATGCTGCTCGGCAGCTTGCCAGGCTCCTGCTCAGACTTGAGTCAGTTTGTCAGCTTGTCAGCAAGTCGAGTGGGAGATGAGATTGCAGGGGGGGGCGTGGCAAGGGGCAGCTGCTGTTCACTTGCCGTTGGCTTGCCTTTGCTTTTGTTACTCATTTATTTTGATTTGTTTACCATTGCGATTTATATTTCTTCGTTTTTTCTCACTCCCTGCCCCTCTGCACTCCTTCTCCCCCTTCTCCCCTCACTTTGTATCTCACTTCTCTTGCTCTTTCAATCTAGAAAATAGTGAAAAGCGCGCGCAGTGCAATAAAATTAAGCTCGGATTTATTGACCCATTTAAGTTTGACTCGCTGACGCCTCCTCTGCCCTCCTCCTACTATATTCCCTTTTCCCTTCTATTTCTTTCTGCTTCTTCTTCTTCTGCTCATCCCTTGGCTGTCCTGTTGGTTTTGCTTTTGTGCAACAACTAAATTAAAATGTTTTACTAATCCCGACAAGTAACGCTTTTAATTACTTTTTCTTCTCAAATGCACACACAGCCGCATTTATATCACCCATACGCCCCATAACCACGCCCACAACTTGTCGTTAGGCTATGTAAGTGGGCACACCCTCTGCCTATTTGTGTGTGTGACTATAATAATAACACGAGTTTGCAATATTTAGAGTTCAATTTGATTTCTGGCCAACATAAAGTTAAATAAGAATTTTTATGAAATTTGATTTGCATTGGGGAATTATTTTTACAACTTATGCAGTAAGAAAACAAAACTAAAATTGCATTAAAAATATAAATAAATCGACAACAAAATAGCTACAATTTTAAATATATTTTTATTGCATTATTCTTGCACAGCTCGTTAGAAAATGTTTTTCAAATAATCGAATTGGTTTTTAAAAGCCAATCAATAGTGAAATGAGATATACAAACTGAGGGCTTATTTGAATGTAATTCGAGTTGCTTTACAGTAAATTAATTAATTTTTATTGGATTTTTTCTTATTCTTATTGCTGTTGTTGCCAGGGTTACAACTCGAGGTTGTCAGCACATTTTACTTCGTCAGTTCGGTCTGCTTTGTAAGTCAAGTAAAATATTTAGAGCATTTCTTACTTCTTCAAGCACAACGAGTACTTACAACGACTGAGCACAAAAGGTGTTAATTAAATATTTCAACTCAAAGACAACCGATTACAACAAGAACAACCCGACAACAATAACGCAACGCAAACGTAATTTTCAAACAAAATCTCATTAAGTGGCCGTGCTAAGCAGGTGGCATTTAGTAGTAGAAACAGCAGCAACAGCAGCAGGAACAGCAGAAGCAGCAGCAGCAAAAAAGGAGTAGCAAAAAAAAACACACACAGAAACACAAAGAGGAAAAAGTGAAGGGAATAAAAGAAAAGCTGATTTCGCATTTGGTCTGCATTGTTTCGTTTTGGTTTTAATACCCTAAAGCGGAGAAATGTTTGTGAGGAGAGCACAACAAGAGCAGAGAGAACAAATAGATATAGACAGATATAGATAGCAGAACAGTTAGGAAAAAACAGCAGATATGGTGCAATGTGGTTATATAGGTTATACGTGAGAGAGACGATCAGATGTATGTATGAAATATGTACAGTATATATCGATTATGAGCAAATAATTTATACAATACAGTTCAAGCGCTTAAATGCAATAAAAACTATCGATAAAAATAAATTAGAGATTTCTAATAAATTTCACAATCATTCAATATTCCCATCAACCACTGGGTATCTGCCTAGCCAACCTTTCTCCCCATATCAATACTTTTCTGTCTTGTTCAACTCTTTCTCTTTCTCTGCTCTGTAATTGTAGTTTCAGTTGTAGCACCCACTTTCTGTTATTGTACTTGTTGTTGTTGTAATTTGTCGCTATTTTGCATAGCAAACTAACTTCCGAAATGCGATTAGCGCGCACACAAAAAGTATCTCTGTGGATCTCAGTGGAGAATGAAGGATGTGCAAAGCATTTGCCAATAGTCGATTGAAATTCAAGTGGTTGCCACAATTAATTAATTTGCAAGTGTGAAGAGGAGGAGAACAAGACGTAGAAGAGAAGAGTGAAGGAGAGGAAGCTGCTTCCTCAACCGGATCTGACAGATGTACACGGTTAATGCGCTCGCTTATAGTCAAATATTTGAGCCATTTGGGTTCAGTGGGTGCAGCCAGCTCGTCTCAAATCTCCACGTTGATGACACTCATTAACATAAAACGCAAAGGTGGACGTGGTGGGCAAAGCCAGAGCCAGAGCCAAAGCTAAAGCGACATAAAAGCAGCTCACTTTTCACACTCATTAAAATGGACGAGAGCGAGCGAGCTTGATAAGGATGCTGTGCCTGTGCTGCCTCTGCTCAAGGACAACGGATGTTAGTGTCGCTGTGTGTGTGTATGTGTGTGTGAGGGGTGTAGTATTCCTGTGTGAGAGAGTGAGTGCTAATGGGCGACGGGGTCTGCCTACAACGGGCCTGCTGCCACTTGCCGCTTATCGCCGACGGGTCTTTTGCGGTCGACGCTGACGTCAGCAGCGCGCCACTCAAATTTTATACTACACTAAGAGATACGACAACGAACGACAGCGAACCCTTTTTCAGGCCGAGCCATCTACAAAAAAAAAAACATTTAAATGTAATCTATTATCTTAATTCCGACACAAATTGTTTGGCGCTGAGAATAAAGCTGGCGGCATCTCCAGCCTTCGTCCTTGTCGCGTTCCGCCTGCGGTGACAGACGCATAAAGCAGCCTGCCAGTGCTGCTGTCGCGCTGTCTTCCCTCCCCCTACTCCCTCTACTTGTCTTGGCATTCGCTCTTAACCCGACTAACAAAAATAAAAGCCCCAAATAATGCCAACGCCATTTAGCAGCGTTGACTTGTGGCATCCAGTCAAGGACTCCCAAGCTAACTGGCAATTCAAATGCCAGGACGACGCCCAGCCCGGCCAAGTCAAGCCAAGGCAGTCCACCCACACCCAAGCCAAGGGAGAGCGGTAGCCCAAGTCGAGTCAAGCCAAGCCAAGGACAAGCAGCCGCTGAAAGGCAACGCTTATCGGCCGCAACGTAAATCACCCAATTTACCATAAATAAAGATATGTACATATTGTCAGCGAGCTGAGAGGGAAATGTTGCGCGATTGGACCTCAGTCCTTGGGCGCGTGTACAGGAGAGAGAGAGAGAGAGACAGAGATGGGCAACAGTAAAGCCCCGCAACCGTAGCCACAGTCAAAAACCAAAACCAAAACCAAAAACCAAAACAGAAACAAAAACAAAACTGAATGGAACATTACAGAACAGAATAGAGAACACCTTATCGCTGGCAAACACATCTTTAAGTGGCTGTCAACGTGGCCGTGGCCTGGCAGGGGGAGAAGGGGCATGGCAGCAAATGGGTGGCTGGCTGTAATGGTTCGAAGTGCCGGCCACAAGCGCATAAATCTGCATGCATGAAGTGGTGCAATTGTGTCAGCATGTTTAGCTATATTCAAGCTAAAAGTTGGCTACTTTTTGGTGCGTAAATAGTGGGAATATCTGAAGAGAATCTATTAAGGTAAAAACTAACTAGAGTCTGCATTTTGTTAACTCTCCTTGAATCGAGTTTGTTTAGCTACTTTCAAGCTAAAAGTAAGCAACTGCATAAAGAGTATTTAGTGGTGATTATTATTGATGAAACAAGCTAAAGACACTATGAAATCTACCGGTCCTTACTTCTTTTCCTGCTCTCCTTCTTCACTATATATTTGCTTTGCTTTTTAATCAACATGTTTAGCTATTTTCAAGCTAAAAGTAGGCAACTTTATGGTGCGTAAATAATAGGAATATTTTTGAAGAATCGATCAAGCTAAAAACCTTCTAGAGTCTGCACTCTTTTAGCTCCCATCTTATCCAACTGGTTTAACTATATTCAATCTAAAACTTATAAACTGCATAAAGAGTAATTAGTGGTTATATTTATTGGTGGAAAGAAGCTAAACAGCCCCCTAAGAACTGCTTTCCTTCTTTTATTTTGCTATTCTTCTTCTCTACAGTTCATTTCATTTGCTCTTTCTTAAAATTGTTTAGCTTTTTAACAGCTAAAAGTAGGCAACAGTATGCTGCATAAATACTGGGAATATCTTAAGAATATCGAAAATTATGACTGCAAGAAAAAAGGCTAAAGACTCTCTAGAGTCTGCTCTCTCTTCTTTCCATGTCTTCCCATTCCTTCTCTTGTCTTCCCTTCCCACCCCACCTTCCCTGCTCCCCCTGTCCATTTCCTTTTCTCTTTCATCAGTTGGTCTGCTCAGCTGTCTTAGGTTTACATTGCAAAAGCAACATTTTGCTAGCTGCGACACGCGATTCGCCACTTGCCACTTGCCACTCAACTGACTCTCTCTCTCTCTCTCTCTCTCTCTACCATCTACTCCTTTGCAGGCACCACAACAGCGGCAACAGCAGCCCCAAAGACGACAGCAGCAAATCGCGATTATGACGATGATGACGAGCACAACGACAGCAACAATAACAAGGACAAGGACCAAGCTGAGGTTGCAAAGAACGACAACGACAACAACAACGAAAGGGCCAAGCCAGCGCCGGCAAAGAAGCAGCAGCAGCAGCAGAAGGCACAAGCAACTGTAGGAGAAGGAGAGGAGCAGCAGCAGAAAGGGGCGGAGGTTGCCAGGCCGCGGGCAAGTCAAAAGCGTGCAGCACAAACGACACAATCGCGAAATCCCATCAGACGCGCTCACAGCGAAAGGCATTTGTCTGCTCCTGCTGCCGTGCCCAGCATCTCCGGCGTGTCCGCCTCTGCCGCTGCCACTGCCACTGCCTCTGCCTCGGCCGAGGCTCACGACCGGGCCAGTGTGCCGCAGAATGTCATTTTAAATTTTAAGGACACAATGGCGCTGCGCATAAAAAGCAACCGCAACGACTCGAGAGATTTATTTCAAAGGCGGCCAACAGAGCCGCCGCCACCACCGCCGCCCCCAAAGACGCCACCACCTTCGTTGTCTTCTCCAAGCCCAACCGCAAACGGATTAGAGCAGCAACAGCAGCAGCAGCCACACCAAATCAATAAGTCAAACGCTGCTGGTCGACAGCAAAGGACTGTGGTGCGAGTGGCGCCATTCAATAAGGCTGGCGATGGGGCACAGGGGCACGAGGTGCATCGCCTGAAAATCTCACACAGCGAAGAGCAGGACGAGCCTCATCTGCTGGAGCACAATGTGACACTACGTAGCCCATCTGGTAGGCTGCCCGTGCAGCTGCAGCAGGAACAGGATGTGGCGCCCAAGAAGACATCAATACTGATTAACGGCGACGATTGCTACTCCACAATGAACCTCAGCACAGATGCCGCGCAGCCGCTGTACCAATCCTCGGTGGTGGTCAACAGCCAGCAGCTGGTGAACGGCGGCAGTGTGTGCATCAATGTGAGCAGCGTGGAGGAGCACAATCTGCTCAACACACTGCGCAGCCAGCAGCAGCAGCAGCACAATGTGGGCGCCATTATACCCATCCGGGGCAGCACTGGCAACACAGCAGGCGAAGTGAATCTACATCGCTCAGCCTCGTGCATCTCCTCCACCTCGAGCAGCTCCACATCGAGTAGCAGCAGCAGCAGTGGCAGAGGACGCACACTTATTCGACTCGACTATGCCAAGGAGATGCCAACAAAAGTTCCAACAGCTGCTGCCACCACAACCACGCCCATTAATACGCCTACACTGCCAGCAATTAGCTCAACACCAGCAACACCTCCACAACCTTCGCCGTCGCCGTCGCCGTCGCCCTTGCCCGCAGCAGCCTCGCTGGTGCCGCATGAGACAGAGTTGTTGAAGATACTACGTAATCCTGTCGAGGCAGTCAAGCGGAACTTGGTGCCACATGTCTGTGGCCTGCGTGTGCCTGCCACAGCCAAGAAGTTGCTGGACACAACTGCAAAGGAAGTCGCACAAGGCAGCAACAGCTTCATAGCCAAGCTGCTGCAGGATCCCATGCTGGGTCAGGTGGCCGATGGTCTGGAGACGGACACTGTGGCGGAACTGATTGAGAACTCGCTGCAGCGTCTGCAGCAGACACGGCAGGCCATCGACATGAGCGGCACCAAAGATCACGACGATATGAATCGGCTGATAAGCGTCTCGTTGCAGCGTGTGCGCCTGGAGCGACAGACGCCAAGCACCAAAGAGGAAGATCGTCTGTCCAATCGTGGCAGCATTAGTTCCGCCAACAGCTTTGCCTCCGCGCATAACTATGAACTCTTTGACTTCGAGGCGGCGGCAAATGAATCCGATTGTTATCAGAGCTGCTCGAGTGAGTTGACCGCAGCTGGAGCACTGGAGGAGGAGGCACAGGAGAGAGCAGAACAACCTCAGCAGCAGCAGGAGGTGGATGCAGCTACGCGTGCCAAGTTCTATCAGCTGCTGGTGGATGCAACGCTGGCGGAGATTGAGCATGCCACACATACAGAAGCCGAGCATCATTACGAATCCATCAGACTCAATGGGGATCCCATTTACGAGGAGATCAACGAGGTGCCGCCACCACTGCCACTGACTGCGCCACCCCTGAATGATGCCGAGCTGGACAAGAAGGCTGCACGTTCCATATTCGAAGGTGCCTCCAAGTATGATATACTCTCCTATCTGGTGGATGCCAAGGAACGTGGACTGGCCAGGGAGGAGAGCTTTGACTACAGCAACAACCCGAAGATCATTGAGGAGGAGGCCACGGACACGCTCAGTGAGCTGGAGAAGCGCGTGAGCTGCGATGCTGATAGCCACAGTAACATGAGTTCCCTCTCCCCGCCGCCGCACAACTTCATTTGTGGCAAGACTGGCAGCGATGTGGAGCGACAGGATTCAGGCGTCGGCTCCGAGACGAGTAAATCATCACGTAGCAAGTATCAACCTGCAGTGAGTCCACTGCATCTGTGCGAGGATTGCGATGGCGCTGTGGAGACACAACTGAGTGAGACGGGCGTGTTGTATGCCCCACTGGTGTGTCGCAAGTGTGGCAAGAAGCGTGTGGAACGCAAGGAGATAATCACTGAGATTGTGGAGACCGAAGAGAAATATGGACGTGATTTGCAAATTATACTCGAGGAATTCTGCCATCCCATGCTGGTGGCCGGTCTGCTCACCCAGGAGCAGCTCTCCGCAATCTTCCTCAACACGGAAGACTTGCTCGAGAACAATCAGACGCTGGCCGAGCGTATGCGCGATGCCCTGGACATTGCCCTCGAGCAGGGCGATGATGATCTGCTCACGGTCAACATCGGTCGCATCTTCCTGGACTTCACCCAAATGCTGCATGCCTTCGAGAGCTATTGCGTGCGGCAGGCAGGCGCCAGTTTGCTGCTGGCCAATCTGGAGAAGGAGAAGGAATTGCTGCGCATCTTCCTCAAGGTATCGCAAATGGAGAATGCTGTGCTGCGTCGCATGAATCTCAACTCCTTTCTGATGGTGAGTGTTTTATATGCATGACTTGCTGCCCCCTGCCCCTTTACTCATTCCTCTTCCTCTCTTTCCTCTTCTTCGCTGCTGCAGGTGCCCGTGCAGCGTGTGACCAAGTATCCATTGCTGCTGGCGCGACTGTACAAGGTGACGCCGGCACATCTCGATGGACGTGAGCTGCTCAAGCAGGCGCAAGAGAAAATTGAATTGCATTTGAATCACATCAACCAGGAGGCAAAGGATGTGCCCACCAAGCTCTGGCGACGCATCAGCTCCTCGAGTCCGAATCGTCGCGCCTCCTGCGAAATTGATATGATAAACATCAAGCTGCGCAAAATGGCCATCGACATACTCGAGTGGAATCACGATGAGGTCCGCTTTGCCATGGAGGGCAAGCTGCTCTATACGCAGCCCACCGATAGCAACTGGAAGAAGGCGCGCACCATCAAACTGACACCAGTCAATGCGCTGCTCGTGACCAATGGCAAGGTATGTAGGCAGGGAGAGATAGTAAGAGAGAGAGAGGGAGAGAGAGAGGAGAGGGAATGGCAGAGATAGATAGAGAGAGAGAAAGTGGAAGAGTGTGAGTTGAGACAGACAAAGGAAGGCTGTTGGAGATGCTCAAGTGCTGAGTATGTGATGGGCAGAGTTCAGCACGAGAGGCACGGAAACTATCGTCAGGATGTAGACAGAATTGATAGATAGATGAATATAAAGTGTAGATAAGGTGTCTGTCTATATATTGTAGTACTATATATACATATAGTTCAACTTATTCAGCTCTTTCTTCCGCCTTGATATGAGAGGAAAGAACAGAACTGTCTGTATAGTTTCGAGTGCTAAGCAAGTGATGGGCAAGCTCAAGTAAGATAGGCACGAGAACTATTATATAGGTATAGGGAGATTTGCTAGAGAGATGAGTGAAAGGCAGATAAGGTGGCTGTCTAAATATTAAAGATGTATGTACAAACCTATTCAGTTCCTTAACCTGATCGTAGGTTTCTTAACCTTTAGTAGGTATATATTCTATCGATTTAACTGCTATTGCCTCTTCTGATCTTTCTACTTCTCCTTCAGGAGAGTGTTGTGTAGATGAGAGGCAAGTCAAGATAAGGTTCTGTCTGTTTAGTTTATACAAATCTGAGGATACCAACGCTATATCATCTGCTTGTCCGTTCACTCTTCGCGTGACCATCGCTAGCAATGGTACTTCTGTTCCTGCTTCGCCTACTCCTACTCCACCTTCTCCATCTCCCAGTCACGTTTGACAAGCGACAAACGACGTTCAGGCGTTTGACATGAGGTGAGGGCAATTAGCGAGCGGCGCTTACACCTAATAGCCTTACCTCTCGATAGCAGCTGGTCAGTGAGAGAGAGAGAGAAAGGGAGAGAGATGGAATGAGCAGCTGCAGTTGCTTTAAGGGGTTTGGGGCTCTCGTTGCGGTTCTCGTGCTGATTCCGTACGCTGTCATGGCAACAGTTTGCTGTGCCGTGCGATAAAAGATTTCAACAAATCAGAGAGCAAAGCCAGAGATGGAGACTGAGTACGAACTGAATCCATGGCGAGGCCATTGAGGCATCGAGTGGAACGGAAACGTTTCCGGGCTGTCCGTAATGAAAAGTGCTTATCCAAGCAACTATCTGCTTCTGATGCCTAAAAACAAAACGAGTTTTACATTCACAGAGCAGCAAAAAAAAAAGAAGAGCAACGAGAGAAAGAAAGAAAAACCGATGGCGTCAAGTGGCCCACACAAGAGGCCAATGGGAATCCCAGAGGGAATGAGGAAGGGGAGGTGCAGGAGGCTGTGTCACATCGATGGCGACGCAGTGCGTATGTCACTTGTTTGGTTTTTCTGTGCCCTGCTCTAAATTTGTGCGCAAAAAGCCTCAGCCGACAATTGCTCAATTCAAGAATGTTTTGTTCTTGTTGCGTGTTGCTAGTTTCGGTTCTGTGCCGCTTCCTGCGGCAGTTGTCTGCCAGGCTGCCCAGGCAGCTCCACCGGCTCGTGCTTGACAAGCTTTGTGAGCCCGCGCCGTTATCTGCACACACACAGAGACACGGACACGAACACACTTTGACCACTTTTCCAGTTGTAATTTTGTTTAGTTTTCATTTTTACACAATTTTCTATTTTCTATTTTTCATGTTTCTTCTTTTTTTTCTACTTCTCCACCTTCTCCTCCTTCAGCCAAGTGCCAATTACAGGGCAGAGAAGGCCATGTCGGATAAACTGAATTTCCCGAAGCACACTGGCATTCGGGAGGCCTCACTGCTGCTGGTGAAGGAGAAATGCGGACGTTATACGCTGATACGGGAGCCATTGTATCTGGACAGATGTGTTGTGTGCAGCGAAGCGGATTGGGATGATTATTTCGAAGTGCAGGAAATTTCATCGAAGGACACATTCATATTCAAAGTGAGTAGTCGCCGCCAAGCCATATCTAACACAGCTACACCCCCCCACGTCACCCACACACTTCCCATTCATCCTCAGCTCCAGCTCTGACTCGTGTTCCCGGTCCCGGTTCTGTCCGTTTTGTCTGCTTTGTTTTTGCCACTTTCAGCATCCGGTTCGTTTCGTTTCGTTTCAGTTGGGTTTGATTTGGTTTCGCTGGGTTTGTCTAGGTTTGCCTGGGCTCAGTTCGCCCGCCTGCTCGCTTGCTGGCTGTGTGTGTGCCAGTTCACTTGGCTTTTGAATTAGAGCGTTTGCCTTTTGACTGCACACCGGCAATGTTTGGGCTTCGTTAGTTTTGCGCTGCCGTTTGGCGTTCTACAAGTTTCAGTTTTTGCCGCAGGGCATTGAGAGCCAGTTGCCTGTCCATGTGTGTGCTGCGAGCAGATGATCCCATGAAGTTAATAGAGCAGCAACTGGACAATTAACACTAGGCATAGGTAACCAGCTGCAAAAGTGGATTAAAAAAGGCGCAGGTGTTAACAATGTTGCAAATCTGATGAAGGGAACTAACTACAAGGAAAGCGATACATATGTTTGTTTGCTATATGCAGGGAATTTAGCTACTCAGCATGTACATTCCGCACACACAAGCAGAACGTTCATGTTGCACTTGCAAAGCAGTTGTATATTTTTATAGCATACTTTCCAGCGCATTCGCAAAGCTGTTGTATATTTTTTTATATCATGCTTGCTAGCGCACTGTTAATATGAGATTGGAGATTTCTTTCGTTTTTTTTACTTTTTAATAACAGACAGCATACAAAAGCGTATGCAGAAATCCATTTCAAATCCTGTCTAATGTAAAACGAAGCTTTAGACACGGCTAAGCCTGCAGCAGTGGGGGAAGTAGCAAGAGGGGAGGAAACAGAGTCAGTCTGTACCCTATAAAGTGCGTTGAGGCAACGCACGTCGAGTGCCTGCCAAAATGATTGACATTTATTGAAATTTAACAAAAAAAAATGAAAGGCAAAAAAGAGATATACGAGAGAACGCAGGGAAGCGTAGCCTGCTGCGTAAAAGGGCAAGGACAGCAGGGCGGACACAGCTTGGCGCCGCATAAATTGAAACGTTTAGTTACGGCCAACTGAGCAGTGACAAGCACACGCACACACACACGCACACATGCATAGTCATACACACACTCAGACACACTCATAACTTTACAGATGACACCTGTCAAAGTGGCGCGAGTCAATCAACCTGTTCCTAACGATTTATTCTATATTTGCTTATGTTCCCAGGCCGAGGATGGTGTGCGAACGAAGCAATGGTACACACAGATGCAGTACCACGCCCAGGGCATGGGGGCGTGGCGCAAGAGACGCAATGCGCTGGCCAACATCATGATCAACGGCATGCTGGCACGCAGTTAGAGAAGTGATGACGACGATAACGATAACGATGACAGCAATAACAATACAGACCGGGAGAGAGAGAGAGAGAGAGACGAGAGACGACAGATGACGATAACAATAAATATATTTCAAATTATTGATTTCAAATTGATACAGCAATTGTGCATTTAAGATAAATCAGCCCCGCTTAATTTGTATTGATGCGCGTTATTAACCGACCAACAACAACAACAACAATTTATATAATTATAATATAAGTGATATACAATTTAACCGAACGCTAGTTAGTGTTTACATATACATATAAATACATGTACGATATACATACAACTCTATAACGACAATGACAAATAAATGAAATATATATTTACTATATACATCCTACACATACTATATATATTAATTATATTATACATTAAATTGCCTTTTAATTGACTTATGAAGCGAAACTCTGAGCGGGCATGAAATGTCAGCCTATTAATTAAATCGCGTCGCTATGCCTGCTCCAATTCTGCCATTAAAAATGCTTATAAATCTTCGCGGGGTTATTATTTATTTATGAGTTATATATTTTGTAAATTTCACGTGCCCAGCGAACTTAAGAATAAGTAGAAAGTCTTTTTTGAGTGTGCAAGACTTTCATATACCCACTAGCCACTTTTTTGTCCAAAAAAATATGTATTGCATACTTGTAGGTGGCATAATCTATGCACCCACTATACTTACTTCTTGAATAACTTCTATGTTACCTATCCGTTTGCAACTATATTTTCAGGAATCATTTGGAAGCCAATAATTATTGTGTACACCAAAATAAAATGTGCTGGCATCAAAAATACGTCGCTTTTGATCAAAAATTGAGCCAAAATTTAAAAAAAAAATTTTCTCTGCGTGCAATAATAAGGCATTTTGTCCACAAATTCTTTGCCCTTATGAGTAGTGGGTATAAAACACACAGGCACGCACGATTTCGAGTAAGAAGCCAAAACAATTTTTGATTACATTTTCACATTTTCACAGAGCAGCCACAAAATTGCTCGCACAACTTTTCAACTAAGCCATAAACACTTAAAGGCCATTGTAAATATTTGCCCAACTACATGCCAGCTGTGTATAGTATACGAGTATATGCGAGTATATAGCGCAGTTGATTAAACGATTTTAAATCTCATGCAATGCACAAATACGACAGAGCTCGAGCAGTAACTACATTCAGCAGTAATAGCAATAATAACATTTAACAAACAACAAACAAGAGAGTGCGCCCAAGTGGTTTCGACTTTGGGGTTTTTGGATGCCGCCGTTGCCGCCTGGATTCGGCTTTTGGGTTTCCACTAGCTTTCCATTCGGATTTTCCACTCTCTCTCTCTTTCTCTCTGCCGCTCTGGGGGGTTTATTGTTTGTTTAATTACACAAATAACTGAGCAGATTATTATGGTTAAACACGAAACTGTAATTGTAATTGTCATGGCCAGTCACACACAGCAATTGCTGTGACAATTGTGCACCAAAATAACCAAGAAATGAAAGAGTTGAAAAGCACGACTAGTGCATACTACGTACTAAAGGATGAAACGAGAAATTCACTGAGAAATGGAACTAGTTGAAGGCAATCGAGATTCTTCTGTTAGATAAAGTGAGAAAGAAGCTGAGATATTGATGTAGTCAAAAGTAACGCAGGTTATTCTATCATAAATTTTCTAAAGTAGCTTGTTTATCTTAATCTTTACCTCATCATAACCCTTCTTCCTCCCTTTAATAAGTATCTTTAATGTTCTGCCCATCAAATTTGCTGAGTTGTTACGGATTTAAGCTGCAGCTTGTTGTAATTGAAAAGAATCAACTTCATCCTCACTTATCGCAGAGATTAAATTTCAATCAAGTCCAGTCACCCTACTATGCTATACTATATATCAACTAAATATAGCATTTACTGTTGTTGTGTTTTCATCTACACGCACACTCACACACACACACAGAGCACAAGTGAGAACTTCTGTTGGGTTTGGTGTTGAGGCGAACCGCAACAAACACTTGAATGAGAGATAACAACAATTTGTGGCACTGCTGGAGAATTAGTTAGCCAAGGCAATAGGAATACAATTTGGATGGGTGCCTGCGGCGCGTCAAAGCCTTTGATGGCTTCCGTTGTAAATTATACTAATACGCCACGTAAACAAGTTCCAAATCCTTTAAAGCAGCTACGGCGAAAGAAGGCAAACTGCATGAGGAAAATTGAAAACCGACAAGCAAAGCCAGCGAGGAAAGTCGAGCAGAGCAGCTAGAGGGAGAGCGAGAAAGAGGGAGAAGGAGAGAAGGGAAAGAAAGAGAGAGAGCGCAGCGTAAAAGGTGTAAGGCAATAGATGGAGGCAAACTGCATGCTGAGCGCAATTATGCTGGACAAACATTTACCAGGGCAGCCAAACGATGAAGCCAAAGCCCAACGCTGCCTTGCGCTCTCTCCTTCTCTTTCTCTCTCTCTCTCGCCGGGATATGGCACTTAGCATGCACCTTGGCACACGCATAAACAGACACACATACACTCACACACACACACTGGGGGGCCACTACTTTTAGTGTACTCCGGTGCCTGCTTGCCAAACACAGACTTCAGTTCAGCCTCAGCCTCGTCTCGATGTCAGTCTCCCTCTCCCTCTCCCTCTGCCATTCTGTGTTGCCAATACGCTTGCTGATGCTGGCCGGGTCGTGGAACGTGTTATAACAATAGGGTGTCATGGTGGCTATGGCAGCCAGGCAACCTCCTCTCCCTACCCCCCCCCTTCCTCCTCGACTAGCTTGCGACTAACACTAACGAGCAGTAAAACAAGTTTAAGATTTGCTGGCACACAAATAAAAACACAGCCAGAGCCGTCGCCAGAACCCTTGCTACAGCAGCTACACCTCGCCCTCCCTCTCCCCTCTCCCCTCTCTCTCTTACTGCTGCTCTGCCAGCCCTCAGCTACGCCCTGCTTTGCCTTCTTTCTGGCGGATGCTGAGCGGAAGTCGGGTTCGGCGTGCAATAACATAACCAAGGCACGTAGCACAAACACGGTACATTATATTGTATAAGCAGACTTCATTACGGTATTTAAACAGAATATCCACAAATTCTGACATGTCGAATGCGCCACGTCGAATGCTGCTGTGCGCACAATGGCCGCAAATGGCAAACCAATAAATAGAAAACAATCAACAATAAATAGTTGAAATAAATATTATACAAAAAAACATATGAACTAGCTTATTTAAACAGTCTGCGGTTTGCTAAAGCTAAAAAGACAATGCAAATAACTGAAATTAAAACTAGATATATAAAAAAAGTATAAAATAAAGCAGTATGAATCAGTTGGAATAAGTATAAATCATTGTGAATCAGTTACGCCCTCCACATATGTGGAATTTCAATTGTATTTGCGAATTGCCTGCAGCGAATTTGCCAAAGTGTTCCCACTGTGCAGCCGACGAGGCGTGCCACACACACACACACGCCGCCACACACACACATACCCACATCAGAAGTCAAATTGTGAGCAGTGAAGCGGTACGCGAACTACTCATCTATATATATCACAGACTGACGGAAAGGGTCTTGGTAAAAATGCATCACGTAACCCGAAGGTTGCTGCCATCCGTCGTTTGGCAATATGATTAGACCCGCAGTCAGTCAGTCTGTCTGCGGTACACGCGGCGAAAACTTTGTCGCCCAAAAAATGGGGTTGACAAAAAGTGACAGAGAGGGGGAGAGAAAGAGAGAGAGGGAGAGAGATAGAGCCTGTGACTGAGGCAAGAAATCAGCGCCATATGCAGCACCGCAGACCAAAACTAAAACTGGGCAATAAAAATTTGTCGCCAAGCCAATAAATGTAGCCCACGGGCCGGAGAACAAAAACTGCTGCAGACACACACAGATACACTCACACACACATACACTCACACACACAGAGAGCAAGTTTCGAGTACGAAATGAAACCAAAAACATTTTCATTGCTGCATTTAAAGCGTTGCTGCTGCTGCTGCATAAAAAAAACTTGCCCACAAAAAGGTGGCTCAGGTTCTGCTCGGCAAACAGATTTCAAGTAATAACCAGTCGAACGCTACAGTCAGGTGCTGACTGTACAAGGCCATGGATTATCATATTATACCGTAATAAAAATTTTAACGGTATGGAATCGCCGCTCGAATTTGCTACCGATTATCAAATATAATCAGAACCCAGGGAACACCACGGGGAGGCCATTATAAATGAAATTTAATTAAATAATTTAATTTGTTTGACAGTAACTTTTCTTTTAGTTTATTAGAATAAAAAAAAAAAAAAAAAAAACATTAAAATAAAATAAACAAAACAATTAATAATAAAAAAGAAAAAATTCCCACCCGCCTCAACCGGGAGTTGAACTCACGCACTCTAGCGCAGCCGTCCGCCACTCTAACCACTCGGCTATTGCCTCACTCCTTGGCACATCGGCAAAGTTGCATTGTGAACCAATTCTGTTACCATACAATGCAAACAAAAAGTTTAATAATAAAATGCTGTGTGTCTGACGCTAGATTTGTAAGTGAGTTTAATTCGTATCATATCTCACTTATTTATAGTCCGATTTCAATGAAATTTTCACATAACGTCCGTGGCAGGGTATTTGTCATGTAAGATATACAACTTTGGTTGTTGAGCTAATATTGTAGTTTTTAAATAGTTATTACTGATTTTCTAAGGCGGGAAGGGGCGTGTCCCAATTTCAAAAAAACTTTGAGACACTGCAATATATACGTATGTTGTCACAAAATTTCATGACTCTAGCTCTTATAGTTTCCGAGATCCAGGTGTTCATTCGGACGGACAGACGGACAGACGGACAGACGGACAGACGGACAGACGGACAGACAGACATGGCTCAATCGACTCGTCTTGTGATCCTGAGCAAGAATATATATAGTTTATGGGGTCGGAGATGCCTCCTTCTGCCTGTTACGCACATTTCCGTTCCGACAAACACAATAGTCCATGAATTTTTTTAAAATCCATGGCCTAAAAAATTGAAATTAAAAGTTCCACTTCTCGCCAACACGTAGCAGTGACCACCCCCCTCCACCTGCCCCTACCCCACCTCGCTAGCTGCTCATCCCCGCCCACTCGCTGCGGCGAATGCGACACAGTTTTCACACGAAATAGGTCGTAAAAATTATGAGCGGGCAGCATGAAAGCCAAAGCCACAAACGCTGCCACCGACCGCTTCAAGAGAGAGAAAGACCGCTTCAACTGCCCCTAACAATGGCTCCAACAATAATAACAACAACAAGGGTGTACCAGGGTTACCGAACTGTAAAGTGAAGCTACAATTTGTGTGATAAATCGATTGCAATGAAGCACAAACTTTGGGCAACCTCTTCAATTAAATCCAATTTGGTATTAGATTTTAAATGGAACTATTCTTATTTATAGTGTGCAGCCCTGGTTCTACAATACACCACTGTCCATACTATAGAGAGAGCAATAATTCATATGATAAATCAATTTCCATTAAGCACAATTTTGGGGCATATTAAGGAAACTTTTAAAGTCCTTTTCAACTAAATACGGTTTTTAGATTTTAAATAAATTATTTTCCATTGAGCGTATGCAACCCTGGTTGGACAGTAAGCCACTATATAGACTATAAAGAGAAATTTAATTTATCTGATGAATTGATTGCAATCAGGCACAAAATTTAAGGAATGTTTAAAGAACTTATGAAGGTCTCCGCAACTAAATACCATTTTTGAGATTTTAAATTAAATATTTCTTATTGAGTGTATGTAGCCCTGGTTCTACAGCAAATCACAGTCCACACTATAAAGTGAGCTTTAATTTATGTGTTGAATCGAGCACAAATTATAGAAAAGAACTTATGAAAACCTTCTCAGCTAAATACAATTTCATAGATTTAAAATAAAATATTTCTTATTGAGAGTCTGCAGCCCTGGTGTAACCACTAACCACTGTCCACTGGCGCTGCTGTGTGTGCTCCTTGAGCGCGTCGACGTCTGAGTGCTCAATAAGGTCAATGGGCAGAAGACTTTTCATTTTCATTTTGCGTTTTCATTTTCATTTAGAGAGAAGATTCCCATTTTCATTTCCATCATTTGCATTTTCATTTCGCTGTAGTGCAAATCAAACAAATTGCAACAAAATTTTAATTGTTTGGCATCCTGAGTGTCAACCGGGGGGTGAGGCAGGGAGTGGCAGATTGACTGTGTGTGTTTGCGGGTACTGGAGTCTAATCAGAATTGCTGCGCACACACATACAGCATATTTCACACATCGTAGCGGCGCTCATAAGAATAATGTGCGACACGTTCGAGCATAAACCGAATTAAGTATACGCCACGTTTGCCAGCCAGTCAGCCAAGCTAGCTGGAGCTAAGCCGGCGCTCTGGCAGTTGCCAGCTACAGTTGCTCGAGCTGCTGCTGCTGTGGCTGCGCTGCTGCCTGCCTGATGTTGTTGCTGGCAGGCAATGGACGCATAGCCACAAAAAGCAACTGCACACACGCACATACAGTGAGAGAAGGGGAGGGAGAGGGGGCGTGAGAGCAAGAAAGAAAGAGACAGGGAGACAGGGCAAACACTCGCATTTTTATGCGTTGTAGCAGCTCCAAAGTGGCAGCCAAACACACATACTCCCACACACACACTCAGGCAGTAACATCCACAATCTCCCACCCACACACACATGTATTTACATATACTTATGCATGTGTATTTGTGCAAAAAGTTCTGTGCGAACGCGCCGTGGAAAAGGCCAACGCCGACGACATCTAAGTGAATTTGCCCTAGTCAAATTTTGGTGTGTGCGGCTTGCCTCGCCTCGTCATGGGCTCTGGCATTGCCTTAGGTCAGGCACACACCAACGGATAACGGAGAACGGAGAACGTAGAACGGAACGGAGTAGAGTCTCAGCCGGTTTCAACTGCTCCTTTGGGGCATGCCACATGCTGCTGCTGCATGAAATTTACATTAATTTGCGAGGCGCTGCCCATTCAGAGCGTTTAGCTTGCACACAATAAAAACCAAATTATTTCAAATTTTCAAATAAATCACAAATTTTGACCAACATTCGGCAGCCTGCGACGACGATGACGACGACGACGGCAGCGAAGCTGGCAGCGACGCCAACGCCTGCACGATGCCATCGTACGACACTCGTGTACGAGTTCAGTGTGTCAATGCCTTCGGCAAACTTCGGCAGCCGAGTGAGAAATGGCAGAGTAAATGTGCTGACTAAAGGGCGCGACTGTGCAGTGATTTGAGTGCGAGAGAAAAGCGCTCAAGAGAAAATGAGTAAAGTATTGTGAGTGCAACTCAAGTGTGGAGTGCACTAAACGCCAATTCAACACATAGCGTAGGCAATTGGCAACAAGTGTGAAACTTGGCTAAATCGTGGTGGGCAATTGAGAAACGGACGTGAAACTCTGCTAAAGTTGAGAGTTGAAATGGTTGAAAACTGGACTAGAGTTGATTACCGGTGCAAGTTTTCTAAAACAAAACAACACGACATCACGTAACAAAACACAATGAATAAGTGAAAGTATTTTATAATAATGTTAAGTCCATTTGCGTGGACTATAAACTTAAATTTTTGTAATTGTGCCGCATATTTGACAATTTCGGCTAGTGTACGGAGGCTTAAGCTTCGCTTGACTACTGAAATAGTTGAAAACTTGACTAGAGTTGAATACCGATGAATGTGCATTATGTCCCGGATGAGTCCCATCAAAGAGGATTAATTTCAACTGCTTTACCTACAACTTTGCGACTGCTTGCAAGTTTTTGTTCAGATTTGTGCATTAAATTGACAGCATATTCCCTTTTCCCGTTAAAAACGGCTTTATTTTCTCACCACACTTGCCTGCAAGGCAAAGCTCCTTCAATTGCCACTCTCTGCTTGGGCTCTGCTTCCATGTAGGCTTTGCTAGCGATAAATGCCGCTAAAAATGTTTACTTAGCCTCTGCAAAAAGGATTTGCAACTTTGGGGAATTTACATACATTAAGGCAGGGTGGGGAAGAGGGGGAGGGGATGTTTTGTTAACCAACGGATTGTCGGCAAATGCCGGCACAGCGGGCTCTCTCTTCGGCTCACAGGCTCAGGCTCAGGCTGTGCTGAGGCAATTCAAATCCTTTTACTTCCGCTTTAAGCAAAAGAGAAGACTGAGACAGATGCGGCTGATAGCAAAGATTCACACTCCTTTCTGCCTACCCCCAGCCCCCTCTCCTCCTTCCCCTGAGGGCGTGCGTTGCGTATAAAAAAATATGATTACATATTGTATATTTTGTATATGGGGGTTAAGACGGAAAGAAAAAGGGTTGACAGTTTGTGTGATGACAACGACGAGGACGACGAACAAAAGCGGGCACACTTTAAGGCAATCAGCGGCCCTCCCCCTTCCCCTTCCCTTTCCTTTCCAACTCCCCAGACAGCAAAGAACAACAACAACAAGAACATAACAACAATGGCGGCATTCAATTTTTAATATTTGCCTTGCAAATTTTGTGTATAAAATGCATTTGTTGTCTGCATGCGAGCAATGCCTTCCTCCCTCTCCTTCCACCACTGCCACGCCCCCCCACACACGCCGGAAGGGATAGGCGATAGACGACGGCAGTTGGCAGTTGGCAGTCGGCGACTATCGCGACGAAACGAAACGAAAAGGAAAAGCAAAAGCAAAACTGGCAACAGGAAAGGAAGCAACGGAGCCGGCACCGACATCGAAGTGGGGAAAGTGAATGGAGCGTGGGCAATGTCAACACATGGAAATTGCAAGGACAGCGCCAGCGAAACTACGACAGCCAAGGAAGGAGCAGCAAGTGACAAGGAGGGGGGGTAGAGGAAGAGGGACGATACGGCGCAGCGACGGAAGCAATAAATTGGTTAGGTAAAAAGCTTGTCCTAGACGTAGACACATAGGTAAAAACCGGCACGCGAGACATGGCCGTAATTTGTGTGCAAACGAAAGAGAGAGAGAGTGAGGAAGAAGGGTAGTGCAGGAGGAGAAGGGAAGGAGTGTGAACCCTGCACACTGACTGCAGTTTCCCTTTGAAGCCAATGTATTTGCCCCTTGCGGTTGTGGGGAATTAATACAAAATGCCGGCAACAGAGGCAACAATTATGGCAACAAAAACTTGCAATATTTATGAGCCTAGCAAGAAAATAGGGAAGAGAAGGAAGAGGAGGAGGAAGTAAAGAAGGAGAAGGTAGATAACTAAGACTTCACTTAAAGACTAGCTAACAAGAGACTAGCGGGAAAGGAAGGGAGTTAGTTTGCAAATATAACTAAGACTTATTTTAAAGTCAAGCCAACATGAGTCTAGAGAGGAAGAAGGGAGGGAAAGCAGGCTGATAACTAAGATTACACTTGAAATCAAGCCAACATGAACCTTGAGAGGAAGGGAGTAAAGAGGAAAACTAAAGGAAGAGGCGGGAGATATCTAAGACTTGTTTTAAAATCAAAATAAACATGATTCTAGCAAGGAAGGGAGTAGGAAGAGAAAACTTCACTTAAAGTGAAACTAACTACAGGTGGGACTAACTTCAATCGACATGCACCTTCTTAATGGCCACACTGGTGATTTCCGCCTCCTTGAGCTGCTCATCTGTCGTGCCATTGTAGATGTGCTTCAAGTACAAATTGAAATAGTCGGTATAGTTCATCGGTGTGGAAATGCGATTCTTGCGCACCGGTAAACGCGGCGACAGCGACAACATGCTCGCCCACTGCCCATCGCAGAGATCATCGTAGCGCAGCAGACCAACCTCATGGCCACCAAGGTCACCAGGGCCACGGCACATGGGTTGCTGACCATCCCACAGCTTCAACACGAATTCGCGTATCCAGCGCGCCAGATAGAGTGCACGACAATCACAGTGCCACGGATTCTTGTCCAGCTTGACAGCCACCAGTTTGTCCAGTCCATGCAGTGCACCATGTGGCAGAAACATGAGCTTGTTCGAGTCGATGCGACTGGCAAGATAGAAAGCACAACACAAATTAGCGAACTCTGTCTGTCTGTGGTAATTGAGCGTGCAATGAACTCACAGTTTCTCCAGTTGGGTGAGCGGCTCAAAAGCGCGAGCATCGAAGTACTTCAAAACGTTATTGTTCAGCATAAGGATTTTGAGACCAGCCAAACCCTTAAAGTCGTTGGCTTCCAGTGTAGTCAGGTTGTTCGAGAAGAGTGTGAGACGAGTGAGCGAGACGACATGCAGAAAGAGATCAGCTGGTATGCTGCAGAGGGCATTCTGACCAAGCAGCAACTCATTGAGGTTCGTCAGCTCAGCAAAAGCAAGACTATCAATCTAAAAAGGCAAAAACGACCTTAGCACTTTCACAAATAATACCCAACCCAACTCACATGACTTATGCGATTCATGGTGAGGTCCAGCGTGATGAGATTACCCAAATTATTGAATATTCTGCCCGACAAGGAGCTGATGCGATTGTTGTGCAGCATCAGAATGCGTAGGTTCTTTAGGCCCTCAAAGAAATCCTCCTCTATCTTGGCTGAGGAAGAAGGGCAGTAAAGTGAAGAGCAGGAAGCACCTAAGCTACACTCTGTGCTTACCAATCTGATTCCAACCAAAGTCCAAAGTCTTTAGCTTGGTCTGATAGCGCATGCTGCCCGAAACAAGTTCCTCGATCTTATTCCGAGACATGTCCAGCTCTTCGAGCATTAGTTGATCACGCAACAGATTCGGCGGAAAGTTTGTGATCTGATTATCCGAGAGATTAATGACACTTAGACGCTGCACGTGATAGAAAACCGATTCGGGTAGCAAACCAATGAAGTTCTTGCTCAGATCGAGTACATTCAGATTGCGTAACTTCCAGAAAGTGCGTGCATCGATGTTCTCCAGATGATTGTTCTGTATACGACTGCAAAGGGAAGAGACTTAGGACTGTATCATAAAAAAAGGGAAGTCTACTTACAGCTGCAGCAGACTGTCCAGATCCTGAAACAAGTCGAAGGGCAGAAAGTCCAGCACATTGTTGGACAGATCCAGTTCCTTGAGCAGCGTCAGACCACGAAACGTATCCTTGTGCAGTGTAGATAGAGAGTTGCGCGACAAATCGATGCCCACCATGTTCATGGGAATCACCTGAGTGACGGGCACCGTCTTAAGGTTTGTGTTCCAGCAGGTGAAGCTCTTTGTATCCGGATTGCAACGACACACACCCGATGTGCAATGATTCCACTCAAGGTCACTGCCACTGGCCAAATGCCAGATAGGTTGCTCCACCGATCGCAGACGACTCTCGATCTGTCGCACTCGTTTATCAAATTCACCCAGATTCAGCATATCGCTTACATCGCCAGAGATTGAGTCACTCATGCTACCCGCTTTGTGCGCTGTGGGCAATCCGGGAGTATCAGGCGTCGAACTGGATGCACCCTTGATCAGCAGCAGGAGCTGCGAGATAATCCTCAAGGAGTCGCAGGCAGATAGTGTACAGTTCCTTGCATCCGTAGGAATCAAAGGTAGCAGATATCTCTGCCGGAATTCATCCAGGCTCTGCTGTGCTGGGCAGCAATGCAGGAACAGCAGACAGCAGACGAATAAACTCACAACCGACGACGCGTTCGACATGATGAGAAAACTATTGAGAGCATCACAAGCCGAGACAGCCTTATTTATAGTGCTGCCCCCAAGTGCTTCCATAATTCGCATAATTTAGGAAAATTTGCATCTTTAGTTTTCCAGCAATTACCCTAAAGTAGCTCAGAACACCGCATGGGACCCCCATGACGCGTCATTGTTAATCTGGCGTAGACGGAAAATTGTTGTGTAAGCTGTGGTTCAACTCAAATAAAAGGGGAAGTGAACTAGTTCTTGAACTTTTTCAAATTACAGGGTATTCATAATTCGTGCATGTGTGAAGGGAAATATTTCTATATAATATTACAACTATAAAATTCCCAGCCGGTCGTTCATGACTACTTTAATTTCTTTACTACAAAATACGATTACTGACTGCAAAATACGATAAATAAATTTGCAAATACGGCACCGAAAACGTTTGAAATTCTCAGTGTTGGCTAACGTACCAAACTTAACTGTTCTTCATTAATTTACCCTTATTATTTGTTCAACAACCATTCAAGAGCGCCGTCTGTTGAGTATTGCTTCTGTACCCAGTTTAAGAATCTCTTCCCACTGTTCTACTTCCCAGTGTTACTGTTACTACTATTTAACTGTCCCTATTATTAGTGTGCAAAATTTCACATAGATGACGCCTTTTTTGCACGGCGAATTCAGTTTAGCGACATCTGCAGCTCAAAGTATGCAGCAAGGGCCGCCATCAATGGTACATTTTTAAGGCAACACCTAACTCCTTCGCAGGATACAAAGGCCAACCTGATGGCCTAATGGACACATATCCACATAGATCTTGAGTTTGGTCAGCAGAACATTAACACAGATTCTCTTCGAATTCCCCAGCCATCATGATGGGATTATTTAAACAACTAACAAAAGTAAATAAGCACACTCTACATTTTTTGGGGTTGTTGGTTATATATATTTACTTTAGGAAATGTAAAGGGGAATAAGGGATACGTTTTTTAAACGGGGAATGATTATAATATATACGTTATCTTGATTATGATTATTTTTGATTATATTAAAAGTATTTATGTGCCCTAAGCACTTTAGTTCAAAGCTGTGGAGGTCAGCACCGCCACGCCGCGCTCATAGAAGCTGTGCGAATCCTGTCCAGCAGCGACGGCCAAGTCCACAGTGAAGAGCAGCTCTGTACGTGTGGAGTTCAAGTAGACTGGCAGCGTCAGCTTGCTCACGCGTGGCTCCGATGAGATCCTGAAAATACGAAGAGGTATATAAATTAGTATATGAAGTATCATCAGGGAATATAGAAGATACTTACTTGGACCACTTAAGGATAGTTAGTGGTAGATCCATCATAATGGTGGAGGCTAGCAGCAGCTCGTTGTTCTTGCACTGTGCGCCCTGTAACTTGAGTCCAGTGACACCAAAACTGCTGTCCTTCTGATCGGTCTTGAGTCCAGCATCGGTTATGGTAACCTCCAGTGCAAGTTCCTCCAGTGACCAGCTATTAGCCTGTGCCACACACTGCCTAGTTGCAGTAATATAAGCCTCCGGATTGAGCAGACCACCCAACCAGACGGGGAAGCCTTGCAGCTCCTTGGCACCAGCCTGCGAGACAAGCTGCGAAACCTTCTGCAACTGCTGCACACGTGTACTAAAGTCCGTTATCCATTGGATGACTGTGCAGCCAGCGGGCACTGTATAACGTTTCCAGCCCTTGGGTATGATGCCACGCACCAGTTCGGACAACATTGAGCGATGGTGATTCGTTTGCTTCTTTTCGCCCTGGCAAATCAAGACGACATCCTGCAGATCGGAAATGACAGTCTGCAGCAGGCGAGCACCGCTGGTTACCTCACGTTCGAAGTAACGATACAATGGATCCTTAATATTCTCCACTGTACGCTTGAGCACCTGCAGGTTCTTGGGCAGTAGCTCCAACCAAGCGGTAGCCGAGTTGTGCAACGTCTTCATCCACGACGGGCGGCCATCTTCGCTGCGTGCCACGGCCAGCGATTGTTCGGATTGCTCCTCAACGCTGTAGGCCAGTTCATCGTCATCCTCCAGCTGCTGCATCTTCAGCAGCTTGCTCACCAGATCTGTGCCACGTGTGGTGAGCAACACCTTCTCCGCATTGTTGGGTAGTCCCAGCCACGAAGGAGTCTGGCGATCGGTAAGATTCTCGATCCACTTCAAGAAGTGATCACGACGTGTGCCATCTGGCATGGTAATGTGACGTAGTCCACCCGAAGCACCATCCACATTTGCCACCAGGGCAAAGTCTGCCTCAAAGCTGCGTGCCGTGAATAGTTTCTTCAGGAAGGAAGTCAACAGACGCTGATCGAAATCATTGTCAATCTTGCCACCATAGATGGACTGTGAGAGCAGTGTGACCAGTGCATCCCATGGCACCTTCTCGGGCGGCAAATTGGTGCGTCCCATGGCTGTGGTGTCGATCCACGTATCCAGCGTGTCGCAGGCCACTCGTAGATCCGATTCATTGAACTCGTACTTCTTGGCCCAACCCAGTGGCACGTAGCGCAATCGTTCCTGGACAATGGCATGGAACCAGGCGAGCAGGAAGTAGAGACGAGCCCGCTCACTGGGCGTCTTCATCATGCGTGCAGCTGGCACCGTGGAGAAGGTGCGCAACAAGTTGGCACGAATGCCTGGTGGTGGTTCAAAGACAAAGATGCGACCAGCACGTAGCAAGTTGACTGGAACCTTTGGATTAATCTCCATGGTGAGGAAGAGACGGAAGCCAGAATGTGGCTGCAGCGAGTGCATCTTCTTCTCAAGCTGCACGAGCCACTGTGGTGCAAGGTGTACGTTCTTCAACAGCACCCAGCGACCAGTCTTGCAGGCCATGTTGATGGCACGTTCGGCCTGATTGAAGCCCTCAGCGGAACCAATGGCAATGCTCGAGATTTGCTTGTTCTGTTCGGCAGCCAAATCATCCACACGGCCGGAAGCATCGAATCCGGGTACGGAGCAGAGCAATGCAGGTGTATTGCTGTTCAACTGTTTGTCCACAACGGCAGTGAAGTCCAACTCCTGTTCGGCATTGGGCATAAAGTCAGCACCCAGCACAGTATTGACCACATTGTGAGCAGCGGCGATTACACGATCTGGTCTGAAGGCCTGAATGAGCAGCAATTGATGCACAGAGCTAGCAATGGCACTCAGCGCCTTCGACTCATCCCACAACTGCGGTACACATTGCTCCGGCGAACTCTGCTGTAGCCAAGCGCCCAACTCCGGCATCGAGCGTACCTTCTCCACAAGCTTGCGGAAGATGGGCAGACGTGATGCCAAACGATTGACGCCTTCGATTTGTTCACCACTGAGTCCCTCAACGTGCGTTGGATTGGCCAGCAAACCTTCACGGCTGCGCAGGAAGAAGTTGAATTCGGTGTCCAGATTGGATTCTCCTGTGCCCTTGAGGTGAATCTTGCACATGAGCAGTGCAAAGGTCAAGCGATCGTTATGCAACATGCCGCGTGCAACGCGCTCGTAGCACACTTGGAACAGATCCCTGGTAACGATGCCCAGACGTTCTGAATGATCACTGCGTCCCTCAAGCCTTGGATTGTTATACAGCACAGTGGAGAAGATGTCGAGGAACATCTTAAGTGAGTATTGGTAGAGGAAGTGCACCTGGTTCAGACTGTCCATGGTGAAGTACATGTTGCTGCATGCGACCGACAATGGCAGATATTGCTGCGACACTGTCTCTATCTCTGCAATGACCTTATCTGTCTCGTCCACCTTCTGGTTAATGTCGTAGGCCTCCTTCTTCAGTGTCTCCAGCGTTGTAATAACCGAATCGTCATCCAGAATCTTGCCCTTGGCATCGTTCAGAGCCTGCAACAGACTCTTCTCCAGTTGACGCAAACGTAGACGGAACTCACCCTGCAATTTCAGCAGATCGGAGCGCTTCTCATCAATATCCGGACGTTCGGCCTTCAGGACTTGGTTCAAGCATTGAGATTGCAGCGAGCTACGCGTCACGGTGAAGTTAACAAACGTAACCCTGGAGCAGATGTCCGGTGGGAATTCCACAGTCGGATCACGTGTCGACAAGAAGATGACAAACGACGGAGACAAATCGATATCCTGATCACCCAAAGTGATGAGCACACGACCACCAGTACGACGCAGTTCGCGATTCAATACCGGGTTCAAAATCGGATCATAATTCTCCACATCTTGTACGAGCAATGGATTACCGAAACGTAGTGCCGACTCCAAGTTCTTACGGAACGAATCATCCAAGAAGGATGTCTTTGTAATCTTCTTGCCTGCATATTCATTGAGCAGGAAGGTTGTGGCCTGACCAGATGGATCGATGATCAGTGGATAACGGTTGAAGCGTTTCAGCATAATAGCATTCTCTGTGCACAGATCATCTGAGGGCAAAGCATTTGCCTGCCAACGCAAGCGTTCATCCGGATTCGACAGATACTCCGTACGTGCAATGTCAGCACGATATTGAATACTCGCGGATTGCAAATGCTGCGACCAGGTGGTAAACAGATTGAGTCGATAATGTTGATCGAAGTAACCGCCGTAGGCAATGAAAGCAGCGGAGAGCAGCACGTCACCCACAATTGTGGACATTTGCGACTTGAAGGTCTCGCTAGTGGACTCCCAACGTTCACGTTCAATGTTCAAGCTCTTCAACAAGGCAATGGAACGATCCACCTTAGCCTGCACGTTCTCCAAATCCGTTTTAATGGCCTGAGCCTGCGATATGAGTTGTGCATATTCCTCCTTGTAGGCAGCAATACTACGCTCCAGTTGCTCCACCAAATCCTTGGTCTCCTTGGCGCTGGCCAGATTGACATCAGCCTGCTCTTCCAACGAACGCAGCTCCTCGCGCAATGGCTCCACTCGCTTTAACATATCAGCGTATTCAATCTGCAAAGGATTTTATAGATTAAAACTGGGTAAGTAACTTAGTGACATTGTTATATTACCTGTGCGATAGCCCATTTAACCATAGGACCGCAAGCCATACTGGCGCGATTGACCTTCTCAAAGTTATAGTCCGGATTGCTCAGATACTTGGACTTCATCTTCTCTCTAACTTCATCGCTGTGTGGAACCAAGAATTAATTAGCGATTAATATAAAGCAAACTTAAGGGAATCTTTTGTAAGTTATTTGTATGAATTAAGCAAGCAAAGCAGTTGGTTAACTATGAAACAACGCGAAATTTAACCAGAAACCAGATAAACAATAAAGAAAGTGTTACAGCCAATTACCAAATTAAATATGTTAGCAATAAAGTTCATCAACAATATTTACATAACAACGCAGCTCGCTTAATCATTCATTGAAAAAAAAACAATTAAAAAAAAACAACTACAAGAAATCAGAACTCAAGTTAAACGAAAAGAAAATCAACAAAGCAGAAACAAATTTCTACACTCAAGAACATAAATTATTAAAAGGGAAAATCGAATTCGAGAATTAATAATTTGATTTCATGCTTACGTTATGTTCTCTGTACCAAAGTTAGATACAATTGAATTTATGAAATTTTCACGCATTATCACAGCGCGTATAGATTTCCAATCTGTTGCACTCTCGCCCAGCAGCAGGCAGATCGATTCAAGTGCCAATTTAACCACCGACGGTGGATTCGCCATGGTTCGCACCTCAACAAGTTGCTGTTTGCGTATCGACTTCACAGCTGCACGCGTTCGTTGATTAATTGTTATATAACATGAAGGATCAGAATTATTATAATACACAGCACACAGAAAATGGAACTTAACTAAATGTTAAACTCGTAAAATTAGCCTAGCAAAGTAAAAACAATATTAACTATGGATTCCTATAATTACGATATATTATTATATCATTATTTCCTCATCACCTTGTTAAAGATTAAACGACTCTTTACACATGTTGATCAGTCTTCAGTTAACACATTGGTTCACAGCTTATTCACTTTATAAGGTTATAGATATGTATATATATATTGTATGTTTAGATATATTTGCCAGTGCATTGCGTATGCAGAGTGGGTGAGTGTGTAGTAGTAGTAGTGGTAAGTGTACGAATATAGTATATATTGTTGTGGCTGTAGTTTAGTTATGTTATATATATTTATATATGCATTTTATGATGGTAGAGAATATCGTAATTGGCACAACATCGACTGAGCATGAGACGAAACTGATTGATTGGGTATATACGAGTGTGTATGTGTGTGTTTTTGTGTGGGTGCATATAATGAATTGTATGTGTATTTGTGTGTGAGATAAAGAAAGAGTTGCGTACGTGATCTTGTCAGTCTCCAAATTAACAATCGACGATATGAAACTGTCTTTAACAAGGATTCCGCGTATTGCCTTCCAATCTGTGGCACTCTCATTGAGCAGCTCGCAGACCGATTCCAGTGCAAGCTTCACCACAGCAGGCGGATTTGCCATCGACCGCACCTCGGCCAGGTGTTTCTTTTTAATCGAGCTAACGGCTGTTTGTTTCGTGTTTCAACAAACAATTGGTGCGAATTAAGTGTGTGTAATTGTGTTTCGATTTGAAATATTATCATATAAGTTAAATTTACATAGTCTAAACTTAATCTTAAGCTAACTGGGAATCTCATTGAGGACTGGCGTCCATAGAACTCACCTTGTTGTGCTTCGATAACAGCTGGTTCCACCTGTGCCAGATCGGCCATGACATACTTTCGCTTCTCTTCAATCTTGACGGTCTGATCAGCCAAACGAATCTGAATTTCCTGTGATTGAATCTTCTTCTTCTCGGCCTCCTGTTGATCCTGGAACATTTGCTTCAGCTTGGCATTGGCAGCTTCGTTCTTCGCTTGAAGCTCCTGTTTCTTAACGGCCAGAGATTTCTGCATCTCCTCCACCTGCTCCACAGTCTCAGCAATTTTGTTTAGACCAACATTCAAGTGCAGCTGTTGCTCCTCTAGATCGCTGCGTTTCTCATTGTACAACTTGACAAAGTGATGAATAAAGTCCAAGTAATGACGTGGAGTTACTGCCATGGTACGTCCACCACGCTTGGCCAAACGAGCGTTGGCTTGATGCAGCGTCTGGTGTACATAGACGCAGCTGTTGATGACAGCATCACGATGCGTGGGATTTGCTGGAACCAGCGGACAAACCGATGGGAAGAAATCTGGTGGTGACCAGTTTGGTTTCTCCAGATCCACACGAGTGGTGAACTCTTTACCGACCTGGAACAATGCCGAGTCTGACCAGTCACCGAACCAATTCAGTACACAACGATTGAACAAGGCTGGCGATGTGGCAGCACGATCCTTGAGACCGTCCGTCGAGGGATTCATGGTGAAGACAACGTGTAAGTTACGCATAACCTGTTGTGTGAACCACTTGTAGAGCTCATCACTTGAGTCAAGCATAAGTCCTTCACGCTGGGCACCCTCCTTGCACTGCGTCATCAGTGTGGTGTATTCGTCACCCTCAAACAGACCAGGTACCTCGCCGTTGGCAAGCAAAGTGTTCATACGCTCCAAGAAGCCAGAGTCAAGCACATTAGATTCATCCAGAATGAAGGCAATCTTTTCGTCTTTGCAACCGGAACGGCGCAGCACGCAACGCAGATCCTCGTCAAAGTCCTCGCTAGTGTATTTGTTGTGTACCTTGATTTGGAATATGGACAAGCCATTCATCCATGCCACGAATCGCGAGAGCGTTGTCTTGCCCGCACCAGAGACACCGATGAGCAGCAGATGACCCTGTGGCTGACGGAAGATACGATCGATACGTAGCACATGATCCAAAACCTCGTCGAATAGCACAAGGGGAACATCCAGTTCCTCCTCGTAGAAGACCTTCAAGCGAGCGCGCACATAGTCACGCAGCTCCTCACGATTCACAGGCATGTAATCCTTGGACAGCCAGTTGCTGTAGAGAATCGGGCGTTGTAGTGCCTCCTCCTGGTTAATGCCGGGGAAGTGTTTGTGTCCCACCAAATCGATGTTCTCATTGGTCCAGCGACGTTCAGTATCATCCACTAGACGATCCTGGAACAAACGCAGTGCCTCATGGGCCCAAAGGCGCACCAAGCCTTCAACTGGTAACGAATCCAATGGCCGTATAGCTTCACAAATACCACGCACCCAACGGGTCATCTCACGTGGTGAGTAAACATAATGCGGTTGCATATCCTGTGTGAAACGATCCTGAGAGGCCAAATAGAACTCCACCATGGCGTTAGTCAGTGGCTCAGCGTATCCGCGCAATGCGGGCATCAAGCGCAGCATAGCACGTGAGAAGGTGCCGTAGATCTGCTTAAGCGATGTTTCTCCAGGGTAGTCCACATAAATAATGGGAACATGGCGCAAGAAGCGATGTGAGAGTGGTTTACGACCGGGATCAGTAGGTGGATTACAAGCACCCACAAATTGTATGCGCTCCAATGAGACCCAAGCTTGATCGCTGGCTCTGTAGAAGCCTTTGTGTTCCACCAACTGACGTAAGAACGAAATGACACGCTGTGTGCCGTATGAATCCATGTCTGGTAAATTGATTTCATCGCAGAACAGGACAAGCCACTTGCCAATCTGCACAGGTGAGAGCACCACTCCATTGGGAGTCTTTCGATATTCACAGTAATGATCAAATGTCTTCAGCAGCAGCTCCGGTGTGGTGGCAGATGAGAAGTTAAGGCCCACCACTTCCATGTCTGGCAGAGCACGCAGTGCAGAGAACAGTGTCATTGTCTTACCAGAACCAGGAGGACCGCAGAGCACTGAGAATAAATACATATATTAGATTTCTGCTATGTATTGACATATCTGTAACTTACCCAATGGTTTGTGCTCGGCCAGCCAAGTGTAGAGCAGCGACTCGTGACGAACTGTGTCCAGTGTAGGCACCACAATATCTGGTGAGGCCACTTTGTGTGTTTCCACCTCAATGACGGGCACCTTGTTGCTCCAGGGCACCCATTCACCATTCATACTCACTTCGTAGTCAATAATCGGAGCTCCAGCAGCACCTGGCAGTGGTACAGTTGTCACACTGCGCACAAAGTCGCCCAGATCTATGCGCACCTTAAGCTTGGCATCGCCAGCGAATGACCACAGTACAGAGTAGACCAGAGCCTTGGGTATGTACTGCTCTAGTTGATCAGCAGAGCAAGGGAAGTCGGGATGTTGCGCATTGAAGTTGAGCACATTACGTGCCGACTGATTGAGCATGGAGAAGAGCGAGCTAAGAGCACGCAAGCGGGTAAAGTCCATAATATGCTCCTGATCCATGGCATATTCCAGTGTACGCACAACAATGCCGTCGGCCGAGAAGAATGGCTGCAACAGCAGTGCAATATCGCGCTGAACTTGCAGTGAAGGTGAAACCTCCTCTTCCTGATCCTTAGCGGGCTTGATAACACCAACAAAATCCTCATCGCCATCTTCCAATGGAATGCTACGCAGACGCGATAAGTAATTCTCAAAGATCATTTCAGTGGAGAGTACATCCTCTGAGAACCAAACCATTCCACAACGCGATACTGTGGCCAATGTGGCGAACTTCAAATCCTGCACCTCAAACATAACACGCACATTGGGCGGCAATGAGAGACGCTCTCCGTTTGGCAGAGTCAACAGCTTGTTGTCATCCAGCACAGAGTTAAGATTCTCCACCCATTCCGGATCGACATCACCATCAAAGATGATCCATTGACGTTTGTTAATCTCACCACGTACATTGTCAATGATTTTACGTAGAATATGAGTAAAGAGACCATCGGTCCATTCACGCGTGTTAGGATCAAGCACACCATAAAGAGCTTCCTTGGAAATGGCCTTGGGATCAATGACATGAGCCACGCCTTCAACGCCCTCGAAACGTTCCAATGCCTTGAGTAGAGTACGCCAGGCTGTGGACTTGCCAGAGCCCGAAGGACCAACCATCATAAGACCATGATTGAGATTGGAGATTTGATAAAGTTGCAGAACCTAGATAGGAATAAAAAAAGGATTAGTGGGCTGACAATTGAATCCCCTTCTTCACTTTGAGATTAGTTACTTTGTCGACCCAAGTGGAGCCGAGTCCCTTTTTGAGGTGGTTAGAGAAAGCGTGTGTGAAGTGAATTAATGTTATGAAATGGTCTAAAGGCAATGTATGACCACCATGCTTACCTTTTCCATCCATGCAGCGCCAGTCTCGTCGCCTTCGCCGCAGACAAGATAGTCCTCTTGGCACACCTTGCGTATCTCCTCCTTCAGGCCCTTCATCTCGGCCCTTGTGTAGCCAACATTAGGGAAGACATCGCTGAGCAGAGAGAATAGCAGTGGAATATCCTCGGCGACCAGCTTGGGCACCATTGTCTCGCACACAGATTGAATGAGAATCTCCTGTTCTGGCAAGTTTTCAGCCACAGAAGCCTCATCGATATTCTCATCGCCACGCTGTCTCATTTGCTCCTTGATCTTCATGATACGATCACGTTTCACATTACCAGCCGAAATAAGCACCGACTTCAGTGCACGAAGACCAAAATCGTAGTGACTCTGGTTAGACAGCTGCTCGTCGCAGAGTTTGAAGAAGGGCACAATCTTGCAGGCCAGTTTCTCTGCAGAACGGAAGCCCTGTGAGAAGAGCATAACCTCGGCAATCAGTTGACGATCGGGTGTTGTCATGGCCAATGAACGGAAGAGTTTCTTCAAATTGTCAGGCAAATTGGAGCGACCAGCATAGCCCGGATTCATGGTAATGAATATAGCCATGTCTGGTGAGACGCGCACTTGTTTGCCAACCAACTCAACAGTGATGCTTTCCTTGTTGCTGTCCATTTCGTATTTGAGTGCCTCCTGGATGGTCTGAATTTGCTGTGAGCAAGCAGACAGCATGCGCTCCTCCAGACGATTGAACTCATCGAAACAACCCCAGGCACCAACCTGACAGAGACCGACAAAGATTCGTCCCATAGCCTGGAAATCGAATGTCTCGTCACAATTGAAGACGAGTACAAAGCGACCAAGTTGGTTTCCCAGTGCCTTAACCGATTCAGTTTTACCTGTGCCAGCAGGTCCAAAGGGTGAACCACCCAGACGTGATTCCAATGCTTGGGTCATAGTCAGATAACAGCGATCCGTGAGTGGAGTTTGCACCAGACGATCCTGTACGCCCAAATACTCAAAGCCGTAGAAGAAGCGAGCATTGGCCATGTGAATGGTAAGCTGCTGCAGCACCTCCGTCTGGCGGGGATCAAAGTAGAATCGCATCTCGCATAGCCACTGGAAGGACTTGGGAGATGTGACACCGTTGGTAATTAGACGTCTGGTGACGGTACGTTTGTGCACAAACTCATTGATCAGATGTTCCAATTTACGGCGACGCAGTGGAGGCTGTTCCTGTAGCACAGAATCGGCCAGGACATTCAATGTGCTCTCCACGTTGCCAAGGACGCGTTGCATTGGCTTAGAGTTGTTGCTCTCGGAAGCCTGCTGCAGGGCAGCTTCAACATCCTCAGACCAGAGGATTTGGGCGGCCAGAACGACAATCTGTGCTTGGTATTTGTCGCACCACTCCATATACTTCTGTGGATCAATTTTGCCATCACGGAACTGCTTAATATCCTGCACGGCTTGAGCCAACAGTGAGGCAAGAGTAAAACGCATTTGCTTCTCAACCAGCGACAGCCACTCATTGATTTTAGGATGCTCCACAGTGGACACTGGGTTGATGAATTGAACCTCCTCGCCTTCGCGTGATGATATACCCAAAATGACATTGTTCTCTTCGTTCAACAGGATAGCAGCAACGCCAGCAAACATTTTCTTGAAGTGCTTCTGTAGGCGTGCAATATTCTTGCTGTTGCCAATGATCTCGAGCAAATCTTCGTCGCCCACAAAGTAGAAACGTGGGAACGATGTACGCTCACGCTCCAAATATTCACCCAAAGCTTTCTGAATCTTGCCTAGCAGATCGGCAAGACGTTCCAGTGAGCGCTGTACGGCCGGAATGTTTAGAACATCCATGACCTTGGGTGACTTGGTCACCTTCTTCATCAGGCCCAAGAACTCAGAGCTTATGCTCTGGAAACGTGATGTTTCCACAGGCAACAGAGTCTTGATGTCAGCACTGCCCGAAAAGATGCCCTCCAAATACACCCAGCGACGTTGGACATCGATCCATACGTCGAATAGGGCATTGATGCGGTTCAGCTTCTCCTCCCAAGTCAGGGCTTCTTCCTCGAATACCTTGTAGTATGGCGACAGCTTCATGGCAGCCACAGAGTTGATGTGTTCCTTGACCTTGTTGAACAGATCATCCCAACCACGAATGATGCGACATTTGTTCTGGTAGTTGATAAGATCAAGCTCGTAATTCTGCCAGGATTCGCGCACTTGCTTCAAGAACTCCTCCAGGGCCATCTCACCTTGAGCAACAAGAATGATGTCCTTTACGATGCCCTCGTTCTTCTGTAGATTAACATCCCACACCTGTCCCAGTGTCAAATCGGAGATTATCCAGTTTACACGCAGCTGCTTTGTAAGCTGCTTCCAGTGACGTTCCTTCAGAGCATCTGACTTGAGCTCTACAATCAGCATATTGACCTTGATGTAACTCTGGATGAGTTTCTTAACATACTCATAGGACTCATACATGCGCAGACGTGCTGGCAGTTCTTTTAGCTGTGCCATCATTGCCTCCAGTTGTTGACGCAACTTGCGTGGCTGCACTGAAAGCCAAGGCTTCTCGCGTGTCTCATCGATTTGAGTCCAAACCTTTGATAACTCGCCCCAGACACCACGCAGATCCTGCAACTCCTCCAATGCAACATTCATGCGCTCTGAGCTGTTATTGGGTACACCAGCCGACTCCTGTAGCTCCAGAGCCTCCTTGGCCTTTGCTACATTATCGCGCTCCTCCTTAAGGCGTGAGTATTTGCTCTCAAAGATTTGCAGCTGCTGCAATGCATCATCTGGTCGTATTTTACCACCTGTAGGCTTTGTCTTCTCCCAGTCATTAAGGAAGTCAACAGTACGTGTCTCCACGGCCTTATCTTCGGCCACGATCTTAGCCTGCAAGCTAGCCACTTGTGTTTGTATAGCTGTATCCTTGCGCTTGATGATCTCATTGAAGGCAGACCATTCACCTTCGATGTTGTCCACATGCAACCAGTTGTTGGGGAACTGGAATCGCTGACGTTCCAAAATGCGTTGAGCCTCACGGAAGACCTCCACTTGTTTATCCCAGGCAATCATGTCCTTCTTCAGTGACTGCACATAGGTTATAAAGCTGACGGCATCCGATGTACTGGCAGTCTCAATGCTTTGCATCTCCAGGTCTGTACGCGACTTAGAAACCTTGGTATGGAAAGTGGTCATCTCAGTGCCCAGTAGAGTACCGAACTTGCCCAACGCTTCCTTATGCCATGAATCATACTTCAGCGTAACCTTAGCCTGCACCTTGGCGTAGTCAATGATAATTGCGCCATAAGCACGCCGTGTGTCCGATGTATCGAAAGTAGTACGCGATTGTTTAATGTCGTTAAGACACTTAATCCAAAGGTTAACATCCTCTCCCAATCTACCGTACAAGGTATCCGCCTGCAGATCCCAAAGGCTCTGGTAACGCAGCCATTCATCCACATAATTACGCACTTCGCTTATCTTATGCTCGATGGCGCCGTATGCATTCTCCAAGATTTTTCCCTCCGGTAGTTTTGTCAGCAAGTTGCGATAAGTTTGCGATACAGGTTTCTCTAGGCCCACCTGGTAACGTGTGCTCTGCAGGCGTACCTGGGATGTGACAATGGCCTGCCAGGCAAAGAACTGTTGCATGATTTGGAATCTGGCCTCTTCAATTGATGGATACAGATACATTTGCTGATTGGTAATGCGAATTTCATGCACAGCATTTTGAATTTGCGGTTCACCACCCAGTTTATGTGTGGGTTGAGTGGGTGCATCAGTGTCCATCGAGGTATCGACTTCTTTCTTGTTGCCAGTCAATGCCTCGGTCCAGGCTTGTATTCCAGCCTGAAGACGCAATGCAAGCTTCTTCTCAACCTCCTCGTCTAGGCGTGTCACCCAAACACTCAAGTTAGAGTATTGACGAAGTGAAAGGTCATCAACAGCATGCTGAATCTTTGACAGTATCTCAACAAATGTGGCAGCACTATAAGGACATGTTTCCAATGAACGCACGTCCACATCCAACTGTTCCTCCACCACCAGTAAGTCATCCACCTAAATTGATATTACATTTTAGCAAAGATCAATTTAATTATTAGTTACTAATTGGTTACCTTCTCCTGGAATTGAGTAACACACTCGGAGAGGCGCAGCACATAGGGATCCAACTTGTATGACTCCCAAATAAGACCAATGCCCTCGGAGACCAGGTTCAACACCTCCTTACGCAATCCAGCTACCAGAGGAACAATGCTGGCACGATCTTCAATCTATGGTGATGACAATTATATGAGTAAATATTGAAATAATTCATAAACATCAAAAGGTGATTATCATATTGCATGCGGGAGTTGAACAATAACTATATAAACTATGGTAGCAACTACTTTTATTTGGGGTGACGAACGACACTACCTTGAATACTGAGTTTAGTGCTAGACTCCTATTATTAAGCTGCATGAAATAGAGGTTGTTGATTGTTTTTTGATTGATTTAAAAAGGTTGTAAAATCTATTGCTTATTAAAGGTGTTAAAAGTGTTTGACGTGTTGTGAATAACAAAATGACACTAAAAGCAAATACAAAACAATTTTTGACATTTAATATACCCTGCATCCAATTTATATATGATTTGAAACGACGCACACTTTTCAAATTCTTTGGAATTAAGTAGAAAGTCCAGCTAAAGCTGGGTGTAATCAGAAAACGAGTAAAAGTGCATAATCATCTCTTTAAAATATAGTAAAACCTCGTTTTTGTATTAAAAATTTGATGCAGAAGCCGATTTGATTTCATCTCAGACAAAGAATTTTAAAATAATAATTTATTTTGTATACTTGGATAAAGATCGTATCCCAGAACAAAAGGTAAATCAGAAGTTTCACCGGAAAAATAGGACTGGTAACAAGGAACAGGGACATTGTTGCTTGCGGCTTATTTGGGGTGCGGGTACAAAATAGCAAATAGCGCTAAGCAGATGTCTAAAGCTTACAATTTAAATAAAATAAACGTAAATTGAACAAAATGCTGTCTCTAATAGACATATAAATAAAGAATATTGACAAAATTGTTCCAAAATAAGGTGGTATGGTGTGTTGTTTTATGTGGCGTGTTTGTGCAAAGTATATTAAGTGAGCATTCATTACCTTTTCTAATGTACGTTCGTATGTGCGAACACTTTCAATCAAGGATATAGCATATGGATAAATCTGGTTGGCCTGATGTGCCTTGTTGACAATGGTAAGGGGCACTCTATAAGCAGAACAACAGTTAATTACCAAGTTAATTCAATATTAATATATCCCACTAACCTGAAGCCCAAGTTCTTAATGTTGCGCACCTCCTTGGCTAGCGTGATGATCTCTGGTAAGAAGTTGACGCGTAGTCGCAAAACATTGCCACGTCCAATGCGAGAACGTGTCGATTCAATGGTGAAAATACGTCCAGAGCTGCCAAAGTTACGCTCTTGAACCTTGCGTGCCCATTCATGGAATACATCTGAGATGGACAACTTGGCACGGAAGCTATCACCATCGGCCTTTAGTTTTTGACCTTCAATGTGCGTTTCCCAGCCCTTGCCCAAGACATCCTCAACACGTTTTAGATACATTGTTAGCTGATTGTCAATCTGTCGTGCCCAAATAATTGAACCCGCCACAGGTGGCAGATCACGGACAGAAGATAAACGGCAGCTCTTGCTCTGTGGATATTGAACCTTAAACTTCTCGTGCAATGCTTCAATATCATCTTTTACACGCTGTATCAACTGAGTCTGGTATTCGCGAATGGCGCCACGAATGTGAGGACGCACAAACAGAGCATTGAAACGCGAAAATATGCGGAACATTTCGTTGGCATTCTTTGCTGTGCCAAGCTGGTCGCGCAAATGAGCCGTGATGCGAGTCTCAACACGATCTGCATAATAAATATAGTGTTAACTTCTTAATTATGTGTCAAACTCAAATAACTTACCAATCTTCTCCTCATAGCGCTTAACAGCTGCCTCCCAGGCTTCGGAGCCTTCTCTGGTTATGTCCAAGCAATCGACTTCCTTGACATTTTCATATGCCAAATTGACCTCTTCGATGGCATTAGCATCAGCAGCATCCAGACTGTAGGGTTGCTTAGTCTCCACAGCGCTACCATCATCATTGGTAACCTGCTTGGTGGGACGCAACACACGCAAAATAACAGTACGAAGTTGTTCATGCTGGCGTCTAAACTTGCGCATATGCTCCATGCGTGTCTGCAGTTTCTTGTGTGCCGGAGACACGCGCCAGACCATCTTCAGATGCTCGTCGCGCTTCTTCTTGACAATATCGCGCAATAAACCTTGCAGCTTATCATACTCATCGTCCCAGCAACTAAAGATCTCAAAACACTGATTCATTACACGTTCAAACTCATCGAAAGGAATGTGCATAAGTCGACGCGTTCCCAGCACTTTAAGAAGTTGTTGCGACAGATCTCGGGAGATAGCCTCGATGAGCTTGAGACATCGCTGAATGGGGTACTTGGTGTTTCGTACTTTACGCAGATGAGAGAATATCTGCTGCACAGCTGGACGAATCTTTTCCAGCTCTGTAGCTGATAGTAGATCATTGATAGGGAAGTCTTTCATTAATGGGTTATAATCGGCCACGGTGGCTAGTGCTTGCTTTAAGCCAGTATCCGTGTCGAAAGAAACAGTGGCATGGAAACGTTTGCCATGTTTGAGAATGTCCAGTGTTAATGCCACTTCTGGCGACTCGCGTTTCTCCTGAATGCGATACAAGGCACGCTCGAGATTTAACCAGAAGGAAATTTCCTATAAAAAAAGATTATTAGCAACTATAACACATTAATGTGTGAGAATTTGCTTACCTGCAGCGCAGTACCCGATCCAGGATCGCGATTGAGTTTAGTCACTTTCTTGATTTCGGTGATCCAGCGATTTACGCCATTCTGCAACTGATTAAGGAACGATGAATCCTCAACCTTGTCACCAAAGTCAACCACTTTAGCCTTATGGTTTTCATCAGCGCATTTGCGAATGACTATATTCACAACGGGATGAGCCGTCAACGTAATCTCTGGAATATCAATGTTCTGCTGCAAATGCAACAGACCCATCTCCAGCTCAGCCAACTTCTTCTCCACCGATGGGGCCATTTTGTCGCCATCGCGATCTGCTCGTCCTGATTCCTTCACATACGATTTGAAGTAAGGTGCCAGCGACTTGCTGATAAACGCGTGCAGTGTCTCGTATGGAGAACCATCCGAAAAGTTAATCAAACGCAGCTGCGAGTGAATTGACTTATCTGCCTCGACAACAAGACCGCGTTTGATGCAGGCCAGTGAAGCCATGCGGCTGTTGGTAAAGTGCACATCATTGCTGATTTGGTACGTCACTTGCTCCTTCTCATCCTCACCCTCTGCCGGCTGCTCGCTATCATCCTCTGCGTCATACGAAAAACAAATAAAATGATAGTAAGAAAGTTAATTTACGACAAAATACATTAAACCATTATCAACTTTTCACCCTCATACACATTTCACTTACTCATTATCTGGCCCTGACGTTCAATGACACAATGCCGGCAATGGCAGTGACACCAATTCATTTCCAAGGTGACAACCTTCAAAATTTCAACGGCCAAGGTGAAACCTTCGAAATTCGTACACTCAAGGCCTGAACCTTGAGCGTGCGTTGCTCCCACATCGTTTGACCCTGACGCGAGGCAACGTTCAAAGTCACAAGTCAATGAAACAGACACACATGCAGCTCAAGGTCGCATCGTTTCTGTCGTTTCCGCAAACAACGCAAAACCAGCTGACATTTGTTTTGTTTACTTTGCCGGCAACCGGCAAACAGCACAAAGTCTGGCCACACTGCACAAGTAACAGACTGGTAGCACTGGGCAACTGGTTGTTGGTCATGGTCAATTCACGAAGAGGGTTGCAAGAGACAGTGCAGACTGGGCTTGACGTCACACTTTTAAGAAGCATGTCGTTATTAATATCACAACAATGCAAACTACTTGTTTACAGAACTGAATATATTAAATTCAAGAAAATTTGTGGCATTCTACATCACATTTGCAAGTGTTTGTTAATTTGACCAAGTGACGTCACACGCATTTATGAACAGCTACAACCTTTACTGTGTTAACCGTGTTTAACGACAATGAGTCAGTTTGCATGACGTCATGCGCACAAGCTGACGCGAAAAAAAAACACAAAATTCCTATTGGCAATTGATTTTTAACAAAACCGTTGCGTATGCAGCTTGCATTCTGAGAAAATCCAACCAAATATTTTAAATAATATTCTTTTCAACAGAACAGACAAATTCCGCAAATTCAAAGAAGGAAAATTTCAACAGGCGACGCCATTTTGTGCATTTGCAATCGCAAATGGTCCAATTGGCTGATTAGGAAAAAACGTTTTTATTTTTCTTACCTTTGATACAATTGCGCTGAACATAGAGCGCCTGTACCTGCGGATCCGAGAGGAATTTGCGAATAATGTCCTGGTTAACGGGATCATCCAGTGCATTATTTAACGACTCCGGCACAACATCCTCCTCGGGCAGCAAAATGGTCACCGCCTTGCGAAGATAATTTGCAAATGCATCATAATTTGCTATTGATAGGTTTACGGTTGGATCCACCGATGTGTCGGTGTTATCCAACGAATCACCCATGTTTAGCAACTATTTTTGCACACAAATTTACACTTTTTGTTGTTCAAAATATAATTTTTCACGCAACTTAGAAATGAATACGCCCTGTGAAAAATTACGTCTGCACTTTCTCGCGAAAGTGCAACAGTAAGGTTGCCAAATGGTTAAAAATTGCATCGAAAAAGCTCTGCATTGCCAGCTGTTTATGTTCTCCAGAAATACAGCCCTGTCCTAAGAGCTGCCACCTAGTCAAAAGTGCTTCCCGCCAAAATTTCTTGTAGCAAACATATGTAGCTGAAGCGATGTGGCAACCCGGAACACAAATCAGCTGTGTGACTGCGCACATTGCATTTTGATTTGTTATTTAATACATGCTCATATCAATGCGGTGTTGATACTTAATTTTTCAATTAAAATAAACAGAATGCAAGCATTGAGATACGGGCCTCTTCTTAGAAGATTTGAATTAAACTGGAGCCGACGTCTGCTTACACAAAGCTGCACAGGCAATGAGGTAAGTTGCAAATGAAATATTTCCCTTCAAAACTGAAACATCTGTGTTTGTTGTTTTAGCCACAAGAACTCACGAATGATGTGAAACACCGCATAGAAACGCATTGGAGTAAACAACTGTGCAATGGACAGTTTGATACTAAGCAGGCGGCTAACAAATACTATGTATTATCAATGTTTCCCTATCCCTCCGGCAATCTGCATATGGGACATGTGCGAGTTTACACAATCAGCGATGCTGTGGCACGATTCCATCGTATGTGCGGCAAGAATGTGTTCCAGCCCATAGGCTGGGATTCATTTGGCCTGCCTGCAGAGAATGCAGCCAATCAAAGAGGTGTCGAACCTGCTGAATGGACCCGGCAAAACACCGCACAAATGAAGCAACAGCTGCAGCGTTTGGGTTGCTCCTTTGACTGGACACACGAGATGTCTACCTGTACTCCACAATACTACAAATGGACACAGAATTTGTTTCTAATGTTGCACAAAAAGGGGTTGGCCTACCAGAATGAGGCACTAGTCAACTGGGATCCAGTTGATAAGACCGTATTGGCCGATGAACAGGTGGACGCCAATGGCTGCTCCTGGCGTTCCGGTGCTAAAGTGGAAAAGAAATTACTCAAGCAGTGGTTCATACGCACTAGTGCCTATGCGAAACAACTGCTGGAAGGCTTGGATGATCCCACACTGCGTGATTGGCGTGATATCATCAATCTACAGCGTCACTGGATTGGCGAGTGCGATGGCTACGCCTTCACTTTACTCACCTCCGCCTCGAATCTACTGCGAGTTTGGACAGCCAACCCAGAGCATCTAAAGGATCCACATGCCTTCTTGGTGTTGCGCAGCAAACACTTTCTATCTCAACTGCCCGAGGCGAATCAACTGAGTGTGGAGAATCCATTCGCACGCACGATACTGCCCGTGGTATTCAATGACGATGGCGCCTTTCCAGCCAACTGTGATGTATATCTAGCTGCACCTAGTTTCCGCACCGAGGATCGAGTGCTATGGGAGAGCTTAGGCCTAGCATTCACCACTTCCGCAGAAGATGAGATTAGCCCCGGCAATTGGGAACCGCTGCGCAAGGATGTACTGCAAACAGCGAGTCGCCTCAACATTGGTGGCTACAAAGTGTCTTCCAAGCTGCAGGATTGGCTTATCTCGAGACAGCGCTATTGGGGCACCCCGATACCCATTGTACACTGTGCCAAGTGTGGCGCTGTGCCCGTGCCAGAGGAGCAGTTGCCAGTTACGCTGCCGCCACGTGATGCAGGCAAGGATGCGCTACGCTGCGAGTGTCCCAAGTGCGGAGATGCACAGGCTCTGCGTGAAACTGATACAATGGATACATTTGTGGATAGTTCCTGGTACTATCTACGTTTCCTGGATGCCAATAATCCCGATCGTATCTTTGATCCCGAGCTGGCTAAGAATTTCATGCCTGTAGATTTGTACATTGGCGGCAAGGAACACGCCGTGCTGCATCTCTACTATGCGCGTTTTATGAACCACTTTCTGCACAGCTGTGGACTGTCTCCCACGAGTGAACCCTTCTCTCGACTGCTCGTACAGGGCATGGTCATGGGACGTTCTTTTCGAGTGAAGGGAAGTGGACGTTATGTACGCGAAGCCGAAGTGGAGATTGTGAATGCCAAAAAGAATCAGGCTGTGCTCAAGGAAACACAAGAAGCTGTTGTCATGGGCTGGGAGAAGATGTCCAAGTCCAAGCTGAATGGCGTGGAACCCGATGACATGTTCGATCAGTATGGCACAGATACAACACGTCTGATTATTCTAGCTGATGTGGCACCAACATCACATCGCAATTGGTCCAGTGCAAGTGAGTAGAGACCAAGGCAGCATAAGTATCCAACTAATCTCTACCTCCACCTCCTCTTAGCCTTCCCCGGCATACTCAACTGGCAGAAGCGTCTGTGGCTCACCTTGCAGGACTTCCAGGCAGCACGTGAGGATGCAACTGCAGATCAGTTGGACACGGGCAGCGATGCGTTTCTAGCCGAGGATGCTAAACTCTTCGATGCACGCAACTTTTATGTCAAAGGCGCCACCTTCAACTATCGCCATGCGCATCAATTGAGTGTGGCTATATCCAAAATGCAAGGACTCACCAACTCGCTGAGGGTAAGTAGCCTAAACGAGGCTTTCCCTGTGCTCTTTCACAGTTTCCTCTCTTCCTAAGCGCGCTCCCAAGCACATACAGCGTCAGGGAAAACAATTTGAACGCGCGCTGGCTGCGCAAATCATCATGCTGGCTCCCATGGCCCCTCACTTTGCCTCCGAGCTGTGGTCCAAGTTTGTTTCCATCGCAGGCCGCTTGAATGCCGCCAGTGAGGAGCTACAATGGTCAGAGGATGTGCTGGCACAACGCTGGCCAGATGTAGACGCTGCCTACCAATTGGACCTAAGCATAAAGGTCAACGGGTTTGAGAACTGCGTCATTAAGGTGGCACGCAATCAGCTGGACAAGGTCAACCATAGCGAGGCTCTGGACATTGCCTTCAACACGGACTCGGTTACATCGTATCTCATTGATAAGAAAATACGCACCACCAACTTTGTGCTGTATCCTGGCATTGAGGCGCAGCTCAACATCTATGTGGACAAGGTGCAGAAGAAACAGAAGCCAGCGAAGAGCAGCGATGCCAACGAGGCGGAGGCGAAGTAGTTGAAGTTACTATCTATGTAAGAGTTGTGTGTATAATTTGGATCCAGTTGGTCGCTGGAGAGACTCCAGTTTAGCTTTTATTTCTCTGTTATTTAAGTTTAATGTTAAATATATATAAAAATTGGACTAATTTGTTTGTGGCTTGTTGCTTTACAAGATTGGTAGTTAGAGATAAATGCCTAAGGTCATAGGAATTACGTTGATGATGTGCAGCAAATTCTTCACTAAAAAGCGATTAGGACTATAACAAAAACTCTACACACACAGTCGACAGGGATGAAGATCACAGCGCAACTTCAGCCTGCAACCCTGTACAGAAAGCCAGAACTTTCCTCTCCCTCTCTTCACTCACTTCATTAGCGCCGACTTAAGATATAGATCAGGGATATCATTGCTTCCTTAGATAGACCAAGAATGAGTACACAACGAAGATCCTTGCTGTCACTTCATGGTTTTCTCAGTTAGATCAGTGATGAGTGCACAGAGCAGATCACAGCTCAACTCCAGCCTGAGCTGCTGTCACTTCATTTGCCTGCATCAATGCCAACTTCCCGGTCTCTCCCTCACTTCATTATCTCCGCCATGAGATTCCTCAGATACACATCCAGCTGCGCATAGTCCAGCAACGTATTCCTTACAATATCCAGCAGCATGCTTGGCCAGAGCGTCTCCAGCCTGTGCAGCTTCTCCACAGCATTGCAGGTGTTCTCCAAGAGCAACGTGAAGTGTTGCCTGCCACGATCTCTGGCACTGGGCGCCATAGCAATGCCACCAGCATCCCCTGCAGCTGCACCCGCACCCCCACCTGCTGTCGTCGTCGTGGCCGTGGCCTTCTTCCACTGCAGCGCCTCCTTGCCGACCACCAGACGCAGTGATTTATTCTCCGCACGCTGTAGCCATTCCTTGGGCGACAATTTGCTGGCGGTGCAGGTTTCATCGAGTCGCAAACGCGCCAGCAGTGGCTGCAACATGCCATCCGGCATGGACCACAGCACCAGGTTGGAGAGTCCAGCGTACATGGCATTCGCTGCCTCCACCTCTGCCTCAGTTATGCCCTCGCCATTGAGCTGCTTCAGGCCCCAGTGGGAGAGCCTGTAGATGGCATAGGCGCGCCAGGCAGGCTTGCCTGTAACCGCATTGCCCTCGCCATCAATGACCAGCGAGGTCAGTCCCTGCAGCTCGGCCAGTGCATTCAGCTGTCCCAGTGTGCCAATGTTGGTTTCACGAAATACAAAATGCTCAGCATGTGGAAATCGCACCTTAATCCTGCCCAGCATCGAGACAATGCTGTTGAAATTTATGTAACTGAAGTTGAGGGTGTGCACATCATTTGCCTTGGCGGGATTCCATTGCTTGTCAATGAAGCGCAGTGCACCTTGGCCATAAATGTTCAGGTATCTGCCACAGATCTCTATGAGGTAATCTCCACCCTGTTCCCGCTCCCGTTCCGCGGCGCTGGGCTTGCTCACTGTGATGGCTGCAGCGGGAGTGCCAGTGGCGGCAGAGGAAGATGCAATTGAAGCAGTGGAGGCAGCAGCTTGAGCTGCCTTGCTTTGTGGCGCCACCAGGGAGACCACATTGGCTGAGGATTGATTGGAGGAGTTGTTGTTATTGTTGGAAGAGGAGTTTCCATTGCCATTATTCAGCTGCTTGCCACGTCCTGCGCTGTTGGAGCTGCTGCTGTTGCTGGTGCTGCTGCTGCTGATGGTCTGCGCACGCACCAGACTGCCCGCCATGTAGCGCTTGCAACTTGTGGCATTGCCAGGACGATTCACCTGCAGTCCCAGCTGCGTGATGGGCGTCTGTCGGCCACGTTGCTTGCTGCCATTGCTGCTGCCTGGACGCGCATTGCCAGCCGCAGGCAGTGGCAGTGTGACCGTAGTGGTGGCAGGCGTGGGCGTGGCAGGCGCAGGCACAGGAGTGCCAGGTGCAGGTGGCGTCAGTGTGACAGCGGGTGGAGAGGGGGAACTGCGTGCAGCAGCAGCGGCACTAGGTGTGATTCTGCCTCCTGCTGCTGCCACTTCAGCTGGTGGCACAGGAGGTACGGGTGTGGGGCAAGGTGATGTTGCAGGCGTTAATTTGTTGCAATTCTCATCAATCTGTGGCGCCAATGCCTTCTGCTGCTGCTCGTTGTCTGTGCTGTAGCAGCTGGAACAGGAGTCCACATTGGGTCCCAGACTGGAGGCCTCCGAGGAGGCATCATCCTCCGCCTCCGGCTTCTTGGCAATGGGCGGCAACTTGAACATTGCCTGCAGCTCGGCCAACTCATCCCGGGGCTGCTGCTCCGCTTGCAGTGTCTCCTGCTCCTCCGTCACCACGGCCTCGTTGGACTCATTGATCTTGGCCAGCTCGCTGGTGCCCAGCTTGCTCTGCTTGCCGGGCCTGCCCAGCGTCTGCTGCGACCTCAGCAGCTCCCAATTGGTGCGCGCATTCGAGATGACTTCCTCCCGGCGACTGCTGTGATAGGCATCCGAGCTGCCGTGCGTGGCCTGCGCCTGCTCCTTGTGCTGTCGCCAGGCCAGTGCCGCACGACGCACTTGCTCCGTGATGGGCATCTGGCTGAGCGACTGCAGCAACGGCAGATGGGAGACCAAGAAGGAGACACAATCGCCGGCCAGGCTCACCGGATTGTTCTCTATGGTCACCTCCAGCAGGCGTGCGGCGCGTGCAATGCTCGCCATGTCGTCCACCTTGTGTAGCTCGTTGTGGCACAACCAGAGGCGCTCCAGTGCCACCAGATGCTGAAAGCCATTGATGCGTCGCAGCTTATTCCGCTTCAGATTCAACTCACGCAGGCAGCGCAGTCCCTGGAAATCCTGTGGATTGATTTGCCTGATTTGATTCCCCGCCAGATTGAGGGACTTCAAGTGGGTCAAGCAATTGATGCGATTGCCCAAGCTGGTCAACTTGTTGCCATGCAGATCCAGCACACGCAGCGTGGCGCCCAAGGAGGCCAATCCTCCAATCTCCTGTATGCGATTCTTGCCCAGCAGCAGCACCGACAGCACAGGCAGTCCATCCAGATTGGCAATGCGTTCGATCTGATTGTCGTACAGATCCAGGAAGACCAACTGATGGAAGATGCTGCCATAGCAGGCACTGAGGCTGAGCTGCTTGTTCTTAATGCTCAGCTGCTCCAGCAGCGGCTCCTCTTCCTCGCCAGCGCCGCCACACAGGGACAACGTGCTGCCCTCGTCGCAGCTCTGCAGATGCTGCGAGCCTGCTCCTGCTGCCGCTGCTGCTTGTGCCTTGAGCAGCTGGCGACGCTGCATGAGTTGATGCTGATGCTTCATGGCCTGCAGACTGTTGGACACAAAGCTCTTGGACTTCTCCAGCCCATAGCGCAGGCGCAGTGCCGGCGGCGGAGTCAACTGTGCTTGAGGATAATTGAAGCCACGCTTGGCCAGCTTGGAGCGATTGCCACCACCATTGATGGGCAAGGCCTGCGTGGTCAAGGGGCTGCCCGAGCAGGGACTGCCCGAGTTGGGGGACAGCGGATTGCAGGAGTTGCCGGCATTGGTGATGGCGCGTGTGAGCCGCGAGTGGCCACGAAAGACTCCACGCTGCTCTGTCAATGCCTTGCTGGAGGCTGCAAAGAAGTGGGGGGATTAAGGCAGGAAGGATTAAGGATTACCTCAGCAAGTTACTTACCCTCCCTTGGCGTCGGCTGAGCAACTGTGGCAAGCTGTGCTGCTGCTGCTGGCGCTGCTGGCGGCGGCGCTGGCGGCGGTGGTGGTGGCAGCTCCTTGGGTATGTGAAAGGTGTTAATCAGATTGTGCTGCAGCGAGAGCAGGCGCAGATTGGGCTCCTGCTCGAAGATGGGTATGGCAGTCAGTCCACGTCGATCGTAGTTGATGCGATCCGGCAACTCCTCGCGCTCCTTGGCCAACCTTTGTATGCGACAGATGCCATTGGGCTGTGGCGTAACTATGGCGCCACTAACCAAGGTGCCTCCAGTGCTGCCCACCAAGGTAGTGGGCGTGGCAGCTGCCGCAACAGGAGCAGCAGCGGAGCCAACAGCACCAGCAGCTGCTGCAATGCCCGCTGAGGTTGCTGGTCTGCAGCTATTGGAGGCAGCGGACGAGGAGGTGGACTTGGAACGTTGGCGAGTGACGGCGCCACGTTGCAGGCGCTGCTGACTGCGCAGTTGAGCGGCAGCGGCATAACTGCGCTTCAGTTGACCAGGACCCACCAGCAGCTCGGGCTGCTCTCTGTTTGCTGCCACTCCTCCTCCTGTTCCTGCCCCTTGTGCCACACGCTTCTGCAGCACATTGTGGCTGAGTGTGCTGTGCGAGCGTCCAATGGGACGACGACGTAGACGTTGATTAAAACTAGGAACAAACGGTTCGATTTTCAGCAAAGATGTTTGAGGTAAATAGTTCTGTTGTTGTTGTTGTTGTTGGGGCTGCGCAGGAACTGCAGGCGGCGTCTCGGGCGGCTCATCATACAGCATGGATCTGCCACGACATTTGGCCATTGACATCAGCGTGCGTCGTCGGGCAATTGTTGCCGCAGTCGCCGTCGCTGCTGGCGTCGCAGCTGACGTCCGTGTTGCCTCCACTTTTGTGTTTCATAATCGCGTTTGATGCACAACAGACTCCATGGCAGACACTGGATGAATGATGATGAACTGCAGCAAATCCTTGCCTGCTTTGCTTAGCGTTGCATAATAAGATGTTGACTGTTGTTGTTGTTGTTGTTGCCTCTTCTTCTTCTGCTTTTTATGTGCTGCAGGGCAGAGTGAATCCTTCTTCTTGGTGAATCCTTTTGTGCCACCTTACCCCACTTGGAGTTGCTGCATCTATGATTATCTAATTTATATATTCGATTATTTTGCAGTTTGATTTCTCAGTTCGCTCCACACTTGACTGGACTGCTCCACGAACTGCTGCTTCTCTCCTGGCCTGCACGTCCTTCAGTCTTTTCAGTTATTTTCCGCTTTATTCTTCTTTTTTGCATTTTTCGCGGCATGTTTTATTAGTTTGTTTATTCGGGTTATACATAGAGAGCTATTTGCGCGGTTGCTATAGACGTGGAAGACCCCAAAGCGACTCCCCACAATAGATAGCCCCTCTCGCTCTGGCACTCCTCTCTCTTTCCATCATTTTCTGTCGCACACAGTTATTACCTTGCCTATTCCTTCGTGATTTCAGCTATTAGTTTGTTTATTTAAAGCGCTTTTAGGGCGGCAGTCGAAGCGTCAGACAGACAGAAGAGAGAAAGAAAGAGAGTGATGGGGAAAGAGACAGACAGAGAGAGACAGGCAGACAGTCAGTCAGTTGACTTGGCTTCTAAACATACCAAAACATTGCTTAAGCCCTGCATGCATTATCATATGTGTGCGCTTCTTGCAATTGCTAAGGGCATTTGCGTTGGCAAACAAAATGCGGAAGGTAATAATATACTTTAATTAAATATGACAAAGTTGATAGACTGCAAAAGCAAACATAACCTCACAAAGTTTTTGTCTGTGCACTACAAACCAATTAAGTATGAACTTATCCTTTAAGATTGCACACTGCATACCCTTTAAGTCACGTAGCGCCCTTGTCGTTCACCTTGGCCGTGTGCAACTTGCAGCAAAGTTCGCTTTGCATTAAAAACATATTTCGTGGTTTATGCGCTTTGTTGTTGTTTCTGTTTCAGTTTGATTTGCGTATCTTGTCCACCTCCTCGCACCCACACTGAGAAGCTTTGAGTGAAAGACACGCACATAATTGGCTGCCATCATAATGGATTCACGTGCCAGTCGACTGTCTGGCAACACTGGCTCTAATGCTTGTTGTTGTTGTGTCTGCATGTATGCAAAAGTTAAACGCAGTGCGGGTGAGAGAGAGACGAGGGAGAGAAAGATTCGTCAAGTTTTGGCCCCAAACAATTAGCACGCACGACAGCGGAGCCAAGTCTACGATGCACAGTGAGCGCAACGAATTATTTTATGTTCCAAATTATTATTTTCTGCAAGTGTTTTTAAATCAATAACTAATGTATTATTATTTTTTTTGTATGTATTAATTCGTTTTATTTAGAATGATAAAACAAAACAAATAACAAAGACTAATACGCTTAATAAAAATACCGACATTGTTTCATCGGCCATTTCTTCCACTGTGCGTGAGAGTAAGAGAGCGAAAGGGGCGCGTGAGAGATTTACCGAATGCACGTTAGTTGCCTGGAGATGTGTGTGTGAGGGGGAGAGATATAACGCCCTGAGGCTGCCTCTGCTGCAAATCAAAGACAGAGCAACAATTCGAATTTAATTGTTGTCATAAAAAATTGGAATCAAGCAAAGCTGAGTTGCTCCCTCTCCTCCTCCTGATTCTGCTGCCTACCCCCATGTGCGTGCGTTGGCATTTTATGTGCTCATATTGTGTGAGTGGCTGGCACAATAAACGCTAGAGAAGAAAGAGTGAAAGGAAGGAGGTAAGGGGCTACAAAAGGAGCAACAGGAGCTGCCTTGGATGTCTGTCTGGACTGTTAATTGCAGTTGCTCCAATGGGTTCAATAACTCCACTCTTGATTGGCAGGCACAGGTAGCACTCAGGTGGGTGAGCAAGCCGTGTTTGGTAGATGGCAGCAGGTTTAAGGCCGACTAAGGTAATTTTTATTGTTGTTCTTCTTGTTGTTATTGTTGTAACGTTCAATGAACTTTTCACGGCGCCTTCAACAAGTGCAAAGTAAAGCTCAAGGATTCGGATTGCATGCAAGACTAATTGTGTGTGCCAGGGAAAGGATTTCTTGGAGGGAGTACGTAGTGTAGTAACTGTAAAGTGAGAGGTATATATTATATACATAGGAAAACAAATTGAAACCAGACAAACACTACAGTCGCCCAACAGTAAGATACCCTTTGCCATGTATTTAAAATCTGTTACTCGTACACTATAGCTTACTCACTCGCACACACTTATGTATGTATGTATGTATGTAGGCTGCACTGCAGACTAAGGCGACTTGAATAGCTTCTGTGTTTATTATCCGATCGTGGTCCTGGTCAAGAATATCTAAAGATGACACATACTCTTTTGTGTCCGTATTCAATGGTTAAAGGGTATAATCACAATTTGAAAAGGTACTCTACTACTACTACCACTCTTACTCTCACATTCTCTCCCTCTCTTATTCTCTGTTCAAAACACAACAGCAAAGATTTCCTTTGCGTAAACTGCTCAACTGTTGCGAAACAGTTTTTCAAGTTTAAAGTTAAACAACTTATTGCCATAAAAGTTTTCAATTGTTGTTGTGCGTTGCATTCAACGGTTATTTTATGTCATTGTCATTGATAGGCTCGTCTCGACTCCCGTTCTCGTCTCGTCCTTACGGACTTTTGAGGTTAACCAAAGCTGGTGCGCGCTATTTGCTCGTTTCCTTGTTGTTGTTATTGTTGTTGCAATTGTTGCTGTTGCTGCTGTTGTTGACATCCTTTTGGGCCATTAATTTTGCAGACTTTTGCATGGTTAAAAGCGCCTGCCTGCCTCCTCCTCCTGTGCGTTGTTGGTTGAAATGTTGCCGTTTCTAGATAAGGAGAAATAAACAACAACAACAACAACCTGCAGCACAGCAGCTCAACCAGTTGTCCCGCTCTCTCACTCTCTTCCTTGATGTCCCTTGCGCTCTTTGTCAACGCGTCTGTCAACCTTGGCGACATTTTCACTTTCGCTTTTCGCTCTTGTCTTCGCTCGCTCTGGCGCTCATTATCTCAATTGTTGTTGTTTGTTTATTTTTTAATAATTATAGCGCTCTGCTACAATTGTCCCTGACCACACACATACACAGAGACACACAGACACCTTCACACAACGAGTTGATAAATTGCGCGCACAGCAAAGAGCAGAAAAATTGCAGACAAACAGAACTTTATCTATGGATATGTGTGTGTATGCGTGTGTGTGGGCTGTGTGTCATCATTAGCTCCTGCTTGGCCCCAGCGCGTGCCTGGCTGAGCAATTTAATCAGCCTGGCAGCGTACAGTAAAAGCTGATAATACCGTTATGAATAATTTACAGCAAACAGAAACATACACACACACACACGCACACATACTTGCACAGCCTGGCACATTGTATTTTTCCGGCTTTATTCATAATTAATAACCAGAGCCACAACAACAACAACAACTCCATCAACAACACCAACAACACTTATTGTTTTCACTTTTGCCTTTGCAATACAAAGGCACCTGCGTTTGAGACCATTTTAATTAGATGCGGTGACTTGTTGCGCCTGCAAAGAATCTCCCTCATACAGCTCAATCTCGGCCGCAACAGAGTCTCGTGTCAAAATCAACGCTGACATTGCCGCAATGTGATGCTTGTGGTTCTTCAGGTGAGACAGAGACGCAGAGAGAGAGAGAGTGTGAGTGTGAGGTGGGAGTATCGATAACAAAGTTTGCCGACTAACCACAGCGGCCAACAACAGAAGCCGTTCGATAATTACACACTTTGAGTATATTTTCCGATAATTACTCTAAGTATATTTTTGGTTTGTCACTTAAGTATTGCAAAACATCACAGGTGGGACAAAGACGGAGTGAGAGTTTGAGGCTGGGATTCGATAACAAAGTCTACCGACTAACCACAGCGACCAATAACAGTAGCTATTCGATAATTGGTTTAATTATATTATACAATACATTATATCACTAAGCAATGAACATTGCTTAGTGATTATATATGTATATTTTCGATAAGTATTTTAAATTTATTTTTGGTATTTTACTTAAGTATTAAAAAACAACACAGGACAAGGCAGGTGGCAAATGTATATAAATAACTAAGATAAAAACTAAAATTAAAGTAAGACACACAAATACACGTACGCACACATACACAGCCGTTAATCAGCTGACAATGCTTCCGTTTGTTTTGATGGCTTTCAGACGCAGTAATCGTTTTGATCTCGTCATGTTCAGATTGTTTATCGTTTGCTCATCGCGTTGATCGATTGTGTTGAGTATTTGTGCAACGTGTGCTTCATCAATTGTGCCCTTGAATATCAAAGGATATGGCCATTCATGATAGATCGTGGGTCCGCCATATTCACGTAAAGTATCAATCAATCGGTCCAGTCGCTGCACTTCCGCATAGTCATCGTTCAGAGATCTCACCTCGTCCAGCAGGGCGGCCACATTTGACTCGAGCACCTGTGAATGGAAATTGGATAAGCCTTAAAATCGCTTAGTTTGCTCGATTTGCTGTGGTGTTCTCACTCTCGGGTGTCAAATAACACAGTCAGCGTTACGCTCTTTGATAACCCTCTGTCCTCACCCCCTCCACCCTTACTGAACAAACACCGTTAACATTGCCGTGTGCAGTCGACGTTAAAGTCTCGAATTGCAGCTAAAAAATTATACTATAATGTGCTTCTCTCCCCTCCACCTGCCACGCCTCTTCTGCCTTACATTAGCAGTCAATTAGCAAACGCTTTGAGCCACGCAAACAAAGCTCATGTCAGAGTGCATGTCAGCGCAGCAGTTGACCCGCCCCCACACAAGCACAGTGGGGTCAATTGAATGCTAGATTAGATTAAAAAGTCGAAAAAAAGAGAGCACTTTAGCACTTTTCTCTGCCATCCCGTAGTACCCTCGATTTTTAATCAATGTAAACACCTGTGCCACTATATAGTATAGTAGGGTATCATATGGCACAGTTCGCCCCCAATAGCACGCTATAATTGCATTAACATGTTCGAAATCTGTGTCGCAACTGTTAACGGACATGCAAAGACTTGTAAAGGCGAGAGAGAAGCGACCCCTCCCAACTAACATTGCCCTAGCATAGGCACAGTGGGCTCTACTCTTTTCTGTTCTCTGTGTGGGAGGTGGAAGGGGGCCCGATGCATTTACAACACATTGATGATAACAACAGACGAGGCTGATAACTAGAGTGGAAAGACTGATAACAGCGTTAAGTGAAACCAGTAAAAAAGAAAAGAAAATATAAGTACTTAGCTGGCAGATACCCTTTTGATTGTGAAATGAAATAATAACAACAATAAAGTACAAATAATATTATGCATATATGAAATATTCAGGAATTCAGTTCACAGCGATAATGCATGAAATTCAGGGCAGGCACCGAGTTTCCAGCTAACAGATACCCTTTTGATCGTTAAGGAATATTGTGTAAATACATTAAGTATTATGTAATGTAAATATATTAAATATACGATGATATAGTTATTACAGATAACAGAAATAAAAGTACCCAGCTGGGAGATACCCTTTTGATAGATAAATAAAATAATGACTTCACTAAAATACAAATAATAATCAAATAATAATTTGAACTTTTCAGGAATTGGGAAATTTGTGGCTTTATCTTGCTGCATACAATTTTCAGCAGACAGATATCTCTTTGGTCGTCAAGGAATATTATTTTAATATATTAAATAAACGATGATTCAGCTAATATAAATCACACCAAATTTAGGGCACTATCTCTATCTCAGCACTTCGTTTCCTGGAGCTTTATTAAAATACTCAAGAGATACTTGCATAACATTATCATAGGGGTCTATTGAATACGAAGTCTATTGAATACCCAAGTACAGATAGGGAATTCAAGTATCTACGGGGTAAAAAACAACAAAAAAAGAGTTCAATTGTCTGTCGAGCTCGTCATATCAGCTGTCGTGAGAGCTTTCAACAACAAATGCCGTTATACCCCCACTGTCTCTCTTTTTTCCTCTCTCTCCCCCATTCGCTGTCATCGTGTTTCATGAATTATGCACTAGACATTCGACACGATATTACCGATTGTATGTCAAATACTTTTTAAGCTCTTTTTTTTGTTCAATTACCAAAAATTCGATGTGCAAATTAATAACACATTTTAGCACTTGACGTACGCGACCGCGCAAACTTTCGACACTGTGCAGCAGATGACGACGTTGTTGTTGCACGGCGCTAGTAGTACCGTTAATTGTAGATACTCTGACGGAGGTGGTGGTGGGCGGACCTAGTGGGGTTGGGGCTGGTAACAATGTTGTTGTTTGTGATGTCGTCGTCGTCGTTGTCGTCATGATGCCACAGGTTTTTTTCTCTTCGTGCTGCTGCAACAATGACGAACGACAACCACTGTGCCTGCCGCGCTGTTGTCCAATTTATACAGTTTTTGCCGCGTTTTACATAGCGCTAATTTTATAATTTTTGTACGACGGAACAACACGGACAAAAACACAAAAAACTTTCTGTCTCTCTCCCTCTTTCTTTCTCGCGATTTTTGTTGTTGTCTTTCGCTTTTGTTGACTGAATTTGTATCGCGGCCGCTCGGGCACAGCGCTCGGCGTTGACTGGCAGCGGCCAGTGCGGTTTCAGTACCGGAGAGCGAATATATACGCGGTATATATAGGGTATACTATATGTATAAATGAATGAGTGAAGTGTAGGTTCCATGCCTGTGGCACTTAGCGCACTTTTTGTTTACGTGCGTCAATCAACAATCAACGACACGAGAGAGAGAGAGAAACGGAATTACCATAAGAATAGCACCAGAGAGCAAACGAGCGAGTAAGAGAGATATACAAAGAGAGCGAACATGTGTGAGAGTGCGAGCGCACTCTGCAGCTGCCGCCGCAAAATATGCAGTAACTTTAAGCAAACTCGACAGCTCAACAACTGCAACTGCAATTCAATTTATTTATTTATTTTAAAAGTTATTGTAAAGTTGAAAGCTAATGTAGGTTAAATTAGCTGTAGTAACGTCTGTTATGGCCTCCAGCAATTCAGTACTTACTCTATATATCAGTATTCATTATTTTAAAGCACAGTTATGTAATCGATGGATGATTAACCAAGAAAATACTAACAGTCGAATTCAGCTATCGATAGTTGAGTAGGGCAAAATACTAACATTCAAAGTATAAAATACCATTGCTGAGAAGAACGATCGCTATTTAGCAATGATGTATCGAAAAAATAATTTAAAAGAGAGTTATGCTATCGATAGTTGGTTAAAGAAGAAAATACTAACAATGGCAGTTCGATCACCGATGATGTATCGAAAAGGAAATTGAATTTAATAAGCAAAAATTAGGTTGTAATTTAAATTGTATTTTAAATAGTTATGACAACATGCATGTGTAATCCCTATAGTATTTTATTATCTGAACTATAATTAAATTAAATTGTATGCAATAATCAACATTACAGTAATTTCAATTTAACGCTTTGTAACTTCACATATCACCAATTTCACCAGCAGCCGCAAGGTGCAACGTTTTCGGTATTCATGTGCAAGCCGAAGTATGCAATGATTTTTGAGCAGCTCTTTGTATTCCAGCAGCAGCATTTTTGACCCCCTCGCCCCCTTGGCTATCCTGCTTAGCTCCTCCTTGGCTCCTTGCGCCCATTGTTTGCGCCAAAGTCAAACAGAAGCGTCAGCTGCTGCTCTTGCTACTGCTGGCTATTAAAATTTTAATTTTGTGCACCATTTGCCATCGCTGCCATCTTGAACGAGGCGCTCTTCGGCACGTCCAATCAGTTGGCCCGCCCACATCACGAAATCCCATGCAAAGCCCTGGGCTTGAGCGATTATGTTGATGTTGATGCGACGACCCAATCCCGACCCAAGTGAGCAGAGCCAGTTGCTGTTGCTGCTGCTTACCTGCAGTCCTGCCGGGATAGCAGCGTCGTTGTTGTCGCTGCTTTCGTCGATAATACGCTCAATTCAATTTGCATATTCAGTTGTCCAATGAAGCGCACACCACACACAAGATCTACTCAAACCTTCCACAGAGCACGCAGTCTCTCTTTCTCTTGCTCTCGATTCCGGTCCGGTCCAAATAAATGGTTTTTTGCCAGCCTTGTTGGCCACTTGCAAGCCAGAGGAGCAGGAGCAGGTACAGGAGTCAGAGGCTGGTGCAGGAGAAGGAGTAGGAGAAGCCTCGTCAGCTAACCGAAATGTGCCGCTGACAGCCAGCACAGGGCAGAGCAGGGCACGCATGAACTGCATGAGCAGCCATGGCAACTGCTGCTGCTGTTGCTGCTGGAGCTCACCTGCTGCTGCTCACCTGTTCACCACCTCACCTGCTGTTAGTCCATTACGTTAGCAATTTAACTTGCGCCACGTAAACATGATTATCATCTTAAGTGCAACGTGTGGGTGGTGGCAAGCAACTCCCCCACTGACTGTGCGTGCAATTGAAGTCAACGTTGCCAAGCTGATGCGGCAACCACCTGGCATGAGGTTTGGCACCCAGCACCGGAGCCAGCACCAGCTTAAACTGAAGCTATTAACGCACGCTTTGTTGTTGGCCCCGCAGCTCAATGCATGTCTGGCTGGGCTGCCTGGTGGGTTTAACAACTTGCAATCTGCTTAAAACTGCAATTAATTTAACGGGTTTTTATTTGTTATTGTTCCCTTTCACTGGCTGATCCCCCTCCTTTTTTGCGTGCCCCCAAATGGCGTGTCCATGTCTAATTGAGCTTGTCAAAGTCAGCTTCATCGAGGCCAAGTGCAAACACATGACGCACATGACCCAACCATGAAGAGCGGTTCAAGCAGTTGCCAGTTACCAATTCTCTGCTTCCTCTTCCCAACTGGTTCCTCAGATGTCACGTACCATGCAACGCCCATGCGTGCGTCGGGCAGGTGACGCGTCCTCCCGTCGGTCAGTGCAACATGTTGAGGCACGCAATAGCAGCCCAAAAAGGGCACCCTGTGCGGCCACCCTGGCTAAAAATTACAACAGCAGCTTGATTAATTTCAGGGCGTGTACTTTCTTAAATTTGTGGGCGTGGCCGGGTTGGCAGCAACACCATTTTAATGTCATTGCTGCGAAATGAAGAGGGCTGGCAAGTCAGACATAAAGAGGGTGCACAGAGAAAAAAAGGAAACGATAATTGAAATTGCATTGAATATAATAAGATATGCAAGGCACAGCAACTGACAGTCGTTATAGGTATATAATTTACATATATTTATACTGTACAGCTATCAGGTAGATATAAATTTACTCTTTTAACGTATTTTATTATTTGTATTTAAATCTCATTATCACTTTTGTTTCTCGCGTCTTCTAACACTTGCCATATCGCAAGAGCTGTCGATGGTGTTATCGATAAATGAGTATATTTAAGCTACGATAGTGTATTGTCATGGCCACACTTAATTAATTGATATCAACTGTCGAATGCAGGCAAAAAAAAATAATTTGGTTAATTAGAATTCAATAATTTAATTCATGAATTGAACTACAAACAAATTTGAAAGAGTTTGTGAGAAAATATTAAAAGTATTTATTTAGTAGATATAATATCTCTTAATTTGTATATATTATAATATAATAATAATAATAATAATAATAATAATAATAATATATATCTACGCATAACCTGTTTTTTTTATTATATTAAAGATAATTTAATATATATTTTGTATTATACAAATACCAAATTCTCCCTTGTCTTTTACAGGATATTTTGCAGTCGTTGCCCAGCATATAAAACATTTTTTCTGTGAGGTTTTGAGTGCAACTGAAGGCAGCACAAAGCTGACAGGCTGGACGGACTTATAAAAGCAGCACAACTACAATTGCACTATGAAAAGAGAGAGACAGAAACACACACACACACACTGGCAGCCAGGCTGAGAGATGAACTCATACTCAAATTAAGGACCTTACAAAGTAGCGTTGACAAACCCATTATCAGAAAAACAAACCGGAGATTAACTTGGCAAAATGTCTGCAGACACCATAAAAAACCCCAAAGAGTAAAAGAGAGAGAACAACTGAGTGACATATAGAGCAAGAGAAAGTGTGAGTGAGACAGCAACAGCTGGAAATTCACTAGAACAGGCAGATGCTGAATAAAATATGAACAGTGCAGAGAGAGACGAGACGAGAGAAAGAGAGGGAAGAGAGAGAGAGAGCGCATGCAGAGGAGACGCATATGGTGTGGCAGGACTGTAAAAGTGACACATGAGCGTAATAACAGCTAAGACCTTGCTAAGCATCAGGCAGTCAACAACCACTTGCCGAAGCCGCAGCAGGCAGCAGCAGGGGCAGGGGAAAGTTCAGCCGGACAACCCCCTTTTTGGGAAAGAGCTGCTGCTGCCTCTGCCTCTTCCACTGCTGCTGCTGCCTCTGCCTGCACTCAACGTGATTACAAATTATACCGTCTGAGCAATCGCCGGCAGTTCTGTGTGCAGGAGGCGGGTCTCAAAACACCGCCCATAGGAAATATAATTCCACAATTCGAGTCAGAGTCAGAGTGTCGGTCCCGTGCACAGAGAGAGTGCGACGCGTCTGCCGTCTGTCCTTCTGGACGTAGTCAGATTTTGGTGCACGCATTGCCACGCCGTGGTGGTTGGCCAGACACGGCCAGACTGACTTGCAACTGGTTGGTTGTCGCTTGGTTGGCTGTGCTGCCTGCCCCTGCAACCTCCTCCTCTTCCTCATTCTGTTGCCGACGGCCGCTTCCGCTCGACGCTTAGATAATTTTGTTAGCTTTTACTCCTTCTTGTTGTTGCTGTTGTTGTTGTGACAATAACTTAATTATGCATTGGCTGCAAATTACTTCAAATGTTTTTTGCCGCCACCTTTCAAAATGGCTGCCGACGCTGCGTTGATTTAGTTGACAGCCTAAAAGTATGCAATGATTTGTAACTGCAGCTGCAAGGCAAAATTTACGGTCAGGTGAACTTTGAAGTTGATTTGAAGAAGTTGTATGTGCGTTTACACCCTGCAAAACATATAAATAAATTTAGTTTATTACTTATTAATATAACTGGATACTTTTGCTCTCACTCCCCCTCACTTTTACTCTAAATGAAGACATTTAAGCGACTGATGATTCAATCTATGTGTCTCCTACTTTGCTTTACAGCCAAAATAACTGCCAAATAATGTCACTGCACAACCATATTTTACCACTACACACACACACACAAAGAGAGCTGTAAACATAGTCCAAATAGCATTTCGTTATTTTTATAGCCACTAGCGGAGTCAGGCACGTGGCGCGGAATGCCTCGGCAAGGCGGCAAGGTCAAGGCAAAGTAACCCATTGCTCAGCTTAACCACACACACACGCACACACATATACACACCCTTGCAGAGCTAAATCCTTTTTGATTAAATTCAATGTTTTATATCCAATTGGAGGATGGGGGCGGACTTTGCCATAGTCTTTCGGTCATGTTAACATTTTATATCTCTTTGAAACGCATTTTTCTTCAACACAATACCGTTTTTTTGCTCATTTTACCCACGCACACACACACAGAGAGACACCCGGAGACATAAAACAAAATGGCCACTGTCAGAGAGAAAGAATAGATTGAAGTGTAATCATGGTTTTGAACTGGCTCCTCTCGGTCATACATTTAATCCAAGCAAACGTAGCAAAACACAAAATGGCCAACGAAATGAGTGAGGAGTGAGGTTACGTTTACCCTCGGCTGAAGAGTCAAATATAGTATAAAACAAAAGACATTGTAATTGGAAGAAGAGGTGGTCTCTAGGTGGGGTCCCACTAGATGGAAAAGTTCTTCGCCTGCTCGTGCGGCGCTGCTTATTCCGCTTGACTGATTGAGGCGTCTTCGTCTCTGCCACAGCCACAGCGACAAGCAGGAAGTGCCCCCGAGTATGTGCACCGCACACCCTTCACTCCTCTTCTCCCTCCCAGAGTGTGTGTGTGTGTGTTATCTAAGTTTGTTTGAATAAACTTAAGCGAATGTTTTGTAAGAAGATTTCCTTTATTGCCAGAGAGAGTGACTTGGCTCTGGTTTACAACTACATATGATACGTAGTCCTGGCCTGGTCCTGCTACGTACTCCTTGCTGCAGCTTCACTAGCACTTTGCACACACAGAGTAGAGAAGGGAAAGGAAGAGAGGGAGGGGGTCACATACTCGGGGTCGTACATATATCAACCGCTTCATGTGGCACATTCGTATCATTGACTAGCTTTTTGTGTGGCGTGTCGCCGCATCGACGAAGCCTTTTCAAGTTCACTTTGCATGCTGAAGGACGATTTGCTCTTGGCTCCAGCTTGAACTTCTTGCCACAGCTTCGATTTGCTACTAGTCCTGTCTCGGTCTCGGTATCGCTCTGTCTCGGTTTGGTTTTCTCTAATGCCACATAATGCCAATTCGCTTGTAAACCATACAAGTTGTGGGCGTGGCGGTACGGGGCGGGGGCAGAACACAGACTGCAGTCGGACTGTATCATAATAAAACGTGTAATTTCCCCCAATTCAACAGCAACAACGGGGACAGCAAAAACAAACAAACAAACAAAGGCTTAAGTCCCTTCTCTGTCTCTCTCCCTTTCCCTTTCTCTCTCTCTCTGTTTCTCTTGCTGTGTCTGTCTGTTTAGCTTCGATTTTGAAATAATATTTAATGACCGTAAAATTATATAGTATGCTAAACTCTCTCTCTGTTTCCCTTTCCCTCTCCTCCCTCTGCGATTTGTGTATTTCTGTTTTAGGGGGGCCAGAGCTTTTAGTTTTTATGTGCAAACTCTGGCGCAATAATCATATTGTGGTCTGTTGGTTAAACAGTATCAAATCGAATCGAATCGGAATACTTAAGCTGATTAGCAATGAGATATGGCATAACGGGCAGCAGTTTGAGTGGGCCTAGAACGGTTATAGACAATGGGGTCCATGGCTAATTGGGGTAACCTCTCTCCAAGTCTAATTGAGCACATGTTAATTGTTATATGAAGCATCAGGAATGATGCTATAATTGTATACTATATCTATGTCATAATAGGCAGCAATTGAGACCTAGTTTGCGCCCTCTTCTCTGCGTATTCCTTCTCTACATGCCATAAGGAATTTCACTTGTTCTACTGCTTGTTGTTGTTGTTGTTTGTTTTGCCACACTTTATGCCATATATCGTATATAAATATAATATTCAGCGCACACACATCGGACAGACTCTTAAAAGTGGCCATAAAGCAAATTGTGAAAAATTATTGTGTATATAAAATTTAATGACATGTCAAAAAGGATATCCGGCATACGGCTCTGTGGCTCCTTGCCCCCTTGACGAGCAGCACAAATGCTGCATGGGGAGAGCAGTAGAAGGGAGGGGGAGGGGGAGGGGTAGGTGCCACAAAAGACTGGGCGTCGCTGACACAGCGTCAACGTCGTCGTCGTCGTAGTCCTGCCTGGGATATGTAATGTGCTGTAAGTCCTGTTACGTATATAGCACTGACAATTTTAGTTTAGTTGTTGTCGTTGGTATTTACTCCTTGCAAACACACACACACACACACACACATGGAGACAGGCAGACAGAGACAGTCACAATACCAACACAAACATAATCAAGCACAACTTTATTATTTCGTCGAACAACAACAACAGTTTCATGTGGGATACTTTTATGCCCCTTCTTCCTGCCTCACTCCTGCCCTGCCCCCCTTCCTTCCTACATTTCGCTGTGGTCGTTATGGCCTGTCATCATTACGCCTTGGCCTCTCTCTCTCTCTGCCTTTGGCTCTGGCCGGTTTTCTGTTGTGGCCATGTGCGGGCGAGCTGCACATTTTATAGTTTTTGAAAAAGTCACAAAAATGTCAATTGCTCTTGTCATGTGCGGCCAGTCCCCACCCCCGCCACGGCACCACAACACAACGCCAAATGGCATTGAATAAATTATATTGTGGCCCCGTAAAGTTGCCTCCGTTCTCTGCTGCTGCACACACACACATCCACGTCCTGTGCATGTCCGGGGCTTACTTAGTAATGCTAGAGCAGCTAAAAATAGCGCAAGGCGCATCCGTTGCAGCATCAGCAGCAGCATCTTTCTACTTCTTCTTCTTCCTTTTTTATTTGCATGTGCGATAGAGATAGCTAATCAGCGAGCTGAGCTGGTCAAAATTGATTTTGGGGTGCCCCAAATTGCAAGTAAGTACGAGTACATCCTGCTCGTGGCAGGGGGCAAGGGATGCTTATTAGATCACCCTCGATGGTATTCGGCATTCTGATAATGGCGCCATAAATGCTAAATTATGGCAGCAAAACAACAACAAAGAGAACTACGAGAAAAACTGAAAAACAGACAACGCACAACTTGAGTTTTTGAACTTGGACCTTTTGAATTTTAATCAAGCTAAATATGAAAGCAGTTGGTACACGCAGCACATTACGAGTGTTATAAGTATTAATACACTAACTGAGGGTGCTATAGGTTTGGGAATAAGCTGGTAACCTAAATGATCTATATACTATACATATAAATAATGTATTACATATAGGTTTCAGCTTTTTAACCTATTTTATAATCTATTGTTGTCACTCCTGCAAGACTAAAGGTTTCGGGACTTAAGGTCAACCTAACATGATTAGTTTTAGAACTATACTATGAGAGGGTGCTTTAACTTTGGAAATAAACTGGCAAGTTATGGCATATATACCATAAATTAAACTATTTTAACTCAACTAAATATATTCTCCTCTTCAACTATAAATACTTCAATATAAAAACTTCTTTGTAAAGTTTTCCACTATCATATCTAAAACAAAGTAGTTTACAGTCTATAAAATCCTCAACATCTTTCGCAAATAACACCACACTATATTTATGGCATTAAAACTCTTATAGCTATACTCTATTTCTAGCCAGAACTTAGCTAAACATGATAGCTTTTTAAATAACACACTAAATGTTCATATTTTATACTTTATAGACAGTTTGGTAAACTTTTTTTTTTGCTATCAAGTTGTCAAGTGCTATAGAGAGTATAAAATCTTCAACATCATGCGAAAATAATGCCAGACGATTTTCATGGCACTGTTTATGTAGTCAAGTTGAGAACATGCCGGACGCTTCTTCCTCCTGCCCCTCCCTGGCGAGGATGTGTTAATGTTCCACGCTTGAATGGCGCATAAATTTCTTTATGTGGTTTTTTATGGTCTTCCATTTGTCTAACTGGGGTGACTTTCACTTCTGCGTTTGTCTGTCTTCGAGGGACACTCGACCCTCGCTTGGCAGTAATTGAAAATATTTGAAATAATTCATAAAATTTTATGTGATTTCCTCTTTGAACTTCGCATAAATATCGCATATTTTTTTGTCGCTTTGGCCAAGGCCATTAAAATAGTTGCCCCTCTTGAGATCTGTGTGAAGTTATCGGCCATGTATAATTTAGCGCAGATAATTGTTTTAATGATGTCGTAATGTCAACTTGATAGTAAACGTTGATTTACGAGTACACTCACAATTCGTTTTCGCAATCGTGCTCTGATTTTTGCAAGTGCAGCTCGCTTCCCCAAGGGCTTAGAGCCTGAGGCGCAACATTCGTACATTCGTTATATCGTACGATATATTTGAATAAGCCCGTAACCCGTTTCTTTTTTGGCATCGTATGATTTATGTGAACAAACCGAGAAACAAACAAAATGTGCGCTGCCTACCGCGAAGCCACCTGAGCAGGAGTAGAGAGATAGAGAGCAGGGAGGAGAGATGTGTGTGTGTGTATCCCTGCAAACCACTTGAAAATACAGTTAAATAAGTTGTCTAACCACACATTAAACCAATTTGGCGTCTGCCTGGCACCTCCGTGCTGTGTGCCGTGCTCTGTTTTTCGGCACGCCCACAACACAAGCTACTCCTGGTTGGCCATAAATCATAGCTAGCTAGGGCTCTCCGTCCATGTATGTGACTACTTTAGCTAGGGGATCGATAAATTATTATTAGTTGGGCGGACGGACAGACGGATGAACGGAGAGGGGGGGTGGGGAAAGGGATTGGACAGCCGGTTGTCGGACCGTTTGCAGTCCGGGTCCAGAGAGCCGTTTAGGGGCGCGTGCAAAGGAAGTTGTTAGACCCGAAAGGCGCACTGACCGAAATCCTTGGCGCTGCGGTTCAAATGCCTTTTAACTTAACAACTTTTTCTGCCAACACCAAACAACACAAGCACACACACACACACATACTCCCACACACAAATCAATGGTGGACTTTGTCCCTGTTCGTACTGTTGTTTGGGGCTTTTTGCTCTTGCAGTGGCCAAACCCTTGAACGTTGTGTGTAAAGTGGACTTGACATGAGATTAACATCTTCAAAAGCATAGCTTAAAGTATTTGTTAGAGTTCGCTGAAGCTCCCGCTTTCCTTTTCCTTTCCAGCAATCTCCGGTTAAGGTGCGGTGTCCGGGTGACCGAACCGAGGTCGGGGTCGAGGCCCAGCCTGGTTGAGTCCTTTCTGCCGGCTTCGTCTTTGGATAATTGCGTTCTTGTGCGCTGAGCCATGAGCTTAACTGTTGCTGTCATAACTAAGCGAAAAGGTATACAATTTATGAAAACGTCGAGAGCTCCACCACCACCACTACAACCAGCACCACGAGTACCTAATACTAGCCGGACAGGTGGGCCAGAACGTTGGAACAAAGAAAGAAAGTGCCACGGCGCGTGTATATTATAACAATTTTCGTTGGATTTATTTTGTTGATTTCAATCGTTAAATAATGGCAAAAACAGGATTATTACTTACGACCTACGAGCGTATGGTGGGGGATAAATGGTTCTAATCGTATACAGGCAGGTACCAGATTGCGCGCTTACAGGGCACGACGATGACGCAGCTTCAAGCGACGGACAGTCTTGTATTGGTAGCCGTCATCGCCAAGAACAGCAGAGTCCTGGGCGACCTCTTCGACTGGAGCATCTTCAGCGACTTCCTCGGTTGGGGGCAGGTACTCGTTGGCAATCTCAGACACATCACGACGTTGACGGTACTTCAGACGACGGACAGTCTTGTATTGGTAACCATCAGCAGCGAGAACAGCGGAGTCCTGAGAGGCTTCCTCAACGGGGGCTTCTTCGACTGCGACTTCCTCGGTAGCGGCTTCCTCTGCAGGGGGCAGGTAGTCGTTGGCGATCTCAGAGACATCACGACGCTGACGGTACTTCAGACGACGCACAGTCTTGTATTGGTATCCATCAGCAGCGAGAACAGCTGAGTCCTGAGAGGCTTCTTCAACGGGGGCTTCCTCAACGGGGGCTTCAGCAGCAACCTCCTCTGTAGGGGGCAGGTAGTCGTTGGCGATCTCGGAGACATCACGACGTTGACGGTACTTCAGACGACGGACAGTCTTGTATTGGTAACCATCAGCAGCGAGTACAGCGGAGTCTTGGCTAGCTTCCTCAACGGGGGCTTCTTCAACTGGGGCTTCAGCAGCAACCTCCTCTGCAGGGGGCAGGTAGTCGTTGGCGATCTCAGACACATCACGACGTTGACGGTACTTCAGACGACGCACAGTCTTGTACTGGTAACCATCAGCAGCGAGAACTGCGGAGTCTTGGCTAGCTTCCTCAACGGGGGCTTCTTCAACTGCGACTTCCTCGGTAGCGGCTTTCTCTGCAGGGGGCAGGTAGTCGTTGGCGATCTCGGAGACATCACGGCGCTGACGGTACTTCAGACGACGGACGGTTTTGTACTGGTATCCATCAGCAGCAAGAACAGCGGAGTCTTGGCTAGCTTCCTCAACGGGGGCTTCTTCAACTGGGGCTTCAGCAGCAACCTCCTCTGCAGGGGGCAGGTAGTCGTTGGTGATCTCGGAGACATCACGACGCTGACGGTACTTCAGGCGACGGACAGTCTTGTATTGGTAACCATCAGCAGCGAGAACAGCGGAGTCTTGGCTAGCTTCCTCAACGGGGGCTTCTTCGACTGCGACTTCCTCGGTAGCGGCTTCCTCTGCAGGGGGCAGGTAATCGTTGGCGATCTCAGAGACATCACGACGCTGACGGTACTTCAGGCGACGGACAGTCTTGTATTGGTATCCATCATCAGCGAGAACAGCGGAATCTTGGGAGGCTTCCTCAACCGGGGCTTCTTCAACGGGGGCTTCAGCAGCAACCTCCTCTGCAGGGGGCAGGTAGTCGTTGGCGATCTCGGAGACATCACGACGCTGACGGTACTTCAGGCGGCGGACAGTCTTGTATTGGTATCCATCAGCAGCGAGAACTGCGGAGTCCTGAGAGGCTTCCTCAACGGGCGCTTCTTCAACTGCGACCTCCTCGGTAGCGGCTTCCTCTGCAGGGGGCAGGTAATCGTTGGCGATCTCAGAGACATCACGACGCTGACGGTACTTCAGGCGACGGACAGTCTTGTATTGGTATCCATCATCAGCGAGAACAGCGGAATCTTGGGAGGCTTCCTCAACCGGGGCTTCTTCAACGGGGGCTTCAGCAGCAACCTCCTCTGCTGGGGGCAGGTAGTCGTTGGCAATCTCGGAGACATCACGACGCTGACGGTACTTCAGGCGGCGGACAGTCTTGTATTGGTATCCATCAGCAGCAAGAACAGCGGAGTCCTGAGAGGCTTCCTCAACGGGGGCTTCTTCAACTGCGACCTCCTCGGTAGCGGCTTCCTCTGCAGGGGGCAGGTAGTCGTTGGCGATCTCGGAGACATCACGACGCTGACGGTACTTCAGGCGACGGACAGTCTTGTATTGGTATCCATCATCAGCGAGAACAGCGGAATCTTGGGAGGCTTCCTCAACCGGGGCTTCTTCAACTGCGACCTCCTCGGTAGCGGCTTCCTCTGCAGGGGGCAGGTACTCGTTGGCAATCTCAGACACATCACGACGCTGACGGTACTTCAGGCGACGGACAGTCTTGTATTGGTAACCATCAGCAGCGAGAACAGCGGAGTCTTGGCTAGCTTCCTCAACGGGGGCTTCTTCGACTGCGACTTCCTCGGTAGCGGCTTCCTCTGCAGGGGGCAGGTAATCGTTGGCGATCTCAGAGACATCACGACGCTGACGGTACTTCAGGCGACGGACAGTCTTGTATTGGTATCCATCATCAGCGAGAACAGCGGAATCTTGGGAGGCTTCCTCAACCGGGGCTTCTTCAACGGGGGCTTCAGCAGCAACCTCCTCTGCAGGGGGCAGGTAGTCGTTGGCGATCTCGGAGACATCACGACGCTGACGGTACTTCAGGCGGCGGACAGTCTTGTATTGGTATCCATCATCAGCGAGAACAGCGGAGTCCTGGCTAGCTTCTTCAACGGGGGCTTCTTCAATTGGGGCTTCAGCAGCAACCTCCTCTGCAGGGGGCAGGTAGTCGTTGGCGATCTCGGAGACATCACGACGCTGACGGTACTTCAGGCGACGGACAGTCTTGTATTGGTATCCATCATCAGCGAGAACAGCGGAGTCCTGAGAGGCTTCCTCAACAGGGGCTTCTTCAACGGGGGCTTCAGCAGCAACCTCCTCTGCAGGGGGCAGGTAGTCGTTGGCGATCTCGGAGACATCACGACGCTGACGGTACTTTAGGCGACGGACAGTCTTGTATTGGTAACCATCATCAGCGAGAACAGCGGAGTCCTGAGAGGCTTCCTCAACGGGGGCTTCTTCAACTGCGACTTCCTCGGTAGCGCCTTCCTCTGCAGGGGGCAGGTAGTCGTTGGCGATCTCGGAGACATCACGACGCTGACGGTACTTCAGGCGACGGACAGTCTTGTATTGGTATCCATCAGCAGCAAGAACAGCGGAGTCTTGGCTGGCTTCCTCAACGGGGGCTTCTTCAACTGGGGCTTCAGCAGCAACCTCCTCTGCTGGGGGCAGGTAGTCGTTGGCAATCTCGGAGACATCACGACGCTGACGGTACTTCAGGCGACGCACAGTCTTGTAACGGTAACCATCATCTCCCACAGCTGCGGAGTCTTGGGCGGCTTCCTCAAGAGGTGCACCGACACCAACTTCCTCCAGTGGGGGGATATACTCATTCACGATCTCAGAGACATCGCGACGGTGCCTGGCTTGTTCGACAGGAATCACTGCAGCCGTCGCTGCGGCAATGAAAATGCACGCAATGAATAGTTTCTGCAATGAATTGTTAAGGGGCTAAGTAATAAATCCTGGTTGGCTGGTGTATCCTGTGCTACCTACCATATTGGTATAGATCTCCAAGCTAATTGTATTATCGATGGAATCTATGGGTCGAATGATTAATAGTCGCAATTTGTCGGCATATTTATACGCTCTAATGTTTGCTGTGCCGGGCGCACAAATAAACCAAACAATGACCAACACTTTGTTTGCCCCAACAAACAGCAACAATAACAAGTCTAGCCCCAGCAACAGAGAGAGAGAGAGAGATGGAGATGCTGAGCTCAGCTCTACCTGGTCATTAAAGACATGCGGAGCATTTGCAAGCGAAAAAGCGCGCACATGCTGCCACTTAGGCCCTCAAGTACCCATGCCGCTGCCCCCTACCACCCTCCCACACTCCCCTCGTGCGTCTGAGGCGCCACCAAGTCGCGGATATCATCTCAGAGCAAAGCCGGTTCGGAATACGGCAGAGTGCGGAACTAAAATCGTTATTTCGCTTTCATTTGGATATCGTTATTTCATTTTTGGTGCGTTCGAATGTTTCACGGTCAAGATATGAATACTATACATGTCGCTATATACAACATGATGCTATAATAACATTAAATGCAAAAATAAAACACCAAATCCGTATCCGAAATAAAAATAATAACTACTCAACACTTAATGGACAGCAAGTGTTTAAACGTATCGAGCATTATATTAATAGTTGCGCATTCTCAACGATTTCGTTGCGGGTTCCCAAGTGGTTATCGGTAATTTGCGTACTACGTCGATACGTTTTTTGTTATTTTCTTATTCGAATAGTTCAATGAACCAACCGAAAAATCATTTGGTACCGAAAGGTCGCTTGTGAATGGCTCGTGTGAGTTGGATCGTTTGGCTCGTGTTGAGCTCTGAGTTGATTTTTTTGGTTCTTTTGTTTTGTACAAACTGGCGATGATATCACGACGTGCTCGACGTACTTACGTATTATCAGCTAATTGAGCAAGCGAGGGATTGCTTTTATGGCCAAGGAAAGAAACTTGGTAATAACTTGCTAGTAAATCCTGTTGGCAATAAGAAACGGGATATCAACGCTTTTACAAGGAAGGAAAGAGTAAAAACAAGTTGGAGAGAAGGAGATTGGTTGGCCATGCAGATACTCAGCAAATACAAAGTTTTTAATAATATTGTAAGGTAGTCTACTTGAAAAATAGAAATAATTGAAAGGTAGCAGTTTTCATAAGAATTTAATGCAATTACTCATCAAATTTCGTACGTCCAGCTCAATTGTTACCTTAAATTGACTACAAAGTATGTTTATTTAGCTTAAATGAACCCATTTAGAGGTTTTTATAGCTACAGGGTATAGCAAGAGCTTACAACTTGCGCTTTATACCATGTACAATGCGTTGCCGAAAAAGTTTTGCTATGAAATTCATAAACTTGGCAAAACAAGCAGCCTGGCGGCAGTCTAGGGTCCTCCATCTACCTCCCCCTGCTGCCTTCTTTCCTTGACTTCTACTCTGTCGCGTGAGGGACAGTTGAAACTTTGCACAAATCATATGCATATGATGTCGTGCCACTGCGACAGCTGCACAGCTGTTAAGGCAGCAGCGCCCCCAAGCGGCCGTACCGAGCAACTAATTAAGCGAGAGTAACGAAGAGAATGAGAGGGTCCTTCTCAAGGTTCTACTACGGGAAGTGTGTCAAGTGCTCGAATGTGGTAAACAAAACAAATGGAGTGTGCAATCTGTCGTAAACAGCCATAAATTCTCTGTAGTCAGTTGAGGCGGCAACTACTCGCTTGCTGGGTGTCATAAAGCGGCTGGTGAGACACCCTGACTAACCCCACTCCAACCCCGAGCTTGCCATCTTTATCGCAATCATTCACAGTGCCACTTGTGAAATCTCCAGTGGGGGTGGGAGCTGGTAGAGTTTTCGACAGTCTTCTTGGGCTGAACTGAAGCATGAACAGCCCAATGACACATTCTAATATATATAAACGATGTTTTATGACAATCAATTTGTTACAATTCAATAAACACAACCAGCACACACACACATCGATATACAGGGTGTGTGTGTGTGTGCTTGTGCTCTCATTTATGTGATTATTTGATTTGTGTTTTGACGTTCGACATTCATACGACACGCCGACGGCGGCATCGACTCCGAATCAAACCCCGACCATGGCCACATAACGAATTTTATGAACTAGAAAGTATCATTAATTTAATACGCTTACGCATATCCATAGAAATACACATACGCATACAGATACAGATACGCATACGCTTATGTAAACAAGGATAGCGCGTATCCTGCAGCCGTTAGTTATGCCCATTGTAATGTAAATAAGTGTATATGCGTATGCAATCCATAAATAAACATTCGACACAAACACAATAAATGTCAGAAAGTTTCGCCATTATCCATTTCGACAGTTAATGCGACCAGTCCATGTCCTGGACGCGACGACATCCTTTTTCTTCCAAGCATACAGCGCTTAATTATACCCTGTAATGTGACGAATGGCGAGAGAGGGGTGTATGACAAGGGCTATTCAGTTGAGCAAAGAGTTAAGTTGAGATTGAGAGACCTTCTTGAAGGTAAAAGTAATAAACTGAGTACTGGGTATCTTATGATTCAATACACATTTGTGGGGTATGTTTATTTTAGAGTACACAGCTAATCTCAAAGATTTCAAAGCTAACTCATCTATAGTATGATATTGTTAATTAGATTCATATTTATGCCATTAACAAGAAGAAACTCTGCTTTTATTCTTATTTTATTTCAGTTGAGAACTAAGGGCATCAGTGCGAGCACTTTATCGAATTGTGGCTTGCGCTCTCAACTTAGCAATGTCCCATGGTGTCCTGATTTGGACTGTGTCTTCAAAGTGGTAGCCCTGCTTTATTGGGGGTTCCAGTGTAGTGCCATTCTGATAATGTTGCTTAGACTCTTTCTGAGGGCATGATCTATCCACGTCTCCCTTCAGTTTTATTTTGATTTTGAGGTGTGTAGGAGACTTATGTGTAAATTTTGCATTAGGTATTCTGTTTGGTCTTAATATTCCTGGTATAATTCTAATTTCTTCAATAAAGAGTGGCTCATAGCATATAGAGTATATGCTGCCACGACATTTAGAGTTGATCAACTAACTTCTTGGGTAACTCCTAGTCAACTACGCCGCCGCAATGGATGTATACCATAGAATACACAATCGATCTGCACTAAAATGAAATATATTGTAAAAGTTGCTCAAGTAAAGTAATAATAAAGTCATCAAACTGCGATTACAGGGTATCTTACAGTCATATACCCTGAGCAGCACATGCTTTCTTATTTTAATGATTTTACAGCGCCGTTATGTCCATTCTCCCAATCCCTGCTACAGTTCCATGGCGCATTGTGCTTACATTTGTAATTCAATTCGCCCCCAGCTCAGCAGCGACAGCAGCAGCTCCGGCTCGGGCTCCAGCTCCAGTTCCCTGGTTCCGCGTAGAGTTCTCTCAACGCAACTATTCATGCTCTTCTCTTCGGGGTCTGGTTATTATTTTACATGTTCGTTCGTTCGTCGGTTCACTATAATTTATTAGCAATTTGCATAATTTTCTTTTATAAAGCAGTTGCCGCTGCTTTCATTGTGCCAACTTTTTTGATTTAAATGCCGAACCCCCGTCCCTACTCCCCACTCACTGCTCTATCAGCTTCCCCCTCATGTCAACTCTTTTTGGCCAATGTTATGCAAATGCTTTGCTCGCATTATCCATAAGGTCTGTTAGTTTACGGCCCTCAGCTCAGCAACAGCAGCTGGAATAACCACAAGTCATTTGTAGCTGATTATTGCGGGCTGTCAAAGCTATGGGTTGATATATAAGTGCGTATATAGTATACAAGCATATGTACGTTATAAGTATATTCAAATGTATTTGGTGTCTGGGATTATTTCAGGGTTACTCACGAGTTACTTGAGTTGGAAAGCTTTCACGCGCACTCTTAAATTAACTCACATCTCTCAAATAAAAAGCATATCAACTAACGTATAAATATTACACTTAACTATATATAAGCATATGTCAGATCTAAATATATGCAAATGTATTTGGTACAGGAATAACTTCAATGTACTTCAAGTATAAGTTGAATAGGAAAGCTTTGTGAGTTAATTTCACGCGCACTTTGAAGTTAGCTCGAATCTATTAAGCAAATTTCGCATAGAAACTTAATAAATGAACTTATAAATATTACTCTAAGCTCGAATTTCGTACAAAAACTTAATAAATTAACTTATAAATATGCTTGGCTTAACTTGCTGCTGTTTAAACAATTAAAATTTAATTTAAAAAGTTTTCCCACCAAAAAAAAACTAGAAGATAAGAAGGTAAAAGTGTGTGCGAGACTGTTCGAGCTATCAAATAGCTCATTAAGGCGCCACATGCTGTAGAGAAGTGGAAGGGGGCGTGGCATAACCGCATCATTACGCAATCTTTAAAACTAAAAACTTAAGAAGCGCACACAATCTGCGCTTTGTAATCAATTTTTGAAGCAAAACTGCAGAGAAACTATTTAAAATACAATTTACTGTAAATCAATTGGGTGGGTTTTTGTAATTAGAGACCAAACCGACTCCCAAACACACACGCACACACAGACACAGAGATTTCATAAACACGCTCAAGTGATTTTGTTAACTTGTGGCAACTTGGGGGCGTGTCGCTGCAACGCCAAACACCCACACAAGACAATGGCCAAGGCAAAGGCATAGCCAGATGTCCGTTTATGTCTGTCTGTTTGTTTACGCCTGTGTGTGTTTGTCTGTGTGTGTGTGTGTTTGTTTGTCGGCCTCCACTGTTTGACTTGAAGGTATTAGAAACTAATTTGTAGAGCAGCCAAAGCAGCAGCAGCCAAAGCTAACAGGATACAAGGCAGCAATTGTTTGCCTGTCTATCTATCTCAGAGGCTTTAGTTTCGGCCCAGTCGTCAGGCTAATGCTTCGTCTCCGTCTCCGACTCCGTTTGGCCTTTTGTCAGGGGCCACAAATGGAAAAAATAACCAAAAGGCAAACCGAAATCCTTGGACAACAACAACTGCAGGCTCGACTAAATCATATACTCGCCCCAGAGAGAGAGAAAGAAAGACAACAGAAAAAGGACTCATCTCGTTTTTAAGTCGCTTGCGGCTTAAATTTTCTTAAATGTTGCATTGTCTTTTCTGGCAAAGGCAAAGTGAGTGAGAGAGGGAGACGACTCTAGACGGACAGAGCACATGCCAAGTTTTTATGGATTAACTAAACAAGCTCATGAGTAAATATTTTCAAGCATATTTTGGCAAACTTTACAATGAACTTGACGACGCTTCTCGCCTGCCAAACCAACATTTAGGTTTTGCTACAAGCCCAAAGAGAGACCGTAAGACCAACCAACCCGACCCGGACCGACACGACAGTCCCCACCAGTACCTTCTTGTCCGACCAACTAGACCAAAACCATAACAATTTAGCGTTGAAAATTTTGAGCAACGCATTGCAAAATGTTGCCTCACACACACACATGGACACGCCCTCAAACATACAGATTCATACTACAAGAGGAGAGTACATAGTTTGATGTATATCTGCAAGCTATTCGCACAAATATTTGCCTGGTTTTGTTGTCGAAAATGTTGTCAAAATAAGCAAAAATATGCGTACGTAGCACACACAGTGCTCTCTGACTCCATTTAAAGTTTTCCCCCCAACATTCATTAAATTATATTCTTGAACATACTTTTTCATAGGGTTCTTTGTAGGGAATACTAAATATATATTCTCAATTTATATGGGTTCAAACAAGAGTCCATATAATAAACAGTCGCCTTGTAGAGTAAAATCGTATGATATTGTATTTACCAGGATACCTTCTATATAGTACCATTAAAGTGTATACTCAGATTTGAATGCAGAATGTAAAATATTTAGTGGCTAAACCATAAACAAAATGAAGCTCGAAACGAAAATCTGAAGAGTTTTGACAAAGTTTTGAGTGCTGAAAGTTCAAAACCAGAATAAAATGTGTTTGAGGAATCCCTACTTATGTACACATATCACATACCATACACTCATTTTGTTTTATTTTATAATTTTTAAAAACATATCAAGTCAACAACAAATTGAGGCTCGGATTGCACACGCGAGAGCTATTTGCAGTGCATTTGCATTGATGATTGTTGACATTTAAAGCAAATATAAATACAGTTTCCACTTTTCAGTTTACAGCTTATAAATGTGTGAATTATTATTAATTTTTTTTTGCAATATTTTTCATTTTTTTTATGAAATATACATAATGAAAAAACTGCAATGCGCAATTGCAAATTTGTGTATATTATTAATGTCGTCGTCGTCGTCAATGCAAGAGCGCGTCCGTTGCGCCTCTCTTGTCGATTCTCATTATGGGCATTAAATTGTTTGCAGGAAAATACCTTTTGTTAATTTTAATTTAATTTATCATACACTTGCCATGGGTATTGTTAATATTTTGTCACATCATGCATAAGTAAGCAAAATATATGCGATAATTTATGGGTTAATAATGTTGTATAGTTATTTCAGTATATAAAGCTGCCATTAAACCAACGTAATGTCCGTTAAGATTTTTCAGTGTAACCATGTTTTGTTAAGAGTAAAATGTGTAAGTATTAATTGTCCAACTGATCGAAGCCAATGGGTGAGTTTCGATATTTAATCACGCCGATATAAGAAGACGCTTTCACAAGTATCGATTACCTTGTGAGTAAATTCAGTTTATCGAGTGTATCGGTTCTTCGGCTTGTACTTTATTCTCCCCGACTTTCTTCTCTTTTTGCTATATTACTTTTTTATCACACTTTTGCAAAAGCTAATTTATGATTGCCCAATGCAGCATGTAATTGCATACAAAAGCTTTTAATGATGATCCCCCCGTGTCTGTATTTGTTTGTTTGTCAATTGATTATGGTATACATTTTTCATATATAGAATATACAAATATTTTTTACTGCTGCTGCTGCATTCAAGGTATTAATTTGCCAATATATTCACAATTCGCCAAGTGCCCTTCCTTCCCGTGACTGACAAATTAGAGATATATTGTCCGCGCATGTTTATTGTACGTATGTATATACAGAGTATTTGGAATATGTCATTGACACAATACACATCAAAGATACTCCGTAATCCCTTGGTTTGGACATTCTTCGTGCCAACTCCCTTTGATTCCGGTGACCAATTAGCGACTGGGAATTAAGTGCTCATTAGCCGTCCGTCAAGTGAGCAAAGGTTGACCGTCATTGACGTCGTCGTCTGGGAGGGATTAACGTGGGCGTTAGGCGGGGCAGTGCCGGCATATCTACGCATAATAAAACCCACACAAATTAGTCAAATGTAGCTTAGCCAACTGGCGTAACGTCGTAAACAAAACGCTAAATGCGCTGGGCATGCACAAATGTCGCCAGACTCCGACTCCTTCTGCTGCCTCAATTGTAACGGTAACTTTGGTCGCACGATTAATCGTCGTTGCAAATTGTTGGCACGTTTTCAATTGACAGTAGTGTGCGCGCCGCCCCAGTGTCGACGACGACAATGCTCCCGTGCCCGAGTCAACCCCTAATTTGCACGACAAGCCCTCCCGCCACCCTTCGCTTCAGACAACTGACTCCGATGCTGCTGTTGCTCCTGCTGCTACTGTTGCGTGTAAATCACACGGCATTTGCTCTTGGTCTCCTGTTGCATCTTTTACGTGCGTCGTCTCGTTGATCCTGCAGCCATGATACACCGCCAGCCAGCCAAGCAGGCAGGCAGCAAGCGTTCCGTATCTGCGCCCCTTCGACTCACGTGTGACAGGCTGTTTTAAAAAGCCGTCCACAACGTGCCACCATCGCCGCCTCTGCCTTTGCGGCCCACCCCTCTCTCGTTTATTTGGGTGTAATTTTTCAAGTCGCGACGTCTTTTGCAGTTGGCCATTAATCACGCGAGCAAAATGCGACACTGCATGCACAGCACAAATAAAGTAAAAAAGTACAACAAAAAATATATGGGAAACGTTTTCCATGGACCCATTGTCCGTCTACTGGCGTAATCATACACTAACCACTAAGATTAGCAATAAATTCCGACTAAGTTTGACGTTTGATCTGCAATGTAAATAACTTTCAGTGTAACCATGTTTGTTTTGGTATTAATTGCCTCATTGATCGTTATCGATGGTTTGAGTAGGAACTTCGATATCTATTTAATCACGCCGATATAACTAGATGTTTTGTGTAGGAGTTTCGATATTTCATTTTATCAAGCCGATATAAGAAGACGCTTTCGCAAGTATCGATTGTGTTTGGAATGCAACGCGATCTACCGTTGTTTTTAAAGCAAAGAATGAAGTGTGTAATTAACTAAAATCTTGTAAGAGTATTTGAATTTCGACTTTTATTGATCAGGTATAAACATATTTGTACTTATAACTTAATCTTAAAGCTGTTCAGTAACTGCGCTGCCGGTGTGGCATGACACAGCACCATCGCATTATGCCTGCCAATAAGCCGCCGCCGTCGTCGCCGTCGCTCGTTGACTTTGTTAATAATGATGTTGATGTTGCTGCTCCCGCTGCTGCTGGCGGTGGCTGTTGGCTGTAATCGTCATTCCAGCCACCCACATGGTCGAACGCATGTCTATTTTTAGCATTGAGGTCACGTGACTGGCATGCCGCCGGCAAAACTTCACCTCCCCTCGCCCACACCGCTGGCAAATGTCAGCCCTTTGTTTACCCCAATGACAAACTAAGCTAAATGCAATTTGATGCGTGTCATGCACGCCCCATCGGTATTGGTGAAAATGCGTAGTAATCATTATTTGTGACAATTGATGAGCTAAATCAATTTTTCTTGTTGTTCCTTTTTCAGTCGTCCAAATGGAATTGCAACAATTTTCTAAGCGCCCAACGGCTCGCACAGCTCTGACAGTTAATAAATATATGTCACGCATGGCTTTCGATGCACTGCAGCGGCACGCTGTCGATTCCCATTGCCCGTTCCCCCCTGCCCATCTCAGCGTGACACCTGCAAAAGTCCGCATCGAGCGGCAAATTGCAATGCGCAGCTTAGGCACGTGACAGTGGAGTTGAGCAGTTTGGTCTGGTCGAGCATTTAGAAGGATGCCCCATTCCCACGACTTGTCAGTGGGCTAAGCACACTGCACACACACACACATGAATGCAGGTATGTATGCAGCACACCACCCATTCGTGCCCACACACAGACAATCACACTGGCAAACCACACTCCACTTGCACTCCCAGTATTGGTCAAAGTTGAATGCCTTGTAAATGGTAAATAGGACACCGCAACGCACCGACAGCATTTGACCATTAATCAAATTTCCAATTAATTTGCCACAATTAATTGCTGTGATAATTGTGCGATGCATGTAGATAGGCGTGCGTTGCATGCCCCACTACACTAGAAAAAGTATTTAATTTACAATATGCAACACACATAATTTTTATTCAGATTTCAAATTTCAAACATATTTGCACTACCTCAATTCATCCATATCCATCGTATAATGTTACTGATACAGCGGAAATCCCCAACAAGTTGCAAGATCCTCTTCCAAGCTCCCTATTATATTCAATGTGGCATGTTTGGCTTATTATTATTATGTTTCCTTTTGTAGATACTTGTATAATCAGCTTGAATGATGAGTGCCAGTGCGTTCGTCCTCAGTTTGGATGGGATAATAAATACACAAACCAAGCAGAAGGAGCAGAGAGAGGAATATCAGCTATAGACGGACGTATATATACGCGTCCTTTATAAAGTCGTCGTTCGTATTTGTTGCGCTTTATTAAAAAATGTGCTCAATTCAAGAAATGAAGCCGGGTTACCTGCAGCTGGAGCTGGAGCAGGAGCTTGTGTTGGGCTGGAGTTGGCTGTTGCCTGGTTGCCTGCCGGTTGCCGTTGGCATTACACACACACACACACACCCAGATATCGAATATTATTGAGTGGAGCGTAAGGCGAGCCGGGCAGCAGCCGTGCTGGCTGGCTATTGATGGAGTGTCAGCCACGTCTCGTCTCCGTCAACCGTTTCAGCGTCAGCGGCTGTTAGCCTAACTCCAATAACCACATTTGCAAGCCAGCAAGCGAGAAGCTTCTCTGACGCAGGAAGCACCAGCAGGTGCAGCTGCAGAAATAGGAGTAGCGCGGCAACAGAGGCAGGGGCAGCATGAGCCGACTGTTTGCTGGTTGCCAGGCGCAACCATCGCTGTTTGCCCGTCCCGGCCTCGTCTGTTGCCATTGCCTCCCTGATCCAAAGTTAGTTTATAAACATTTCACGTATATTCAGTGAACGGCGGCAGCGTTGGTGGCAGCGGCGGCGGCACTGTGTGTTGGCCACACAAATGTCCGTGTTGTAAACTTTTATTATTACAGTTTTCCAAACGTGTATTTCGTCTGGCGAACAATGTCAGAGAAAAAACAGTATAGAACCCAGCGTTAACAGCAGCAGCATCAAAACCAAACATTTTTCGTTTATTTCTTTCGTTTTGCCACGAAAAACCAACGAAATCGTTGGATACGTGTCCCCGATATGACCTCAAAGAAGATCGCTGCCGAGAGGCGTCCCTTCTGTGATACCCGACTGCAAGACACAACCTACCGAAGGAAGCGTACCCTGCACGTAAAGCGGACCCTATTCGTCTACGAGCCAGCTAAGAAAAGCGAAAAGCGTGAACTCAACGATTGTCCCTTTTTTTCTTTGAAATATGGTTTCGATGAGTTGCCACTAGATCCCATCAAGGACTACTTGCGGGAGAAGATCTGTATGTATTTCATGAAGTTTGTCAAGTTTCATTGTTACATTGAATTCCTTTTTAGCCCACATGCAAACCGATACAATTGTTGGACGCTGCAATCGCGAGTTTGACTTTCATTTGTACGATCTGATAAATACAAAGGACGAATATGAAGAATGTGATGATGATAGCCTGCAGGGGCTGGTGCTGGAGGATATTGTCATGCCTGAACAGTTTGAAATGCTACGCGATGCTAAGAATCACGCCTTCAATTTTGATAGAACGTGTGAGTAGACTGAGAAGTGTTGAACAACATTTGCGCATTAGGCAAACTATTTAGGGTGGGGGAAACAAATTGTTCAACAACAACATTTTATGTAATTCAATAAGCAGCAACAACAGCAGCGTTAACTTTACCACAAAAACATAACACTTAATACTTTATTAAATGAGAAAACATGCACACTCATCCCACTTCTCTCCCCCCAACTAAAGTGTGCTACATTTCCCTCACTCTCTCTTCAGCTCGTTGGAAAATTGCTCACCTGTAAACATAAAAATTTCAAACATTATCCTTAAAACATAAAATGTTATAACCAAAAAACAAATGCGTATGACATTTATTTGAATATCCTTTGGGAGTCTGCAGGGTCAGAGGCACCAAGGGCAGATGAGAGCTGCAAGGGCCAACATGGGCTCTTGTAACATGTTTATCATAGTATTTTACTTTCGGTCAAGTATTTATGTTTATTTTGTACTCTTGCTCTCTAGAAGAAATAGGATTCAATTAGAATATAATACAGTTAAAGTCACAGTCACAACTAATAGCAAAACCTTCCAATTTTCATACTTGGTTTATAGAAAAGTCTATAATTAATATGCATACAGTTATTTTGAATATTTACAATAGTTAGAACATTCACTAGTCGCATATGATATCCTTTATATGTAATTTTAACCCGTGTCTGTATTTGTTGGGATAAACGGGGTGACTTTGTCGCCCGGCTCTGTGATAAAAATGTTTCATTTTCCGTATAGTTTTTTAATATTTAATATCGGCCATGGATAGATGTAAATGCAAACACACACAGTGGGTGGCCCATTTGTATAGTACATATTTGTTATATAAGTGTGTGCAATATGTGTATATGATATGGGGCATAAAAGCATGTTGTCGATAAACATTAGCATAAAAATGTGACAAACATCATGATAGCGCGATAGCACATGGAATTGCTCGGACATGGACAAGGTCCATTGGCAAAATTACCGTTGGGAAATAGGTCCGAAACTCAAATGAAAATTAATTTGAGTTTAATCATTTTAAAAGCGAACTTTGCTGCAGTGACTTTTATATAAAACAATTTCATATGCTGCCTTTGAGAGTGTGTACGCATAAAAAATATAATGAAAATAACAAGAAAATCAAATATGTAAAATGCGTATGAGAGTACACAGGCAAACACGCACACACACACAACAAACATTCATACAGACACATTCACAAGGCTCCTGTACACTCCCCTACCTACAGACATATCAAGTTCATGTGCAAATATTAAATGTCAAACCATTTTCATCTTTTTTTTCGTATACATTTTCGCTTGCAGCTTGTAATCAATTTCCCTGGATTGACAAATGGATGACTGGCGGTAATAAATAAATCTTTGTATTTACATAGCGAGCATTATTAAAAATTTGATATAACACTGATCTTTCTCATCCTCCAGTGCGTCCCAGCGAGCAGGAAGTCTATGAAATGACCAATGAGCTACTCAAAATTTATTGTCGAAATCGTGTGCGTATCTTTTACTTTGACTGCGGTACCAAATCGTCACTGTGGACAAATCAATTGAGGCGACAATATGGTGCACCCACGGAGTTGATCGGTGCCTATAATACGCCCAAGGCGAGACATCTGCGAGTGAGCACGCTCAAGAAAGAAGCCAAGAAGAAACAGTTTAAGGCAGGAGATCACTATGAGTTTAGAACACCACAAGGTAAGAAAGAAACTCTGAAAATAGATTTAAGGTAAATCCTATAATTTCCTATATATTGCTTAGAATGCCGCAATGAACTGATGCGCATGGGCAAGATCATTGATGGCATGATAGAACCTGTGATTCAAAAAGCAAAGTATAATGTCGAACATGGCAAACTTAGTTATACTAGCAGGAAGTCAACTTGTGTAAAATCAGCACAGTATAATTCCGATGATGATGTGAGTTGCACGGACATTATAAAAAGTTTGTAACTAATTTATTCATTCATTTTTTTAGAGTATATGTTTTGATAAACCGAAACTTTGTTCGATTAAAAAAAAGCGTATTCATCGTAGAGATTTTGCCACGAACGAACAGTTTTTACAGTGTATCAAAGAAATGGAATCCACGTAAGTATGAAATTAGAAACAAATGAAACTTCATCTTATTAAAATCTTCTATACAGTCGTTTTCCATATATGGCTCCGTTGCAGCCAGTCGATCCGGAGGAACAGAAGCAAAAATTGTTGACCGACTTTCAAAAAAAGTTCAATATAGCCCAGGAGAAATTTACTTTCAAAATACAGAAGCGCTATAAATGTTTGATAAAAACGGTAAATGGTACAGGAAATTTTAATTGATAACACAAATCGAAAGAGAGGTGCAGGCAGGTGTACTGACCAACACATGTTAACAAAAAATGCGATATATTCTTGACTCTTGACTGCTGTGATGTGTTGTCGATGCTGCTGTTGCTGCTGCTGATGACTCCCTTGTCAGGATCATAAAAAGCACATCAAAAATGAGCACCGACAAACATAAATAACTTTTATGCCTTTGCGTTGGTGGGCATTAGCCTACTCTCGTGTCCGAGTCAGTCCGAGAGCTGAGACAGACGGACACATAAAAAATGATAATAATAAACTTAATACAAAGTAAATATGTGTGCGTGAGCGTGCGAGTAAATTAAGCTGGCTAAAGGAAACGTGCTTATAAAAATTATATAATTCATAGCTCATAAACATTATGGGGCGTCTGTGGCGTGGTCAAAGTTATGAATAACGTGATTAGTTGCGAAAAAACAGATGGAAAGGACCAGAGAGTAAGAGCTGAGAGTGTGAAAGGTGACGATTTGATTATGGTTTTTATGGCTTGTGGACCCTCTGGCCGTTAACTCTGTTGCATTTCTCAGATCTAATTATCAGATAGATATACTATATAGAGTTGAAGCTAATGAGTTCTCTTTATTACAGATGACCGTGCTGCAGCTGGACACATATCCATCTCGACTGATACGTAAAGCTATACGTCAAATCAATCAACGTAATCCAATTCTCATGGATGCCTATAGATTCATATTGCAGGAAGAGGTAAGTTCATGTCAACACGTTGCCAACAACTACTCTGTCTACGATGAATGCACCGAGGACTCTCGGGAGCGTCAACATTATTAGCAAACTTAACGCGCGCGCTCAAGAAGTTTTGGCCCCAAAAGTTTGTCAGCAACGAGCACATATTAAACACGCTCCCCGAACGTGAGGATGTCGACAGGTCGTTGTAGCATAGCGGGGGAGTAGAGGGATTTGGGGTAGATGGTTCTTGAGAAACGCGTGTTGATGTTTTGACGTGTGCTCTATAGAAACTTTGGCTTGGATATATCGTATAGAGAAGCGTTGTTGAAGTCAAGCGCTTGCCATCAACTGGCAAATCAGTGCAAGCCCAAGTTAATGAGCAACAAGATGTGCCACATTTCCCTGTCCTGTACAGTGTTTTGCCTGAAGCTGTTGCCAAAACTTTACCTGCTGCCTCCGCTACCTGCCATGATTCACTGACTAATCAACTCGTTACAGAAATATTGGCCTCATCTGCCGCCGGAAGTTATATTAATGGATTATCTCTTTGTGGGTGAAAGGGCAATACCGCTTGGCATGTGTATTATCATCATCGTTTGTCTTATCGATCTGCAAGAGGATTTTCGATATTATGTTAAACGCTCCTTTTTGCGATACTTACTGCAGTAAGTACACAAGGTTCAAATGATGCCAAGTCATGCATATTTATTCGTTTGTTTTGCAGATCTAATTTGGAACGTAAGCGACTTCAGTTGGAGCCAGAGCCGCCTGATTTTCCTGTTATGACCATAACGCCACCAGTGCCTTGGCGTTCACGTCTTTTGCTTGCCAAGAGTCGCATTGGTGAGGTGCTCATGACTACACATCCCACTGTGCAGGCACTGAATCTACTATGGCATCAGCTCTATGGCGATTTGGTTATAGTTGATCTCTCAAAGATATTGCTGACGCCACGACCTTTAGATGCAGACGTAGTGCAGAACTTTGTTAAGGATAGTTGTGCGCAAGTTAAAGATGTATGTAAAGTTGGCAATTATCAAATCAGATGAGTGCTCTAATAGGATATTTTCTTACAGCTACTGATCAACGACTGGCTACCACGCTGTGCAGATTTAATGGATCTTATGCGTGACAGTTGGAAGAACTTTGTACCCATGTCGGGCAAGTTTTCGGGACGAGCTGATACACTCTTTAAATGCATACATGGACTGATGTCACGCCACCTGGAGAGCATTATAAACAAAAGCCTTGCGTATCTGTTTAAAGTACTCTGTGGCTATAAGGATGGCAATAATTTCGATCAGTATAATATGCATCATCCCAAGTTACGTCGTCGGCCGCTTTTGGCTCTAACTGTCTCTGTGGTTGGTGCACACTTTGATAATGAACCAATTGACTTTGGACCTGGCATTAGACCGGAAGATAATGTATATGAGTTTGATGCCGATGATGCTGATCCCTTTCAACCTCCACCAGGTCCTCAATATACGGAAGTGGTAAGTGGTTTTCACAATTTATTATATAATCAACTGATGATAACATTGTACATTGTTTATAGCCACCAGATATAGATGACGTAGCGCAATTTGAAATGGAACATACCAACAAGCTGTATGTCTATCCCTATATGAGTGAGCTACCGGCTATTATCAGGGATATGTTCAAGAACATTTTAAGGGTGGGTTATGATATACCACGTCTTGAATTTGTTATGTCTAATGGTGGTAAGTTGAATGCAAATGTTTATTATAACACTGCCAGTTGAGAACCATTTACTACTCCATTTACAGTGAAGGAAACCTATGGATTCTTGCAATATATTGACGAGGATCATGTGGACTTTCTAAGTCTGTGCGACCAAGTTGAGGAAATTGTTAAGGTCAACTGGAATGGAGTGAATGTGTATTTAAAACCCATTTACAAGTATTATTACTGCTTGTTTCAAAAGATGATAATGCCCATTGTTGAGAAGATCTATACAGAGCCCACTCTTCCGGATTTGTTGGTGCGTAAGCGATGTATATGTATATGTATGTGTGTGTTTGCCTGTATGTCTACTACTATTGCATCCCTGTTGGTATACTCACAATGCCTTCGGGCGTTGCGTTGCGTCTCGCCTTGAAATGAATTTAATTATTTATTTCGATTTGATTATACGCAATGATGCGTAGAATTAACATAAAATTTCATTATGCAATATTAATAAACTGCTGACAGACGAAACTGTCTGCAGTGAGACAGTGAGACAGACTAATGGAAAATTGCCAGGCAATTTCTGTAATTGAACAAGTTATGCCAGCGCGCTGCTGAGCCTATACTATATAGAGTTGCAGCACTCTCTACCTCACTCCCCCTCATGTTACTCTCAATCTGTAGCTCTGACTGTGTATACTCGTATATATGTTATATACATACATATGTGCCTGGTTTAACCTTTGTTGTTGTCAGTTTGTTGTTGATTTTCTGGTGGAAAATTCGTTTTGAAATTGTTAATTAAACTTTCGTTCGATTGCAAATTTTTGTCTGCTGTCGAGTGCACAAAATTTGCCGTGTCATTTGCTTCCACGTAGTAAGCATCGTAGTAATACGTATTTGGTTAGACAGCTGCACATTAACAACAACAACAGCAGCAACAACAACGTATGCACTGGGCTGTACTCTCAATTAACCCATTCTTGCCTCGCGCAGCTTTCACAGTTCACATTCATTAAGTTTTATGAAACGACCGACAATTCTCGCACTCTTTCCTCCTTTTTTGCGCAATTTATTTAAAATAAAAATTGCTTCCGATTGCGAACGTTGCTGCTGCCGGTTTTTTCATGCATGTAATGCAAGTATGCGCACATATGTATATATACATATATGTATATATAGTGCATATATGTCTGTATATTTATTGATACATGTATCGTGAGCTGGTTTTCTTTTTTTATTAAATGCATATTCATTTACGACACGCTCGATCCCACACCATACACATCTCCCTCTCTCTCTCTCTTTTCTTTTCCACAACAGGTTGTTCAGGAATTAATGAAAAAATTGAACGCCATCAGCGATACGACCTATTATCTGCGTGATTTCGTACCGTTAAATTTGTTCCTGTTGGATAATCGCCATGTTAAAGAATCGCTGCGCATGTACGTGAGGAGTATCTACGATTTCATAATTGATTTTTACAGAGCACTCAATATAAACGAGAATCGCGCGTAAGTACCCCGCGTCCTCACTGCTTCTTATATCCATAATCATATAGCCCAAACTCCCAAATGAAGTGCAAGTGCATTTCATTTAAAGTTTTTCCTCTTTTTCGCTGACTGCATTGGCAATTCCACTTAATAGATAACTTTTTTCCCCGTTTCTCTCTTTCTCTTCTTTAGCATCTGTGAGGAGCTCGAGGAGATGTCGATGAAAGCCGGTGAGCGGCCAGAGGAAACACCTGAGGTGGTCGCACTGCAGAACTACATATCCGAGTGCCGTGAGATGCGCATATTCGCCATAAAGGATGAAATCAAGCTCGTGTTAAAGCGTGTCGTATTCCTGCTGACACATGCATACCTGACCAGTAAGTGATGAAGACTGCATAGAGTGCAGGGCAGGCAATAGAGGGATAGAGAGATGTGTGTAACACAGAGTATGAAGTTTCAGCTGTTTGTGCAGCTGCCAAGTGGTTGGTGCCACCCAGGAGCAGCAGCAGCAGCAGAAGCAGGCAGCAGCAACAATGGAGCTGCTGTAGCAGCAGCTTTAGTTTGTTTTAGACAGTTTCCACTGTTTGCCTTTGTGATGGGCGACAGGGGATCCTGTCGTAGGGAGAGAGCGAGCAGCGCTTAACATAATTAACCTCAACTAACAAGCTGAGTCTACTAATTGGTTTTATAATTACTTGCGGTGAGACACCAAACATTGAGCTACGCTAAAACCCCGAAAATGCAACTTAATGAGCTTAACAAATTCATGAATGTGTGAAAGTTGCTTTGACAACCGACAAATGCAGACACACTTACACACACACACACATACACACTAGTGTCACACACATCAGACAATTGCGATTTATCGTCAAGTGTCGAGTGTGTGTATCTTTCAAATAGCAACAATGTGTGCAACTTCTCTGTCTGTCTCTGTGTATGTCTGTCCAACTGTCTGTGTGGCTTTTGTCACACCAAATACGAGTCACATTTGCAAGGCAGCAGAAGGACAAAGCTTGTCAGTAGAGTTGACAGAGAGCGACAAGGGAGAGGGGAGCAGAGCAACTCGGCCGAAGAAGATACTCGCACACATAATTAATTAGTTTGCCCGAAAAACGCGCGTAGCCAATTAATTAAGAGTTAAGCACAGTTAATTAAGAACATGCACGACACTGCACACACACACACACGCACACACTCCGTTCATCTCTCATTTGTCCGTCGTCATCCTACAGGCGATGAAATTCATCTGAATTCCCGCACATTTATACTGCCCGGTGAGCTGGAGGAGGTGCTCGATCTGAGCGCCGCCCGTTTGTCTGTGGTGCGTGATAATCTGGAGTTTGCATTACGGTGAGTTTTGTGGGGAAGTCGAGAGAACTCTATGTACGATAATAATCTCTCATCCCGGCAGTGAGCGACGTGTACTATATGATAAACTTTTGATCCAAGAGAAACGTACTATGGATGGTTTTCGCATTCGAGAAATACGCGATAACCCAACGCTGGAGGAGCTCAAGGAACGTGTCGATACGGTAGATGTGCTCTTCACAACAATTGAGGTAAGTTAAGCTGAAACTGAATCTGAATTGTAATCAAAGGTTATGCGAATGTGCATTTGCAGAATCTAAGTCGTGAAGCAAAGGCTATTAACGTGGAGGAGGCATTGCTTCAAATTGATATCTCCTCCTTTCCATTGCTTGCCGATATTTGCGAGAGAATGGAACCAATTGAAAAACTATGGAAAACATCGTATGAATTCGAAAAGGATTATCTCATTTGGTAAGCAATGGCAACGCTTAAAACGATTGCAATTATTTTTAGACAAGAACAGGGAGAAGGACAGCGATAACGGCAACAACAGCAACAACAACAACGGCAACAAGGACATTGCTGGGATGTCGGCCAGAGCCTGAGTACCTCTTAGCTCCTTTGGGCACTTGTCGCAAATGACAAAATATTTGAAATTGAAGTGCCAGCCAGGCAAAGAAGGAGCAGAAGGAGAAGGAGTCACTGCCAGGAGTCTGCCCCAGTGTGCCAGTGAGCCAACCTGCTGGGCATTTGCACTGGCATTGCCGGTGGCGTCTCCGCAATGCAAATGCCAGCAGAAAGTTGACTTGAAGTGCAGCGGAAAATAGCCAGATTTGCGTAGTGGTTGTTGTTGTTGCTGTTGCTGTTGCTCTGGCAAAAAACTTTCGACTGTCTGTCGTTTTTGTCCCCTACTCTCTCTCTCTCTCTCTCTTCGTTCTTCTACTCAACTTTTGTATATTTCTATTTACATCTTTTGCCAGGATGTTCGAGCGTTTCGAATGCCTTAATGCGGATGGTGTGCGGGAGCAGATCGAGACCATGTTCAAGGTAAGTAGTTGCACAAGTCGGAATCGGAAGTTGAAGTTGTCATTGCCTGCTGTAGCTGTTGCTGCTGGTGCTGCTGCTGTTGCTACTGCTGCCTGCCTGCCTGGCGGAAATAAAAACGAGCAGCAGCGAGTTGCAAGCTGCAAGCTGCGCGTGGACAGTGGCAGCAAAGTTTGAGATGTTGTCGGAACTCTGCTTCTGTTGCTGCTGCTGTGTTGCAGTTGCTCGCTTTTACATTTCCAGTACCATTGGCACTGGCCATGCATGTCTGTTCTTGTCAGTCCCGTGTCGCCAAGTCTCCCCTCTCCCCTCTCTCTCTCTCTCTCTCGTAAGCCAATGTAGCAGCTAAAATGCAACTAAAAACCTCAAGCCGCCTCCGGGTCGTTCAGAGAACCGGAAAAAATGCTGCCAGCCGAAAAGTATGCTACGTAGAAAAAAAATGCCAACATATTTGGCGGCAACTTGGGCAGCTTAACGACTGTGTGGATGTGGGTGCTAGTGGGTGTATTAGGCTGCATCCACAGAAAAAAGTGGCACAAAGCTCAAAGCGAAAGGCAGTTGAATTGAATTTTTTGGCACAGCTGAAGCGGCAAAGTGGGGACAACACAGAGCAAAGCAAGCAACACAAGGCAAAAAGAAGAAGAAAGCAGTGACGAAGGAGCAAGCAAACCTCGATTCAAAGCTTAGCTAGCTAGCGAACCGCATTTAAGGTTGACTTTAAAAAGCCAACTCCTCTTCAGAACATCTCACACGAGCTTGACACTTGACTCACTGCGTCTCTCTTTCTCTTTCATTCCTCTTTCCAGATTATGCACAAGCTGTCGCGGCAGCTGTCCTACAATCCAATTGCGAAACGCGCCGCTGAACAGTGCCGCATTAAAATCGAAAAGTTCCGCGTCTATTTGCCTGTACTGGACTCGATTTGCCGGCATGGCCTGGAGAAGCGTCATTGGGATAAAATATCTAAAATACTGGGACGTCAAGTCAATCCTAGGTTATATTCGACGCTTAAGGAAATGATTGATATAGATATAATGAGCATATTGCCAGAATTGGAGGAGATTGCAAATGCTGCTGGCAAGGAATATGATCTGAGTTTGGGCTTGAGGAACATGCACAATGATTGGAAAGATGTCATGCTTGAGGTGCTGCAATATCGTGATTCAGATACGCATATTCTTGCTTCGGTAGATGATATACAAACCCTGCTCGATGATCATATAATGCGCACACAGGCAATGAAACGATCGCCATTCATTGTCGCTCTGGGCTCCAAGGCGGATGACTGGGAGAATCGTTTGTTGCTTGTACAGAATATCATTGATGCCTGGACAAATGTACAGCTCACTTGGATGTATTTGGAACCCATCTTTAGCTCTGAGGATATTATGCGGCAAATGCCAGTGGAGGGTCGTAACTTTAAGGCTGTCGATAAGGTTTGGCGTAAAATCATGAAGTTTGTACAGAAGGATAAGCACGTTATGGCCGCCACCGAATATCCGGAGATGCATCAAATCTTTGTAAAGGCCATTGAAGATCTAGAGACGGTACAAAAGGGTCTAAACACATATTTGGAACAGAAGCGTTTGTTCTTTGCACGTTTCTTCTTTCTGTCCAATGATGAACTGCTCGAGATACTGTCGGAGACAAAGGATCCCATGCGAGTGCAGCCACATTTGCGCAAGTGCTTTGAGGGTGTAAGAATATATACATGAAGGAGTGCAATATGGCATTTATATTTGATAATTGAAACCTTTTCAGATTGGCACATTGACTTTCGATGATAACATGGAAATCACACAAATGATCAGTGATGAAGACGAGCGTGTTAGTCTGGTGCGCAAAATCAATCCACAGGCTGCCAACGTATGTATTGTTTGCTTTCTTGTTGAATCATTTACTGATTCCCTTTTATTTTCTACTATTTTCGTGCAGGGTTTGGTTGAAATTTGGTTAAAGGAGGTGGAGTTTGTCATGCTGGACAGCGTGCTGGAGCAAATGAAAGAAGCGTGGGAGGACTACGCACTCGTGGAACGCATTACCTGGGTGGTTTCGTGGCCCGGTCAAGTTGTGCTGGGCATTAGCTGCATGGCCTGGACCTATGAGGTGAGTAAATAGCCCACAGACAGTGTATTCACAGCAAAACCGCAAAGACCTCAACCACAAAGGTGCAGCCAGTAGTCGCGCAGCGCAGCGCAGTTGGTTCCAACTGTCCTGCTGTCACTCTGCTGCCCCTGACAGTGCGATTAGCCGGGGCAAACAACCAACTAACCAACCTCCGTCTGTCCCCAAAATCATTCCATTTCCCTCACACCCCCCCCGGGCTGCTCTTTGTGAACGACATTTTTCCTCTTGAGCTTTGAGTCTGAGCTGAGCGCATTTTTCTCTCGCTTTTGCGAAATTGAAAATCATATTTTGCCATTTATTTGCTTTCCTTTTGCACTGCATTTTATATTTCTCTTCTTTTAATGCTGTTGCTGCTGCTGCAGGTCGAGGAGGCCATCGAGAAGAAGGAGCTACCCCAATACCTGGAAAAGTCCAACATTCAAATTAGCGAACTTGTGCGTCTTGTTCGTACGGATCTGCAGACAGGAGTGCGCATTGCTGTCGAGGCGCTGATTGTGTTGGATGTGCATGGTAAGTAGATACACTGTAAACCCTATACACTCTCAACTTGTCTGTATTTATGCTTGCAGCACGTGATGTGGTAAAGTATTTGGCGGATATGCGTGTGAGTTCTATACAGGACTTTGATTATGTATCGCAATTGCGTTACTATTGGAGAACGGATGAGAGTGAGTATTGTACGGAGAGTACTACTCAAGATACTTACGCTAATCTTGTTTTGGTTCATTTACAGATAATGTCGATTGGGTTTGTGTGGCTATGGTGGTCACTGAGATCAAATACGGCATGGAATACTTGGGCAATTTGCCACGCTTGGTTGTGACTCCACTGACTGATCGCTGCTACCGGTAGGTGCAACTCCCTCACACACACATTATGTATAAGTATAGTATTAATTGATAGACACTAGCAAAGCAGCTGACCCACAGGAGGAGCGTCTCTAAAAGTCATGAAAGCCAACGTTTATTGGAAAAATATTTATTTTATTTCGGTGAATTTTAAATTTATATTCACTCACACAAAATACGCAAAAAGAGCTGAAAACCTTTTTGATGTTTAAGCTGCCTACACGACAAACGAAAACAACAACAAAAACAACAAATAATCACAACAGCAACGACAACAAGATGGCACAGCAGCAGTAGCAGCAGCAGGACATAGCCAGGCCGTCGTTGCTGGCAAGCTGGCAGAAAGGACATTTTAATGGGGTTTCCGATAAAACTTTTATATTAAACAAATAAATCAATGTTGGACAGTTTTTCACACACACACACACACACACTCCCTCCGCACACACAGACACAAGCATAGTTAAAAAACGAGAGTATAGATATTTGTGTATATGGTTGGTTATACCGGAAAAGCTAAAAAATATACAACCAACGTACGCGAAGCTGGCAGCGCTGCCAATATGATAAAAATATGAACTTGCACAACAAGCAAAAAAAGAGAAATATGTGAAAAGAAAGCAAAGAGGTCGATTTTAAAATACTCTGTAGAAAGAGCTTAAGCTGAAGGTGATTAGAGAGAGAGAGAGAGAGAGAGTTCTACAGAGTTTTCATTTAAATGTGCCTAAAAAGGGAAGCATAACAATTGTAGACAAGGAATACTCCTTTTAATTATGAGTATATTCTTTATTATAATAATTTTGTCATAAGACTTAACAACCTCACTGTCGGCACACTTGAATACCCTGTAATATTTGCAGCCCTCCCGTTGATAACCGTTAATATATACACACTTTATAGCATCCCTTTTAACAACTCTATATATTAATTTAAACCTTTTTTGTCGCAATCGTTTAATGGGTACAGGGTATAGGAGCTACTGTGGCCCCGGCACAAAAAATACCCATAAATGACAATTTTTTAAGCGGCAAGGCAACCTCGAGAAGTGTGCAAAAGGAGAAAACAAAAAAATAGATATTAAAAACATGCTTTGGCTCAGTGCAACTTCCAACTTTATAAAACATCTTGCCATATGTACATATAGTATAAAATTGTAAACACACTTTTCTCTAATTCTCATCGACAGAACTTTGATGGGCGCTTTGAAATTATGCTTGGGCGGCGCACCTGAAGGACCTGCGGGCACTGGCAAAACGGAGACCTGCAAGGATTTGGCCAAGGCAGTGGCCAAGAAATGTGTTGTCTTCAATTGCTCCGATGGATTGGACTACAAAGCGCTGGGCAAGTTCTTCAAGGTGAGTGAGTAAGCGAACGAGTGATGGAGTACAGGTTTCTGGATACAGTTCTAGAGAATTGCGACGCGCTGTCTGCAGCGGCGCTGCTAATTGATGGCCCACTGTTGGTCAACAACATTAATCAAGCAAAGAACCTGTCCTAGGCAACGAACGAACGGCACGCGCAGCAATGATGACTTTCAGTACATACACAGATACAGATACAGCTGCGCGGCAGCAACAAAGATACAGATACAGATATATTAGTGTTGCTCGTGTCCAGACACATTGGAGCCAACTTCGTCGTCCGTCGATCTGGATGAGCTCGCCTTAGGTACAGAGAGACAGTCGGGTAGGCAGTCAGGCAGGCAGGCAAGTAGTCGGGCAGACAGATGTGTTTATCCACGAGTCGAGTATTGAAATTTATGCAGTTCTCTGGACTGACTAATTAGGCAGTTTGTGAAAGTAATCGCCGTGGCGACTAGTTGAACTAGGCTATATGAGCAACTGCCAAGCCATATAAGTAGTATAGAGAGGGGGCACTGTCGTGTGTGTGTGCGCTCACTTCTCTCACACATCTATGCAAATTTTTATTATCAGGTCGTTAACCGCTCTCTTTTACAAACACACATACACGCACACCAGCGCACATCTTAAGTGGGTGTTGTAGTAGAAATTTATGCGTGTTTTTGGCTCTAATCGCTTAATTCGCTAGCACAGCTAATTGCATAATAGTTTTAAGTTCCACTTCTGGGGATTGTATGGTTGATGGCATTGTCGGGGCCTCACAGAATGAGAGGATGAGCTGGCGTTAATTTGCATGCGATTTGCAATTAATGGCAAAGCTACGACGTCGTCGTTGTCGGAACAACAACAAAAGAAGCGACAGCATTTATAGAGACACTCTGAAGAACCCCTCGAACCCGAAACGAACTGAACATTTCAACGTTCCGAGTTTCGATTTAGATTAATGAATTTGTTTTAGTGCCGAAGCGCGTTGCCAACGTTCTGTTCATTTATTGCCATTTATTCACTTTAAGCTAATCATTTTGTGTGTTTTTTTCTCTGTATTTCTTTATTGTTTTTTATTGCTGTGTCTAGTTTTAGAAAGTAGTTTCTGTGTTAGCCGATGTTCCCATGTTGCTATACTGATTATTTCTCTGCCTCCCCCTCCCCTCACTTACTCCCTCCTACGACTTCAAACCCACTTCGGAAGTCGTAAATTTTGTGATACGCAAAATGTCTGCAGTTTGTCAGGCGAAACAATTTTGGCAAACAAATAAAATAATTTACAATTGCCAAACAATTCAAACTATTTCGATTTCGATTTATGCCTGGCCAGATATTTCTGGCAAATATGCTGGCCAAAATGTTGCAGCAGCAGCATCTACCATGCCCATAAAATATGCCCACAACAATGGGGCAGCTTGCAGTTGCTGCCTCTGCTGTTGCTGCAACAGTTTTTGGCCAAAAACAAAAGGCCAATCCAATGAATGTCCAAAACTTCTCAATTTCTATTTGAAAAGGACGACACAGAGAGGCAAAAAAATGTTGTGTGTGTGTAGGGGGGCTGTGGGCGTGGCTGGTTACAATGCGCGAGCGGGTTTGCAGCTGCCAACGGCAACAAACCACTTTGATAGAGTTCAAAGTATCCAAATGCCGCGTGCTGCGCGCTATGCAAAGGCAAAGCTATTTTTTTTTGCCCCAGCAAAGTTCTACAAACAACACACAAGGCACATGTACACACTGTACAAACACACGCACAGTGGTGCTAATTGCACAATAGGAACAGTAGCAAGAACAGGGAGAAAGAGAAAAGTGCAGAAAAACTCTGTGCGAACGCGCAACAGCATGTAAAACAGCTTTGAGTGTTGTTGCCACACACACACACTCACACACATCGATACAGCTGCAGCAAGCTGTTGTTCTTGTTTGTTGTAAGTGGGGGAAAGAAGAGAGGAGTTAGAAGCTGAAGAGTTGCTGCCTGTGCCAGCTCAATAACTAAGCAAAAAAATTGTAGAAAATTTGTAATACGATTTACATACGTAGTTCGTGTTCATTTATTTATATATACGATATGTATTCAGATATTATCTTAAAGTTGGAGAGTTTCTGATTCTTTCAATTCATGTTTTGCTTTCATTTGCGTTTTTGCCAGTTTTACCTGCTTGAATAATAAGTAAAGGGTCGAGTTGAGAGAAACTATCTTTAAAGTGCACTCTTTGCTGCCAATCTGCCCGTCGGACTCGCTGTTGCTGCTGCTGCTCATTGTGCTCAGCGTACACAGTCAGTTGGCATATGCTATGAATAGCCGCTGCCTGTCCCCCTCTGCTCCCTCTGTAGTCGTTGCATAAAGCTGCATATTTATTGCAGCATGCAAAAGAAAGCATATCAAAGGGCGCTGCTGCTGCTGGGGCTGCTGTTTCTATCGCTGACCCTATCGAAGGCGAAACTCATGGAGGAAACCCCTTTGGGCAACGGCAGCAGGAACAGTTGAGACTCTGGTGCTCTGCTCTTCTTGGTGCTCTTCGTCATCTACATTTGTAAACCCTGTTGCAATGTTTGTGCCTTTGCCGTTTGTTGAGCATCGCAACATTGGCAACTACACACAGCACACACACTCACACACATGCAGAGGGAACCAAATCGAACCGAAACAGCAGAGAACGAACGATGAGAAACTGAAAATAATGTTTATGCTGCTGTTTGCTTTTGCTATTTTTGCCATTTCTCTGCTGTATGCGTTGTACTGTGTTCCCTTTCCTACCTCACTCCCTTTCCCTCCCCCCCTTTCTTACCTTACCATATACATATGTATGTACTTATATTTTGTTGCCTCTTTTTTCTCACTGTGTGTTTTCTTTTCTCTTTCTCTTGCTTTACAGGGACTTGCACAGTCGGGAGCCTGGGCCTGCTTCGATGAGTTCAATCGCATAGAGCTGGAAGTGCTGTCGGTGGTCGCGCAACAGATTCTGACCATACAGCGTGCCATTGGGCGCAAGGTTGTGAAATTCTTTTTCGAGGATACAATGCTTAAACTGGATCCAACTTGCACCATGTTCATAACCATGAATCCTGGGTGAGGCACACACAGTAGCAGCAGCTGCGGTTTCACGCAGCGTTCCACGCGCATTTTTTCCCCCTCTTTTTTTTGGGTTTTGTTTGTTTTTTTTGTTTTGTTTTTGCTATTCTATATTCCGTGGCCAACTGCCTCCCGCGTCCGATGTGCGCATTTGAAAATGCATTTAGTTACTTTGTAAGCCGACACGGCCTATGTCTATGCCACGCCCCCACCTCCCCCCCGCACGTTCTGCGCCCCGAGGGGCAATGTCGAGGACTGTCAGTGACAGTGCTGCGTGGTCTGGTCTGGCTAGTGAGGCTATTAGTTTCCAAAGAGGATGGCAGAGCTGCCTTTGGGGCATGGTCACGATATTGGTAGTTATTGCGTTATTGGAGATTTTCCACCCATACGGTTCGAGAGAGAGGAGGGGGGGATATTTATTGCTTTGGCATGCATATGGAACAGCTGCGACAAACATGCATATTAGAGGCCTAGGCTGGGCTAGAGCTACTGCTGCATCCCAACTACTGCTCCTGCTCTCCTCTCTTACGCAACGTCTATTGGCAGTCATAACTGAGACCTCAACTGAGGCAGCCATTGCTGCCAATGTTCCATCCAGTCTGCTGCCATTCAGCAAAGGTCTTAATATCCTTTTGGGCTAGAGCACTTTTTGTGCTGGCCAAGCTTGCGTCGTCGTCATCGTCGTCTCTTGGTTTCTTTTTGCCTCGTCTGCCAATTTGTCACGCAGCTAGACGTTGCACAAAAGCAGTCACTCATATCTCGCATATTGCCAGAGCTCTGGGAGTGTGTCGGAGTCAGGGGGCAGTCCTTGCTCTGGGGTTTAGTATTTATGCCATTAGCACTTGCACATTTTGATGTATTTGATTGCTACAATCGCCTTCAATCAATCAATATTTTCTACTCTTTTTCTTTTCCCCATTAACACACACAGCTATGCAGGACGTACCGAATTGCCGGACAATTTGAAGGTGCTCTTCCGTACGGTGGCTATGATGGTGCCGGATTATGCTATGATTGGCGAGATCACACTGTATTCCAATGGCTTCGAGACGGCACGTGTGCTCAGCCAGAAAATTGTGCAGGCCTACAAGTTGTGCTCGGAGCAATTGTCTTCGCAATCGCATTACGATTATGGTGAGTCGCGGTTGAGATATCTTTAACCTTATAAATTATAATAAATAATATAATAATAAATTATAATATTATCTGAATCAAGATCAACAGGCGAGTGGAGCTAGACATGTCCGTCTGTTGCTATGCAAATTAGTCTCTCTATTTTAAAGATATCTGAATTAAACTAGGCAAACGTTAGATATAAGTTTAAGCTAATCTGATGGGATTGATATTTTTGATAGGATTCATATGTATGTATATATCGTATAACTTCCATTGAACATCGTCTCATTCTTGTTATTTTTTCTAGTTATTGCAGACAAACTTACTACTTACATTGCCTTCTTTAGTATAGGCACAATCAAAGTAGAGGGTATTAAAACTACAGCATGCTGAACTACTACCTTATCTCTTGTCCTTCTTAGCCAGTTTCCACTGTATCTGTTGCTTGTATTTGGTTATTTTACAAGTCTTTGTTGTAATACACCTGCTAATAAGGCGCAAAAGTAGTCAACAACTAGCAGAGTTTTCCTGCTTTCTTTCTCAACTTGTGCACTCTTCTTTTTTACTGCATCCTGTGTCCTGCATACACATATGCCCTCCATCATTTTGTGTGTATGTGTGTGTGTGTGTTTTCTCTTTCCTTGTTTTCTTTCTTGTTTCAAGGCAAAGATATTGCTCGCTTTTACGACATAACATGTCATATGACATTACAACATGTCTGCTCTGTCTGCATGCGCTACTCGCATGCATGTGTGTGTGCCTGTGCATGTCTGTGCGTGTCTGTCTGTCCAGCCATTGGCTGCAATTGCAGGCACTGGCAGCTGTGCAAGTTTATGTGCAAAGTACATTTGATCAGTATCTTATTTTGAGTTTAAATTGAAAAACTTTCTTGCAAGTTTTGCCAGCGCTCTTTTGTGCTGCGTGTGTGAGAGACAAATGCCACACACACACATACACACACGCACTGGCCATACAATGTATGTGCGGGTGTGCGTGTTGTTTTGCAAAGTAATAATAAAAACTATTTGTACATTTAGTTGCTGTGTTGCTCGTGTTATTGTTGTCTCTTTTCTGGTTGCTGTTGTTGTTGTTTGCATGCTCTGCCGCTGTCCAGTTGTAAACTTTCGCATTTTCCACCGGCGCCTGTAATGAAGCTCTCGCCATGTCCACATCCTCTCATGGCAAATGCCTGCGACCAAACCGTAGTTGAGTTATGCGTGCGCCCCCCTACCCAAAAATGCCGCATAACTGTTAAGCTAATGCCGCCAAGCTAGTTACACCTTTACTCACCTTCTTTCTCTATCTCTCTCTCTTTCGCACAGGTATGCGAGCTGTGAAATCCGTGCTGTTAGCGTCCGCATCGTTGCGTCGCCTTTATGCTGACCTCCCAGAACCTGAGATTGTTTTGCGCGCCATTGTTGATGTCAATTTGCCAAAATTCCTCGAACAGGATATTTCCCTCTTCATTGGCATCTATATGGATCTGTTCCCTGGCGTGGATCTGCCCATGGTAAGTCCTTTTCGTGTACTATCGCTATCGCAATTCATAATAAATTTCTGGTGTAATGAGGCGCAAGCGACGCAGTTAAGAACAGAGAGCAAATTAAAGCGATAAACGGTTGAGATGCTGCCCACGATAAAATTACATTAAAACAGAGTCCGAGCTCTTTTTATCCAGATCGAACTACAATATACCCTGACAATGAGCAAAAGGGAAAATAAATTATGCAAGTGTAAATTAACTTTGACTGATTACCACAATACGTAAATTGGCTACTTTGAGATAGATATCCACACACACAGGAGAATTTCCTGCTCAGCTTTGTAAATCATACAAATCTCTCATAAATTTCTTATTTATGTGTCGCCCAATTCGAGAGTAAAAGGCAACGTGCCTGCTCTGCATAATGAAATGCCCATTCAACCTTTTATTTGCTCGCATATTTCATGGCATATTTTTCATATTTCATTTACACCTGTTTTCCCTTATACTCTATCCTTTCTTCTCCTTCTCCAGCCCGAACGCAGCGACATACTCAAGTGGCTGCGTATTAATCTGTCGGATCGAAATCTACAGGCAACACCTTGGTATTTGGAGAAAATATTGCAGATATACGAGATGATGTTGGTGCGGCATGGGCTGATGATAGTGGGCGGTTCCATGGGTGGCAAGACCACAGCCTATCAGGTAAGTGAACAGCAGCCAATTAAATGGTGTGGAAGACATAATTGAAAAAATAATAAAAAAAAAGAAAATAAAAGAAATACACATGAAATTGTTCATTGCAATTGTCGTGTTCCTTTTGTAGATGCTCGCGCTGTCGCTACGCAATGTGGCAAATGATGAGGAAGCAACGCTCAAGGAATTTCCGGTTGTGTTTCGTATAATTAATCCCAAGGCAATTAGTATGGGCCAACTCTATGGACGCTTTGATCCCGTCTCGCATGAATGGTCCGATGGTGTGTTGGCCAAGTCGTTTCGCGAACAGGTGCAAGGACCCAAGAATGAACGAGCCTGGATTATGTTCGATGGTCCCGTCGATGCTGTTTGGATTGAGAACTTGAACACGGTGCTGGATGACAATAAAAAGCTGTGCCTGATGTCTGGTGAAATTATGCAAATGACCAAAATGATGAATATGATGTTTGAACCCGCCGATCTGGAGCAGGCCTCGCCTGCCACAGTGTCACGTTGTGGCATGATCTATATGGAGCCATCGCAATTGGGTTGGCGCACCTTTCACAAAAGTTTCCTCAATGTGCTGCTGAACCATATAGGATTGCTGGAGATCTATATGACACTCTTTGAGGATATGACCAATTGGCTGGTGCCCGCTGCATTGGAGTTCCTGCCACGTTGCAAGCAAATGTTGGAATTGTCGCCAATCTATCAATATCAAATGTTCTCCAAGTTCTTTCTGCACTTCCTGGAGAAGCATAAAACCTTCAATCAAACTTGGTTTCAGCAAATGTATCTCTTCTGCTTTGCTTGGGCCTATTGTTCGGCCCTGACGGGTGCAGGTCAACGCACCTTTGATTCGTTGCTGCGCAAGGTCATCTATGGCAGCAATGAAGAGTTCCCCAAACCCAAATACTTCTCATTGAATCGTGGCAATATGTTCCCGGAGAAGCAAGTCTTCCTGGACTATCGCTTCGATGAGGCGGAAAATTGGTGGACTTGGCAGAAATCCGATGATGCAGGAACTGGCGCTAATTTCCCCGAACAGGCACAAATCAGTGAACTAATTGTGCCCACCAAGGAGACGGGCTACATATCATATTGGCAAGAGTTTTGCATAGCCAAGAGCATGAGTATGCTTGTCGTGGGTCCCACGGGCACAGGGAAGAGTGCGATTATCACAAGTAATCTACTGGCAATGCCTAAATTTGCTAATCTCGTCAATATCATCAACTTCTCGGCGCGCACCTCGGCACAAATGGTGCAGGACACCATAATGAGTAAACTAGATCGTCGTCGCAAGGGTGTCTACGGACCATCGCTGGGCAAGAAGGTCAGTGCTTCAAGATAACTACTCTACAGTATAGTATAATCAAATCCTCTTCCCTTTACAGTGCATTGTCTTCTGTGATGATGTGGCCATGCCCTCAAAGGATACCTACGGCTCACAGCCTCCGCTGGAACTGCTACGCACCTGGCTGGATCATGGCTACTGGTCTGATCTGGTAGACACAACCAAAATTGAACTGGTGGATATGGTAAACACATCACAAAAAAAAAAGAAGCTCGACTTGCAAGCTGAGCATAACTTGTGACTCCTTCTACCTTTTTCTCCAACACAGACACTGATGAGTGCCATGGGCACATTGGGCGGCAGTAATTTTATCTTTCCGCGTCTCTATCGGCACATGTTCGTCGTGGCTGTCGACTCCTTTGAGGATTCAACCATCATACGAATATTCACTGCAATTGGTGATTGGCACTTTGCCAAGGGTTATCCAGAGAAGGTGGCTCTGCTGTCGCGCGTATGTACAAAAAGTCAACCCACACACACACAACCCACAATCCACATGCAGCAGCAACAGCAACAACTACAGCAGATACAACAGAAACGCGTACACACTCTCGGGGGGAATCTCTTCCAGAGGTTTCTCTTGCTCGTTTTTTTTTTTGGCTCGATTCCAGACGATGGCGCATAATAAAATTAAAATGGCGTATTTTATAACTTCATTTCGCAAAAGTTCGACTGGCCATGTCCATGTCCATGCTGTGTTTGTTGTTGTTTGTGCACTGTCCAGGTATTTTAATATACTATGTATATGTTTGTCTGTCTCTGTCTCTTGCAGGGCTTAGCCGAGGCAATGGTCAACGTCTATCGCGAAGCGATGCGCGTCTTTCTACCAACTCCAGCCAAATCGCACTATACCTTTTCATTGCGTGACATAACGCGCGTCTTTCAAGGCATTGTTATGGTGCCAGCAAAGCGCATGCCGGATCCGGAAAAGCTTGGTCGTTTGTGGGCCCATGAAACTTATCGTGTGTTTTATGACCGGTATGTGTAGAGGAGAAAAAACCTTTGACCAACTTTTTGCCATTGCATATCTCACTGAGGTTTTATTGCCGCAGCCTGATTGACCAGACAGATCGAGACCGTCTCCTGCTCATGGCCATTGAATCGTGCAAAAACTATTTGCGTTTCCAATTGGAGGCAGCATTTGGTGACCGCATTGAACCAGGGGAAAAACTTAGCGATAATGATCTGCGAAATCTTTTCTATGGCAATTACATGGAACCCGATGCGGAACCAAAATATTATGATGAATGCGAGAGTTATCAGAAATTGGAGAAGCTAATGAAGTACTATTTGGGAGATTACAACGCCTTCTCTAGTTCACCCATGGATCTGGTTATGTTTAGGTTTGCCATTGAGCATGTGAGCAGGTAAAGTAATCTGTGTTTATCCATGTGAACTATACTAAGTCTTTGCTCCTTCCAGAGTATCCCGTGTGCTGCAAATGCCACGTGGCAACATTCTAATGGTTGGCATGGGTGGTTCTGGACGTCGCAGCTCTTGCCGCCTGGCCGCGCACATTGCCGATTGCCGTCTGATGACTGTGCAGGTCTCTAAATCATATACAATGACGGATTGGCGAGAGGATCTTAAAAAAATACTGATGGCATCAAGCTTCAATATAAATCACACTGTATTTCTTTTCTCCGATGCCCAGGTGAGTGCTCATTAGCACATTTAACGTATTCTGATTGATCTATCAACATAATACGCAAATTTGACAACCTGTTAGGCCAATAAAAAAGCTTTTTAATAATGTTGTAAACCGCAAAGCGAATCAATGCCAGCGGAGAGTACAACAAACCCATAAAGATCACAGAATTCAAATTGAAATTAATTCAAATTTTCATCTTCTACTAGTCAGGCGTGTTGTCAGGCACACACGGACACACACACACACACTGGCAAGTGTAACAAAAACTAAATTTGACTTATTGGTTTAGCCAAGTGGAAAGCAACATGCATTGCATTGTTTGGCCTAAAATTTACATTTATAATTAGGTTAATTATTGGAACTATGTAACTTGATTATTGCTTAATAATTTGCATATGCAGCACAGCTATCAATTATGGGTAAAATCAGAAGCATTCGAGGCGGCATCGTCGTTCTCTGGCGGCGTGTGTGTGTGGGCTGAGTCAATAAATTAGCTTGGCCCAAAAACCAATCGATATGATAAACAATGTCTTGCGAGAAAATACTCCATAAGTTAGTTAGTTAGTTAGTGTGGTGTTTATTGTGACTTGTCAGACATAATTAGCATTACGTGTGTGTGATTTGTCTATCGGAAATCTTAAGAAACTAACGAAAAACAAATGGCTCAGGGTTTGACGAATGTTGAAGACCCTTACATAAGCATGAGATATAGACAGTATCTGATTATTAGTATAGAATATTAGATAATTTGTATAGCATATTGTACGCTTTGTATAGCATAACTAACTAGTTAGCCAGTGAAAATGATATTTGTATAGAATCTCCGACTATTTGTGGCTTAACTCATATGAATACTTGATGGAAATATTCCTTATCATTATTATTATCAGACACAAAATGATTTTACTGCTTATGGTTGCTTAGCAAGTGCTGTAGAATTTACTAAATACCCGTTTTCCATTTGTCAACTTGTCTCTCGTGCATTTTTAATGCCAGATAACCCTCTCAAATGTAGTGTATTTACCTGTGCAATTCGAAACTCTTCTGTGTTAGTTTCTGCTGTGCTGTGCACTGCAACTTGATGATAAAGTGATTATAAACCTATAGCTAATATAATGTTTGCTTGACTAGAACAAAATTGCACTGCAAACCTGTATGCGTGTGTATGTGTGTGTGCAAATTGAGGCGATGAGTAAATTCAACTCCAGTATGGCAAATCAATCAATGCTGTATTTTGGTTTCCTGCCCCCCAGTGTGTCTCCTCTTTCTCTCTCACTCTCTCTGACTCCCGGTGCGCTGTTGTGCACACATCAGCACCGAGAAATCTCCCCATGCACACATTAATTAACAATTACACTAAAATGCTTCAAAGAGAGCCTACAACTACAACTACAACAACAACAGCAAACAGCAACTACAATTGGCAACTTGGAGCTGTAAAATTTCAGTTTGTGCTGCAGTGCCAAATCCTATGGCACTTAGAACGAATGCAAAATGCATATTGCAGTCATGGGAGAGTTAGAAAGAGAGAGAGGGAGGGAGAGCAGTCTGAAGTTGGTCAGAAAATACATAAAAATGCAGTTGGAAAATGTCGAAACAAAGCTCATCATGTGCATTGTGCCTTGTGAAATTCTCTCGATACTCTTGTCTCTATTCTCGCACACAGGCAACGGATGAGGGATATGTGGAGGATATCAATGGCATACTTAATACCGGTGATTTGCCAAATCTCTATCAACTGGAGGACAAGGCAACCATTATGGAGAATATGGCAAATGTGGCCAAGCAAGTGGTGAGTACAGACGGCATTCAGGTGGCTGCTGCTGTTTGCCTGCCGGCAGAGAAGGATTTGCCGGCTGTCAGCAACAAATTCGGCTGCTAAAAGTCCTGGACATGTCTCTTACTTACTCTTCTTACTATGTGTCAACACTCACACACACACCTCTTGCAGGGCAAAGTGCTGGACACGCTGCCGAGTGAGGTGCATGCCTATTATATAGAAAGGATAAGGGAGCAATTGCACATTGCATTGGCCTTCTCACCCATTGGGGAATCCTTCAAGGAGCGAATACGTGTATATCCATCGTTGATTAACTGCTGCACCATCGATTGGTATATGCCCTGGCCAGAGGAGGCGTTATATCGTGTTGGCTGCTATTTTGTCTCATCCATGAACCTCAATACACCCCATGGCGGCGAGGAAGAGGAGCAAGCGGCAGAGAACGCAGAAGATGCTGAAGCAGCACCACCATCTCAGCGGCCATCTGAAGAACAAGGCGAGGAAATAAAACGTGCTACGCTTGAGGTGGCACGTGAACTAACCCAGCTTGAACAGGATTTGGTCTTCTGTGTCATGTATTTCCATCAATCTGTAGTGGACGCCAGTGAGCGATGTTATCTGGAGCTAAGTCGTCGTAACTATGTAACACCATCGGCATATCTTGAACTGCTCAAGGCATTTCGCACATTCTATATACGTAAGCTAGATGAGATAATACGCTTGCGCGATAGATATACAACAGGTCTGGAGAAACTGGACTTTGCTGCCAGTCAGGTGGGCGAGATGCAAATCAATCTATATGATTTACAGCCCAAACTGAAAATACTGTCCGAGGAAACCGATCGTATTATGGTGAATATTGAACGTGAAACGGCAGATGCAGAGAAGAAAAAGGAACTTGTGGGAGCTGATGAAGCCGCGGCCAATGAAGCAGCTGCAGCTGCCCAGGCAATCAAAGATGATTGCGAAACTGATTTAGCTGAAGCTATACCAGCCATGGAAGCGGCCCTGGATGCCTTGAACACATTGAAACCCGCTGATATTGGTGTTGTCAAGTCCATGAAGAATCCACCATATGCTGTCAAGCTAACGCTGGAAGCGGTGTGCGTATTGAAAGGTATAAAGCCTGATCGTAAGCCCGATCCAAGTGGACACATGGCGGAGGACTATTGGGGACCCTCGACGCGCATGCTCAACGACATGAAGTTCTTGGAATCACTGAAGACTTTCGACAAGGATAATATACCACCGGCCATTATCAAAAAAATTCGCGACAAGTGAGTTCGAATATTATTTATGTAGATTAAACTATACTTTGGATACTTTATATAACATATACTATAGTATGAGTATATACTGTACTTTACTGTATATTGTATTAAACCCTTCTACTATTATTCTCTTTTCAAAGGTATATAGCTGATCGTGATTTTGTACCCGAGAAAATCAAATCAGCTTCTACGGCTTGTGAGGGCATTTGTCGTTGGGTGCGTGCCATGGATGTCTACGATAAGGTTGCACGCATTGTGATGCCCAAGAAGGCAGCCCTAGCTGATGCTGAATCTGAGTTATCACAACAAATGGAGAAACTCAATGCCAAACGCGCCGAATTGCAGGTGATTTTGGATAAGTTGCAGAAGCTCAACGATTACTTTGCAGAGAAATCGCGTGAAAAGAAACGTCTGGAGGATGATATCGATAACTGTGAGAAGAAACTGAGCAGGTGAGAGCGAAAGTGCAACACACTTTTTAATTATTTCCCCATTAACTATTGTTTCTTCTCACAGAGCCGAAAAGTTGTTGGGCGGCTTGGGAGGCGAGAAGACACGCTGGTCTGAGTCAGCCAAGACACTGCATGAATCCATCAGCAACATTGTGGGCGATGTGCTGCTCGCCGGCGGCTGCACCGCTTACCTGGGCTTCTTTACCACAGAGGTGAGTAGAGTAGAGTTTGCTGCTGAAACATTAGTGCAGGTGTTGCGCTTTACCCTTCCCTCCCCCCGCCCACCATTACAACTCGGGGAAAACTCTCGAATATGCGCGCCCGTTCAACGGCGTTCGACGCGGCGGTAGCAGCTAATGGCCGTGCGCTTTGCCCGTGCGAGTTTTCCATAAAGGATTTTAATATGCATGAGCACGTTGCATTGATTTTCTTTTTTTCTCGCTCTTCTCCTTTATTTTTCTCTACTTTTTGCGCTGTTTGTACTTAGTGGGTAGCAAAAAAAAAGAGTACAGGGTGTAGCTGTTTCGCTGATGAGCATGTCAGACCTAACCCTGACAATGTTATAGCTGACAGTTTGCTTTATGGAGAGCTTTGACCTTTTGAAGCCTGCATAGATTAAACATGATTAGAACAGAATTTATTCTAAAGAAAAGCTAAAAGTCTATTTCCACATTTCGCACTGCATTGAAATGAATAGAATTTATATAGATCTCCTTATAATTTTTATTATTTATTGAACATATTATGCTTCTATATTTTCCCATGATCATTTGAAAGTGTATTTTCTAAGCCGGAACGTGTCATCTGCTAAAATTCTCAATTGTTTTTAGAGTCTTCTCTTTGTTGCTGTTGCTTTTTGCGTTTGCTTTTTCAATTTTCCCCCGCGCTTAGTTTTACGGCTGACGTGACATTTTTCTATGTATATATTATATAAACATGCATACATACATAGAAATATACATAGGATGCTGTATGTAGAGCGCGCATAAAGTGCACAAATGCTGACATGTTAATATTCTGTTCCGCTGTCCCATCCCACAACTTAGCACATTGTTGTTGTCGACGTCGGTCCTTTCTCGTTGTTCTTGTTGTCATTTATTTAATTTCTAACAACTTTAGTACCGTGCGAATATTCTGGAAGACTGGTATGCAGTGTGTGCGCGACAGAATATACCCAAAAGCGAAGTCTTCTCACTGGCCACCACACTGGGTAATCCGATGACTATACGAGCCTGGTCATTGGCTGGATTACCTGCTGATAATTTCTCCGTTGAGAATGGCATTATTGTAACCAACTCCAGTCGTTACTCGTTGCTCATCGATCCACAGGGTGAGTGAGGGAACTGAATATACCCTATATTACCTATAGATATATAAAACGTACATTGTTCTTTTACTTTGATCATTATCTTACAGTGCAAGCCAATAAGTGGATCAAAAATATGGAAAAGAAAAATGATCTGAAGGTTCTCAAGCAAACGGACTCCAATTATATGCAGGTAATGGAGGTGGCTCTTACCTACGGGCAGCCAGTGCTTCTGGAGAATGTGGGTAAGTAAAGTGGGAGAATATTTCTTCTACTACTACTTTTACTAATATTACTACTACTCATATTACCACTACTACTAATATTACTATTACTACTACTTCTACTACTAGGTCAAAAACTGGACTCGAATCTGACGCCCATTTTGGAGAAGAACATTATCAAATCAAAGGGTGGTCTTTTCATAAGGAGTGGTGATCAAATGATTGAATACAATCCAAACTTTCGTCTTTACATAACGACCTGTCTGCGCAATCCGCATTATCCGCCGGAAGTGATGGTTATGGTAAGTTTGACATATGCAGTCAGTCAGCAGTACAAGTAAAGAAAGTAGAGATGAGTGGAGTGAAGAGTGTGGAGTGGAGGGGTAACTAAAGTTTGTGGCAAGCCATGCCAATGATGACGTTAGTGTGTTGTGTAATAAAACTACGAACTTAAATTGATATTTGGAAAATGCGCTGCTGCTACTGCACAGCAGGCGGCGCTGGCAATATGCAAATTTTCACTGGCATTGACGAGAACGTCGACGATGTCGAGGACATCCCATTGATGTACGTGCAAGGCTGGTCCGGGCCAGCCCCCCTCCCCTTCCCCATCACGCGTTGTCTTCTGCATAACTAGCAGTCGCCCAGCTCATTCCATGTTCCCTGTTCCTGCTCCAATCCCGGTCGCAGTTTCTATCCTATTCTAGACTAGGAGCCCTGGCGTGTTTATAAAATTTTCTAGCATTTCGCTTCTGTTGGCGTTTCCATTGCTTTTTATGCTGCAACTGTTGTCAGCATTTTTCGTGTCTTTATTCTACTCATTCTTTCTCTTTACTTTTTTTTGTCGTATGCGGCAGATTGTGTGTTTATTTTGGAGTTTCATTTTTCCATTTTACGTGCTGCGGCCCTTCTACACCACTCTCTCTCTCTCTCTCTCTGTTTAGGTAACAGTATTAAATTTCATGATAACGGAGCAAGGATTACGCGAACAATTGCTAGCGATTGTGGTGGCAAACGAGCGTCCCGATTTGCAAGAGAAGAAGGAACAATTGATTATTGAATCCGCAAGGAATCGTGATGCATTGTACACCATTGAATCTCAGATATTAGAGGTAAGTCCACCAGCAGACAGACAGACACAGATAGAGAGGTAAGAGCGAGGAGATGAGTGAAACGGAGGCGGCAGACCCTCTTGGTTTTTATCTCTTTGTAATAAATGTTTTCCCATTGAATGCTTTGCGTAGAGTTTCCTTTTGGTTTGCTTCAACGATTCAATTAGAGCCGGACAAACAATTTATCGCTTCTCGGCCTGGCCAATGACAATTCAATTAACTGGAAGCAAAACGTTTAAATCCTGAAACTTACTTAGTTTTTTACTACGTTATTCCTCCCCTCTAGGTACTGTCCAGCTCCGAGGGCAATGTGCTGGAGGATGAGAACGCCATCAACATACTCTCGTCGAGTAAAATTATATCGGAGGATATTCAAGAGAAGCAGGTTGTCGCTGTGGCTACTGAGATTGAAATCGATGCGGCCCGACAGCAATACATACCCGTCTCAAAGCACTCGGCCATTCTGTTCTTCTGCATCAGTGAGCTGGCCAATGTGGATCCTATGTATCAATATTCCTTGGCATGGTTTCTCAATCTATTCGTTGGCACCATATTGAAGGCACCCAAGTCTACGGTGCTTGCAGAGCGTTTGAATAACCTGAACGATTACTTTACAAAATCGATATACACGAATGTTTGTCGTTCGCTATTCGAAAAGGATAAGCTAGTCATTTCACTGGTCATGTGTTTGGGTATTCTGGTCTCACGTGGACGTGTTGCCAACGAGGATTTGTTATTCTTTCTTACCGGTGGCGCTGGTTTCAAGGCTGTGCCGAAGAATCCTTATTCCTGGTTGCCCGATAAGGCCTGGGTAAACCTATTTCGAGCTAGTGACATGGATGGGTAAGTGTTGAATAATTAGAAAAAGTTAAGATCAATTTAAATTTAACTTTACCTTGTTGACAGCTTGAAGAATATACACCTTAAAATGAACGATAATATTCAAGCCTGGCATGACTTCTACGATGATGTGAATCCTCAAGATTTGCCACTACCAGCACCCTTTGACAAAGTCAACGAAATGCTAGCTCTGATCGTACTGAAAGGTGTCAGACCCGACAAACTGGTGCCTGCTGTGCGCGTATGTTACGAAGCACGGGAAGATCCTTTACATATTATTTATGACCCTTTTGTTTCATTTATGTAGGCTTTCATCACACGCAACCTGGACAAGTCGTTTGTGGAGCCTCCACCGTTCGATTTGGGAGCTTCGTTCAGTGACAGTTCACCGAAAATACCGCTAGTGTTTCTGCTATCGGCGGGCTCTGATCCCACGGCCAGCCTCTTTATGTTCGCCAAACAACGCGGCATGTACGAGAAGTAAGTTAATTAACGAGAGTGCTTCTCTCATATTTCCGTGTCCATGTCGTGCGGCGTTGCCTGCCCTGGTGGTGGCACGTAGTCGTCGACGGCGTGAGGGGTGGGCTGGCACGGGGTATGGCTTGTTTTCGATTAAGCGCGACATGTGCGCCTTGTACCGATATGTGTATGCGGTCCGCCGGATGAGACACAAGGACGACAGAGAGTGAGAAAGAGATAAAGAGGTGGGGGGGATGGTACAAACAGTAACTAAGGGGGGGAGACAGGCCAGCATTTGTCGTAACTTTAAAGTGAATTTATGCTAAGCGCGTTCTTGTCTTCGCTAGATTGAAAACCATTTCGTTGGGTCAGGGTCAAGGACCACGTGCTGAGAAGATGATCATAGATGCCGCACGTTACGGCCAGTGGGTCGTGCTGCAGAACTGCCACGTCGCGTTCAGTTGGATGGGCGACTTGGAGCGCATTTGCAATGATACCACGTTAACGGATGGAGCCCATGCGGATTATCGCCTATGGTGTACATCGTATCCGAGCAGTGTATTCCCTGTCTCTGTGCTGCAGAACTCGGTTAAAATGACCAATGAACCACCCAAGGGTCTGCGTGCTAATATGCATCGTTCATTCACTTCGGATCCCTTGAGTCGAGATAAGTTCTTTACGAATGCCTTCCTATTCTCCGATATGGCCAACAAGTGTTGGTTGCGTGGTGTCTTTGCTTTGGTCTTCTTCCATGCTGTCGTACAGGAACGTCGTGAATTCGGACCCTTGGGCTGGAATATACCTTACGAGTTTAATGAGTCTGATCTGAAGTAAGTAAACTATATAACTAATGAAGGCATACATTTAATATTAACTGCATTTCTCGTGGCAGAATTTCGTTGTTGCAGTTGAAAATGTTCATCACACAGAGTCATAGTATACCCTTCCGTGGTCATGTCTATCTGACTGGTGAGTGTAACTACGGCGGACGTGTTACAGATGACAAGGATCGTCGTTTGATGTTGTCGCTGCTGAATATGATATATAATCAAAACACTATTGAAGAGGATAAGTGAGTATTGCAATCAATTATGCCATATGCCCCCAATTAACTGATTTTTCTCTTTCCTCTAGCTATGCCTTGTCGCAGTCGGGCAACTACAGGGTACCTCTCAGTCCAACCAAACTGAACTCCATTGAATACGTACAGTCGTTTCCACTAAGTCCGCAGCCAGAGGTATATGGACTGCATGAGAACGCGGATATCAATCGTAATGTAAAGGAAACCAATGCGGTAAGGAAGTGGCATTCCCATTATCATTCCAATTTCTATATATATCTCTGCATCTCTTTCTTTTTCCTGGTAGCTTATTAGTGGCGTGCTGCTGACCCAGACTGATCTGATGGCTTCGGTTAAGGCTAGTGCAGCCAGTGGTGTTAAGGAAGATCCTGCCATTGCCATCTGCAAGGAGCTGTTGACACGTCTGCCCGAAGAGTTCGATTTGGAGGAGATTACCAAGTCGTATCCTGTCATCTATACAAATTCAATGAATACTGTGCTGCGCCAGGAGCTAATACGCTTCAATCGCCTGTTGTCCTATGTACGCAAGAGTCTGGTGAATGTGGGCAAGGCTGTTAAGGGACAGATTGCTATGATACCCGAACTGGAGCGAACTCACGCCTCCATGATAATAGGCAAGCTGCCGGCAGATTGGCTAAAGAAGAGCTATCCCTCGCTCAAGCCTTTGGCCAGTTACGTGACCGATTTCTTAGCACGGTGAGTTGTTGTTGTTGTTGTTATTGTTATCACATTTCTATTTTCGAGACCACCTACGTATACGTATCTATCAATGGCATTGTGTGTCAGCAGAGGCTGCGTGTGCTGCTCCAGCTGCTGATGTACTGCTTCTTTTGCTGCAATTGTGCAAATATAATAAATGTATATGACACACACACCGATATACACACATGAATGTCTCCCTCAACCCCATCACCATCCCCCGCTGTCGTTCAATATTGTTGCTGCCATTCATGACTCGAAAAAAAAAATCTTATTTGCTATTGACATCAAAGGACGATGATGCTGTTTTTGTGTGTGTGTGTGTGTGTGTGTACTGCTCCTGCTAGCACTGTTGCTTTGTGCACTCTTTGCCTTTTGTTGTCAAATATTTAATATTTATTAATAAATTGAAAAATAAGATAACTCACCACCTTCTTCCTCCTGCAGATTGGCCTTTTTCCAGGATTGGATTGAGAATGGTGAACCGACTGTGTATTGGATCTCTGGCTTTTATTTTACACAGTCCTTCATAACGGGTGTCCTGCAGAATTATTCGCGTAAGAATCGCTTCCAAATCGACATGATCTTCATTGAGTTTGCTGTTACCAAATTTGAGACAACCACAGCTCAGGTGGCCGATGTAGGTGCTTATATTAGGGTAAGTAATTGTGGTTGGGTCTATATTGAAAAGGAATTTGGTACTGTTAGGTATTTATCTAAATATTATACATATACAATTTCTATAAAACATATCTGTTTGCCATTCCTTTTAGGAACAAAAAGAGATAAACGATGAGACAAAGTTTATACAAGTAAGAAAGACGAACTAAGTCTTTGATTTTTTCTAAAGCTAAACCAATTAGTATGCATTGCACTTTAGAGTTTGTGGCACTTTTCGACTAACAACATGTGACAATTTATGATTTATTTATAGCATATATATTAATATATTTTTATTTAAATTTAAATACAGACTTTCATTTCCTTTATTAAAACACCTTATAAATTAAATTCACAGGGCATTTTCATTGAAGCCGCACGCTGGAATCGCAAGACCAAGGAAGTCGATGAATCCTTCTCCAAGATCTTATTTGATACGCTGCCCGTCATCTATCTGCGTCCGGTGTTGCGATTACCGGATGAAGTGCCACGCGGCAGTGGTGGTGCTGACGCTCCATCGACAATTTACGACTGTCCCGTGTATAAGACAAGCGAGCGACGTGGTATTCTCTCCACCACCGGACATTCAACAAATTTCGTGATGTATCTGCAGTTGAGGTGCTCCAAGACGCCGATGCATTGGATTAATCGCGGCACGGCCTGCCTTTGCCAGTTGGATGATTGAAAGCTGACCCTCGGGTGTTTCTCCTGGCTCCGCTGCCGCCGTGCCGTAGAGACAGGAACAGGAACGGATGTGCCCTTACCATGCAGGCGTCGATTTTTGTTTTTTTTTCAACTTTACCATAGGCCACGGGGAACTGGAACTGAGCACAGACCGACAACTGTCTATGTTTTTATGGATATATACAGATGTATACAAACAGATATACGACTGGGGAATAGGAGAAGTGGGGGAAAAATGCTGCACGCTGCTGACCTCTTTGGGAACCGTACATATGCAGATATACTTTGATTCGTGCGTTATTCGCTTTTCTTTTTTTTGTTCGTGTACCAGGAAACGCTGAAAGCGAACTCGTCCGACAATTCTATTTATTTTTGTCCGTTTTTCCGCGCACCAAACTGGGGGCGATTGCAATGGAAGGGGCGGGCAATGCGCAGTGGCATTTTGATGATGATGTTGATTGCCAGATATAAATTAAATATGCAGAATACTGTATAGCAATGGTCGCTCGAATATATATGTATATATTTTTTATGTGCGCCATTTACAAAATGAATAAATGACAAAATAAACCAGGAGCATGTTTTTTCCACCTGCTGTGCGCGCGATGATTATTTTAAACTGGTCTGTAAACGTGGTAGTAGTAGGAGATCTGGCCTGGTATGGCCCACTCAGCAGAATTAACTAGTTGCTAGTGCATATTGATATCTTAAATTTAGATAAAATTCATGAGAACGTATACTCTACTCTCTAAACACTGCGATGTGTGTGGGTCAAAAATAGATTTGCCAAGGTCTTTGACGCAGTCAGATCCTCTTGAAACGAGAACAAGATCTCCAACTCGATCGATCGAAATTCTCGATTGCCTAACAATACTTCACCAAAATAAAAAACTTTTGTCTCGAGCTAATGGAGGCCCCCAACAGACAGACACAGACTCGGCATCATCCACTCGACATTCTAAGCGTCAGACAGACGCCCACAGACAAGGGGATGAAGATGAATATGATAATGATGAGTATGATCATAATGATGATGTTCAAGTTGATAATGATAATCCGTTTTAGCATTCAAGAGATTTATTGCGTGTTTTGTGTACAATTGGAGCAGCCGCAAAATATAAATTTAAATTTAAATTAAAAATCAAATTGCCATCAAAGCATAGGTAGGTGAGAGGCATATTTCATAGCCATAGAGTGTGTTGGTATGGTGTAGAGATCTATTAAATCATCCAGCTATTAATAGCTGACTAATGTGGCGTAACCGAAAATAGCAACACTCGATGGAGCTTGAAGCGTCCATCATCGCTTCAACTGAGCTTGGCCTTAAGCGTGCTGATCAAGAGTCGCCAAAAAAAATATGCGCAGCTGTCCGTCAGTGGAGATAAATGAAGAAGCGCGTTGTCCGTTCGCAAACAATGATAACAACAACGACAACAACTTCCGCTTGCAATTACCCGGCGAGGAGGCATTGAACACACACTAAAGCGATCGAGCGATCGATGAAACGTGTGACCCCAGCTATTCATATGCAATAATATGGCTTGTATAATGTGATACAAATAAGTCGACGACGATGAGAAGAATGCGAAGAGCCCTCAACTATTGTTTCTATTCTGAGACGGGGCCACGTTTATTGAAGGAGTTTTCAATATTTGTTGGAAACTCGATCTATTGTTGACTTTCGTTTTGTTTTATCACAACTATATAGCTCGATATGAGCATGTTTCCATGTGTGTATATCTATTTGCATTAGCCGCTTTTTATGGTTGATATCATTTGTTCATTTGTTTCTCATATATGGTAAATAGGCAACGCAGCATCATCTGAGCATCTGAGGAGGAGGAGATACAATTGATGCTCGCTGCTCGAGATACTTTTGACAATAGCAACTTAGACAAGCCAAACCACTAAGCGCAGCTAATGCCGGCCATCAATGAACATCATCTCAAGCGCGCTGAAGATGTGAAGAAGTGGCCCAAACGAACTTCGCTGGTATCGCTGCCTCGTCAAACTACGATGCGGTAGTTGCCGCATGGAGCCACTGCCGCCGTAACCGGTTTCATTTTGTATCTTCTCTAAAGTGAATGGCAGAGCTCTGCCGTGCTGCTGTTGCTGACGCTGCCGTTGCTGCTGCTGCTGCTGCGGCTGCTGTTGTCCAGCGAGAACTTTTTCGCAAAATCTGTGTATAAATAGTGTCGTAAGGTCTGGTTTGAAAACAGAATCAAATTTGGATTAATCTCATAGACACGCATCGTCTGGGAACATCATCGAAAATGGTTAGTTAAAGCCTTCCTTCGATCATTCTAGGCTTGGTTGAGCCAACTGCCATCCTCCTTCAACGGACACACACAGGACTAGTTCGCCAATACTCATCCCTCCTCTTCTTCATCTTCATTTCCTTACAGAAATTCTTTGTTATTGCCTTCGCTGTGATCGCAGCTGCTGCGGCCACTTCCATCTCGACGGAATACCTGCCGCCAGTGGACAATAACCTCGAAGTTGTTGCTGAAACCGTTGAGGTACCCACTATCGAACAGGGTGTGCTCAGCGATGATGGTTACCGTTACAAGACCGTGCGCCGCCTGAAGCTGCGCCACCGTCGTGATGTCAACGAGCTGTCCGCCGAATACCTGCCCCCTGTTGAGGAGTCCGCTTCTGAGGCTGTCGCTGTTGAGACTCCTCTTGCTGATGATGGTTACCGTTACAAGACCGTCCGCCGTGTGATCCGTCGCCGTCGTGATGTCAACGAGCTCCCCTCTGCTGAATACCTTCCCCCTGTTGAGTCCGCCTCTGAGGTTGTCGCTGTTGAGACTCCCCTGGCCGATGATGGTTACCGTTACAAGACCGTGCGCCGCCTGAAGCTGCGCCACCGTCGTGATGTCAACGAGCTGTCCGCCGAATACCTGCCCCCTGTTGAGGAGTCCGCTTCTGAGGCTGTCGCTGTTGAGACTCCTCTTGCTGATGATGGTTACCGTTACAAGACCGTCCGCCGTGTGATCCGTCGCCGTCGTGATGTCAACGAGCTCCCCTCTGCTGAATACCTTCCCCCTGTTGAGTCCGCCTCTGAGGTTGTCGCTGTTGAGACTCCCCTGGCCGATGATGGTTACCGTTACAAGACCGTGCGCCGCCTGAAGCTTCGCCACCGTCGTGATGTCAACGAGCTGTCCCCCGAATACCTGCCCCCTGTTGAAGAGTCCGCTTCTGAGGCTGTCGCTGTTGAGACTCCCCTTGCTGATGATGGTTACCGCTACAAGACCGTCCGCCGTGTGATCCGTCGCCGCCGTGATGTCAACGAGCTGTCCGCTGAATACCTGCCCCCTGTTGAAGAGTCCGCTTCTGAGGCTGTCGCTGTTGAGACTCCCCTTGCTGATGATGGTTACCGTTACAAGACCGTCCGCCGTGTGATCCGTCGCCGTCGTGATGTCAACGAGCTCCCCTCTGCTGAGTACCTGCCCCCTGTTGAGATCGCCGAGCCCACCGAGCAGTTCGCTGTTGAGACTCCTCTGGCTGATGATGGTTACCGTTACAAGACCGTGCGTCGCCTGAAGCTGCGTCACCGTCGTGATGTCAACGAGCTCTCCCCCGAGTACCTGCCCCCTGTTGTTGAGCAGGCACCTGCTGCATCTGCCATCATCGATGTGCCCGCTGAGCCCACCGTTCTGGCTGAGGATGGTTACCGTTACAAGACTGTGCGTCGCCTGAAGCTCCGTCGTCACTAAGCACGCACTCCCTACAGCACCCCAATTATCCCTCCCTCCCACACATCCAATATTTGATTTGATCATTGTCATCGCTGGCAATCTCAATTGAAATTAACATAAGCGTATTAGTCAATGATAATGAGTTATGCGTAATTCGAGTACAAAAACGAAACAACAATAAAACATTTTAAAAACAAAACCACTACTGTCTCTTATCTCCTCCCCATCTCTCTCTCTCTCATTCTCTCCTGGCATTGCGCAAACTCCCAACGCACTCAACCGAGTGTTAATCTTATCTAATAACCATATAAGTATGTGTGCATGTATTGTAGATGATAACGCTCTGCACAGATAAGATACGCGCAACCTGTCGCTGGCAAAATCTTGCACAGGTTTTTTGGTTTAGTTTCACTTTGCAGTTAGCGACGTGCGCGATACAAAAAAAAAGACGAAAGAGAAGTTTCTCAAACGAACGAAAAGAAAATGATGTTGCCGAAGAAGTGCTCCACCTATTTGGTGATTTGCCTGGGTAAAGTTCAGCCAATGTCTAAGAAGAACTTTTTGAGAGTAGACAAGTGCAGCAAGAACATAATCCGAAAGCGAAAAAATGTTCACCAAGCTAAATGTGAAAAGTTGTTGAGCCTTCTGTGATGACTTAACTTCATAAAGAGCGTGAAAGAAAAAGCATATCTACATAAAACCAATGAGTAATAATAAATAGAATTGTTAATGTGTCATCAGTGTGTGGAGAACGAAAATCCAGTGTGAAAACTCTACAAAAATGCGCCCTTATCAGTTGCCTTGCGATACCAAAGTGATAAGCAAGGTTTACTCATCGCATTGTTGCCCCATTTGTTTACTCTGAGTAATGAGTGCATGTTGAATGAGTAAATGTATTTACAACACATTAAACATATCCCGAAATTTAATCTAAATATAGATTCGACAAAGAAATTATACAATATAGAATTGGGAACAGGAACTAGTTCAACCTTTGTATAATTTAATATCGCAATTCTCTAACTAAACAGCAATTTCCCCCCAGTCTGTGTTTATCTTCGCAAATATTTTAATTTATTCCATTAATATTTTATCTGCTTAAAGCTCTGTGTAATGCCAGTGCCTAGCCTGGCTGCCTGGCTCTCTGTGTGTTCCTAATACCGGATGTGGCCTAAGCTCAATAATTATTTCACCGTATAAATTATGAAATATGGAAAAACAATTAGGTTTCGGTTAGCGGTCTCTGGTCTGATCTGGTCCCTTGGTTTGAATTGCTGGCCAGCAAAACGATTTGTTGATTTTGCTATTCAAACGCACTTGATAATTAAATTGATAAAAAGCAAATTTACAATTTGTTCATAAATATGGAACTAACCTCAAACATCAAACAAACGAAACGAAAAACTCTGAGAAGCGAGTAAAGATAATCAAAACTGACATCCGCAATGTGAAACAATGGGCAAAATAAACAAATACACACAGAAGTATATACTCTACACACACACATACACGCACATACACCTACTACACACATACCCCACTCAGACCCCTCTCAATCAGCCGCGTTTCTGTTTTTTTTCTTTTATCTGATTTATCATCGAACTTGGCGCGCGCGCGATCTAAGTCTTTTTTTGCCTTTTTATCTTTTTTTTTATTAATCTTTTTAGATTTGCCTTTTTTGCTTTGGTTTTTGCTTTGTTGTTAAACATTTTCTCGATAATTAATTATTAATATTTAAACAACTCTTCGAACAAATGAACAAGAATGTCAGTTTCATCTTATTTGATGAATGGTCAACGTCGTTTTCAATCAGTTCCGTTCCGTTCCGTTAAGATTATAAGCATTTTATTTGTATTTGCGTGATGTGACGTGATGCTCTGGGGACCACACACAGAGCGATCTGCAAATATTTGTTTAGCTTCTTATTCTTCACACAAATTTGTTAATCCCTCTCCCACTTTCCCTCTTTGTTTTATTTACAGTTCTGCTGGCTTGTTGCATGCAGGAAACAGATGCCACGCGTCGCGTGAATCGTGGTCGTCGTACACTCACACGTCGTTACTTCAGTAAGTCAATAAATCATTCAATTGCCAGAACTATGAGTAATCTCCTCCTGCTCCCTTTCTAGGTGGTCTAGCCATACCTGGCTGGGCTGTGGTCACCTGTGTGGCTGTGGCAGAGCTGCTACTGGGCGCTGCTCTCTACTTTATCATGTACAAGTTCATTCTGGATAAGGATCCTGATCAGGCCACCACCTACACTCCCGCCGCTACCCACGATCCTACGCCAAGTGTGGTAACGAATCCCCAACAGGTCACCCCATCGCATGCCACAGCGATTGCCTGAGCTGAGGCCAACCGGAAGTACTAGAAGTTGTCATTGGGTGCTCACACTTTGAACAATAGCAGAGTCAAGTCGTACAATAAATAGATTTAAAGACTATATAATCCAAATCAAGCACACACATTATGTTCAAATTCTTGCCGCTATCAATTTGATATTTTCTACATTAATAAATCGAATACATTTAGTTTTTTCTTATCTGTTACAAATAATATGTAAATTTTTTTGATCTGTTTTGACGCACGCGGCGCCACTTCTTCATTTAACATGCCTTTTGATATTTTTATTGACGGCGCCGCCTGGTGATCCAGTTTGTCTTCTAATCTATATATTATATATTCATCTGCGATAGATTGAAAGTTGCCTAACTATTTTATCGCAGACATACGAAACTGGTCGATCTGAGACTTGTTCTGCTAGATGGTGCAGCAGTTTGTAGGGTCAGTGTTGCTAAGACAGCTTTTTTACTGTCAAATCTGGCTTTTTTTAAGTTCCATAGCGAAACAACAGACAACAGACAGCGGGAAATCTAACAGCCAGAAAAAAGCTATGGTACATACACACCTATTTCTTTAGCTGCAGCAAATCTTAGGGCTGAGCTTCAAATTGCTTATGCTGTGTACAAAAATATGTTGCATACTTTTGAGCAGTAGAAAAAATAAAGCTACTCGGCGAGTGCAAGTGCTGAAATGTTAGCTGTTTTCTCGTTTTAGCTCAGGTTTTAGCTGTTTTTTTTTTTATATTACTTTTTTTTTTATTTTATTTTGTTTAATTCATATTACGCTTATCTTATTTTCCAAAATCAATATTTTTCATGAACGTTATTAATATTTTTAGCTTATTTTGACAGAATTTTTGGATAATTATGCTGCTATTTTGGAAAAATAGTATAAGTTATGTTTGTCATCACTTTCCTGCACTATCGATGACTCTACGCCTAGTCAGTGTTTACAATCAATCTATTTTCTGGCTAGTTGCTTTATAAACTTATTGCTTAAGTTTTTATTGTCGTTTTACAAATATTTTCTTAGACTTAGTTGTTGTAGTAGTATATTGTTGCCTGGCTATAACCAACTACAGTAACTTTGCCTGACAACCAACGCCAATGCAGCTTCGATAGCTAGCTAGCTGTAGCTGTGCCACTGATGCCACTTGCGGCGCATACTTAACGGCACTTGGCTGGCAACGCAAGTTGTCGCCTGCTCCCGCTTTACGCTGACAAATCGAAATTTATTATAAACGCAATTGAAAAATCCCCCAGCGGTGCTTGAGCTCAAGCTGAAGCTGTAGCCGGAGCTAAAATCTCTTGCTGCTGCTGCTATGGCAGCCAAGTAGCTGTAAATGCCAACAATTGCTGGGGAAGGAAGACGAGAGGCGCCTCTGCTGCTGCTGCAGCCGCATAACCAAAGCGGATTTCAAATTGACACAAAACAGACAAAAAGCAAATCGTTTAGGCGCAACCACCGACAGCGAAAGCAGCAAGCGGCAAGCAGCAGCAGTGGCAGCCACACATGGAGGATGCCTCGCTGGCTTGGCCTGGTCCTGGACCCGTTGGCCCGTTGAAATTTGTGTAACAGAGCCAAGTTACCGAAAAACCCCCGGCGAGCGAACAAGAGCAATACAAATGCCGGCGCAAAGCCAGTCAGGGAGCCTGGCTGAAGGATACTTTGGTTGGCATAACAAAGCCACACAAAAGACTTGCTTGCTGCTGCCGCTGCAACGTTGGCCATGACGATGATGATGTTGTTATTGTTGTCGTCGCTGCTACTGCTGAGCTTCCATTGTTGCAGCGGACTTTAAGCAAACGACAGCGACAGTTGCTGCATTTCACTTTCGCCTCCAATTCGCCAATGGGATAGAGATGAATGGTACGGGAGCTACTACTACTGATCCTTCATGTAGCTATGGCTTATTTTTTTGAAAATCTATACTCTGGCCTATAAGATTTATTGTTGCGCTATGGGACTAAGGACTCCAATATGAATTCTAATATTAATCCTATAATGGCTTTTCAGGGTTGTACATCGAACACAGACCAGAACTACTGTGTGTATAAGAAAACAATTTTAAAGAGTTGATTTCATCTGGCCAAGTCTCACTACCGGCGCTCTCTTGGCGTTTTCTAAGAGATTTCCCTTCCGGGCACACACATTTGTTGTGTTGTGTGTGTAGTTGTGTGTCTATTTGTGTGTGTGTGTGTGCTGCTGCTGCTGCTGTTGCTTGTGGTGTTAAAGTTTATCAACATATCGTCAACATTGCTGGCCCGTTGCAGTGTCAGACAACAGTCGCTCATATTTATTTATGGCTCAGCGCAAAACCCAGGGCATATAACTCTCTGCACTGTCCTACTTCCCCCTCTTCACCCACCGGACTGGCCACAAGTTGCACGGCACTGGCAGCCCGCAGATCGGCACTGGCTGCAACTGCTTCTGCTGCTTCTTCTTCTTCTTGAAGCTGGAGCAGCTGACAGTTTGGCAGCCGTTTTACAATGTTATCATTTCTTCCCTTTCTATAGATTCGTTCCATTGTTGTTGTTGCTGTTGTTGTTGTGCTTTGGCCCGGATTTAGCCATGTACACTTGTTGTAAACAACAACATTAACAAGGGTTTGCAAACAGGAGAACAGCAGAGGAGACAGGAAAGAGAAGAGAGAAGGGATGGTGCTGCAGCACACACTCATAAGCATTCATTGGAAATCCTTTTCGATTTATTTGCGTATTCAAACGGAAACATTTAAAGTGATTGCGGATGCAAATTTCACCCAAGTGCGATGAGTATGAGAGTCGAATGTGGCATAGGCAGCACCAGAGAGAGAGAGAGTGAAAGAGAGAGCACCAAATGGCTCTGATATATACGAGTAGCCCAGCCCCCTTCCCACCTCCCCCCCTAACTGGTTCGAGTTTCTTCTTCCTCTTGTTATTTTCTTTATTTTTTCGGTTTCACAGATCTGAAGAGCATTTACCAGCGCGTGCCTGGCAACATTTGCGGTTTTTGCGCCAACTTCACACATTTTCTTATGTTGGTTTGCTTTTCTTTGCTTCGTTTCGTTTCGCTTCGGTTTGCTTTGGTTTTTTTATACTTTTCGTATTGTTGTTGTTGTTGCTGGCCCGGCATGAGAATTTCAATTTTAACACAGGTGCTTGTGTTTGTTGAAAAAATAAATATCAATCATACGCCCCAACAGCCCAACCTTAAACAGGTGAACTGTTTTTTTTTGGCCTCACTCCCTCGTTTTGTATTATATATTCACTGACAATTAGTTAAATGATGTTGAATTTTATTGTACTTACATGAATCAGTTCTGATGTTGCTCGAAGCTAGAAAGAGAAAGAGAGAAAAACGGTTAGAAATATTTAGAAATAATACAAAATTAATATTTTGCATATAAATTGTCTCCCCTTCAACCAATTGATACTCTTGATGAGTAGCTATCTGAAGTAGCTCTTTAATCATTAGAGATATAGAGGGACAGAACTGTTTAGTATATACACGTATATATATTCTGTATACATATATTGCCTTAGCATAACGGATACTCTTTATCTCTGACCAAGTCATATATATTTACTACTTAACTGTCATTTGTGAATATATGTATGTGTGTGTGTTATGAATATGCACTAAAGATTATCAATAATTAAACGAAAGCGGTGCACCTTATCTTGGTTCCCTTTTTATATGCAATCAATAAAACGAAAATAATTTAAATGGAAAAAAAAGGTAAAACGAGGAAGAAAGGCATGCCGAAGGTTCTATACCCTTGCAGGCTCTTATCTCCTCCGATTTTTCCAACACTAGTTACATATAATGGTGCAGAATCAAATGTGTATATTCAATATTATGCCTCACGTCGATTGATATTGATGAGTTAAGTTATTAATAAAATAAAAACTGGTCTTCTTGCAAAAACATTATTTTCGGCCGATTGTTCCTATGACAGCTATATGTTATAGTGCTCAGATTTTTATAAAATTTTATATGCATACTATATAAGGTGCGTTGCGAACTCCTGCACAAAATTAATACACCCTCTGCAAGGGTATAAATATTGCAAATTTCTTGTGAATAAATATAATTTTCTTTCTATAGATGAGCAATATCTCAGGCACATATTGCTTATATACATACATTTGCAGTACATATTCCCCATTCTCTAGCGGCACTTGACACGCAAGTGCGACTCGCCGCTGCCTTATTGTGCCCATTAATTTCGCACTAAACTACTAAAAACTCTTAATGACTGTGAATGGAGAGACGCAGAGCTGAAAGAGGGGCCCGTGGGGGCACGATCAAGCCGATCAGCTGCTCTTTATTTATGTGTGTGTGATAGTTTAAACACTTTATGGGCAATTGTTGTTGACAGTGTGTTAATTGATTAGCGGGGGAGAGAGAGAGATACAGAGAGAAGGGGCAGGAGAAAGAGATAGGGAAAGAGAGAGCTCAAGTACTGCTCTATAGCAAGTGCTGTCTATAGCCGTTTAATGACTTCTATAATCAATAGAACATAAAAGTTTAAGCAGTTGCTACAACCGTGTTGCACGCCACATGCCACATTTGCAATTGCAACACCACACAAAGACATGAGCATTTTGGGTGCGATTACAAATTGCAGCTGAAACAAAACAATTTAAATAAAATAGAAGCCGCAGACGCGAGCGCGCTCAATGTAAATACGAACGGGGTGTGTGTGTAGGTACGTGTGTGTGTGGCAGTGTGTGTGTCAGTGTGTGCGCTGTGAATAATTCAGCCAGGCAACTGCAGAGAGACCAAGCACCCAAGCAGCCAAGCCGGCAAATTAAATCAAATAGTTATATCATGCGAATAAATCGCCGTGGATATATCGCACATACGCCCCGTTGACCGCAAAACGCGCAGCTACTTACGAGCCTCGCACAGCTCGACGGGCATCAGTACGCGCACTGCGCTCAGCGACAGCAGATCGTCGAACGTAGTCGAACCCATATCCCAGTTCGAGTCTCCTATCGCGTGTGCATATCGACGAGAATCTATCGACTTCCTGTCTGCGGCACTTACGCTTCTAATTCCCCGGCGTATCCACACGCGTGCTGCAGCGGCTACAACGCGGATTTAAGCAGAGCAGAGACAGACAGTCAGTCAGACAGAGAGGCAGACAGAGTGCACAACTCCTATCGACAGTTAGAATTTTACTGTCGTCGTTTTTTCATTTCTTGGAACCACATCCTCCTCCTTCAGCATACCACCATCAACATGCATACGCCGGCTGGCAAAGTGTCGGGCTACATTGTCCTGATGATTGTGCAAATAATTTTCCTGGTGCTATTCTGGCTGTTCGTGCGTTACGAGAAGGCTCTGCTGCCTGCACCGCTCAATGCTGAAGACGCTGGATCAGCAAACGAACACGTTTCAAAATATCCGCGTGAGTAGCCAAGTATTTCCGTTTTTCCAGCACAGCACAGACCAGACCAGACCAGAGACTATCATCAGAGTCATCTACATCCCCAGAGCAGCAGCCCCAGCTCTGCCTCTAAGTCTGTCCCCCAGCTACGCAGTCAATTTTAGCATTTTGCAAACTTTGTCATTCAATTCTAAAATTAGTCACAGAGCGCAACAAATTTAATCTGCTTTTGACTAGCTTAAGGGGGGACTCAGTGAATGACTGACTATAAAAAACACTGTATCTGTTTGCCAATTTTATTAGCAACTAATTGACAACACAAAAACAAAGCGCTAAACAAGTGAAACGGGGACTGACCTAAGTCCGTCGTGACATGACGTGCCAGCGACTTGTGGGGAACGCGCTCTGGTATTTTATCAGTTCACCTGCTGCGCGTTCTTGAAGCTGTCCATCAAGCGTATAAATCATATCATTAGCACTTTTCTTCAAGAGATTACGGCAACTTCAAGAACTGATAAGCCGCAGAAGAGTGAAAACTGACTGCTAGTGACTAATATGACTTATTTATAGCGCCATGTAACGCGAGGAATTTAGACTGTCAGAGAAAGAAAGACAACATTATGTACATTACAAGTCTATGATGATATTAACCTAGCAGAATACTTAAATCAATTTTATGAAATTGGTGCAAGCAAGATAAGAAAAATGTATAGCATCATATGATCAATACTTTACAAAAGGAGTTTAGGAGACACTTCTGAAAATGAAATGTTTTCTTCATGAAATAAACCGGCAAACTTTAATTTTAATTTCCTTTAATTGGCTCATTCCTTAACTGATCATTTTTCATAAACTCATTCATATTTTATTAACCTCATACATTCCCTTACTTCTCCATGTGCAAAACAAGTCTATTATAATACTAATGCATTACAATACTAAGCTACCCCTTAAGTCACATTAAAATGCCATAAAACTTGCCATTTATATGTTAAACTTGCCCATTCCCTCACTGATAACTCTCGCCCATTCCCTCACTGATAACTCTTCAACTTGCCCATTCCCTCACTGATAACTCTTCATTCCCATATTCCTCATCCCCTCATACGTTCTCACACTGCTCTGCTAAAATATTACGGCAATTTAAGCCTCATAATGATTTTAAAAAAATAATAACATCCAAGAGAATTGAGTAGAAGGAGGTAGCAGCAAGACCCTCTGCAAAACCCTTGACAAAAAGAAGAAAAAACAAGTTAAGAGTTAATCCCTAATATTAAAACAGCTTTGAGACTGTTATGGCTATTACTCGTTCCACACAGTCAGTCCGACAGTCCGTCCGTCGTTGTCTGTTCTAGGTTTTGTGGCAAAGTTTTTGGGCTTCTGCTTCTTCTTGTCCGTGTTTGGCGGCTCATAAATAAGTAAAGTTATTTTTCGCATAGTCTCCATCCTTCTTGAAGTCCCGCGGCACCAATTGCATTAATTACTTTTGCAACAGTGGTACGAAATGAACAACATAGCAACAGAATGGAACTGAGAACTGAATGGAACCGCACACAAATGAATAATTAAAGTCATTAATTTCAATTTATGCAAATGCGTCTGTAAACAACTTGTTGCAATTCATAATAAATAAATTAAACCGTATTTCACACTAATTGCACCCGCATACAGTCACACATACATGCAAACATGGTCGGTCAACTCAGGCCGAGCTCAGGGTGCGCGTGCCGTGCCGTGCTCCAGCTTCGTGGCCCAATGGCAACATCAATCTCAATGCAATTGACTTTTGGCAGCAGACAATTGGTGCCACTAATTGAAACGACTTGACTCAATTAATAAGCGTGCCAAGGCATGCCCCCGATATGATGCTGCACTGTCTGATATGCAATGTGTTAATCCCCATGCATAAACTAATCCTGCTTCCCGTTTCTACTTTCCCACCTTGCAGAATTCCAGGACATTCAGGTGATGATATTCATTGGCTTTGGCTTTCTGATGACCTTTCTGCGCAAATATGGTTACAGTGCCACGGGTTACACCCTCTTCATGGCGGCCCTTGTGGTGCAGTGGTCGGTGCTAATGAAGGGATTCCTGCACATGGAAGACGGCAAGATCAGGTGAGCAGCAACAGCAGCAGCGCAAAAGGCAAATCGAAATAATTGTATAAGGACTTTATAACTTAATGCAAAGCAGCAGAAGAAGCAAACGAGTTAAGCAAATTAAAAAAAACCCAAGTGACTTTATCTTAGGGTGTGTATTTGAATACCCTGTAAGCATAATACAGTAACAAAGGGTATACACATATAGAAAAAATTCATTCAATAAATCAACGAAATTTAGATGTATAATCAATCTAGAGTAAAATCAAATGATTTTAGACAAAGTAATGAGAATTGGTAGTCGAGCTAGCAATGTAACTTAAGCTTTTCAGTCTAATATACCCCCTTGCATGCAATTTCAATGGGTGTTGGTGTTAATATAAACAGCATCCGTAATGAATTCAAGCAATTACTTTAACTTGATGTGGAAAAGGGAAGTGATAGCAGGCTGCAACTTGTGCTAAGTGAAACAACAAACAAAAGGGTGACAGAAACGAAGGACTCTCATCTCCAACATCACTCTGTCATTTCTTACATTCCCTCTGTCTCCCTTTCTCCCTCTCACATCTTACTCTCCTTCTCCCCTTTCAGCCTCTCGCTGGAGAACATCATTGATGCCGACATCGCCGCCGCTGTGCCGCTAATCAGCATGGGCGCATTGCTGGGCCGCACCACGCCCATTCAATTGCTTTGCATGTCCATCTTTGAGATAGCCCTATTTGCAGCCAACGAATATCTGGCCCTGAATGTGCTCAGTGTAAGTAGATAAATCTCTATGTGCAGCTTGTGTGTGCATCTCTCTATCCGAACTGCTGTTCCTTCATTAGATCTGCGATTGCGGTGGTTCCATTACGGTGCACGCCTTTGGCGCCTACTTTGGCCTGGCTGTGGCTCTAATGCTGCGTCCTGCTGCCGACCAGAACGATGCTGGCAAGCATGAGGGAGCCAACTATGTGTCCGACATATTCGCCATGATCGGCACCACTTTCCTGTGGGTCTACTGGCCCAGCTTCAACTCTGTGCTGGCTGAAGGCGCCGGAGGCGAACGCGCCATTTTGCACACGTTTCTATCATTAGCCGCGGCAACAGGTGAGTCACGTGCCACCAGGCAGCACAGTCTGGGCAATTAGTAGACTCAAGTGGGTAGCTAGAAAATCTTATATCCAGTTCCAGTTAGTCCAGCTGCTGCTTCGTTAATTATAATGTTGGCGCGCCTATTAACTGCCATAGAAATTGAAAAGGCTAAGGCTCTGTGCCTGCTCCCCAATCCCGATACGGTTCCCTGGGCTGCTGCAAATCCTTATGCATGCAACTCACAAACTAATTAAATGTCAAATAGTTTCGTTAACACATTTGAAAATTTATTTTAAGCACGTAGCGCACATAAAAACCGAACACAGCCCGAAAAACCCCTTAAGAGACGACGACGACGACGAGGATGCTGCAGCCCGGTCTGGTCAGGCTGGCCAGCATTTAGAGTTGTCTGTGTGTGTGGGTCAACTATGTTTGACCATGGCCATGTCGTACACAACATATAGAAAATGTGCTAAAAGCAAAAACAAGCACAGGCATAGAGACAGAGAGGGAGAGGGAGGAAGGAAGGAGGGTCTTGCCTTTGCTGTGTTGCCCCACTCGGTTAATGTAAATAACAAAACACAAATTAAATGTATACAAAGGGCGCCCGGCAACGACTAGAGCAGCAGCTGAGATAAGCCAAGCTGCAAGCGTAGCTGAGGTGGGACTGGGACTGAAGAGAGTGTGGCTCGCTTGGCGGCGACAGAGGCGACACTGGGACGGCTGTGGCCTGAGCCTGGCCATGATATTAAAGCCCTCATGCCACAGTCGAGGAGGTAACACCTAAACAGCGCAATAGAGCATGCTAAGCTAACAAAGTAGTCGCACTTGAGGTACCCAGTAAAGTGTAGAACAAGTTTAGCTACTGTGGGCTGCAGAAGTCTAAATGCAGTCTATAAAACTCTCTCTTCCCGCTAGTTTCCTGTCCTGCCTGCAGGCAACAATCTACCCCACTGTGCTCGCTAAAAACCCGCCATGTCGATGGTTAGCGAGGCAGGACATTTTATGCGGAAGGATGTGCGATTAGTTGAGTCAACGTGGTGTGCGGCGCCTCCGTCGCTCTGGGCCGTTGTCCGTTCAGTGGCCAGTTACTTGGCTCGCTTAGTTGTTGCCTTAATTAAACTAAAGCTGGGGCGAGATTCAGTTCAATGCTGAAATTAGAGGCGTTACAGTGGGTGTGTCTCTCTCTCACACACTCTTCTGCCTCCACTTGTGTGTGTGTGTGTCAGCCATGCGGGTGTTGCGACATGCATAGCAGACGACGCCATTTGGTGTCCAAATGCGGCGCCAACAGCAAAATACGCCCCAGTTGTTGTTTTCACACCAAGTTCGAAACGAGCCTGGACACGGGACAGAGGCAGGAGGAGGTGCTGTGTCTCCACGCGTTGCCCTGGTAGTCAGTTCAGGTTCTGGTCAGTGTCTCTGTACCCTCGTTGTCCCGTCGCCCGCATTGGGGCAGCAACGTTAAGCACAAAACACATTTTATAGTCACAAGTGACACCATTGGCGTTAATTTAAATTGTTAAATGTGCAGCAACAACAACAACAGCAACAACAAAACAAACAACAACTGTCGCCCCCAATCTCAGATGCCTTTGGCTTTGCCTCTTGGCTTTGCTTTAGTCCAAACGACGGAGGATTCTGGGACCGGCTGTAAAAATACTGTTTAATTGATTTTTAAGCCAGAATTTGCTGTTTCTCGTAATACGCTCTCTCTCTCTTTGTCCGTGTCCATGTCCCGGAGCTGGACAATGTCAAAAGCTGTTTTGAAATTGCTGTGGTTTCATTGTTGTTGTTGTTGCTGCGGCTGTTGTTTTGTTTTTGTGATTTGCGCTGCTTATTTGCACTTGCCACAGAAACCGAGTGGCGCACACCCGTATTAACTAATTTATGCAAATTATTATTGCTGCAACATATGTTTCGCCATAAAATGGAGATTTTTAAGTATTTAGTGTTATTTTGCCGAGATTTATGTTTGTCCGGGTAATAAACTGAAGTATGTACCCCAATCCCTCTCCCTTGCTGTTGCCAGGACAACAGAAGGACAGACGACATCAGGGCGAGAGAGAGAGTACAACATTATGAGAGGACACGACACTCGTCTGTGTGTTCCCTCCTTGTTTACATTTTTATTAGTTTTGTGTTTATGAACTGCGGTTGTGGCCTGTGTATACCATTTGCTCCGCCTGGATGATTTAAGAGTTGGTGATGTTCGTTCCCAACTGAAGCTGAGGCATCCCGCACAGAAACACCAACACACACACACACACACACACATGCACATAGTACATCCACATTCACTGACGCCATATTACATTGCGATGGTAACATGTCATTTAAAGTCAGTGCTTAATTATTACTTGCTGCTTTACATCTACGGTTATTTATGTAAGCTCATGTTTGCATAAAATCCACGTCTTACCCACATCTAATTGGGTTTTTTATTCCACATACATATATTCACTAAAACTTTCGAGAATGAACGCGCACAAAAACTAAACAGAGTGACCAGCTTGCACAAACTAATTAAAGTTGAATTTAGTCAACAGCTGACTTAATTGATCGTGCACTGATTGCTACATATCGAATATATAATATTGCGTGATTCGCATATCGATTATTGCACATATCAAAAATACACAGCAACTGAACAGGGTGACCAGCTTTCACAAACTTATAAAAGTTTAATTTAGTCAACAGCTGACTTAATTGATCTTGCGATGATTGCTGCATATCGAATGCATACTCAATATTGCACGCTGCATATATCGATTTTTGCACATTTCAAAGATACCATACCCAATTGCGGGCAAAATGTAATTAAAGCTCTTCAACTGAGATTTAAGTGAAAAATACGGCTAATTGATACTAGAAGCAAGCAATAAGAGCATCCAACGGTCAAACTGTAAACATAAACTATACGAAAACTGGCCAGCCCATTGAAAACGCAACAAGAGGGAGTTGTGCGCTGCTAACATGTTGGAACTGAGACTTCGCTTGACGTTGTAACCTTATGCTAACGTTCTCTCTCTTTCTCTCTACTTGCAGTGACCACCTTCGTAGTATCCGCACTTGTCAGCCATGAGAATAAATTGGATATGGTGCACGTGCAGAACTCGACTCTGGCTGGCGGCGTTGCTGTTGGCACCGTTTGCAACTTGCTGCTCGGCGCACACGGCGCTGTCTTAATTGGCATTATCGCCGGCACGGTTTCGGTGCTCGGCTATCGCTATTTAACCGTAAGTTGAACGACTGCGAATGCCCGAAAAAAGGAGGCGCGCTAGTAGGCACTAATGGGGCCACATCCGCAGTAGAGTGAAAGGGGGGGAGAACGGAGGTCAGCTACCCTATGTAGTAGAAGTTGTAATCCATACAAACATGAGGCGCTATTCAAATGCCTGCCTAGCTTGAGCATGGAAAGGACGCTGGCGTTGCTACTGCTGCTGTGTCCACTACTCTGGACCTGGGCAGGGCACCTCGGCAGCCGGCACCGCGGTGTCGTTTGCTGCGTTTTAATTAGTGCGCCTAGTGCAAAAATGTGACGCTAATGAGTAAAGTTTGTTGCCCGCTGGCGGCCTCTGGCTACAGCAGCAGGACCAGCAGCAGCAGCACGTAGTGCAGTTAGCGGAACAGCAGCCTGAACATTTTCGAGGTGGCTGTATATAAATTTACCCCTTTTTAAATGACCACCAGCCTGGGACGAGCTCCGTCCGGCATTGCAGTTGCATTTGGCACCTTCTGTGAGGTTTAATTAGTTGCTCAGCCAGGGCACGTAGTCTCCTGCTCTGACATGTGCTTAAAGATCTGCAAATTACACTTGTTTATGCATTTAATATATGTCTACTCTGTTGTATTATAGCCCTGGCTGACCAGTAGCCTGAGGATACACGACACCTGTGGCGTTCACAATCTGCACGGCATGCCGGCCGTCATCTCGGCCATTGCCTCCGCTATCTATGCCTCGATGGTCACCCTGGACGATTATCAATCCGAGCTGCAGGACATTTTCCCAGCCATGGTGCAGGGCAACAACAATGGGACAGCTACCAAAATTATGGGCGTAAGCTTTACACACAGCCAGCTGCACTTGACGTGGACTTTCGCACGCTAATCCTACCTCCTCTCCCCTCTCTCTCCCTGCAGGGCCTGGGCCGCACGGCAAGTACACAGGCTGGTTATCAACTGTTTGGCATCGCTGTGACGCTGCTCATTGCCATCGGGGGCGGCATTTTGGCAGGTGCGTAAACGATCCCAACTCTGAAGGGTTTAATTGACATTCATACCCATTTATACCCTTGGTTTAGGTGCCGTCTTGAAGTACAGCAACTTCCGTAATCTGCAGAAGGATGAACAGCATCAGGACGAACAGTACTGGGAGGTGCCAGCGCTGGAGAACAAAGAGGAATAGTTAAGTCGGCTCCTGCTTACCCACTCTGTCTGCCCCTTTATCGAATACGCATTGCCCAAAAATGCTTGCGAATACTTTGTTATTATTATTATTATACTTTATTTTATTTTATTTGATCAGTATTTGTGTATTGTGTTTTGATTTGATTGAGTTCTATGTGACTTTATTATACAATATGTTATGCCCAGCACACACCAACACACATACACACACACACATACATACAGACACACTCTTTCGGCTGCCTGCACTTGCATTGTTTGTTTAGATTTTAGCCAATTGCAATGTTAACAACAACAATTTCTGCCGCCTTGTTTGCTTAATTTTTGCCGCTTCTTTGCAGTGAACTAGAAACTGTTGACGAGCTTGTGTTGTAAACTTTGTGGACAGAACCAGAGACAACAACTAGTTGTTATTGTTGCTAGTGTCCAGTGCAGAGCTATATCCTTTTGTCGTCCTCGGCGCTTGTTTCATTTAATTTTCGTAGACATTTGTCGCATTCAATTAAAAAGTTCAACAAATTTACACATTTAATTAGCGCACAGCAGAAAACAGAAAGAAAAAAAAAAAAATAACTCGTAATGAAATGAAAAATCTGAATAAAATGCAAGTGAAATATATTAGCAATGAAAATATTTTAATTGTGACAACGACCTCAACTCCGTCTCCCATCTGCCACCTCTCTCTTTTTCTCTCTCTCTTTGTTGTTTGTAAATTTATTTCCATGCTATCCGCGCATTTTAATGGAATTAAAATCACACACACAAATTTTCCCCGACAACAATAATAACAACAATGGGGAAAAAGTTTAAATATGCCCCACGAACTTTTGGATGGCGCCAATGCCGTTGCCAACAGCTTCCCAGACGCCCAGAACTTTAATTGGCGCCCATTTCTGTTACGCAACTGGAATGCAGTTGTCCCTGCCAACAATTTGTATGTACGGGGCGTGCTCTACTAGGAGGAAGAGCATCAGGCAGGCAGGGGAAACTGACGTAGTGCAGCACAGAGGCTAATTAAGTGGCCCAAGACAAAGTGTCAACTAATTAGCTGACTTTTAGCCAACTACTTGCGTTGGTTCCAGCCAGCACAGCCAGCTTAGCCGGCGATTAGCACACCTGCAAAATGAAATAACAAAAGCAAACCCAATAATGTCTTTTAAATGCACCCTCCAAGCAGCCGACGTCGGCAAACCCGGTAAGTTGGCGCCCCAACGTCTTATCCGGATTTGGGCAACAAGCGCAACAGCAGCAGAAGCTACCAAGAAAAACAATTACTAAGTACTATTTAAGTAGCAGAAGAGCTGCGGATCAAAGAAAATTTTATAATCACCTGGGGCGGAAGTGGTAAACAGCGAAAGAACTGAACAGATTGCTAGCAATCGAAGTATAAACAATTATGAGGGTTACTTTAATAAATGCACATATGTAGTTAAGAATATTTATTGTTGTATTCTATTATTAAACCAATGTTATTTGCACTGTTCCACATTATTTTGTTTTATTTGTTTACTTTGATCAGCATTAGAGATGCGTATGAGCAAAAAAATACTGATTGGTTACTAATAAATATACCACACAGAATGTCATATCGGTCACATTTCTTTGATATCGATATTCAAGTTAGAGCAATTGCAAATGAGAGAAAGAGAGAGATATGCCGAAGTATCGTATTAAATATCGATGCATACTCAAAATATCGTCATGGGTAACACATCGTATTGCACCTAAATATCGCATTGTCAGATCGGTAGTGCAACTCATCCCTCGCTGGCGTTTAAACAAAGAAAAACTAAACTCTTTTCATTAGAATAATCAAATTGAATTCCAACTATGCTTCAGTGGTGCCTTCAAAGGCGAAAGAATGGCCAAAACGGTTAAATGAAACACGCAGACAGTGACAGTGACAGAGACGGACACGTGTGAGGCGACTAAGTGCAAAAATATTTATAGAGATGAAAGGACGACAAAAGCGTGCAGTCAAATGAGGAGTGGACAAGGATGCGAAAGAGAGGAGGATGTGCATGGACGGAGGGGTACATAGCAAGGGGTGGTCAGGTTAGGTAGTGCAATTTGGCAAAGTATTCCCCCGTGCACCGTTTGACTATTTGGCCGGGCGACGTTTCAAACGAACCAGACGTCTCTGTCGCTGTGCCTGTCTCTCTCTCTCTCTGCCTCTGTGTGTGTGTGTGTTGGGTGTCTGTCTATGCCGATGTCTAAGTGCTGTTTTATTGCATGTGGTCGGATGGGTCTCAGCCAGGCTGCTGTGCCCAGACAGATGGACACTCACACGTCTATAATAATAATTAACAGCATGAAAGGCAGCCCAGGAGCAGCAGCAGAGGCGATGGTAGCGGGTCACCTCCGTCAACCTTTTCGGCGCTGACTTTTGTCTGCCGTGCGCCACGAAGTATGCAGCATATTTTATGCATGTGCTGCAGGCGGCGACTATGACACGACAGCCATAAAAAGAGCAGCGACGTCGACAGCAGCAGCAACAAGAACAACAACAACAGCAATTAAGGCGAATTTAAACAGCGTTGACAACTCAGCCGACATTGACTTTGTCTTTGTCTGCAACAGCAGCAACAAATTGTTGCACATATACAACATGCTCAGCTTACATTGTTGTTGTCTAACGCCAGCTGGGGGATTTGTTGCAGTCGTCGTCGTCGTAGTCGTTGCCGGTTGCAGGAAGCTCAGACTCGAGAGCGGAAACTTGTACAACATTTTGCAACTGTAATTTTTTGGGTGTTGTTTCCGGCGGCGTTGACATTTTCCAGTCTTTGTTTATGGTCAGCAGAACTGCTCCCGTTGCTGCTGTTGCTACTTTCCCCCCTGTGCTTAAAGCCTTTGCAATTTGCTTAATATCTTATCGGAGCTTTCATTCTGCACGTGGCACTGGGAACCCTTGCAAAATTCATGATTTACGTTTAAGTGTCATTGGTGTTTAATTATTTAGATGGCCCCCAAGTCGTTTAAGTTGCCAGTGTGCCCGTTCTCAGGAATTGAAAGATTGCCAACGCTGCCTAGAGATGTGCACGTGGTGCAAATAGTTCGATCGTGGGGGAGTAGAAATATCGCATGACACGAACAATTTGTATATTTCTCGATAAATTGCTTGGGTAATTGCCTGAGCAGCTCACGTTGCCATCGCTAGCGTGTAGGTGGGGAAGGGAGTACAGCTAAGGACTGCCAATAACTGCGACACACACGTGCGAATTGCTTCGCTGTGTTTGCTCACCTGGTCGCGCTTTCCATTTCATTTTTGGCCAATGCCACTTGGCCCCACCTCGACCCGCATTGACCTCCACCTCCGTGTTCACCTGCCATCGTGCAAACGAAATGTTTGCATGTTCCTTGGCTTGCTTACAGCCACACACACAACACACACATAAATATGCACACTGGGCACGCGAAGTGGGGCTGGGAGTGCGCTCGGACTGCCGCTTTGCGACCCTACACAGTTTGCAATACTCTGGGGACTTATCGCTCCACTGGCTGCTTGATATGACCACGTAAGTGTGTGTGCTGGGTGGGTGTGTGTGTGTGAGTGAGGGAGTGTGCATTCCACGTCAGCTTCCCCTTGCATGGCCAGCACACATTTGGCAAGGGGCAGGCAACAAAACGTTCAACGTGTAGAGCAGCGAGCAGAAAAGTGAAATTAAATAAATTTTATAACATAATTTACGCTATCACAACATGCACTCCCCTTGTACTCTACTGTCTCGACTTGGCCTCGGCTACATTTGTCTTGTATCCTGGGATTTGCACTTGCTTGCGCGCTCTCGCATCCTGCCTTGGGAGTTGGGTCCTGGGTCTGTGTCCGTGTGGGATCCTCAACGCAGCACAGCGAGCACATTTTTCGTTAATGTTGCGCACTGCAGAAAGCGCCGAAATGTAGGCTTCAATTAAATGTTAATTTTACAGAGCTTAAGCATGAAATTCGGTTTGGGTGCAGTCCACACGCCATGCTTGCTTTTCTCCCCCTCCATTTTCCATCCCCTTTTGCCTTGTTATCATCCTGGTTGTCGCTGTTGGCGGATTTATGCGCAGCTTGCTGGAATGATGCGCCCGCTGCTGCTGCTGCTGTGTTGCTTCCTCTGTTCAAGCGCTTTTCATTAAGCCTGCTCACATCAAATTGTATATTTTATGGCTGCATTTTAATCTTTTTTATTGCCAGCACGCTTTCAAATAAATATGGATGAACGCTTAGCCAGGCTTTTTTTATAATGAATATTTTCCAGAATGTTCTAAATTTATGTATGTGCACGCACTTCGATCTTCACACCTTAAAAAAAATACTAAACTTGGATTGTAGCTTAGTATTTCCTGGCCTTTTTGAATAGCTATCGATAATGAAGTGCAGACTTTGAATCGATAGCCACAACTTGTGGCTTAGTATTTTTTTGAATGTTTTTCAGCACTAAAAATAATGAATAACTATCGATAATCAAGTGCAGACTTTAAATCGATATTTCTACAACACGGGCACACACACACACACTCACGCTCATACATATTCATGTGTGGTGAATTCTAATAGTAAATATTATTACTTTACCCCTGACGATCCCTTCCGTTTTGTGGTAACATTTTTATGATGACCCCCTTGCCAGAGTTCACATCACACTTGACGTTACCTTATGCTGAAATTTTTGCACACACATTTCTGTATAAAATATGCAGCAAATAAAATGCATTTGCCACTTGTCTGAGCTGCTGCTGCCACCGTTGCTACTGCTGTTGTTGTTGTTGGGCGAGGTAGCTGGATGGGGCAGAGCACCCAAAACACATTCAAAACACGCTGCGAACTTGAATACGCTCAAGTGTCTATAAAAAGGGAGCCACCCACACACACACACTCTCACCCACACACTCATAAAATCCATATTGACAGTGAGGCACTTGTAAAAGGCAAAAGAATTGGGCAAGGGGTGAAGAGGATTGCGGGTTGGAGGGCGGGTTCAAGGGTCGTGGCAAACAAAAAGAAACCATTGTAATAATGTCCAAAAATATGTTACCAACACGTGTAGCGTGCATACCAGCCAACAAAAAATACAACAGCAACAACAAGAATAACAAATATGTTGCCCTGTTGACTGCAGCAGGAAAAGGATTGGTATCCCCCACTGCCCAAACCGTTAGACACGCTTAATCGATGCAACAGCGGGCGGGTGAAAAGGGGGCGGGGCAGGCAGGCAGCACTTGTATTTTTATAGCAACGATATTTTATTTACCGCCAGCGGCAGACAAGGCTAGACGGGGCAGAGGGGGAAGGGCACAAAAGTTGTCGGCAAGAGATTGTGGCAGGGATGCGGCAGCGAAGGGTTGAGGGGCAGGCAAACAACGCTGGCAGACATTGTCAATGCGCGCGGCCTGCGCGTTCGTCACACATCACACGGAAGCGCTTTAGTCAGTCAGTCTGTTTGGACATGCAGTGAGCAGGGGGAAGGGCTCGGGGGGAGGGTATGGAATGCTTAAAACATAAAAAATATGCTGACAATAAAAATTTGTTGTCGACTGAGCGGCTCAGCAGCATGCAACATGCTGTTGCACGGCCAGACAGGCTGATAGACTTTACCTGATGAAGGGGAAAGTTATTTGGGGCGTGTCAGACACAGCAATTACACTGCAAAAAACTCGAACAGTTAAAAGATTTAATATTTCATATGCATATCAACGATTTTTTTCACTTAGCTCGAATTAATTTCAATTTTCCCCAACAATAGTTGAGCGCTGTGCACGCGCTTTATGGCGCAACTATAATACCTTTTGTTCACGAGCAGAGCATATATAACATACTATAGTACAATAAAAAGCGTTAACGGTTCAATGCGCTGCCTGACTTCAATGGAAGTTGCAATAAAAAGCGCGGAATTTCTACCGTTGCAATAAAATAGAAACAACTGCGCCTAAAAATCACTCAAGCATACTTTCAGGCGCAGCAGAAAAAAGGGAGAAGGCAGAGGGTAGTCAAAAGTTACAAATGCGCGCCGTGAGTGAATGCCATTGATCAGGCACAGAGGGTGGGACAGAGAGGGAGGATGAGAGAGAGGAAGGGAGACAGAGAGAGAGACATCGGTCTAGGTAGGAGTAGCGAAAAATAAAGTCGTAAACCTGAAATAAGCCATCAATGGCATTAAAACCTGGCGACGGCAAAGGCAGCGGCCCTTTTTGCAGCAGCCCCCGCTACGTTGCCCCTACTCCTTCTGCCCTCCCTTTCCCTTCTCCGGCCACGTCATGTTTCATTTGTCAAAGTGCTTGGCGGCACTCTTCGAGTCGCGTCGCGTCGCGTTGAGTTCTTTGCTCGGCTTTGCCTGCATGCTCCTGCATGATGGGCACTTTTTGCGGCTTTTACGTATGAGTAATCTTATAGGCGGGCATTACTCATACGCCGCGTGTGTGCTCCAAAATCACAGCATGCCTACTCTGCTCTCACACACACACAAACACATTTAAAGTTTGCCGATTACACAGCAAATTATATAATTTTTCCTTGTTGATTTTTCCTTCTTGTGTTCTTCTACCTCTTCCTCTCTCTCTCTCTTTCTCTCCCTGTGTCATCTTATTTAAAAATCAATATTTGCGGCAATACGTGTGCCGCATATTAATCATACGCAACGTGCTACTAAACAGTCCACTCTGTGATTTCTTTTGCTGACTTACCCCGGGGGGGACAGAGTAGGTAAAGGGAGTGGGGGAACACTCTTCTTCTCCTCCATTCGACACTAATAAAAACTTTCGCTGGCAATACGTGTGCGGCTTTGCTACGCTCCTGGACCTCCAACTGTGTGGGAGCTGAGCTACTACTCCACACAGCCGTGCGATATTAGAATACGGCCGAGTGAATACACTAGGGAAAGAGTAGAGTAGGGGGGGACTGGTTGAGGACACTTTCACATAGTTATAATAAGCAAAGTTTCATTGAAACGCTCTGCACCCCATGGGGTAAGGCAGGGAAAGAGGGGAAAGGTGGTTAACTGATGCCGATGTCAGGCGCTAATGAAAGGAAAATTAACTTCTTGAATGAGGCTGCTGTGACAGCGTAATCTAGTGTGTGTGTGGGAGGTAGGGATAAAGGATAACGTGGGTGCAGGGCAAAGAAAGTAGCAGGCTGCAAAAAATGTGTCGAAAGGAAAAGGAGTTGTGAAAGGAAGCAGTGAAGAAGAGAAAGAAGACTGCCCTAGTGGAACGAGCAGGGAAGTAGTAGGATAGAATAGAGTAGCTTGATAGATTCAGAACAATACCCTAGGTGAGAGTATCTTAAAGATTTATGATGAATGTCTGAATGTGGAAAGGGATGAAAGAAAGGAATGCCTGAAAAGAGTTAAAAGCCAAAAAAAAGCTTAGCCTGTTAAACTCTTTGCAATAACAACAGTCAATAGGTCTGTTGAACTCGGTTTGGAATACCTAAACGAGAAGAGGGTTACATAAATAGAGGAACGAGCAAGATATTGTAGACTACTTTGATAGATTCATGACAACACACTGCGTTCAACTATGTTAAAGATTTTCAAAGGAGGAAATCTAAGCTAGAATCTTGCCAAGCCACCCCAAGTATAAAAGCTTTAATGCACTGCGTATAAATAATCTAACTTAAATTCTTTCACAGCTTCAAATGAGCACAGAGATTTTTTCAGAGTTTTCCGTGGTTCCTTTTCTGCTGCGGCTTATTTATGATTCTTAGCTCTGAGATTTAGAGCACCGCGGGAGTTGCAGAGCTTATGAACTGTGAACAGACTCGCGAATCCCGATGAATATGCATGCGCTGCACTGAGCTGCCTCGGCTGTCCCGACTGTACCGAGTTTGTCCAACTATTTGCATTTGGGGGAAACAACTTCATACAGGGGGCCGTCGAAAAAGGCAAAGAAATTAGCCAGGTTGGCCAGGCAGGTGCAGCTGGAGCAGGTGCATAATTGCCAGGCCGCAAATTAGTTTTATGCCCCGCGCGCTTACTCTCGTTGTGGGTGAACTCTGCTTCATCTGGCAGCCTCAGCCTGCCCAGAGTTCTGTTCTGTTTTGACGCTGTCTGCGCTGAAAGCCGCCAACTTCCCGTTAACCGCCGCCCGAGCTCATAAATGTTTGAACAGACGCTGCTGCTGCTGATGCCGCGCAAGCCGCAGTCGGGCCGCAGCTCTTTGTCTGCGCCCGCTGCTGCTGTTGCTCTGAAGCAGCTTCCGGTTTGGCAGATATTCAACATGGCGGCGGCGGCGGCGCGCGAGTCCGAAGTGCTTAGTTGCTGCTGCTGCTTCTGCTGTCTAGTTGCTTTTTTGTGTGCATATTAATTGGATTATCTAACGTTAGCACACACACACACTTGCTCGCTCGCTTGCCCACACACACATGAGTCACGTTAATCTCTGGGGGATCAGCGAGTTGTGGCATGCAATTGTTGAAAAAGCATTTGCACAAACAATGCGCACCCCTCGTTGCCCCTTGGCTTGCCCGCCCACTCCCACGCCACGCCTTGAAAGCGCAAAAAGACGCAAAATCAACATTAGATGCGGCCTGATACCCTTCGCTGCCCGCCACTGCATAAATCAACGGAGCAGCAGCGGCAGCAGCAGGAGCTGAAGCCGAAGCAGCTGCTGCCTTTCGCCGGCCTGGCAGCTTGTCCAAATATTTATACAATGCCAATGTAAATTAAAAAACAAAGACGGGCGACTGAGAGAGAGAGAAAGAGAGAGTGGGCAACAAGTTGAAAACATTGTTAACAAAAGCAAAGACTAAATAAAAAAACAACAATAATAGAAAGCAGAATGGTGGTAGAAGGCGACTAGAAGATGCCCTGGAGAAGAGGTACAAATATACATATATAAAATATATATATGTATTTATATAAAGTACATATATCTGAATATATTTACTACTATAGAATATATACGTTTCACACTTTATCAAAGAATGTTAAGTATGTTATACCGTAGGACTTTCTGTTTCTCCTCAAACAAACTTCAATTAGAAGTTTTCTACTGTACTTTTCGTTTAGAAGATTCAATTGTGCCAAGAAAATATTAATTGATTGTTAAAGAATATATAGATATAATATATACATATAACCCACTCTTTATGTTTTATAGCTCAAATTCTTTACTTCACTTGTAGTTCAAACAGAAAACTCCCTTTTGCACAGCCTAAGCTCGATCAAGCAGCTCAATTACTATTCAGCTTATACTCCCCCTTAATTACAGGGTACAACGTGTGTACCCAGTGTAGCGTTAACTAAAAGGGCTGCGCAGACAGAGACAGACAATCGCAGGGAAGAAGACAGACAAATAGACAGACAGTCAGACAAAATCAAACAGAGTCAAACGATGCTAGACTAGGCCGCTGTTGTGGACAGGCATCATTAGGCTGGGCAGTTGTGGATCTAATAAACTACCAAAGGGACAAGGAGTACACTCCAATCCAATCCCGTCCAGACGCTGCAAAGCGTAGCCAGAGCTAGACGTAAATAAGCCCCTGGACCAATCTAGCAATCTCTCCCTGATGCCAATGCGATGTTGCCGTCTCGCTCACACACCCGCTCTAATCCAGGTGGGCAGCACCGGATTATACAAACCGAGAAACAAGTAGCTTAAAAACGCTTGCGGCGCACGTTGCCATGGAGAGAGTTCCAGCTCCACAGCCTCAGCCACCGCCTCAGACACCTGGGCAGTCTGGCTCTGCTGCAGGCGCCCCTTTGTTTTGTTGACTTCACATATTTGATGCTGCGTGGGTAAATTAACAAATAAATGGCATTTTTGTTGCTCCCTGCTTCTCCTGCTCCTTCCCTTGTTGTCCTTTGTTCCGCATCAACTGTGCGGGCAGGAGAGAGAGAGTTGTGCGTTGATTTGCTTCGCTGCCTGGGGGCAATTTCATAAATTCCCAACTCAAATGCGTAAAATGTGGCAAGCAACAAGCATCCCCGGGCAACGTTTGACCATGTGTCGCCGGAGTGGAGCAGGAGTAGAAGAGGAACATGAGCAGGAGCAGCAGTTGCAGTTGGAGCGAGAGTTGCTGAGGAAGAGGGGGAAGAACTGTAGTCAGGGGAGGTGTTGGAGTCGGAAGAGGAGCTGCAGTCGGAAGAGGAGCTGCAGTCGGAGCAGGAGCTGCAGTCAGACCTAGAGCTGAACTTGTTGTTCCTTTTATGCAGCTGCATTTTTTAGCAAGGATTCAGTCTAGAAAGCTCCCCCCTTGGCAGATGACTCACATAACAGTAGTGCACAACTTTGGCTTGATCCTTGACCTGTTCCCGGCTGCGTAAACATTTTACTTATTGATTGGCGCGCTCACCTCGCGGAAGAAGTGGAGCGTCTGTGGTGGGTGCGGCGCAGGGCAAAGTCATTCGGAGAACTTCTCAATTAAATTAAATGAAATTAAAGTGGGCAAAGGACTGCAGGGGATAGCGGGGTAAAAGTCGACGGGTCGTGGCGTTGTAAATCTCGTGCTGCGAAACTTTTTAAAAATAAAATGACAAACACACACACACACAGACATACAGAGACAGGGACAGGCACACTGTCGCGCGGAACTACACTCGTAAGTGCATAAGTGTGCGTGCGTGCAAAATGCATTTAATTTGCAGCAAAGTGGCTGTCGGGCCGCCGCATCTGACTTCGCTCCTTCCCCTCCCTCTCTCCCACTTAGCTTCAGCTCCAGCTACGGGCAAGGCTCCAGCCGTGCCGGCACCGTTAGCGTCAGCAGCGCCACGTCCACTGGCAAAAAAGGGGTATAGGGTGAGGGGGTGACAAGGCTGGCGCAGCGGGCGGGCGGCTTTTAAAATGATAAAAGTCGCCTCTTGTCGCGACAACGAGACGCCGACAAAGCGGCGTAAATTTCAATTAAATGTGAAAGCAAAACAAATTTTAACTTTGCTGCGAGAGAGTTGGACGAAAAACGTGTCGCCAGCGCGTTTATGCGTTGCCAGATTGCAAAAAGAGTGGGGATAAAGAAAAGAAAATACTGAATTAAATACTGCACTGCAGTTAAAGATCAGCCAAGTGTGTGTTGCCAGATCAACATAAATTCCCAATTTTTAAATTAAATTCATTTAAATTTCAATCAACGTATGAACATTAATTCACGCAAGACAAAGGAAGAGAGAGAGGGATAGAGAGGAAAACAGAGCGTAAGCTGGCTTGCTTGCGAGTGTGTGCGTGCGTCTAAATGTAATTGTGAATTCCATATTTCAATGCAAATGTGTATGTACTTATGTATGCTTGTATGTATATGTGTGTGTGCGTGTAATTGCCATGCCTGTATTTGTACGGCTGTGTGTTGTTGTTTTTGCGTTTGTTATTACAACAATTACTTGAAAAATACTCCGATATCAGCGTCAGCGTCGACAGCGCCAGCAGAATTATTTAAATGCTTTTGTGTGCGGGGATTACAAGTGAAAACCAACACAGACACACAGACATACACTCCGACAGATACTCTGAAGGATACACACGCACAGGGGGCCTTGTTATACAATCACAAAAACACACACACAACAGCTCCCATTCGGCTGCAGCACAGGGGCGGTGCGTGAGTCAACGAGTGTGTGTGTGTGGCAGGGGCAAAGGGATGAGAGGAAGTAGAGTGTACGTACCATGCGTGCCAGAGTCTGCCTGAGTTCCGGGCTAGGCCCCGGCGCGGCCGTCAGACAATTTGGTTTAATTGATAGTTGGGATAATGTAATTATAGACAATTGCGTTTCATGCGAAACCGATTTGCTGCCGCCGCTTCGATTATAATGGCCCAACTGATCTGCTCGAGTGTGTTCTGAGTGTTTGTGTGGGAGTGTGCTTGTGTATGTTTGTGTGGTAGCTAAAAAAAAATGTCGAAGTGGCGGCCACTTTGGCAAATAAAGTGTGGCCAAGTGAAGAGCTTTTGACTTGTAAAACATTCGGTCACAATCGAAGGCAATTAAAATGCAATTGAAAAGGGAATATAATGGCGGGTATCCGCACATGTGTATTTTAAAGGATTTCGTTTAATTTTTCTTTTGTTTATTGAACTTATTTAAGGTATATTAATTAAAAAAATCTGTTTCCGCTTAAGTTTTGGTCACTTAACACACGAACGATCTATTGTGATTACCTACAAGTGGCGGTGGGTCGATAACATGCTTGATAACAAGGCTACTGTTATCGTTATACATGTACGTGTGTTTGGCTTTGCGTAGCTAACGTCCTTCCCGCATTTTCTGCACGTCATCAATTTCCAATAAGAGCGGAAGCTCGATCAACATTTCCCGTTCTTTGTACCTCATACAGGGTATGAAATATGCAGCCAAATGCGCCCATCTAACTGGCGCTAATTGGTAGCAGAACGGCTAGGGGGCCAGCTGGTTGTCCAATAGCCTGGCAGGTACAAGCAATTAATTATGGTCGTTTTCAGGTGTGCATCCCCAGCATAGCCGCAGTCCGCAGCAGCAGGAGCGGCAGAGCACGGCTGTACCCGGAGCTGAAGCCAGAGTGTTCGTGTTCGTCAAATGAACAGTGGCTAAATAACAAAGCGGCGCCGTTTGCCAATGACTGTTGCATACTTTCGTGCGCGGCAGTAATGGAGTGCGTGGTGCAGCGAAATTGCATTGGAAATGTGCGCAAACAAGCGCATAAACGTTGTTGGGTCTGCCCCCTTGTTGATGCCCGCCTCGGGGGCAGACAAATGGAAACAAATGATGAGGTTTTTTTTGGCCATTACCCGTGTTGTTGTTGTCCCTGCTGCCGCTGTCGCACTGCAAAATGGCGCCCAATTGGCAATTGTCGCTTCCGGCGGCTGATTGGCTGCACCGACAAAAGGGACACGCGGCACGGGGCAGCGCGCGGTGCCGGGTCGAAGTCGCGGTAAAGCTGACGCACCCGGAGCCGGCATAATGCGCATCCGTATCGATGACAATCGCCAAATCGCGCTTGCCAAATGCACAGACCAAGCAACAACAACAACAGCAACAGGAGCAGCAGCAGCAACATCATCATCGGCAGCAGCAGCAACAATTCGACTGTGACCAGACACCGCGGCGCGGCTTTTCTTGATGCGTTTTTATGCTGAGGCTTTGCACGATTTTCGAACTGTTTGCAACTGATTTGCGGCCGTTAAGTGGAAATTTCATTGTAAATTGAGCCAGGCATTTCAAAAATGACTCAAAGGCTGGGCAAATTGAGTGAAAAAGGCATTTTTCATGGTCTGTCAAACCGAACCGAAGTCCCCACACTTCTCCCTCCCACTGCTGCAGGTTATTGCGAAATAAATAACGAAAAATATGCTCAACATTGGTAAAATGATTGAAATTGATTTTAAGATTGGAAATTTTACTACCGAAATCGAAACAATTATTTAAAAACACAATTTACTATTATTTATTGACTTGGATTGTTGTTTATTTTGGTAATTATCGATAGATACTGAAGCAATCAATTTTTAATAGAGAAGTTATCGATAGTTATAAATCAGGAGATACTCAAACAATAATTTAATTTTATTTGAGATTAGATATCGATATTTAAGGAAGTACATGAAGATGTGTAATCGTGAGAGAAGTTTGGTCACTAAAGGATGAAGCGAATAACGAATTATCATGGGAGAACAATAATATTCAATTCTATAGCCACTACAGGGTAACTGCTAGTTGTGCAAAAATTGATTGCAGCCATTTTTCGGCTTAAATTGAAGCTGCGCCGCGCTGCTGCTTAAGCAGTCGCTGCAACTAATAAAATTAATCAACTTTAATGCACTTTAGGCGCCAGGCGCAGCCACGTTGAATGACTGAGATAACAATAAAAGGAATCCGGCCGTGGATGCAGCAAGCAGCATCGAGCAATGGCAGAATGAAGCACCGTTGCAGCAGCAGTAGGCGGCTGTGGCATTTGTTCTGCGTCGCTGTTGCTGTTGTTGCACTAAATAATTTCTAATAAAATAAAATAAATAATGAACGCAGCCAAGCCAAGGATGCCGTGCAGGCCAATGCGGAGTAGACTGTGCAGCCGATGGAACCGTTTCCCCTGCCCCCACCCTTGTCGCAGCGAATGCTGGAGAAGATGTGGTTGGGGAGGGGGTGTGAGTGGCTGGGGGCGAGCTGCCATATTGCGCAAATATTGCTGCAAGCTGCCTTTGGCAATGTGTTTTACTTTTATTGCACTCGAGCCGCCAGGCCCGCGCGCTGCACATTTTTAACGCCAGTCATAAAAAGCGACGAGCAGTAAGCCGTCGCCCGGTCCTGGCCAGAGAGAGAAGAGATCCAGGGAGCTGATGCTGCTGCTGCTGCTACTGCTTTGCCTTGGCCAACACATTTTTCCAATTTTAAGGCTGAGTAGCGCACACGGCGTTCGCCAAATGACCGTAGAAATGATTGCTCGTCGGATTGAGGGCGTGTGAGTGTGGGCAGAGATCACAGTGGGCAAAGCAGGAATGGTTGTGGGTGGTGGGAGCAAAGCTAGGCGGAGGCAACTGCGTAACTAGGCAACGACGCAGCAAGGGTCATTGCTTGCTATTGCCCTGGCTTGGCGCATAAGCCTTCCACGCTTTACTCTCTTCACCCTGGCCCCGACCCTACACTCTGTTGTGTTATTTGCCTCGGCTTATTTGCTAAAAATAAAATCAAACGACGTCCACGACATCATAAAGGAAATTGCGTGAAAAGCAGCTTGGAGGCGTCCACAATCTCCGAATGCCGTGGCAAATTATACGGCAGGCGAGCTTAGCTTCAGTTAGAATCGCAGTTTCGCGTTGACTTTTCAATTACAATTTGTAAACTTTGCCAAATAACCCTTTCGATATCAAACGTTACTATATAATCGATATTATTCAAAGTAAAATGACCGATAATAATAGATTTTCAGTTTGGTATTCTATATGGTATATATGTATATCGATATTATTCAAAATAAAATGCACAATAATTATGTTGTTTTCCAATTTGGTATTCTTTATGGTATTTTATATGACAACATCGATAGTTTATTGCCGATAGCCATCGCCATTTTCTTGCTGGAAATTATAAAAATAAACTAAAATTCTTAAGTGAAATCTTCATGACTGAAACTGTTTTTTGCTGCTTGTGTTTTTGTGTTTTCGTTGTCAACGCAATTTCAATTTATATTTATGACATTTTAAAGTCATTTTATGAGCTGGCAACCGCGCACTGTCCCCGCTACTCACCTGCTGCTGCTTCTCCAGAGCCGCCTGCCCCTTTCATGTTAAGGTTATGGCGCATTTTGCGATTTTAAAGTTATAAACTTGGCCAATGTACACGAACCATCAAGGCGAGACCCTTAAATTGCCAAGCAGCCGAGCAGGAGCTGGAGCTGGAGCAACATCAGCAGGACACCGTTGGCCCTCCGTGCTGTCTGTTTGTCTCTCCTGCAGTTAGTTTTCGGTGAAATTGGCGCTCGCCTGATGTATTGAGTCACATCTATTAATCGTGTGGCAAGTGCTGCGGCAAGCGTGCAATGCGGCTATGTGGCCCAAAAGGCTGCCGGAATTGCTTGGCCATCAATCAGCCAAGGACTTCATTAGACACATTTGCCGTGGCCATCCCAGTTTGTCGGTCGCCAGTCGGAATTGCTTATTGGCTAAGCACAGCAGGACAGCTGTCTTCCAAAGTCGGTCCTTGCTCTCTCGCTCGATTTGGTCATGTAATTAGGCTACCCGTTGCCAGTTTTGCTTCGAACTGTGAAAAAGGGTTATTAATATTCCTAAGCCTCGGGTGGGGGGATTCCAATTGGAATCCGATTTCCAAAGCTGATATCAGGAGTGGGAGTGTTAATAATTGAAAGTTTTACAAAAGTTGCCTGGCAGTCCTTGGGAAATGGGGTGTAATCAGCTGCCAGATACCCTGTAGTGTGAGTTGGAATAGTTTAAGCTGTGTTTCTCTCCTGACTAGAGATACCTTGCAATGCCTGTTTGTTGACTGAACCTTGGAGTATGACTTGTAATATACAATTTGATACCTCGTAGTGTGATTGAAGAGGTCTTGAAGTTTGGGCTGTTACATACCTCAAAGTGAGGGTGAAAAGCTACCTCTCTCTCTCATCTACAGGTCAACAAATATAAATACCTTGCAATGCAAGGTGTGTCTAGTTTCAGATTGCCTGATACCTTATAATGCAGGATAATAAAGAAACCTTGCAATGCTCAGTGATTTCTCTGAAAGTGCTTAGCAATTGTGGCGGTAGAGACTGTCAAATACTTAGTAATTTTAACTCTAAACCTTCATCACTCTTCTCTACTTACAGCTAAAGTGTAGAAAAATGAAGATACCCCGCAATCAACTGTAGAGCTTCCTTCTACATTCCCCTTACACAACCAATTTGCCTACTATTCCATCTCTTTCTTCCCTTCTACAAGGTATTGCCCATAAAATGGCTAAGCACTTTGTTTACATTGTTAGCTATTTATAAGAAATTCGTTTCGCATCTAGCTCCTTTGTTCTTCCCTCTTACCCATTTCCTGTGTCTGGCCACAATTCGAATTGTGGTCAAATTGTATTTTGTCGTTTTTGCATTTTTGAGACAGTTTCTTGTTTTCCCCATCGTCTGGCCCCGTTTTTATTGGTTAAGGTCGAGCCTGGAACTCTTGCCAAACACTTTGTGGTTTTAATTTACCATATATGCCAGACAAATCGGGTTATAGCTTTACAGTTTGCTGTACATAATCCCAATGAGCAAAGTTTTACACTGTCAACTAAAGTTTGGCATCGGGTAGGAAGGGGATAAAAGTTTAAATAAATACGAAAAAACCGCAAAATGAAAATTTTCTTGTTGCTCTCAACAATGTATTAAATTGTTGGTTAAACCGAGTTTTAGCTGAACTAAGTACTCGGGCATGTAATTGCATCTCTACAGGGGGAAGGTGTGGGGGAGGTGGTTGCATCCATTACAGAATCGAAACGAAACGATTTAGCTGCCCTTTGACGAGCTAGCTGAGTTACCTTGGTAGTACATCTAATTGAATAATAAACGTGACGCAGCTATAAACGGAATTTCCACTTGACATTTTTCTATTGCTGATGTCTTGCAATTGAGTACGCTCTTTTTGAGCTACACTAACTTAGGGGTAGTTGGGTTTGGCTTTGATGTTTGTCATGCAGTTGTGAACTATTGTTTGTAGATAGTTAGTTGGATGAATTTGCTTAACATGTCTGGTTCAGGTTGGTAGAGTTGTTTCTACAGAGTTGAGTTGTTTGAATTATGTTTGATAGACTATAATATAAAGAATATACCCTATACCTAATAATATAATAAACTGCCCTTACCTATTTCAACTTATACAAGTCTTCACAGAGTTCTTCACTATTTCCATAAGGGTATTCCCCTTTTCGTTACTGCATTAGGGACCTTCCTATTTTTTAACGTTCCACTTCACTTGGCTCGTTACATTTCGCCCAATATTTACCTGTGTTGCTGCACTTGCTGTTGTTGTTCTTGTGCATTTTTTGTCCAAAAAGCTTTTAGCTGAACGCATTCGCTGAAGCGTGTGTGCGGGTCCAGTATCGGGAGAGGAGCAGGGCGAGGCACCTTTGATCCTACGGATCGCTGCATCGACATTTGCGACATTTCGCTTGCGCATAAAGTTGCCCCATCAACTTGTTTGCCATGTTAACTTTATTAGTGTCTTGACCTCGGCACCTTCCTCCCACACTCCCCTGTGCAGACAGGTGGCGCATTGATACGACAGTCTGTTGTATTTGATTAAATTGCAAGTTGCAAGTTCTTTTGAATGCAATTTGCAATTTGCCCGAACTGCCTGTGCGCACGATGCCTTATGCCGTCTGTATGAAATTATAATAACAATCAGGTTGCATATATTTGTGGCATGTTGCGCCATGAGGCGCAGAAGGCGCGAGGAGGCAAGCAAATGTGCCACGCAATCGCCAGGACATGTTGCCTGGCTGCATTTGCGGCATAGACAGATGTCAATCACACAAGCAGCGACTGAGTCCGCCCGTCATCGTATCGTCGCAATAAACTATGGCTAGGCGGACATGGATAACTTGCCGAGGGACGCAAGTACACTGTAAGAAAAGCAGAGTGAGCTCGCACGACTCCAAATGAAAGACAGACAAAGTATGCACTGGGAATTAATTAATATATGTATAAAGATTAGCACTTAACAAGTAGGAAATAGTTTCATGTATAATTGTGAGAAAATGTCACTGAAAACGAAGTCACTGTAACAAGTTAAGCCTCATCAAGCTAGAAATAGTTCTCAGCTCATTCACACTAAATTTCTCTTAGTGTAGACCGACGCTTGATTGATTTTTTAGCCGCAGTTGCTGTTGACTGTGCTGCCTTGCTGTTGCGAAATGCCTGTGGCCGTTGCCGTGGCATATCGCGTAATAATAGGGCCCGCATCGACTGCTGCTTTAACGCACAGGAGTGGGGGGGTAGGAGGCAGAGGAGTATAGGGGGAGCGGGGCCACTTCTGCCTGCTGCCAGTGCCACTTCAGCTTGAGCCGCAGGCACTTGGCAGCCCACACTCTAAGCGCCATTTGCAACGTCGCGACGTCGTCGTTTTGTTTGATATTACCGTCTAGCAACGCGTCTGGCTGCCAACATGACGTAGGCGCTGCTCACTCACTCGCACTCACACACACACACACATGCATTGCACTCAGTCACTCACTGGTGCTGTCTCGCTCTTGCCGCTGGCGTAATCAGTTGCAAAAATTTGACACGTTGCTGGAGCAAAAAAATGCGTTGGCAAAGTCTCTCCTGGCAAAGCCGCCCTTGCATGTGTGCGTGAGTGTACGTGTATTTGCATATCTGTTTTTGATTTTTGTCGCTCATGGCGTATATTCAATTTGACGTGCTCCCTCTCCCCCTTTTCTCATGTAACCATGAAATCAATAAATCTGCTTCAATGTTTGAATCCAATTTATCACTTTGCCAACTTTTCACGTTCGTTTTCTACATGCTTTTTTTTACTACATGACGCTGCGCTGTTTGTGGGCGTGTCGCCGCTCTCCCCCATGCTTCACAACTTCACTCAGCCATTTATGAAGTGGCAAACAGGCGTCGCCGATTGGCGGCTTATCCACGCCATGCTGCAATACAACTTCATTAGAGCGCGCAATGTGGCGTATGAGTAATGCGTGTGTGTGTGCAGCCCTGCCCCCTTGAGGCACTTTCTTATGCAAAGCTAATGCGCGCATTGCAACACGCCCACAGCGCACAACGACAACATCAATCGATCAATAATGAAATTTAGCAAAATATTGTGCGCACAACAAAAGACATCGCGGCTGCCTGCGGCGCAAGAAATGCTTTGCATACTTTGCGGTGCACAGTGGCGAAGAATGTGTTTTGTGAACGTTTAAATTGCGGAAGTGAATGCGAGGAAGCTTTTATTTATTATAATTCCCTCGTCTTGTCCTCCCTTCGTTCTTTTCTGGTAAATAAAAACACAATTTCATTTATTATTTTTCTTTCATTTTTTTTACATTAAATATATTTAGACGTTTTTCATTCAAAATTGTTTTTGTCATGCACAACTGGCGGCGGGCGGGGGCCAGACGGGAGTGTGCGAGGGGGCGTGGCAGCAACTGGGTAGAGGCAACATCTTGCTTTATGCAACTGTGGAATGTTTTCGTTTCGTTACTGGTTTGAGTGTGTGTATGTGCCACGCCTCCTCGCCTCCCTTGCACACCACAGCATCTGCATTATTTCGTTTGCGTGGGGGCGGGGGGAATTTTCTTGACATTCGTTTATCGTTTTTAGCAAACTTCTTACATCAAGTACATTTATATAAGTATTATTTATATTTATGTTTTTTTTCTTCATGATTTTTCTGTTTTACAATGCATTTTATCTGGTAAATATTTCACTGTATCCTTTGTTGTGTACATTTAAGTTAAAATAAGCTACATTAAATTGTAATATATATAATATATATATTTAAAATTACGTTACTCGGTGCTATCGCTATAAATATTATTATAATAATTATTCATAAAAAAGAACATAAAGTAAAAACTAAACCGAGAGATAGTTAAAGTTAAAGTTTTATAAGGCAAACCTAAATCGAATATGTTATATGGCAAGCTTCAGTTTGCAAGAGAGCGCAGGAACTCAGGACTCTTTGGTTTCAAAGTTAAGAACACCTTATGCTAAAGTCTAGATCAAATCAAATTCTCTTTTCATTTGTTACAAGCATTTTAAATGCCACTAAAACTAATCAAATTCACTTAGCAAATCAAATAGCTTGAACCGAATTAAAAACTGTTAAAATTACTTAAATCTTCAGAGCAAGAGAGAAAGAGAGAGCAAGACAACAACACCAGTAAAATGTGCTGCGTGTGTCTCTCCCCCTTTCTCTCTTTGCTTGTTGCACATTTATTTAGTAGCTTTCCCATTGCGCTTAGTTTCTAATCAAAACTCTAAATACATTTAGCTTATCTTCATTTGCTTAAACTAATTTTATTTATTTTGCGTTCTTATATAGTTTTTATTTCCTTCTCTTTCTTTCTTTTTCTTTTTTGTTTTGCATTTTGTTCAAGTGTTTTTGTTGCTACAATTCTCTGTTTTGCTGCGTGCTGTGCTGCTAAAAGAAACTCGAACTCGAACTCGAGCTAGAGTTTTCTTTACCATTTTCCCCTTATTTTCCACTGTTTCTTCTGGCTATTGACCAATTTTCTTTCGAATTTGCTTTGCTTGCTATCTCTATCCCTCCCTCTCTTTGTTATCTGCTGATTGTCCACTAAAAACTATGCTTGCTTCGTTCTAATGCTTTGCCTTCTTTTTGTTTTCTGCTCTATTTGAGTTCGGTAATTTTATTTTGCGATTTTTTTTTACACTTACAATTGTTTTTCTCATTTAATTATTTATTTTTTTCTCTTTTTTTCTTTTATTTTTAAACATACATTAATCAAATATGGAAAAGTTGCAGTTGTTTTCACTGGATTTGCATGAATGAAAATTATATTTTTGTGCATAATGAAATTGGCAATAAATTTATTCGACTTCGAGCTTAAACAAATTGAAATACATGTACGTCATATGTGTGTGTATAAACTTTATATGTATGTATGTGTGTAAGTTATTTTGCATTTTCGCTATTCGATTTTGCGATTTTACATATTCATTTTCATGTTCGATTTGGATTTTCGTTTGCTATATAAATTGCAATTGCATTTACCCTTTATCCCCCAGCTTGCATTTTTATTACAAAATACAATTAAACGTACAATACAAATACAAATACAATATAATATAATGTTACACATACACATCTATATATATTATATATAGTCTATATATGTTATAAAGTATATATGGCATGAGTGTATGTAGTGTGTGTATTATCATAATTTAGCTTGATTTATTCAGTCTTAAGCTACAAAAATCGTTATGCATATTTCTGTTATATATACTATATATATTCTTGTTCAGCTAAAATCGAAAACTATTCGAAAAATGAGTATTAAATTCGCAATTGAAAATGGGTAGAAGCAAAGTGAGTTGGGAAAGTAGGAAAAAGTAGGCGACAGTAATCGAGTGGGCGTGGCAACAGCAGTTGAAAGACATCGCAGGGTGTTCAGTGAGTGCACTTACTTGACTAGAAAGCAATCTTAACTGTTACACATATCTATAGATATATCTTTATATATATATACTATATATATCGATCGATTCGACGACTATATTCGATTTTTCACTATGGTTATCTAATTCGAGTGTATTCGAATGTATGTTCAGCTGTTTCTTTATTCAAGTTCTGCATTCTGTTATATCTTACAGGCGTGCCTCATATGGACCTTTATCTTTTTCTTAGTACACCTAACTGACCCCTAGAGTGTTACCTAGTTTAGTTCTGGTTTAGTTTGTTGGCTTTTCTTGTTTTTGTTTTTTTTTTTTGGTATTTTGTTTTGCTCAGACCCCACTGTACCTAAGACGTTTAGCGCTTTCCAAGATTTTATACTGTGTAGTTGTGTACCTTGCTCAAGTTGAAACGAATGAATGAATCATCAAATATAATGCAACTCTATATGGCTAGTTCAGAACTATAGCTATGTAGTACAGTGTTTGTTTTTGGTTTGCTTTTTATGGTTTTTCATTTTTAGTTTTCTGTTTACGGTTTTCGGTTTATGCTTTTTCTCTTTGTGGTTTTTCACTTTTGTTTTGTGTTTTGTTTTTTTTGTTGTTTATTTTGAGTTGAGTTAAATGAAACGCCAGTTTGCTCGGAGGTTCTCTTTTGCATACATCAATTTGTTGTTGTTGTTATTTCTGTAGGTTAAAGTTATTTCGGAGTTTCTTCTTCTTTTGCTTGCTGTGTTGAGAGAGTTCTGTCAAAGTCGAGACTAATATTACAGCTATCAGCTAGGATTAAATTAGTAGGTTCATCGAATTTCCATTTTATACATATTTACAAAGACTTTAGCTTTAGATTTCACTTTGGGTTTCGTTTTTTTTTTTGGTTTTTCTCTGTGGTTTTTTTGGTTGGTTTCTTTATGTGGTTTTCTTTTTTTTTGTGTGTGTTTTTGAAGCTCGTTTCCAAAAAAGTTCTACATTGAAAGCCGATCAAATCAATCAGGCTGACGAGTATTTACAATTTAAAACTCTGGTTGGTTAGTGAAAGTAGAAAGAAAGAATATATGTGTGTCCTCTTCAACCTCGACTGAGCAGAGCAACAGCTGAACTCAAGAGCAGACAGAGCGCCAGCTGGAGTGTCTTCATTGCTGCACCATTGATAAGCAAATCCTGTCCCGCATTGCTACGCACATCCATCAGATCACGCGACAATGGCAACTCGGTGGGATCACTCAATTCATCGTGACATGGCAGCATCTCTGGCTTGAGGATAAACAGACGCACGTTAATCGAATGTTTGGAGGCCAAAGAGCCATCGAGGGCATCGCCAGCCTGAGGCTGATGTGGTCCCAGCAGCACATCCACATCATTGTGACCCGTCGACGAGGAGGCAGCATTGCCATAGAACGAACTTTGTTTATGCAAATTCAAATTGTCATCCATGTCCAGGCCGGCACCAGCGCCATGTCCCACCAGCCCAAGTCCAGAGACATGTCCAGCACCATTGTTCTCATCATAGTAGTCATAACGTTTTTGCGTATGCGCCGCCACAGCTGCCAAGTCTCCTACAGCTCCAACTGCTCCTCCCTGTTCTGTGGGCTGCCGCTTGCGACGTTGTCGCAGCTTCGATTCCACCACATTCTCGGAGACATCGGTGAATTGCCGTTGACCACGCAGTGCTTGCCGTGACTTACTCATGCCATGCTTTCTCGAGCTAAGACCCTCATCCAGTGTGGCATAATTGCTGCTCACGCTGCTCACACTGTTGCCAATGCCACCCATGCTGGCACTGTTGCTGCCTATCGCTGTGAAACCGCCAACATTCAGTATATCCAATATATGCGATGGCACCGGATCCACGAAATGCGAAAGTTTCGGCTCCTGCAGTGTGCAAATCAATTCCTCCAGCGAGTCACGCAGCTGCAGGTGACGTGTGCGATTTTTCAATTCGAAGATCCATTGTAGACGACAGTCGCAAATGAATTTGTTGTCTGCAAAGAGAACAAGAGAGAGAGAGGGGAATGAGCATAAATATATAAGAGAGAGAGGGAGAGAGAGAGCGGGAAATAAAAGGCAGCTTCGACAGCTTAGCACAGCCGGGGACAGCTTGGGCTCTGAAATTGCTTTTGGCAAGTTTGCCTCCCCTCCTTGTCCCTGCCCCTTCCCCTTATCTGCAGCCTATTGTGTGTGGCAGTCTCATACAGGTGAGCGGGTCACAAGTGCCTAAAAGGAGCAGTTGGAGGAGCAGCTCGGTGGATTTCCGTCTGATTTTTGCTGTTAAGTGGCCGCCTGCAACAATTGGCTGTCATTTTCTGGCCAGAGATGGGGATGGGAACGTGCCACTTGAACTCGGGAATCGGATATGGGATTCGTTCTGGCATGACCTGTGCCAGCACAGGGACAGTTGCCAGTTCGTTTTAACTGATTTTACCGTTAAATTCATGCCACCTACTCTGCCTCTTTACAGTCTGCCTCAATCGTTGTCCATGTCCGTGCAAGTTAAACGCCTCAATGACATTTCCAATTTAGACGACGACGCCGCAGCAGCAACTGTAGCGGGTGCAATGCAGCAGCAGTGGCAGCAGCAGCTTCTACAGTTCCCAGGATGCCCCGTATGCCACTTGTGCTGCAGCAGGATTTTGACTGCGCCTGTCTGTTCCTCTGTCACTCAGTCGAACGCCCAAACTTGCCTCTGCCACTGCCACTGCTGCTGCTTGCTGCTGTCAATTATTTTGCCGACATTCTACGACGTCTCTCGGCTGGCCATGCGTGCCACAGATGACAGCAGCCAGGGGACAACAGCAGCAGCCGCCGGACGAGCAACAGCAGGGGGTCAACGGGCGGGAGGCAGCTCCTGCTGCGTCTGCATCGATTTTCATTGATTCGTTTCGAGCGCAAACCAATTTGTTGTTTGGTTAGTTAAGTTCGAATGGTTTAGCCCCAAATTGAGCGCATAAATGCAAACCAAGTAAGGTAGACAGAGACAGTAAAATAATGAGAGACAGAGAAGGCAAACAGAGGATAAGGGGGAGAGGAAGTAGAGGAGACAAGTGCCAGTAAAAGCCTCGTCTAATGAGCCATTTGAGAAATGCTCATTAAATCGAACTGTGCAAATTATTTATGCAAGTTTCCCAAACATGTGTTAAGATTCCATGGAGTTTTGTCTGCAGAAGACTTAGAATTCAATAAGAATATATATGTATATATATATAATGATAATTGTAGAACATATTGCAAGTTTGCTCTAAGTTTTTTTTTATATATTCAACGTTTTACCAGAGCAATTTCTATTAACACTTGATTTCATATAGTTTTCTCTGCAAAATACTCAAGAAATAAAAGGAAACTGCATCTCTAGCTAGTTTTTAATACAGAAATTAAATGTCATTATAATTAGAAAACATATACAGAGTTTACACAAAATATCTCTTCACTAAGCTCGATTCCCACAAGTTTTCTCTGCTAAATGCTTCAAATTCAATAGCAAACAGCATCTTTAGCTTGTTTTCTATACACAGCTCAAATTTCATGATAATTGCAGAGTGTATACAAAGGTTATCTAGAATATCTATCAGCTAAGCCTACTCCACAAGCAGACTGCTTCAATCAATTTCAATAGGAAGCCCCCACTAACCTTTGCCATAGACCGAAAATGAGCTGTCTGAGAGAGAGAGAGAGAGGGGGAAGGGGTAGAATGAAAGGGAGCTAGTTAATGCGCTGGCAAATCTCTCGAGTATAATTAGGCCCGGGTACGGTGACACAGTTTTGCATGTCAACATGCATAATTAGCATAAACGTTACAAACAAAATATTGACTCTTTGACTGACTGAGCGATGACGACGACAACGACGACGACGACATACGCAGTCGAGAGCTCTGCACATCATTATCCTTGCACACACACACATATGGACACACACGAGCACAAAGCGGTGCCTGGCAAAGGATACAATGACGCAGTCAGTAGGCCAACAAACGCAGTGTGGAAGAGGGAGTGGGGGAGGGGCAGGGGCATGGGCAGGGTCTGCTTCTGAAGCACCATGATTGAGGCAATAATTCGTGACATATTTCATATGTATATATTTTATGATGGTAAAAGCCCCCAAAAAGTTACCACACACATACTCACAAATGACAAAAGAAAAACTTGTGCCTTTTACCAGAAATAGTTGGCCAATTAGTTGAGAGAGCGAGCAAGATATAGTGAGAGAGAGAGAGCGGTAGATGAAGTTAAAAAAAGTTGTAATTTTCCATATGAAAGCCGTACGAAAAGCATAAATAAAGTTAAATATGCAAAGAAGTGACTCTGGTTTCGCTCTCTCTCTCTCTGTCTCTCTGCCTGCCCCGCTCTCTCCCTTTCTCTCTCTCACTTGCCGGCAACTGCTTTTAAATGGCCAACGACAACTTGGCAACATTTAGCAGGCAAATTACAACAAAATTAACATGATAATGAAGTGGCAGCAGCACAAAGCAGCAGGCAGAGACAACAATGGAAGGGGAGTGATGGAGAGAGATAGGGAGAGGGAGAGGAGTTGGTGGTAGGGACAGTAAAGGGGCAAAACTGGCAGCTGTTTTCAGCTGACCAAATGACAATGACTTGCCAGACACACTGCGCCAGGCACAACACATAAAAAACTAACCAAAAAAAAAAAGTATATAGTAAGTATTCTATGTATATAGAGCAGATTATGCACATCCCCCCCCTTGCTGTCTCCCTGCCTCATACATAGATACTAAGTGTCATGTGACGCGCTTAATATGCAGCAAACTGTGCGGGTGTGTGCGTGTGTGTGTCAGTGTCTGTGTGAGTGCATAAAATACTTTTATATTTTTAATGATACTTGGCCAAAGCGGTAGGAAGTGTTTTGGTCTGCTGCACACACTCAAACACGCAGGCACACATATACTGAGACACACACATAGACATAGATAGACACACATACTGAGAGATAGGCACACACATACAGACAGACAGGAACATACAGCGGGGCACACACACACCATGTCAGACTGACGCCCGTCTCATTTTGCAAGCAACGAACTTCGACTTCGAGAGCCTGCCACAGTTGCCTGCCACAGCTCCCTCTCCTCTCCGTCTCTCCTGCCACCCCCCACTGCAACTAAACTAGATGACTTTCAACTCTGCTCTACCTCTTTGCCGCCTCTGCCACATGAATGTTGCAAGCGAGAGTTCGTTCTCCTTTTTTTCGTTTTTGGCGCTGCTTGCAACAGTCGGAAACGTTTTTACGGTTAACAGAGGACATTTACATACACACACACGCACACACATGCAACATGCATGTGCACATTAAATTTTATTATTGTCATTTTCCATAGCAGTGTCCAAGTGACCTCCCCCCGTTGACCTCTTCCCTGCTCATTGCTTCCTGTTCCTTTGACTAACAAGTTTCAAGTGCTGCCTGTTTGCACAAGTTCATGTGAGTGTGTGTGTGATTGTATATATATATGTATATGTATGTGAGTGTATGTATATATGAGTATGCGTGTGTTGGAGTGTGTGTGCGTGTGTGAAAGTGTATGTGCTGTGTGTGCCAACAGGCAGGCAGCCAAATTAGACTCAGCTCAACTTTGTTTGGTCAGTTTTAATGCAAATATGCGTGTACAAGTATGTGTCTTTGCGTGTGTGTGTGTGTCTATCTGTGTGTGACTCTCCCCAACTGTTTCTGAAACAGTTCATGTGTCGAAACATATTCATAATTAGTTGTCATTTCCATTTGCTGTTGCTGCTGCTGCAGTTGCCAGCAATTTGAGAATTGCCAACAGATACTGTGGCAAGATATGCCAGAGTTGTCAGCTTTGCCAGAGAAAGGAATATGGCAAAATATGCTAAAGGAATTTCCATATAATAGACTGCACTGCAAGAAAGTGTTAGCAGTTCTACATTTTTAGAGTTCTACAAGTTTGAAAGTCTACAAAGTGTGCAAGAACTTTTTGCTTATGAGGCAACTTATTTAATATTTTGGTTTCTTTGAGGGCAACTCTGGCTACAGAGTGGTATGATTAATTTATCGATAGTATGTTGAAAGTAGAAATAAGAAGAAATTTGTGTATAATACACAGAGATTGATGTGTTGTCTGTAGTTCCGTTGAAAATATTGAAATTTCTTCCTGATAAGGAGAAATATATATTTTATATATATAATATAGAAAGCTTTCCAAATTTAAATATAATAATCTGCGATCGCCTTCACTACACTTTGTATTGAGAGAGAGAGTTGTAAAGGTTTTTGATATAAAAGACTGTAAAAATGTAGTGCTGAACTCTGGTTTTGTTTGGTAAACTGTAGATATGGTCCTAAGCTCTGTTCTGCTTATATTTTCCAATACTGTAAAGTTTTCTCTTAATGAATTTCATTATAAAACTCTGTTTAAACTTCAAGAATCTCCCCAATACCCTTAAGTATTTTTCTAAAGGAAACAATTTCGCTATTTAAGACTGCAAACAAGAACTGGTTCTGTTTGATAGACTGTAGATAAGGTCTGCCGCGCTCTTCTGCTTGAACTTCAAGACTTCAAAAGACTTTCAAGACTATTTCCCTGTTAACTTGTCTAATAATTACAAACTCTAAGAGCAATTAATTTAAATTAAAACATATTTAGTTAAGATTCCCTTCCTTCCCATTGATGTGCTTGGAGTTTTAATGGGCACCTTGCGCCTGTCATATATCAAGCTGCGGCCTTGGCTACAACTCTCCCCTCCCCACTCTCTCATTCTCTCTGTCTCTCTCTCTCTCATTCTCTGTCTCTGCCTATCTCCCCTACATCTCTCTTTCTTTCCCTAAAATGGCATTTCATTAGCACAGTCCTTGTACAGGCACAGGCCTTGTTGCGTCCCAACGGCATAAAAAAAAGAAAAACATTTATTTTAAATTTAATACACTACACACACAGGCACACACTCCCACACACACACACACTGGCACAAAAGTGAGAGAAAAAAAGGAATTGCAGGTCCGCTGCTTTAATTGGTTGATGTAGCAGAAGAGGGGAAGGTGGCGGAGCACAGCTTCATCTTCAGGCCCCAAAACTTCAGACTGAAAAGCGCAAAGAAAACGCGAAATAGGGTTTGTGGCAGCACACTCTCTCACACACACACAACACACACTTACAGCGATACATTGCCATACACACTGTGCTGCCAAAAGTTGCCGCACATCATTCGTGCCCCTCTCTGTCCCCTCTTCCCACAAATCAGCGCAGATGCTGGCCTAGTTACCGCCTTTGTTTCTGACCGGATCCCGACCAGGCTCCTTTGCACTTGGCGCTCTCTCTCTCTCTCGCTCTCTTGCACAATGAATGCCGCCGCAACCAACACTGACGCCACCAACGCAGCTTTGTTTGAAATCAGCTCATTTTTAGCCAGCAGGAGAGGTGCAGGCAGGGGCGTGGCAACTAGGGAGCTGCTGCTGCTGGTTCGTTTGTGGCCTGCTTGGCTCTGCTGTGACCCGCTAACGCCAACAGGGGACACGGGCACACGCACAGTTACGTTGCCACTTCAGGCACTCTCTCTCACTGTCTATCTCCCTTTCTCTCTGCTTCGCAGTTAAGCGATTCTCTAGAGAGTTTTATCATTTTTTATTACGCTGCTCGAGAGCGCTCTGTATGCAAATGAAGTCGAAAGTTTCCCTTTGTATAGTTGCGGCCAGTTGGGAGCGTCAATTGTGGGCAGTGGCTCCCACTCTCTCTCTCTCTCTTTCTCTGCCCGACTAACTTTCTTTCTCGTGCCATCATATTGTCATAGTATTCGAAGTTTTTCAATAATAATCTGCTAATGAATCGCCTCGGAGTCGAACTCTACTTGACTTTCAGCTGCGCAATCAATTTAGCTAATACAGTCGAGTTGCCTGTCTCTCTCTCTCTCTCTCTTTCTCCCACTCCCTCCCTTGGTTAGTGTATTCCCTCTTCGACTTGTGCGTAGGCTGTCAGTTTCCCTGTCTTTCTGTTTACTTTTCACATGTTCCCTTTCTTTTTTTATTCTTTTTTTTAATGAGCTTCACTTCTAGCGCATTTTTTAACTTGTTTTCTGGCTTGTTATGGCTGCTGCTGCTGCTGTGCGTGATTTCGCACGTTTCGCACGCACTGTGTATAAACAGATATTTAATGCCCTCTTCCCCCTCTCTCTTCCCTTCCCTTCGTAGGGTTCTTTTCAGTACGCGCGCCCTGCAACTTTACTCAATTTATTCAAAATCAAATGGGTTTTTTTTGCTTTGGCTTGCTCTCTCTTCATTCTCCTCATTCAGTATTTTATTTAATTTTATTTCAACTGTCTGTGTGTGTTTGTGTATGTGTGCAGTCATTGAAAGCCATTTCAATGGTCGTCGCTTTTCTCGCCAATTTTCTTTATGCCGTAGTTGGGGTCAGTTTTGGGGGCAGCAACTCGCAGCTCGCTCATTGAATGTTTTTATTACGCCAAATGAATGGAAACTGCCCGGGACTCGCAGTTATTGTGTCCCTCTCCCTTTCTCCTTTTCCCTCTCTTACTCCCTCCCCTTTGCCATAAAATTATATCACTTGTAAAGATTTTTCACAGCCATCTCTGTTTCTACTTTGCAGCTTTAGCTTTTTTGCCTTTAGTTGTAATTTTAATAACATTGCCATGGCTGGAAAATGTTGCGATCTTTTGATTTTCAAATTTAGCGAAAAACAGATTCACTCGAGGGAAATTGAAGGCTCGCATTCGCATGCGGGCCGATTTTCAATCAGCAAACAATTACAGTTTATTTCTTTCATATCAAATTATTTTTGGCAATCGAGCGTAAAGTCAAATAAGCAGGCAAGATCAAACACGCACAGATATACAGACAGACTGAGAGACAGACTGTCGCTGCAGGCGCCGGCAACGCCCCTTACCTCCCCGTTTCTCTTCCCTCTCCACCCGTTTGACAGGCAAAAGGGCGAGTCATTGCAGGCGATTTAACAACAACGCTTGAGGATAAATATTTTATGAAATCGCATAAACAAATCAAAGACGAATCACAGACACAGCAAGCAAGGAAGAGGAAAAGGAAAAATCACTTTTCGCCAGAGCAAATCAATTGGGAAAAGCGGGGAAATCAAAAAAAAAAAAAATATATAAAGAGAAAATCAAGCAACAAACGCGAGCCGATCAAATATGACCACTCAACCGCGTTAAAGTACACACAGACAAGGCAGGCATAACACACGCACAACACACACACTCCATACCCCTCTCCCTCCCCCTCTCTCTTGTCTCTCTCTCTCCCGCACGTACACAGTCATAAACATTAGCCCTAGGGCGAGCCACATTAAGCTGCCTTTGCCAAAATATTTGCACAGCTGAACAAGGCAGGGGGGATGGGTAGGGGTAGGCTGAGCCGTACCAGGCAGGGGTGGGTATTGGTGTATGCCCAGTCTGTGCTAGTAATGTGTTTGTTATATGCTAAATCGCATAAAAAAATACGGAAAATACAGACAGATATGCGATAATAACAATAACAAGCAAAGCAACTAAACAAGAAAGAGAGATGCGAAGGGGGCACCCTGTACAGTGTAGAGCAACATGTTAGCTGGCATGACACCCCTCTCAAGTCTCTTACTGTTTCCCCCTCTATAACTCCCCATCCCTCTCTCGAAATCTCCCTCTAATGTTTGCCAAAATAGCCCAGGCCCATCAAAGTACTTTCCCTTCTTCCTTCTCAAAGATTTCCCTCTTGATTTTTTGGGCTGCGCTTCTTATTGAATTGTATTTAATAAAATATGCGAGCATTGTTCAAAAAAGCCGCTGCGAGGGTTGCCTTGAGGGTTGCACAATAACAACAACAACCGTTGAAATTATATATAAATAAATAATGAGAGTTGATGTTGATTTGTTATTGCGCTGCGATTTGGCAAGTCAAGTGGCAAAGATGCAGGCACAAGAATAGAAGAGAGAAAAGGGGTAGAGGGGTGAGCATAGGTGTGCAGGGGAAAGGGGAGTAGGCAAGTCTATTAACAGACGCAATGGCAAAAGCATTATATACACAGAAGCAGGCAATATATCAAGCGGGGGAGGCACCAAACTGACATAAATTGTGCACTCAAATGTCCGCGATGATGCGTGGGCAGAAGGTGAGGAAGAAAAGGGAGAGGGGGTGAAAGGGTGCAGGGAATTGAAAACTGAAAACTGGCAGAGCGCTATCGGCAACAGCAACGGCAACACCCAATGCCATCCATCAATGCCAACACGTTTATGTCCGCATCGACTGCTTCGACTGTGCTGCGGCTCTGCTGTCATGCAAGATATCGTAGGATATACTATACGACATATACTACTATATAGACGACACATATTGTAAATTGAAATTATTACATATTGTAAAGTAAGAGAGGGGAAGGAAGAGGAGGGGGAACTTATTTATGGCCAGCTGCACTGCACTAATCGATGGCCCAGTGGTGGAGCCAGAGCCACAGAGCTGAGCAGCAGCTCAAGTCGAGGAGTGCAACACACACATAGACACCCACACACACTTGGAGTTATGCGACACTCAATATATTTTATCGAATGCTGCAATAACTTGGACCAAAATATTCAATTAAATGTTTGTCGTTTGCCAATTTATGTTTGCCCTCATCGTCGTCGTCGTCGTTGAACAGTCTCTCTAATGAGTTTTCGTACAGCTCAAGGGCCTCATTAGAAGGCTGTCATAGAGCGCAGTGTGTGTGTGTGTGTGTGTGAAGAGTGCAACGATAGTTGATGAAGAGATAAATGCGAATAGATAGATAGAAATGATAAACGTGCACATATTTATAAAGGTGTGCAGGGCACATTGGAAAAGAGACTCGACTTGGGCAGTAATTTAAGTTAAATCTTTGGCAAATTTGTTAAATGTACGGTATATATTTGTTAAATATTGAAATAACAAATTTATAACAGAGAAAATTACTAGTAAACTGATTAAACACATTGAGCTTCATTAATAATTATTTATCTTCGGAAATATGTGAAATTTACTTCACATTATTGTTATATATTTAACTAAAATGTTTATTAAACGAATAAATTATTGTAGAAAGTCTATAGAATTGAAATTTGCTTGTTTAACTGAACTAAAATATCTAGCAAACAAGTAATATATAGTCTTAAGAATTAAAGTACTTTGCTTGCTTAAGGTGTTTAGCTTCAGCCATCAGCTCTATTGAGGTCGAAGTTTCAATTGCATCTTAAGCAAACCTAAGATATGAACTGCATATCATTTAATATTGTTTTTATTATACATTAATTCAGTAAAATGTTCTAAATCGCTATATATAAGTGTAAAAGTTCTCCTCTCTGCCATACCTTTCTGCAAACCATTCATCTCTACTTCCAGCATACCCTCTCACTTCAGTTCAATGTTTACAGCGCATAGCATAGCAAAGCTTTCAGCACACGTTAGCACAAATTAGCTAATACGCGGAAAAGCAATAACAACAACAACAGGGCATAACAAGAGATTGACTGAAACGAACTATAATCAAAGGCATTTCCCAGCTCGAAAAACCGCAGGCAAAACACATCAATGGCTGCTAATCTGTGGCAGGCTCCCTCTGTGTCTCTGTCTGTGACTCTCTCTGCCTCTTGTTGTGCATACATTAAGATAGATTACCGTACATACACACGCGCACACACACACACAAACAAACTCCCACACACATGTGTGCAAATCAAGCGAAAGACAGTCATGAATTCGTATTAGAAGCAAAGCCCAAAAGCGGCAATAAGTGAGTTACGCGCATAAGTCCTCGAAGGGGGGAGAGGGAGTTAGGGGAGGGGAAATTAACACGCCTTATAGTGCCACGCCCAGTTGTAGTGCTTTGGCGTGACACCTTTAAGTGCGCATAAATTAAAATAAACAAGCTTCATTATGCGGGGGGAAACTTTGGCGGCGCCTGAAACTATGCAACGGTTTCTTGTAAGCCACAAGCTAAAGAAGCAATTGAAACCAGTTAAGAGCATCAAGACTTGAAGCTAATGTCGCCCGCTGCCTGCCTGCTGATGATTATAATAAATTTTCACTAATAAAGCGCGTTAATGATCAGCCATCTGTTAAAAGTGACAAAGGCAAAGGACACAGAGCACAGGCCCCCCCACCCTCTCCCCCTCCACGAAAAGGGGCTTAAATCTGGCGGCTTATAGTTTCGGCTGTTTTTGGTGGGTAAGGGTGCGTGGCTAGAGCGCAGCTTAAGTACCTAATTGAGCACAGGCTCGAGCACAGTTTGATTTCCGGCAGAAACTTCAAGCGGGATTTCCTTTAGCGGTTTTCTTCATTGTTTCACGCCAGTTTTGATTATTGGCACATTTGGGAATCTTAAAGGCCAACCGAGACTTATATAAAGTGTAGATAGGGAATCTGCTACTCCTTCTCCGCCTCAATAATGATATCAATTAATTTCAGACAATTTAAAATGTGCCACAAAATGAGGCAAGGCGGACTTTGTTGTCGTTTGGGGTACGCGTAAAATTGATGTGTGCGGTGAAACATGTTATAAAATATGCAGCAGCTTGACAATGTAGTGAAAGTTAACGCACCAATACACACACTCCCACACACACACACTCCCATATACACCCACATAGAGAGAGAAAGAAAGTTCGTCCGCAAGGCGTACAAAACTTTTGCACATTAAACAATAAAAACTCATTAATAATGTGCATTTAAGTTTTAATTGAACTACTTAATAAAGACAGTGGCAGGGGGAGTGTTTTAAAAAAGACACGCTTTTGTTCTTCCTTTGTTGTTGTTGTTAATGCCGCTGGGCCTCGTCGTCAGGCGACATGAAAGGAAATTGTTGTATGCTCTCATTATTCTACATGGAAAATGGCCGCAAAACAAATTACGCAATTGCATTGTCTCTCAGTGTACGTCTGTGTGTAGGTGTGTGTGTGTATGACTTTATGTGTGTGTGTACCTTCTGAATGCAGTTTGAGTTTTTATCCGAATTGAAATGTTTTTCTTTCGTTTTCTCGCATAGAAAAGGTGCGTAATTAAAACGATGCTGCAGAGCAGACAATTAAATGCATGCCACGTGCAGCAGGCGTGCAGCAGGGCGACACATGCCACATGCCATATGCACCACAACAGACAACTGCCGAAGCCGAAACAATGAGCCAGCAGCAACAAGGTAAAATGAGCGATGCGATGATGATTTTGTGTTTAATTGCGACGACAGACAAAGTCCTTTAATTTATGGCACACAGAGAGGGGGAGGGTAGAGGGTGTGCAGAGTCAAAAGAAACGTGGCAGTGTTGTCAAGTTGCCGGAAATTGAATTCTAAAATATTTATAGTGGTCGGCAGAGGCAGCAGGAGTGGGGAGAAAGCGGGAGACTAAACAATTGAGCATAGCATACTTTTTGGGGCAGCAAAGTAGGCAGAGAGACTGCAAGCGGGGCACCGGCCAAGTGATTTATGCAGCGTTTGCAAATGGAACGCAATGAAACTGAACCGAAAACAGACTCCTCTACCTCTACTCCTCCTCTTTTCCCCTTCTGCCCGCCCAAAAACAGAATGAAATGCTACTTATGCATGCATGTCGCAGTCGTAGTATGTGTGTGTGTGTCAAAATATACAATATGTATATAAATTTGTTTGCTGAGCCACACAGGCAATCAAATCGGAAGGCGGCCGCCACGCCTCCCCTTCCCCCTCTTGTCACAACTGGCAATACTTATTAGTGTGCGAATATGTCTGTCTCTCAGTGTGTGTGTGTGTGTGCGGGGGCACATGTTACACAATGTTGAGCCATAGATTTATTGTTAGCAATCAGTAGGATTTGCTGCCAGGATATGCTAGGGATATGCTGGCTCTCCTGCTTCCACTACCCTCCCCCTCTATCCCTCTCCCCTGCTCAACATTGACTATCGAAAGTCAATTTCGGGTGCGTGTCACATGCTCATTTGTCCAGTTTATGGCCCAACATCATTTGTACGAACATTTTTCGTTGCCCGTGTCTGTGTCCCCCTCCTCCGCCTGCCAGCGCCTCTTTATGCCTTTCAATAAATTCACGCTTCCGGCCACAGTGCCTAATACCTGTTTATTGCCGCTGCTACAACAGTGTTGCTGCTGTCCTGTTCCTGTGCCCCGCAGCAAATGCAATTTTAAGCTGGCTCTACAACATCATCGCTTGCATTCGAAATTAGCTCGTCCTAAAATTACGTATCGAATTGCAAACGCAAGTTTAATGCAGTAGAGGATTTTCTACGAGGGGATAGGAGAAGAGGAGGGGACAGTGGGATTATTATCATTGAGATTACAAGCTCCTCTACAGCTTTAATGCTTGAACATTTTCTATTTCATGAAGTGTGTGCACCCTCAGCTGCGACTAAAACTAATCAAATTGCAGTTTTCAGCTGTCAGTTTGAATTCCGGCTAAAACAAGAAACAAGCTTAACAGAAAAAAAATGCTAAAAAAAAAGATGGTGCTGCTAGAAATCCTATTTATATTTCGAAACAATAACCATTCAATTCAAGCTAACGACTGGGGGCAGCTACAGCGCATAACGAACCAATTGATCCGGACACGGACACGGATAAGCAAGGGGGAGAGCTAAGGGGAGAGACAAGAGGCATGCAGGGGAAAGGCAGAGGGTAGATTGAGGCAGGCCAGGGGGAAGACAGAGAGAGGTTAGGGGCAGCGGCAGGTCACTGAAAAAGGGTGGGGGGGGGGTAGGAAGCCGTGTGGCAGCGCTTCGCCTGTTCAGAGAGGCGCGTGGGATTGGCTTGGACAGCGAACCTTTGGGAGCAACCTCTGCCTAACCTCTCCTAAGCCCTTCCCCAATCTCTCCCCAACCCTCTCCCAGTGTTTTTGGGCCATGAGTGTTGTCGCATTTATTACCAGTGTTGCCATAGCTGTTGCTGTTGTCGCAAATATGTGAAAAACTCTCTTTCTCTCGCATTGGCTTTAAAGTGAAAGGCATTTGAAAATGGTCCCAGCCAGGCAGGCAGGCAGTCAGCTCTTGCCTGGCCACAGGCGCGACGACACAAACAAAACGTGCGACGCATACAAATAAACAAGCAGCTAACAACAGTCACATGTGGGCGTACCGTATATGTGCGTGTGTGCGTGCGTGTGTGTGGTCAGCAATGTACGTCCTTCCGTCCTCGCATCGGAATTGAAACAAATGCCACAGCACACTGGGCGTGCCTATAAATTTTTTACAAAATACGTGGGCATAGGTGCAGCTGGGCTGGTGTTGAGCTGCATTGGCCTGGTCTCTGTGTGTCCGGGTCTCTGTCCCTGGCCAGGGAAAAACAAACAAGAACAAACACACGTACCATGTACAGTGGGTCTTCAAAAGGACAAAACTCGAGCATTGTTTAGTGCGAAGTGTTTGGGGCTCGCAGACATCAAATGGCATTTAAATGCAGGCAACATATGGGCAGGAAGAGTGGCAGAGGGGAGGGGGAAGAGAGGGGGAGACAGAGGAAAGAAGAGAGAAGGGTTTAGAGTAGAAGAAGAGACAGCAGGCTTGCCTTGTTTTGCACTGTTTATGTTTACAGGTACTTGTGCACTTCTGCCCCAAAATGCACAAGCCATTTAGCTCTAAGCCGAGAGAGAGAGAGAAGGAGAGAAGACAAGCTCTTTTGCAAGAATGTGCTTAAGTTTTGGTATAACTTGCTAGAAAAATGATATGCTGTCTAACAAGCAGCTCTAACTCCCCCAATCACTTTGCCGCCTGTCAATGGCAATTACATAAAAGTCAAGTTTGTCGACAAATCACAATGTGACGCTGGATGAGCTTGCCAGCAATCTCTTCCCTAACCTTTTCCCCTCTCTGCACTACTCCCTCTCCCTCCCATTCCTCCTCTCTCTATCTTCCGCCCTCTTGCATGCAGGCAAGGTTCATGTACATCATTTGTCCTGGCGCTAATGGAAATCCCTTGGTTGATGCCACTTCACTTCACTTAGCAGAGCAGCAGAAGCAGGAGAAGGGGCAGTGGCAGTGGCACTAGCAGTAGCAACTTGCAGTTGCAGTTACTTGATGTGCATTTGTCAAATAGTTGTGCAGTCTCAACGAGTCTCCAAAAACCGTTGCACACCTTGCCAAGTTGCCTCCTCCTTCTCGCCTCATGCTGTCGTTCGATAAGTTAACTTCCTCCTTGCCCCAAAATGATTGTCACTTGGCAGTGGCATGTGATGTGGCCAACACGACTAGCTCAGCTGTTGCAACTAGTGTTGCACGTTTTATGGTCTGCAGGCAACTTTATCCTTATCCTAGAGCGACATCAACGTCTGTTTCGAGTCATTCCCCGCGACGTTTCTCACATGCTTCGCTTTTGCCATTTTTATGTGCTTTTATGCACTTGAGGCTGAGCTCTGTCGCTGACTGTTGCCATCTCTCTTCCTCCCTCCCTCTTTCCCTTCTTGAACTGCTTCCCTTTCGTTAGTCCCCCTCCTCTCTGACCTACCTCACTGCAGCACGTCACTCTGCACTTGCTGCCAATGAACGTAGCAAGCAAAAGTGTTGCATCTTTTAGGCGTTGTCTCATCACTCGCCTCGTTTCTCAGCAGTTTCTCAGTTTCTGTTTTTCAACTTATAAATTTGTTATACACCAAATTGAGCAAAATTTTAAGCGTCTCGTGCAAGTTTGCTTCGGTCCTTGCGGTCTCAAGCTGTTGATTGGGTAATTCACCAAATGAAAAGTATTCGCTTTCAGTTCTCCAGTTTGAAGTTGTGAGTGTGCACTCGTATTCTCAAGACTATAAACAAATAATTGAGCGCTCAGAGTTTGAGCTTTAAAATTTGTTAAGCCTGCTAAAGAGAATATTTAATTTTTACAAATTTGAAGTAGGCTCAACTTAAAATTTCTCTTTATTCTGGCATGTATAACATTCTAAAAACTCATCATATTTTTGTGTGCAATCGCTGTTGGATAAGGGCTTAATATCTTGATTACTGCTGCAACTTAATTTGAGGAAACTATAAAGCCCACCCCCCACACCACCTTAGGCTCAACTTTTAGAACTTAACATATTCGAATTCGCTCTGGTATATCATTTTGTTCATGATTTCATTAATATTATAGAGCTGCATAATAATCTAATATAAATATAATAAGTGGGGAGGTATATAAAACGGCATGGAGATAGACGAGTGGGTATATCTACAATATTAATCATAATATTAATATTGTAGATATACCCGCTCGTCTATCTCCATGCCTTTTTTTATACCTCCTCACTTATTATAATTTAAATACTTCTCATGTCAAATTTGTAGCTTTTTGCTAGCGAAGTATTTGGTTCATTAGAAGCTTTGGAAAAACTTTGCAATGTCAGCGCAAAGTTAAAAATCGAATTAAAATTTATTTAAACACACACACATATGCACATACATACATATATACATACACATATAGAGCTACACATACATGTAAATATACTTATATATGCATATTTTCACTGTTTAACTTTGGCAACTGACTCTGCTGGGTGCGGCATCATGAAGTATTCTAATCAACCGTTTGACGACGTTGCGCACACATGCAACGTTTACAAGGGAGTGGCAAGGAGGGGTATTATGTGTGTGTGTGTGTATTCATGTGTGTGTGCATAATCACAGCACATGAATTAAAAAGTTTTCGGCAAGCAAAAATATTTTGCAGTTTAAAGCAATTTGAAGTCATTTGTAGCCAATTTACAAATGTCTGTGCCGCTGCTACTGCAATGTTTTAAGTGTGTGTGTGTGTGCGAGTATGTGCTGTGTGTGAGTGTATATGTGTGTTGTGTGTGTGCCTGTGTTTGAGTGTTTGCCTGTGTGTATTCTGCTTGAATGCAATTACGCCTGCGAGTGAGCACACATTGACGGTTGGCCCTGGCTTTTGTGTGCCAATGCGCTCAGCCTTTCTGTCGCGTAACAGAATACCCTGTAAAGGGGAAGCTTGACTGCAAGAGGTATGCGCAGTTGAGGCTAACTAGAAGAAATATTTGCCATAATTAGCAGTGCTTGATTGTATTATATTTTATGCATATACATATACAAAGGTACTGTTCTGTCAGGGTATTTGTTAGTCGCGCATGCCGCAGTTGCCACTTTTCTTTTTTGTTTTTGACTTAAATGAGTCATGCTAATGGCAAACCATTAGCAAAAATTTCGCTTGCACACACACAGACACACATGTGAGTCTGATGTATGTGTGTCAATGTGTCTGCGAATGTTTGTGTGTGTGTGTGTGTGATAATTAAGTTGCATTTGCCACTGCCATTTGGTTGTGTATGCAGTAATTTTCTCTCTTTCTATGTGTGTTTGTGTGTGACTGCAACTTGGCTAAATGAAAGAGAAATGCGATTTTGAAGGCTGTTGTTAAATATTTAAATGTATTCCTCGGGCCAAGGCGTTCGCTCGCACTATTTCTGTTACAGTTGTCGTGGTAGTTGTTGTTGTTGTTATTGTTGTTGTGGCGCTGATTACGCAGCAGCATTTACGTCAAAGCCTAATTGCAGACTACGCTAAAAATAAAATTGCTTAAGCGCGTCGTATACCAGCAGCAGTGGCAGTCGCTGTGGCAGTTGCAACAGTTCGTGCCGCAGCTAGGCAGGTCGTTAGGCAGCCTTGAAAGTGTGTGCTCACATTTTTAATATACCCTGTACTTAATCGAAAGTGGCCTGGCAAAAGTAGCATAATGACAGCATAGTAAATGGGGCTATATAAGGAGAACAACAGCAGCAGTAGCAACAGCAGCTTGACAGTTTGTTTGGCAGTTTGTTGAACAGTTTGGAAAGTGATGCCACTTTAAATATAAACAAATAAATAATCAGTACTAATACTTAATGTACCTAAAATAACATTGATTTATATTTAAGCTCTTTTGGAGTATCGATAGCTATTGAAAGGATTTAAACTTTATTGAACTTAATGCCAAGAATACCTAGAACTCATTTCGTATACATCGTATACTAAGAATACCTTCAACTTCTCTCCTGTGAAACGATATTAATGTAAAGAATACTCTCTACTGAATAGAAAGTGGATTCAAAATAATGACAGTTGCACTTAGGCTTTGTAGCCACGTTCAAATTAAAAAGGAAACTGTCAGTTAATTTTCCCAATAATATGTTCAATACTCTATACATAATTGAAAGTGGCTTGTCAGGCGATATAATGACAGCTATATTTAAATTTAATAGTCGACAATACCCTGTTATCAATTGCAAGTGCACTGTCAGTTAAGCAACTAAGGCAACCAGCATTTAGGCTTTACAGTAGAGTTGTTCATGCGATACACAGACAAACAGATGTGTTTGCAATTGTGGCATTGTTTACCTGCCTGCCTGCCACTAACTCTTCCCTACCCCCGTCCCCTGCTGCTGCTGATACCGCCTCTACACGAGTGACAACATCGTGAACGTATGCACTTAATATTTCACTTTAATTTACCTTTTAATTGGGCTAATCAACACGCTAATAGCCAGTGCTATTAACTTGCCCACACATACTACAGAGACAGGCCTTCCTCTCTCTCCTTCTTTCCCTCTCCTTTTCTGTGTCTCTGTGTTTTGTTGCTGCCTATGGCCATTGCGGGGACATATTTTATTGTTATGAGTTTTACACTCAACTCCAAATAGGAGCAAGGCCCAAAGGGAGTCAGAGCAGGAGCAGGGGTATGGGCAATGAGCAGGGTGTGGATGGCCACGTTGAGTGGCCGCTTTCAAAATTGCACTTTAATGACTAATTTCGTTTTTGTGCACGCCGCTGGCACCAACCGGTTGCCAGTTGTCAGTAGTGTTGCCAACTGTCGTTGCCAGTCGAGTTGCAAGTCCAAAGAGAGGGAGAGAGAAAGAGAGACAGAGAAGGAGCTGCCTGGCTCGTTCCGGATTCAGACTGTGCTCAAGCGCATGCAATTAACAAAGTGCCAGAGCGAGAGAGCGCATATATATATGCGGTATCTATGTCTCAGTCACTCTCCCTCTCTCTCTCTCTTCCTGTCTGTCTCTCTGTGTGTGTCGTATGCCTGTAAGTGTCGACGGAAGCGCACACTTGAGCAATGACGGTACGACATTTCCTTAATGAAGCCAACAAACACACATAGCAGACACACATACAGACACACACACACACAGTGAGTGTATCACTAGTGTGTGTGCTGCTGTCTAATTGTGTGCTTAGACAAAACCTACAAGACCTCGGGTCACACACAACGCTGTCATAAAACTTTATAGTCTCCTAGTTGAGCTGAGCTCAGCTCGACGTCCAACGTGGCGTATGTGTAATTATAATAACTTGCAAGGTTTTTGGCAGCAGTTGCTGCTGCTGCGACTGCTGCATGTCATTTAGTCAGTTCATCAGTTAGTCAGCCCCAGCTCCACTTGTCAGTTTTGCGTCTGCGTTTGTTAGCTTTTTCTCCCCACTTCCCCTCTTCCCTTCCCTCTACCCCACACACCGCAATGAGCTGTCAAAGTACACGGAAAACATCGCGCTGCGGGAGCAGCAGCTGCAGTTGGGTAACTCACCTGACAGCAACAGCTCGCTGGTGCTGTTGACCAGATTGTCCATAATTGGCTGGAACGTGTAGAACGTAAGGGTTTCCAATTTGTTGGCCTGCACATTGATTGACAGCAGCGCCGGTGTGCCGCGCAGCAGTCCGTTGTCAATTTTCTTCAGCAAATTATTGCGCAAATTCAAAGTTTTCAAATTGTTCAGGCCATCGAGGGCGCGTTCCGATATGCGCTGCAAAAATAAAGAGAGAAATTTAAGTTCTCATTAAATTTGTAATTAAATTTGAAGGAAAGTCAGTTAAACAGGAACTTAAAGGTTGTAAATATAGATACAACCAATAACAGAACAAAATTATTATTTTTTCTGATTATATAAATAAAAACGAAAATATTTATTGCATTAATAAACTAAAATAATCGATATATTTTGATGTTAACATAAATATCGATACTTTCTGATTTATAAAAATACATTTGAAAATGTTTTTTTAATTGTTCAATATTTATTAATATAAGCAAATAAAATATCATGTGAAAATATTTGATATATATTAATATCAACAATTAATAACGATATTTTCTGCGATATACAATTTGATTTGATATATTTTGATATTAATAAATAAAATATCATAACTTTAATGTGTTTTATACAAATAAATTCGAAAATATTCGATATATTTTGATATAAATAGAAAATATCGGTACTAATAAGTAATAATTTAAATATATATTTAATTGCTCGATATTTATTGATGTTAATGATAGAAATATCAAAAGTATTATCTGCTCTATCTACATTAACAATAAATAATCGCTTAAATTGTGCGATACCCTCATAAAACTGGTAAATATTTGGTAAATTTCCTTCTCAGTTAAAACTGTAATTTGAAATCGAACGAGAGCGTGTTATTACAACAATTGCTCCACTAAAGTCATGGTTTTTCTGCTTTTAAATGCATATGTTCTACAAATATCAGATTTAATTGTACTGTATATGCTACTATATCAACTCGCTCTTTATCATACTTTCTTCTCCCTTTTTCTCTTTTCCCCTCTTTAAGCGCATTTTTCATGTGTTTTGCTTGGCCAACAGAGCAAACAACAACAAAATATTTGCTGCCATTTTTCCGCGTATTTTTGCGTATTATTTTCACTGTTTTTCCAACGGTTTCACTGCCTGCCCTCCATTTTGTTGTGCGTTGTTATTGTTGTCTTCTGCTTCTGTCTTTGTTTGCGTATTTATTTATGCGTATACATATGACTCGCTGAGTGTGCGTGTGTGTGTGTGGGTGTGTGCGAACAATATGCCATATGTAGATGCATGTTTTTTTAACTTGTAAGTTCCAATTCGTTTGTCTTGAATTTTATTATACGATACAAGGAAGTAAGCAACGAACAACAACAAGAACAACAAGAGAAACAAGAAAAACAATGAAAAAAGTGTTTATTTTCGTGTAGTGAAAGTTACGTCAAGTTCCTCTTCTTGCTCTTTCTTCCTGTTTTGCCATTATTTAATATTCAATATGCTATGTCTAGTGAAATGGAAAAATTATGCATATTAAATGCGAACAATCCAAAGAGAGAGAGAGAGAGAGAGAGACATGTTTCCCGTTATTTATCCCCTTCTTTTGTGGGTGAAGACATTGAAAAATACGCGTACGTGTAATGGGGACGAATACCACAAAGAGCAAAGGGGGGAAGGGATATACTCGTAAAGCCCTGCCCAACCGAGCTCAACTCATGTCCTGGTTCCGCCTCCTGTCACACAGCATGATATCACAACAGACATATCTCAGTAGTTTGTTTGTTTTGTTGTTTGCCTTCCCTCGCGCGCTGATTGACATAAAAAAATATATTTTATTGCGATATTTTGTTAGTTTGATGAGCGGCACTTGGCGTTTTTACGAGGCGCCGCCAATTTATCGCCACCAACACACAAAAAGAAAGAAGAGCAAAAATAAAAGTGAAAAAGAAATTGTTATTTATGTGTGTGCGGCGCGGCGACGCTACGTAAACAAAGTTATGATGAAGGCAAATGGCAAAAACATGTCCAAACACTCAATATAATCAGGCCAACGATATGTGAGTATTGAAATCAATACCGAAAATAGATCAAAATTAATTTAATTATTGCAATTCGCTCGGAATAAATGAAATAAACAAATGTCATATGTGAAGGTAGCAGAAAATTGAACAGTACAGCAGAGAAGGCCTTGCAGTTGATGACAACGCTATATGATATATGATATAGTGTTTCGATGTTCACAAATTTGAACAGCATACAAAAGGTTTAATAATGAGAAGATGATTAACGAAAATTGACCGATAGTTTTATAATAATTATATAATTATTCTTGCAATACGACTCTTGCTTATTTATTTAGAAGATTAATGAAGAGATCTTGAGAACAGAGAGAAGTTAGAACAGACAGACGGACTGTCATATAAATATACTTAGATCGACTCATTTGCCTACTGATCAGAAATATATACACTTTATAGTATCGGATGTGACTTTATTTTCCAGTTCATTGAAGTTACACGTAAAAAAGAGATTAATTAGAACAGAAAGACAGAATAAGATAGGGATATAGTTAGATCGTCTTGCTGGTCATGAATATATATACTTTCTAGAGCCTGATAAGTCATCTGTTTAGCATTATTTACCCTCATCTTATACATAATTAATTAAATTATTGCAATTTACTTTCAAATTGTGCACTTTCTCTCTTCTTTGGGGTCGCTTATCATACTCAGTTCCGGCTAATGCACTCGCTTAGCCCGTTATCTATTTATCTCTCGTTTGAGGAAACTTTCTGCTTTAGCTTTTTATGTTGTGTCAGTGGCAAGTTTCCAACCCGAACCCAAGAACACGTACCCTAAAAACCAAAACCCCAAGCAAGTAAACCTTTTAACAGCATGATGATTTATGAAGTGTGCAGGACAGAAACAAGAACAACAACAAGAACAACGACAACAAAAAAAAATGGTGTGCTATGTCAGGGCGAAAGAAAAAGTGAATGAATGAAATGGATAACCCAAGCAAAACATGCAACGCAATTTGCTTTTATTGAAAACGACAAGAAAGCACTGAAAGAGGCCAAAAAGGAATGTGCCGCTCAGTTCGCAAGCAAAACATATGCGACAGCACCCAATCTGAACCTAAGGACACATACAGAGAGAGAGAGAGAGAGAGAGAGAGTAAAGCAAGTTCCGTAGCCGGAGACGAAACAATGCGACACTGAGGCGATAACAAGCCCAATCATTATGGGCTATGACTATGACAAAGCCGGCAAAGAAGAAAAAGAAGCAGCAGAGGCAGAGGCAGCAACAGAAGCCGCAGTTGGAGGAGATTGTCAGGAGCAGCCAAGATGCTGGCCAAAAGCACTTGAGTAGCACTTGAGATGATGTGTGTGTGTGCGTGTGTGTGTGTGCGTCCTACTGGCCTGACACATATGCGAATTGTCTGGGTGTGACATGATATGCGAGCACTTTGTAAAATGGAAAAATGAAACACGCAGCACAAAATGAAAAGCAAAGACGATGGCAATGGCGAGCTACGTCTAACAATGTTGGCCAGGATATGCAGGATTTACGCTTATCGCAGTGCCCACGCTTGTACAGCTGCCACCAGGCAAACGCACACACACACACTCGCTCTCTTTACTTGCTGTTAAGCGACATTTTTTATTTACACACACACACACGCACACACAGAGTGGCAATTTTTATGGCAACAGACAGAAGGGTCTCGGCAGCATATCAGATGGCCAAAAGGAGTGCCATAAATCCATTATTCCATGATTTGTTATTCAATATTTTGTAAGTAGATTAACTTGCAACGGCGCCTCACATTTGTTTGCCAGGCGCTGAAAGGATAATGCCACAGCGTGTGGCCGGAGCAACTTGAGGCAGGAGATGTGTATTCCTATCCTATCTTCATATCTGTTGGCCAAATTAAGCTGTGTGGCCAAGAGTTTTGGCCTAGGTCTTGTGTCTTGTGGCGCCCCAAAACATAATTTACCAATCTATTTATCATATTAGCGCCTACTCGGCAAACAGCGGGCGCCAGGCATGTGGCAAGTGGCAAGTGGCAACCCCGGAGTCGAAACTTGAAGCTCCTAGTGCTGCCCCGAAGCTGAGTGACCACTTAAATCACCACAAAAATGGGCATTCGAATTGAATTTATGACACCCGACAAACTTGTTTGTGTCTGTGTGTGCCCCCAAGGAAGTGCTATTTATGACCTAGAATTCTTCACAGTCCCCCTCGCATACATATATCATATTCTCCCCTCCTATTCCCTGGTCAGTTTGGCAATTTACGAGCACTTAAGTAAGTTATATCCAAGAGATACTCGTACAAAACTTGACCAGACTGCCATCTTACATATTTATTCATCTCTATGTGAATTCACCTCAAGATATTCGTATATACTTCGTGGGATTACTCTAATCTTATCTCTTAATCTCTATGCGCACTCACCTCAATGCGATTATCATCCAGTTCCAGTTCACTCAAACTCCACAGTTCCGCAAAGACAGTATCGCCAATAAAGTTCAGATTATTCCGGGTGAGCTTAAGTAGATTCAGATTACCCAAACCACGGAAGATCTCGCTGGTCAATACGTTAATCTGATTGTGTGCCAAGTTTAGGTAAGTCAGCCTGGCCATATCGGCAAAGAGTCCTTCATGCAGTGTGCTTATATTGTTGTTGTTCAGAAAGAGACGTTCACACAGCGGCAAATTACGGAATGCATAGCGATCCATTTCAAAGATTTGATTATGTTCCAGATTCAATTCACGCAGACGTATATGATTGGCGAAAGCATCCTGATCCAGTGCCATTATATGATTATTATTCAAGATGATCCGCTCCAGAAAGGGCAAATTGGCAAAGGCATAACTCTTCACGATCTCCACCTGTGAATATTCAATGACAATGCTGCTCAAATTCTTCAACGGCTCAATGATCATGGTGGGAATGTAATCCAATCGCGCATTGTTCTGTATAACAAATTTCAACTCTCTCAAACGCTTCTGCTGATAGAAACGCGTCCAGGTCGTATCATTCTGATGCAATCCCTCAGAGAATACCCAACATTCGGCCTTCTGCACTGGCATATGATTCTCATCTGGCGTGCAGTAGCACATGAGCTTCATATCGCGACGTCGCATGCAGAATCCAGTGCTGTCCATGGGTCCATTGTAGCCAGTGGACATGGCGCCGCCATTGCTGCCCATGCCGCTGCTGCTGCTGCCGCCATAGACCGAGGAGGAGGTGCCATAGTAGCCGCCGCCACTGGTCACAGCTGAAGCGGAAGCAGAGGAGGAAGAGGATGAGGAGATGCTGCTGGCACTGCTGCCGCGTCCACGACTACGTCTCGTCTCGTCCTTGTCCCGGGAACGTGCTGCCACGGGCGCTATAAGGCAGCAGCTTAGCAGCAGCAGAATGCCCACGGAGAAGCCGACGAAGCCCAGAAGCGACGCCATTTTATGGCGCTGATGATGCGGCAACATTGAAGCGATGCGATGCCTCACGTTGTTCGTCTCTCTCTCTGAAATGGAATGAAACCAGAGAATGACTCAGTCAATAAAATTTGTTTATCTATAGGAAGGAGGGCAGGGAGGAAGGAGGTGGTTGCACTGCAAAGTCATAAAAACAAGCCAAGAGACGTAAAGTATATAACAAAATTTACCAGGCTGCTCTTAAAACCTTATCCCCTCCTCCCCGCCCCCTCGGCAAATGATTGAAAATTTGTAGCTACAAGTATTTTCGAGTTGAAATCCTGTTATCTTCGACTTTGAGAAAGTTCAGTTAAGAGGAATTGAGAACTGAGAACAAGAACTCAAATTGCCCACATCAAATTTGATGCCACATTAAAAAGCTGCCACTGCCACCAGTTCTGGGAAACACCTCAGCTCAATTCTAAGGCAGTTCTCGCTTCTTTTGTTCACTTTGGGTTTCAATTTATTTCAGATATTTTGCCTCTTTCAATGCGCCAAAAGGGGGAAAGAAGTTAAAGCGCTCCATAAAAATGCTAATTAATGTTGTTAACTTTTTACTTTTCGCTCATATTTCATTTGGCATTGTATGCGGTGTCTCTCCTTCTCGCTCTCTTTCTCTCTATCACTCATTCGCACTGTTGTGCCTTGCTCTTTCTCGGCTTATTCAATGAAAAGTTCATGACATGGCCGTTTTCTGGCTGTGCCTCCTGCTGGCTTTTTGCTGCCTTCATTTGACGCTCTGCTGGCTACGCTGGCGGCTCATGCTGGTTCTGTTCCCCGCCCCCGTGCTCGCACTACCCCCATAAACAAATTTATTGCGCTCATAAATAACTGCAACACTGTCGCTGATTGTTCGCTCAATGGCAACGGCTTCATGAAGTCGACCGTCCTTGCTGGCATAGCCTTCCTTCCTTTATCCTTCTCCCTCCTCCCTCGATTGCATTTCAAGTGTCATTTGGCAAAGTGCTCTCTAATTATGCTCGTATTTTTAATAAATTAATAAGTCACATTCTGACATTGGGCATATTTTCGAAAGGCTCTCCCTCTCTTCGCGCCCCCCCTTCTCGTTACTCTGCCTTTCGATGCGAAGTGGCATAATGAAGTGTAAATAAGTTATTGGCAGTTGTCAAGTGAGTCATCGTTATCATCGCTGCCATGGCAGAGTTCGGCAGTGATTTGCATAAAATATTGTCGCAATGACAGAGAAAGGAAGGGGGGGGGGGGAATGGGTGGCAGGGATTGGCAACGGCAATTTGGCTTTGCCAAATCCCGCATTCGAAAGTCATTTGAGTTATTGACTTTGGCATGCTTCATTACATTGATTTTCTCCATAAATTTTAAATAAAACGATGAGTGAGTGTTTTGATTGTTGTTGCTGTTGCCATGCGCTACTTAACGTTGGCTTAGCAACGTCTTCATGCTCATCCTCATGACATGCTCATCGTCACACCGCAGGATTAACTACTCAAAAAACACTTGTATGAAAACTTTAGCAGGCTCTAAAGGACTCTGATGACTTCCAATTTAAATATCAAAGCGAATTCAAAACTAAAATGCCATGCACACCAACACACACACACACACACAGATAGACATACTCTGACTGACTGACTGACACACATATAGAACCACAAGAGCCACGAGCTGTTGCCGCAGCTGTGAAATGTACCAGGAATATGAGAATTTTCTTAGGTGCTGGCACACTTTGAACACATCCTTGGCATTTTTAAGTGTCTTGTCAAGCAGCAAATCAAAATACATATATACCCTGTGCATATGTCTGTCTGTGTGTAATTAGATTTTCAAGCAATATATGTATATACACCATATATAGAGTGCCATATATATGCATGCATGTATATTCATTGGCAGCATGTGTGCAGCACAGCGTCGCTGACAGCCACAGCCAATTACTCAAAAGCCATGAAGGATATCCCCCCAGAGGCAGCAGATAGAGGGGAAGTGGGAGGGTATATATGTATGGCATGGCGTGAGCCAGTGCAAGCAAATGAAAAATCAATTTGTTGATTATGCATAAATCATAAGATTTATGCGACTTCGCACAGCATTCATAAGTCATTTATCATTGGAAAGCGCAAAAAAAAACTTTTTTGCCTCATCTACAAATGCGACGAAGCGCGACAAAGACACAAATTGTATACACTTTATCGTTATAAATAGGTTAATTAAAGTGCAGTGAAGAAATAAAGATAATTCTGTTGATATTTGCCATTTATTTTTAACAAATTTTCTTAACTGAGCTCTAAGAGTTAAGAAAGTCTTTATTTAACACTTTATAATTAAGTTAATTAAAGTGAAAAAAAGACTAGAATAAATGAAATAGTAAATTTGGTAATTTTCGGCAGGTTTTCAGTTGGTATTTTTACTTAAGCTGAGTTTGAAAACGACACAATGCCAAAATACCATAATAATATGTGAAAACGAGTGTCAATAAAGCCAGATTTATCTGTCTGTTTGTATGAACATCTATAACTCAGAGACTATAATAGCTAGAAGTTCCAAACTTGGTGACAATATGTCTTATTATAAGCCGCAAGTAAAGTTGGTTTAGAACTTGGCCACGCCCTCTTCCGCCTCCTTTAAATGTTAAAAATCGATTCCCAAGCGCATTTTTAAGGGTAGAACGTGTATTTTTGGTGTGTATATAACTTGATACCATGTCAATCAATATCATGAACTTCATAACGATTGCATAGCAAACACAGATGGTATTTAAGAAATGTATTCAGTGGGCAAATAGATTAAGCTGTGCCTAGCAGGCATATTATAGTCTTACTTTCAATTATAGCTTTTAATCTTATTTTAACTGCACTGAAGAGTACTCAAAATAGCTCTAATCCAAAAATAATAGCTTTAGATATTTGAAATATCTTACAAATATTATTGAATTGTGCTTTGCGTGTTGTTATAGCAAAATATCTTTCACGCAAAGTGCAGCGCGCAATCAACTAAGATAAACACAATGTCGAACGACGACGATAGCAACAACTGAAAACAAACACAACGGCAACGGCAAACTGCTGCAACCTTGACAACAAGCCGTCAGTAACAACAACAACAGCAGCTTGGAAATACATCCTGCAGGCAAGCAGAAGAAAAAAAAGCTAAAGAAAAACTGGCACAAGTCCTTGGTCCTTGCGTCGGTCTACCGCCTCGTTGAGCGAAATTGCAACAAGAAGCCATTTGTCTTGCTGTTTATAATTTCGATTAAACTTTCAAAGTGCGAAACGCACACACAAGCACACAGACAAACCAGACGCATATGTGCGTGTGTGGGGTAGTCCCTGAGTGGGTAAAACTGTGACAGAAGTTGTCGACGTCGTCGACCCACTAGGAAATTGGAGCAAAGCCGCAGCTAAGCTGTCAGTTCTGGCAGGGCAAGGAAGGGAGGCGGGAGGTAGGGGGAGGAGGCGCGTGTTGCACACATAAATTGTTGCCAATGCTTGAATGGAAATTTTCTTAGCTTTAACGCTTGCTCCCTCTCTCTGTCTATGGCTGCTTGTCCTGGCTCGTCCTGGCACTCGTTATGGCCTTGTTTGCCTCAGCCAGACAGACACGCAGACTGAAGGCGCAGGCAGGGAAAAGTTTGCTTATCAAGCCGCATTGAATATAAACATAACACGGCCAAGGGGGAGGGGATAGGAGGTAAATATATGAGCAGGAGCGGGGGAGGAGCAGCAGCAGCTCTCTCAGGCTCAAGTGCTTGAGTGTGAAATGAAGTTGTGCAAGGCTGGCGCTGGTGATGAAGACAATGGCAGCAGAACCAGGACAAAAATCTGATCTCAGCTCAGGCTGCGCTCTCTCCCACTCTCCCCCTGCCTGTCTCTCTCTTTGTTGCGCGTGGAAATTGTTTTCAATTTTCGTTATTTGACAAATGGTGACACTTCCGCTGTGTGTGGCAAAACCCCGGGCACCAACAATATGTCCCTGCCCTGTTGGGGGGCGCGCCTCCACGCGCACAGCTGCTCTGCTCTACTCTGCTTGTCTGTCTGCCACTCTTCCCTCACTGCCTGCTCTGCTCTACTCTGCTTGTCTGTCTGCCACTCTCCCTTCACTCCCTGCTCTGCCCCTCTCAGTGTGTGTGTCATGAGGTTTTGTCAACAATAAGTTTATACGTCAGACGAACGGACGAGTCGTTGTTGTTTATGACATACCCGTGCGCTCATCATCATCATCATCATGCCACACATTATGAGAGACAGAACCATCCTGGCCAGCTCCCAAAATCACTCTCTCTCTCTCTCCTCTCTCTCCTTCTCTATCTCTGTATAGCTTTAAGCTGTGACATGGCACACATGGGCAGCACGCAGCGAACGTAGGAACGGACGGACGTGCTTGACTTTGACTGACTGACTGGCCAGTCCTGAGTCCTTGGTTACTATAACTATCCGCTGACAAGTCTCGCTTCTGCCCTGTGCTCCTTTCTCTTTCACTATCTCCCTTCCTTCTCAAGTATCTCCCTTCCTTCTTCGCTCTCTCCCTCTTCGACTCTTTTCCTCTTTACTTGCCTGCCTCAAAATAAAATGGTAGCAAATAGTTAAGGGCATTCCTGGGGCCCAAGTGCAGTCATGTCTTCAATCCAGTCTCGTTCTCTTACTCCCTTTCTCTCTGTCCCTTTCTCTGCTTGACAAATGGCATACAAAGCGGGAGGCCATCAATCAAGCGCCTTATGACGTTCGCACGTTCTTCGTGCGCTTCTCTTTTATTTATATTCATTTTATTGAAATGTACAAATTTGATTTGTTTAGTCGCCTTTGCCTTTGCCTGCCTGCCTGCTGCTTGCCAGGATTTGCCACTTGGCATTGTCACATGTCAGCAGCAGCAAGGTGGACCACACAGGCAGATAGAGAGGAAAATACGAAGCTAGTCTAGCTATGTCTATTGAGTATGATGAAAATGCACTTCAGCTAAGCAGCAGGTGGATTTGTAAGCGGAAGAACTGATTGCCAGAGAGATTAAAGGTAACATTTGAAGAGAATGAAGTGTGAAGAGAGGAAGAGGCAGAAGTAGATGAAGAGGTGCACTATATGTAGCACTCTCTTGATGTGAGATGACAGCCCTAAAGGATCTATCAATTGAAAGGAATCTATGAGTGGAGTACACTATTCCTGTACTTTTCCTGTAAGGATGTATCCATCTACGACACTTTTGGCCTCAGAGTAATGTTTTTTCTAGGATACACCTTACCTTAAAGAAGCAGGCTTCATCTACGACATCTTTTACCCTGTAGAGGTGCTTCTACTAGGTTTTACCTACTCCCTTGCTGACACTATCTATAACATCTTTGACCTTAGAGTAGCATCCCAAAGCTTCCATTCCCTGACAAACTTCTACCCTGGAGAAGTGTTTGGATATCTCTAGGAAGCATTTAGGATACTCCTTCTTCTAGGGTAGCTTCATCTAGTGCACTTCTTGCCCTGTAAAATTGCTTCTTCCAGGACAAGCTTCTTCCATTACCTTAGAAGCCGCCATCTGCTTCGCTGCTCAATAGATTGACGCACATCAGTGCAAACTGTTGGCCTTCCTACACATATTGCCTGTCATTATATTTATTGTCACTCTATAAATATTTTATAAATTGCTTGCCAAGTTGTGACTCTGACTCTGTCATTTCTTAACCCTTTTGCTGTTGTTATTATCATACGAAAAAGTCATTGCCAGCTGTCACAGCGTTGTCCCCTCTTCTCCTTACCTTCCTCCGACCCCCTGTCAAATAGTGCGGCAGCAGTTGATTCCCTACCCCCTACGCTACCTTCCACCTCTACTCATTCCCCCTTCCACAGTCGAATATGCACACATTGTGCGAGTGTCTCAACGAGTTGTTCTTGTTGCTGCCTCCTCTGCTGTCGCTGCTGCTGCTGCGCACTTTTCCTGACTACTTTTCAAGTTAGGTAGCATCTCTAGCCCCTCTCCCCCCACTCTGCACTCCTTCCCCCTCTCAGTTTTTTTGGCTTTTAGCATACCTGTCAGCAAAATAAAATGAAAAGTAGTTGCCAGTGCAAACTTTCGCTCATCGTCGCCATCGTTGCTGCCTCAGTCGCTGCTCTGCTGCCTGCCACTGCCGCCATATTGTTGACACATATTTTCGTTCAAAAAGTTATATGCAAACGCCTCCCTGCCCCGCCTCCTCCCTGCTAGCTACGCCCCAGTGCACTTGAGCCACCTCTAGCCCCATTACTTTTGGGCCAAGCTGTCATTTTTTTCACTTAGATTTCTCTCTTCATCTCCCTTTCTCTCTTCAGCTTTTATTTGCCTTTTTGCTGGTTTGGCGCTCAAGTGTTGAGCTTTAACTTTTGATGCACAATTTGTTTGCCAAGGCAGACACGCCTCCTGCCCCTTTAGTTAAGCCTGGCAGCTGTTTAATGCTGAAATTGGCAGCACCTGAGTAAAGTGTTGGCAACGACTGGTCCCACTGACTGTCCTGGCAGATAAGTAGAGTCCTTCATGGCCTCAGAGGAAGGAAGAAAGAGGGGAAAGTGGGACTTTCTCTAGTCTTCCTTTTGCTCTTCTTGTTGTCTACCTTTTTTGCATCTTCTTGGCCAGAGTAGGTGTGGAAAAGGGGGGCAGCAGGGTGTGGAAAGCTGTTGAAATTATTATTTTCGCCGTTGACTGCAAGTTTGTTGCAACTTTTTGACGCAAAGTGAAAATTTGTCATGCTCGTTGAGCAGCTTTGCTAAGTATGTTGCTCGCCTTATCGTTCTCTCTCGTCTCGTCTCGTCTCTTGATATAATAAATTCCTTCAGTTTAGCTGAAGACAAACACAAACAGCAGGAGGCAAACACAAACACTACAAACATAAATACAGACTAAACAGCGAATGAAGCGAGCTAGGAGGAAGGGGGGGAGTGAGGGAATTCGACGAAAATCAGTCCTTCTCATCGTCTGGGGAAACTTTTAACTCAACTGCCAAATATTTTAACAATTTTGCATAAAACATTTGGTAGAATGCTTAACTTAAGCTCGCCCTCGCATTCTCCCTCTCTCTCTATCCCTCTGTATGCCTCTCTCTCTCTCTTATTCTCGACTTAATCGTCAGCTTAACGCGAGGTCTCTCGCTTTCCTTCACTCTGTGTACGTCTCTTCATCTTCGACGGTGTCTCTTTCTGTTGCTCTTTCACTCTGTCCCTCTTTTTGCTTCTCTTCTTCTGTTTATGTTTGTCTCTCTCTCTGCCCCTCTACCTCTGTCTCTTTCTTCACATGTCTGTGCATTTCTGATTTTGAAAGTGAATTTGAAATTTCGTTTGGCACTGTGAATTAAATTGCTCTTCCTTCCCCCCTATATCATTCTCAGTTCTATCTTTATATTCTCCTTTCCCCTATACAATTCTCTGCTCTTCTATATGCCCACTTAATTAGCTGAAAGTTCTCCATACTTAGTTACCTCTTAGTAACCCTTAGTCTCTCTCTTTAGTTAGTTCTCTATGTCTGTTTTACCTTTTGATTGAGTGTTGAAAAAGAGCTGCGTCACGTTACTGTGCCGCCTTTGAAGAATCTGTTTCGTGTCCTTTTCGCTGACTAATGTGATGACCTGCAAGAGAGGAAGTAAAGGGGGAAGAATGAGTATTAATATGTGAATTTATGCAACTAAAGGGGAAGGTAGAAATAGGGTAAGTATTATAGAATATTTATAAGTAGTATAGACTATTTTATAAGGAACTCTTTCTGGCCACTACACTGTGTCGTTCTCTCTCTCTCTCCTTCTCTCTCTCTATTACTCCTTAATAATATTATTAGCAACAAACGGGGCGTGGACAGTTGCTAGAAAATGTGCGCCGCAGAAATCTAATTGCGTTAATTTCCCAGGTAATTGTAGCGCCAGCTGAGGCCCAAAATTGCTGTCCAGGCTACGTAAAAAACTATTAACACGCAGGGCAGACAAAGCACGATGACCAGGGGGCAGGGCAGGGGGTCAGGCAGGCCCATTTAGCCAAGGCGACAACCTCACATGTGGTTAGCGCTGCCTGGCATATGTGGGCGGGGCGTGGCACAGCCTGTGTGTGTGGGCGTCGGCAGTTGCGCGTTATTCAAATAGTTTTATTTTCCACACGCGTCTCATAATTTTGCTGCGTGTCCATTGTCCATGTGGGCAACCGCAACGACACTGTCCACGACGACGACGAGGCGGCGAAGCAATTCCCCAGTCTCAGCTTAAATGTCACGGAGCAGACACACACACACAGGGCACACACAGGGCATAAGGTCTTTCTTATCGGGGGCATGAAATGAAATAATTGCATTGGCTGCGCCTACAAAAAACAGTACAACAAGGCAAATACAGAGGCAGACATACACACTCAGAGGCACACATATACTCAGGCATAAACTATGGCACACACACACACACACTAGGCACTCTCGGGCACATACAGCGGCACACACAGAGCTCACACTCAGCCCTTACAAGTGCTGCCACTTTTCCCCCATTACTGTCATTGTAGGCGTTGTCGATTAGCCGCCCCCGCCCCAATCTACACAGTTACAATCTCAGTAAACCCCCTACCCTTCCTCCCCCACTTGCCTCCTAATGTTGTACTTCTTTTTTGCCCTGCAATTATAATCGTTTCTATATCTATTCCATCAGCTGACCAATGTTTTTTCCACTCATTGTTGTTAATTATGCCCGCATTTGGTCAGGAATTTTGGAATTTAATAAGCTTTATGTGTGTGTGCAGCCCCCGCTAATGATATGCTAGCGGGTATACGCGGCTGGGGTTCTTGAATAATAGTTATGGTTTGTCGCGCCATGCAGTTCCATATCGCAGCATTGGCATCTAACTGATTGCCATGTCTGCCTGTGGTTCAAACAAGTTCAGGCGACGTCGGCTGCCCCAGGCAACCATGACAAATACATGACAATTTATTATTAAGTGCAAGGAAGTGGGAAAAAGTGAATAAAAAAGAGAGTAAAAAGAGAGGACAGGAGGGCAAGCTGCACTATGGAATGCAGCAAGCTCATATAGTGCAGTCTGTATTTGTTTAAGCAAGTAAGTCTGCTAGTATTTATACGCCTTCCTCCTGTTGGGAGCCAGTATTTATACCCCTCTCCCTGCCACACTGCCCTCCCCTTCGTGGCAACAATCTGTTTAATGGCTTTCTAAGCGCCCCCATCGCTGGTAGAGTGCATAAAGTGAAGAACTTAGGGAAACTCGTTGAAGGAAACTGCAGCAACGTTTCCATTTCATGTGTGGCAATAAAAATTTAATATAATTACGCACAATTTTCAGTTGAAGTTTATGACAGGAGTTGCACACACACACACACAGGGAGAGGCACATACGATGTGACTTTTGACAGCATTCTGGGCTCTCTCGCTCTACAGGATTTCCAGCGAGTTTATGAGTCGCCGCCAAGACAAACATAAACACTTGTGCAGGCAAGGGGGCAAGGTAGGGGCAGTAGGAGTACGAAGGCAGTGGCAGGATGAGTATGGGGCGTGGCAGTGGGAGGTAGGTGTCTTGCAGCTGATTTCATAAAGTGTAACAAGCCAAAGCTTTGAGCTGCTGCTGCTGCGACAAATAAGCGACAGAGAGAGGGAGAGATCAGAGTGAAAGAGGAGATAGAGAGAAGGAGACAGATACAGAGAGAGAAAGAGGAAGAGAGAGAGAGAGAAGGACACAGACAGAGAGAGACAGAGGAGGAGCAACAGCGCCGCCTCAAGCTCAACCGGCAAAGTCGACAATAAAGCGTTGCGGAAAAGTTTACAAGTTGCCGGGGGATGCCCGGGAAAATTGCAAGGGCAACAGAGGGGCGAGGAACATGAGGGGGCGTGGTAGCCAAGTGTTGTGGCTGCTCTACACACACATACTGGCAGCCGGGATACCGCGCCAGCGATGCGAGTTAAATATTTGTTTCTGTTTCACTTGTTTACATTGAAGAGACCCCAAAGCAAAGACGACGAGACGCGACGCCGTAGAATCTGTCGCCCAGCACGTGTACATTCTCTACTCTCTCCACATTTGCCCGCAGCAACTTGTTATTTCTTAATATTGAGAGCTGCTGCTGCTGCTCCTGGCGCGGGCATATGTCAGGGCGACTTAACCTTTGACAGGCGCCTTCCCTTTCCCTCTCCCACAACTTCAACTCCAACTTCAACTTCACCTCCTCCACCTACTTGGCCATAAATTGAGTGGCGTTTGTCTGCTGCCAATGTAATCAGATCATTTTGTGCGCTTCGCCGAGTACGCGAAACTTTTATTTGATTCGAAATGCGAAAAATCTTTGATAGAACGTTGGAGAGAAAACTTTTCGCCCTCCAGGAGCTGGCTGCTGCTTGGGCAATTAACCTGTTGACAAGATGTGCTGGTTGGGAGCAGCAGCAGCAGTATTTGGGAATTGTTTTCACTGGCAAGTTATTATAATATTTAAATATTTTATTGCAAAGTGCAGCCGAGTGAAATCAAGCTGCTTAAGTTGCTGAAAATAATCGTCATCACTTACATTTGCCTTATGCGCTCAACTTTCTGTGTATTTATTGCTTGCCTGCATTTTGCATAGCAATTTTGTTATTTACACTTGATGATTGCTTTTTAATTGTTAAATTAAGCTCGGCTTAACCTAATTGGAAATTGCAAAGAAGTTTACGTTATGCGAAAGTGACCAACGAACGGAAAAAATACTTGAGTAAATTTCACTAAATATCGTTTAAATAGTAAGATATCGATAGTTGACTTAAGCTTGCTGCACATTGCACTGTGAATTACACTACGTAAGATAAGGCGCAATAATTCCTGAGCAAATTGTGACATATTAAATATCGCTAGAATACTTAAGTATCGATTGATTTATGAACGGGTTTACGTAATTTCAAATGGCGCAGGAGATAACGTAACATAAGGAGTTACCAGTTGTTGCAATTGCAAACTTGTATATAAATATCGATAAATAAAATAGTGGCGTATAAAGAATCGATAGCTTTATCTAATTGTTGCAATTTACGCAGCAGTTACGCAGTTGCGACCAGTTGTGGTGACCACGTGATCGCCAAAATGAGTAAATGGCGCATAATATCGATTAAATACTAAAGCATAAAGCATCGACAGCTGGTATTCTTTTCCTTGTTGCTACTACCCCACACTGTGTACTGTAGCGTCTTCTACCTCGGAATTGGTGTGTCAAATTGGTGTTAATGTAATTATGTAATAAACTGCTGCTACGCGCGGGGGTGCAGCACGTGTGCGGTAGCGAAGGGGAATTGTCTGCCCATTACCAACTTGAATAACAGGACACCGTGGCCGTGGCTAATATTAATTAGCCAGAGAAAGCAGACGACGCGTTGCGTCGGTCACATTTTTTTTTATTTTTTTTTTGTGTTTGTGTGTGTTTGCATTTTCGGCGGCTATTAAAAGCCTCCAAAGCTAAATGGCCTTAACAACTTCCGTGCGGTACACACCTACTGTGTGTGTGTACCAGTGTGTGCGTGTGTTAGTGATAGTGCCCCGCCCACAATATGAGGCTCTCGTTTACAACAATAAACAGCAGCATAAAAGCCATGAAACTGATTTTTCACGCCATTTTCGTTTACATTTCCAACGTTAGTTGCTGTTGTTGTTGTTGTTTGCTTTTGCCTTGCCAGTGTTGCCAACGCGTGTGTAATTAAAATATAATAATTTTGCCGAACCAGAGCAAAAAAGAAAGCGCCGAAAGAGAAGCACAAAAAGTAGGAGAGAAGAGAGAGAGAGAGGGAGGCACTGTCAAAACAGAAGCTCAGCGTACGCAGGTATGTGTGTGCGTATTTATGATGAAAGTTTGAAGTGTGAGTGAAATAGCAGATGGCAGATAGAGAGGTGGAGAGTGGGCGCGTGTTTCACGGCAATGATGATCATTATGATGGCCACTCTGCACGCACCTGCCATCTCCCTCCCTCGCACTCTCACACCACAGCCTCAATTTGCCTTGGAACACCCTGTGTGTTGTCCTTCAGCTTTGTTTTTGTGTGTGTTTTGTTTGTATTTTGCGTATTTCCCGCATTCTTCTTTCCTGTGCTTTCGCTCACTGTCTCTTGTTGCTTTCCGCACATTTGTTACGCACCATAAATGAAAATGCTCATATAAATATTTCATATTTTAACACAAAAACCACCCACAAAAATGACAACAACAACAAGTCGCTGGCAGCATCTTGTGCCACTGCCTGGCCCACCTTGCCACCACGCCCACTCTCGACATTTTTACTTTTCACTGCTTGGAATATTTCCGCCCATTAAATTGACATACGCGCATTCGGCATCGCATTCATTTCCTACTCTACTTCATCCCCCACTCTCCCTCTCCTGCGCTTTCCCTCTCACTTTCCTTTCGTTTTTTATGGCCTTCTCTCTGTGTGTGTGTTTGCTCAAGTTTTGTAATATTTCGGGTTTATGTTTACAGTTGGCAAACGCATTAAAAACACAGATTTACATTTTTCTGTGTTCCCAAGCTGTTGAATTATTTAGTGTTGTCACCCTGTCGCACTGCCCTGCCACGCCTCCCCCCACCCTACTCCTCCTGCCCTCTTCAAAGTATTCGCATTATTGAATTTGAATTTGTAGACACTGACGACAGCTTCGAGGCGGCTTATTGTTTCAAATGTCCCCTTAGCATCTCGAGAATGTGTGTAAACTGTTGATAGCCCTCACACGCACACCCACTTCAGTTAGAGCTGTGTATGTGCGTGTGTGTGCCAAGTTGAGCATGGAAATTATTTTTTAATAAACACAAAGGGGGAACAAGAACACACAGCGAGAGACGCGCTTGGACGGGCTTTAGCACTCCACACTTGCAGAGGGTATATTCACTTTGGAGAGAGGTGTGCAGTACATACAGTGCAGTGCATACTATAGATGTATACATATGTATATTTATGTATGTATATTCTTAATCAGCATCAACATCAGAGTTAACTATCTTGATATATAATATCTTGGCACGTGTGCTTCTTATTATTGCACGCTGTAAATAGGTCGGAACGAGTCAGTTTGCACCGATATATCGTAAAGCTGCCGTACAAACTATCGGCTAATTTTTGTTAGTTTTCAAGATATTGCAAACAAATTTACTACATCGCCTTTTTTAGATTTAAATAATATTCCTATAAAATTTCGTGAAATTTGAACCACTATAACATGTAGCTGCCATAAGAAAAATAGGTCAAAATGAGGGTTGTTGTATGAAGATCGTTATTCTATTCGAAATAAGTTAACTTATACATAAAGTTCCATTTCATTAAAGTCGGTCAACTATATACCATACTTTTAATAGAAGCAAAAATTAAGAAACAAAGATTTTCATAAGGATGTTGTACTCGCTGGATATATGGGAGTTATTGGAGTTATTAAATTATAGTAAACAAATTCATTAACAATGTTTTGAAATGCTGTACCATTATAAACCTATTATACAAGCAGTATACTATATATTACTATATAGTATTTAATAGCATAGAAACAATCAGAGTAGAAAAAGAGCTTAGATCTGCAAGAGTATAAAGCCTTCGGCATATCAAAGCCAGTCTTTCCTTCTGTTGCTCCTTACTCCCACTCCTTCTCTGCCTCTTCCTTCACTCCCTCACCCTTCATCCTGTTCCCCTCTCTTCCCCCTCCCACATCCTTTGCTGATCCGGCAAACAGCGCGTCGAGCGCAAAATAAATAAACCCACTTTAATATGCGCTCGTTATATTATTTTCTTTTCATTTTCTTGATTTTTTTTTCGTCGTCTTTTCGTTCGTTTCTTTCTGTTAGCACATTCCCTTTGCCTTGCTATCATGTTGTATTTTTTTTTCTCTCTTATTTATTTTTATTATTTCTTTTTGACGTGTTGTTTTGCCACCCCCCACTCCCCCACCAGCAGCACCCACTCCTTCCCTCTTGTTGCGTCCCGTCGTCGTCGTCGGTTTCGCTTGTTTGAAGTGCCACGCTCTATTTAAAGGCAAATTGTCTGTAGTCCTTTTTACAAATATTGTGTTTCTTTCTTTTGCATATTTATCCGCTGCAGCAGTGCACCCCCCACCCCCCTGAGCTCCTCTTGTTGTGGCACAGCCAAAAGACAAACTTGGATTCCCTCCCGAGTCTAGACATTGTGGAATTAGGTAAAGCAAACGGGGCAAATAGCTCTGTCTAAAGCGCATAACCCCGCGTGGAGTAGTGCCGGGGTGTAGCTGCAGAGGGGGAGGGAGGAGTAGTAGTAGGGAGGGGGCGTGGTCGTTTGCCGCTGGCCGCGTTGAATTAGCATTTTGCTTGGCAAGTGCGCTGACCTGTAGAGCAGCTGCAGTTTTACAGCCTCCCTCAGCAGTCTACCCCCCTCCTCCCCCTCCTCATGCTCTTTTTTATTGCTAGCCACAATGCGGGTCAAGTCAGTGGGGATAGCTTTAGAGTGCTTCGCATTTCGAGTGCATATTATTAGGGCACGGGCATTACTCACTCACGGTGAAAAAACTGTCAAAAGAGAGGTGGTACTTTAAATAGCCAAACGATTTAGTTGGGTAGTTAGAGGTATATATTAAGGGGTGTACTTGAGTAGTTTGCTGCAAATCGTTAGGGAATTTTAAGCATAAAAGCTGAATTGAAGGTTCTGCTACCTCTTGAAGCTCTATACACAGTGAAGATTAGTGATAAAAGATTAAATTTAATTATTTATATAATAAATAAATTTTATAGTTCTACTTATGAGTTTGGCTGGGACCCTTGTAGATGTTCTATCGATAAAATATATATGAATTATATTAATAGAAATATATAGGATTCTTCTTTGCTGTATTAAAGTTGTTTTGAAGGCTCTATATAGCACTATAGAATAGGTTACTTCTTGTTTACTATAGCTTACTCTTCAAATTAAATATATATGCAGAGTTCTATTCAATTCCCTTTGTATTTCATTTAACACTTGCCTCTTTAAACTCTGCAAACAGGTAACCCTAATGCGCATATCGCTGTTTAGTCTGGTTCAGTGCCCTGCTGCCTGTCTACCTACCTCACTCCCCCTGCTTCATGCCTCTCTCAGTGTTCGACATACTTGAACATATTCCAAGATATCAAAGAGGGCGCCTAGTTTCAATTACACACGCACTTGCTAAATGTTTAGGGGGAATGGGAGTAGGGGGAGGGAGAGAGGTAGCTTGCTAGCGGGTGCTATGCATAAAGTACCAAGGCGTCACGCCTTCTCCTACTCTCTCCCGTCGTCTGCCTGCCTCTAAGCATAAAATACAAGCCGTTACCCCTGGCTTTCCTCTAAGCATAAGAGAGCTGTAGCACGCCTGGCATACCCTCTCTATCCTCTGCCCCTTCTCTGCCCTAGCTACCACCTTTTCTCCTGTTCCCTAGTACCTCTTTCTCCTCTTGCTATCCCTTCTTCACTCCATACTCCTGCTTCTTCACTCTCTACCTTCTCAGTACTCCTATTCCCATATATACCCCTCTTTCTGCTCTCTACTCACTTCCTCCCTCTCTCTCTACTTCTTCCTCTACCTTCCCCTCTTCTTCTCCCTCTTCTTCCCCCTCATCCTCCCCCCCTTCCTAACCCCTACTTGTCATTTCCCATTCTGCAATTGTTGCGCCTTTTATTTGTTTGCTTTTTGCTGTCGTCTTCGTCGTTGTCGTTTCGTGTCATTGCCTTTGTTTGCTTTTGCAGCCCCTACACAGCATATATACCCTGTAGCCTGCTTTGCCTGCCTTCTTCCCCTCTCTCCCTGCTTCTTCTTGTGTTTATTTTCTTTTTTATATTTCAAGCAGGGCGCGCATTACAGTTACACAAAAGCGAAAGCGAAGCACGGACGAAGCAGGACACGCATATTGTGCGTATACACCCGCGTTGCTCTGTTCCCCCCTGCCTGTCCTTACCTACCCCTGCCTGCCACTGCCTTCTCTGCACCCCCGTCCCTCTCTCCTGTCTCCTGGACAGTCACCCCTTTGGCCCAGCGCCCCGACACTCGTTAAAGGTAAAAATTTATTGTGTCTTATTATTATTTTTTTATTGACAATACGTGACGCGTACGCCAAAAAGGACAATCCCTCTTAGTCCCCTTGCGTGCCTTTGCCACGGTTTGCTTCAGTTTGAGGATCCTCGCTCGTTGCATACATAAAAAGATTTTGCCAGGCCCAATCGATTTGCCTGTCCCCCCTGCCCCTGCCTGCCTGCCTCCCTCTCTCTCCTTTTTTCTTTTGTTATTTTATAATTTTCGATTGTTTTGTTTTGCTTTGCCAGCGCTGTTGCCTTTTGTTGTTGTCGCCTGTCGCTTTACTGTTCTTGTTGTTGTTGCTATTGCTTATTTGTTTTGCCTTTGTTGTTGTTGTGCTGCTCTCATTGTTGTTATTGCTGTTGTTGTTGTCTTGCTGTTCTGTTTGTTGTTGTTCTGCTGCTGCTTTTGTTATTATTTTTATAATGCCGCGCGCTGCTTTTTACTGCTTTCTCTTTAGCTCTCTCTTCCCCCTACTCTCTCTCCCTCACTCCTCCCTCTCTTTCACACTCCTCCCCTTATGCGGAACGTGGCTATAGCCATTAAAATGCGCTTAGAGAGCAACCAACTAGCGCCGTTAATCATTATTTACTGTGCAGGACGCGTGTCATAAGCCGCAATGACAGTGGCGTGGCAGGAAGCAGGGGGAGGAGGGGTGGCAGAGCTAGCTGTGTCTAGGGCGGAGGCGAGGCTTGTGGCCTAAAGTGGCGCAAATCGAAGATTACGGCAAACAATTAAGTTAATCACATCTGCTTTGCTTTGCTCGCCCTTTCTCGCACAATGAAGACATTGCGCATACGCCACGTTATCGTGCTTAGTTCATCACTTGGCAGTGGGGAAAAAGTTCTTCAGCTCAAGCACAATTGCTGCTCGCTACCTTTTGCAAGGCAGTGCACACACACACAGAGACAGAGTCACACACACAGAAAGACTGAGACACATATTGAGGCAGGCAGAGAGACAGAAAGGGGAGACAGACAGACAGTTAAACAGTTACAGGCAGAGTGAGTGTGTGAGGGCGTGCTCTCTCTCTCTCTCTAGGTCTCTATCTCTATCTCTTTCCTCCAGCTCGCTGCTCGACGACAAGCGTTTATCTCTCTCGCAGGCTGGCAAAAAGTTTCGCCCTCTGTCTGTGCCTTCCAGGTTTGGGTCTAAGTTTTTGTGCGTTTGCTTCAATTAATTTTCATTTGTTTACTAATCTAACAAATTAAACTAACGGTTAAGCGAAGTTGCTGAAAAGGTTTGCCGTACGTACGTACGTAGCCCCCCTCGTTCCCCCTCTCTTCCTCACGTGCGGTGGCACGGGCGGAAATTGAAAGGATTTGCCCGCAGGCTGTTTGACTTGTTTTGCTGCTGTCTGCTCTCCCTCTCTCTCTCTGTCTGTCTGTCTCTCAGTGTTGTTGTTGCTGTTGTCGACATTGTCAGCTGAAATTTTAATCATAATTATACCGTTGGTATCCCCAAAATGAATGCCATAGCGCCGCCCCCCCTTGGCCACTGTTCGCTGTTCAATTGCCAAGTTTACATAACCCAAGAACAGATTCGTGGCTGAATTCCATTTCAATTATAATGGAATCCGCAATGCAAACAGAGAGATGAAGAGAGGAGGAAGGGGTGTAGGGAAGGGGGTAGGGTGGAGTGTAGGGGAAAGAGGTGTATAGGGGGCAGGAGGTATTTAGCAATTTGGTCTCAGCTTTAATCAATATTCGCATCAGATTTCTTATCAATTTGCATCACATACAGTCGCTTCCTTCTCTCTCCCCCCCTCTGCCTGCCTTCTGTGTCCTCTCTTCCCTCTCTTCTCTTCTCTCTCTCTCTCTCTTTATATTCCCCTACCCCTTCCCTTCCTTACCCCTTTGCCTGCCTTATTCTTTTTTTCATTCAATTTCCTGCACGATTTTCTCATTTCAATATTTGCACTTCGATTTTTCTCTCTGTGTATTCTATGCTAATTAATTTTTGTTAGCCCCCAACTGGACCCAGAGGCGCATTACGAGCGGGTTGCCTTAGGAATGTTTTGTCTGATTTATAGCGGCAGGGACTGGGGGGGGGGAATATTGCAGGCAGAAGAATGAGTTCGCACCAAGGTGGAAAACACAGGAAAAGCGCTGGGAAAGTTTCCGTGCAGGTTCCACGTTTAGTTATTTACCCATTTGAGGAATTTTCACTTTGATGTGGCCATCCTTCCCCCCTTCCCCTGGCAGAAATGGAAACTGGCCACACTTGAAAGTAGATGCTGAGTTACCCACTTAAGTTTTGGCCAACAGACTCGAACACACACACACACACACGCGGCTACACTCAAACTTTGATGCCACAAATTCTCTTTCATTTTGCCAGTGGTGGAAGGCAGGTGGTGGGAGAAGCAGGGCAGCAGAGGGGAAAGAGGGTAGCCTGCTTGAGGAACTGCCAAATTAAATGCGCCTTGAAAAAATGCAAAACTTTTTAACTGCTGCACGTGCGCTGTACCCCTTGCAACACTTGATTGTCCTGCTGCTGCTTGTCTTGATACTTCTCCTGCTGCTAGGCCTACTGCTGACACTACATATTCCTGCTGATGCTAGGCCTACTTACTCTTCTTCTTCCCCTTCAACTCTTTCTTCTCCTTTGCATTCTTCTCCCCTTTCAACCTATTGCTCTGCTGGCTTCTCCTAAAGTTGTTCCGCCTGTTTTACTATTTACTCCTGCTCTATTATAGATCTTCTTTCTTTTTGATGCCTCTCATGATGCTCTTTCGTTTACTCTTCTTCATTCTCATCATTTTATGTTTCATGATCTGTCTCTTCTTTATACTATTGTAATACTTCTACTAATTCATCTACTTCTCTTGTCAGATCGCTTTCTATTGCTCCTTTAGTTGCACCTTTTATTTCTCTTCCTGCTTCTTGGCTTACTACTCTTCCTTATTTCCTTTTCTACCTATTAATTTCATACTCTAAATGATTACCCTCAGCTTTACCTTATACTCCGATTCTCGCCTTGCTTCTCCTTCAGATTCTTCTCCTACTCCCCCTTGTAGGAGGGAGGTCCTGATGCTATTTGTCTTCACTTTCCTGCACTCTTATTGATGCTCCCTTAGCCTCTTCTTCTACTCAAGATTCTTGTCGTTCTTCTTCTACTCCTCTTGATTTCCCCTCTAGTATTCTCTTTCTAATTTTCATCTCTCAGCTCCTTCTGGATCTCCTTCTTCCACTCCTCCCTCTTCTCCTACTCTTCCCACGCTTTCATTTCCACCTTTTTCAAATATTTTATGTAAAATTCCAGACATTTCACCTCGAGGCTCGTTTAACGCAGGGACCTGCCTGTCTTTCTCCTCCAACTTGCTCCCTCTTTTTCCTTCCTCTTGCTCCTCCCTCTTCCTCCTTTCTCTCCTTGTCATCCCTTCTTTCTCTCGTTGACTCGCCTGTCGCGTCAAATGTCGCGCCGAAAATTATACCTCTAAAAACTGGCAAATAGCAGTGTACAAGTCTCATATCCTGCCATTGTGTTGGTGTTGGTGCTGTATGTATATGTATGTGTTGCTATATGTGTGTGTGTGTGTGTTTGTGTGTGGCCAGCCAAACAACTTGGGCATTTTTCCGGCTTTTCTTTTCGTTGACGTTGACGTACGTTGAATGTCGCCACCGCCGTCGCCTCGCTGCTGTTATTGCTGCAGCAGCTGCAGCCACGCCCCCTTCAGCCTGCCGCCCACATTGAGTGCCCGCGTAGCGCTTTTCACTGCCTGCTGCCCCCTCTTGTTGCCCCCTTCTGCCTCCTTCTCTCTCCTCTTGCCACGTTTTATGTATTCAGTCTCAGTGCGCTCACTTGACTTTAATTCTTTTTTCACACGCCCCCCTCTCGGCCACACTCCACGCGTTGACGGGGCGTGGCAAGTGCAATTTTCTAACGGCTCTTAAGCCACAACAACAACAACGAGGAACAGCAACACAGCGCAATTCAGATGAGCATGTCAGTCAGACCCGAGAAAGGTGCGCCAAGCTTCCCACCTGTCTAGGCAAGGCTTTCTCTGCTCTCTCCCTCTGCCTACCCCCTCTCTCGCTACCCCCTTGTAATTGCTAAACATGCCAAGGTTTCTGCAGCTGCAATTTTATGTAGATTTAATAGCTTCCTCTGGCGCTCCCAGGCTTCTCTCTCGTTTCTTGTCTCACATTTCATTTGCTTGCGTGACATTTGCATTGTGTGTGTCCAGATTTGAGATAATAAATGTATGTATCCACATTCTAAACTTCGAAAGCATTATTGTGTAATTGCTTTGCCTCTCCCTTCCCCTGCCCTCCCTCTCTTTGCCTGCCACAACTTTAATTGATTTGAAAACTGTAGGAAGTTTTCACCTTGAAGAAGTTCTACTCGAACATGTGTCGGAAAAACTGCGGCCTGCTCAGTGCCAACAATCGCGTGGCCAATCAGTTGTGAGGCACAAAACTTAAGCGAGAAAGTTTTCCCTCCCCCCCTCGCGCTTTTCCGGAAAAGCATTTGCAAGGCACAACCAGAAAACTTCCGGCACTTTTGACGCGGCCGCAATTACAATCGACTGACATGTTAATTGGGCAGCCAAACAGGAGACTTCGATGGGGGCTAAACAACTTCATCATCATCGTCATCGATGGAAGGTAACTGACTAACTCCCTACCTGCCTGCCTCTCTCTCTACCTTCCTTGCTATCCCTCGTCCCCCCTTCTTTCCCTGCTTGTCAACGACACCAGCCGCAAGCTGTCAAAAGTTTTGTTGCAACAATTGAATTAAGTTCATTTCAAGTGAAGCTATTGAAAGTTCTAATAAGACTATGGCAGTGAGAGAAAGTGAAGAGTAAGCAAAAAAAGAATAGAATAATAATAACAAATAAAAAGGAGAACTGATTAAGTATAATTTATGTACATTTAACATTAATTAATTAATCAAATCAACTTAAATTATACTTTTATATCATTTTTTTTGTTACTTCCTTTGTTCTTTTTTTGTTTATTGTAGGTTAAAATTGTGTTCAGGGGGTTTATTCATGAACTTCATTGCATTAAATTAATGATGTTGGTTGAGCTTGGATTAAATTATTAAATTAAATTCTATATATTTATCTTTTAAGTTTAAAGCTTTGTGAAGATTAAACAAAAACGAATTTAATCTAGCTTTAAATGATGTTGCAGAGGGTATGATGGGCAACAAAGAAAGTGTTTGAACTAACTTCTAAGTATGTTGTTGCATGTGTTCCTAATATATTCCACTATTGACATAATATACAACTGATATGTATATGCACGCATGTTTGTATTGACAGAAAGTATTCAAAGTATATCATATATGTTCTTTAGCAACCTGGAGATATATTTCTAGCAGTGAGTCTGTTTATCAGTTGTGAGGCAAATTAGTCTCTTAATTGTAAAGTAATCTTATTTAAACTTGACACAAATGCTGAAAACAATGTAAGTAACACCAAACTGAGTGATATATCGTAAGAACACCATTTGAATCATATAATACATATAAGTATATATATGTATATACTGTTTAAATTGTACTGTATAAACTGAATAAACTGCAGAATTATCTATCTTTCTTTCCTGGTCGCTGTTTATTTAAATAAGCAAAACATTCAGTTAGCATGACAAGCTAGCACAAAAAAATAAATATTACTTTGAATTTATAAATAATTAATTTAATTTATGCGCAGTGCGTTGAAGAGTGTAAAGTTTTTCCCGTTTTTCCGATGAATTCTATTTCCATAATGCGTTCTAGATACTTTTTTTACTGCGCTCGACTTTTTCTAATAAAATCTCATGCTCGCTTCGATTTCTAATCTATTCCAAGTACACACACACACACTTACGGAGAGTGTGTGTAAATTGGCAACATGAATATTGGCATTTTGCGTCATATCGTTTGCCTTCTTCACAGCTAAAGTATCTGAGTATCTGTCAGATACTTTGGCATACATTTCTGCATTTCACTTGTAATTGCGCTGCGAGAAGAGCTTGATGAGTTGAGTTGAGTGTAGTGGGAAGCTAGGAGTACGTGGGGAGAGCAGACAAATAACAGCTAAAAGCGCAGCTAGAGAAGGGAACATGGGAACGGAGGGAGGGGCAGCTTTGAGCAGCAGCTGCGGTTCAGTTTGCCCATCTGCAAGTGGAGCACACGCTAAAAGCAGTTTGCCAAGAATTGTCGCGACGTTGTTGCGCTGATGAGGCAAGCAGCAAAAGTGGGCGTTAGTGGGCGTGGGCGTGGCCATTTTGTGCGCTTGGGGTTTGCCCAGCAATTGACGTTGCGGTTGCATTTTGCATTTCTCATGCAATTTGCAGTTTTCACAGCCCTCCTCTCTATAATCTTACTCTATCTGCTCTTCTTGCTCACTCTGCACACTCTCTCGTCCCCTCTCCTCTCACTCTCTTCTCTCTCTGCCCTTCGCACTGTCTCCCTTTTCTCCTCTCCTTGTCCCTTTCTGTTTTATATTCCATTCTAGAGTCGCTTTGCTTTGCATCGCTTTCGCTTTCAGCTTTCTAACTGTAAACAGTGCAAAAGTATCTGCAAGTGCGTTCAGCATTTGTATCTGTAGCTGTAGCTGTTGTGTAGCTGCATCTGTGTGTGTGTGTTCTGTGTGCAACTTGTGCGTTTGTTTATGCTTTTTATTTGCCCACAGCTAAGCCCAGTCAGCGTCAGTGCAAACGTTGCTCGCTGCTGTGTTTGCACTCTCTATCTCCCTCTCTCTCCTTCGCTCTTCTCTCTCTCCCTCTCCATCCCTCACTCTCCTCTCCTTCTCTCTCTCTTTCTCTGTGTGTTTGTTTTTGCGGTTGTAAATGCATTTTTCAAACAAATTGCAAATCATTGCCTAACAATAGTTTCAGCTCGAGTCGTTGCCCACCAAAGCAGTCGCTGTGATTTAGCTTCCTTTCTTCCTCCTGCCTGCACTGTGCCCCTCTCTCTCTCTACTTGCCTGTCACTGGCTATGCTTCCCTCTCTCTCTGTCCCTCTATCTCTGCCCATGCCTTGCTCTGCGTGTGGCTTGTGAATCTGCAACCGCAATGACAGTGATTTAGTTTTTGGCTCTGTCTCTCTATCTGCCTGTACAACTCTCGCTCCCTCTCTATCTCTGTCTCTATCTCTCTCTATCTGTCTCCCCTGCTCTCTCACTACCTCTCTCTATATATCTCTTGGTTTCTCTACACATACGCAGTCTATTATTTTGGGGTTTGCTTTCGTTTCGTAGCTTAATGTTCAAGTTTTAAAAACGGAATTTGTGTAATTTGTCAGTAGGTGTGGGAGGCAGAGAAGGAGATGGAGCTAGAGAGCCACGCAGTGAGCAAGAGGAAGAGAGAGAGAGAGAGACAGATAAGTTTATGCCTTCTTTATTGGGTCACATTAAATTACATTTATGCAGTGTGTGCTCTTGAGAGTGTCGAGAGTTCTTCTTTGGGGATCTATTTACGTTTTTGATTTGCCAAATTGAATTTAGCTAAAGTTAATTTGCAGTAACGAAACTTTGTGAAAAGGCGCAAAAGGACAGACAGAGAGACAGAACGAGAGAGAAACAGACAGAGAGGAAGACCGAGAGAGACAGACGGACAAAGAGGACACTCAGTCAGTGAGAGCTCGAATACAAAAGCCAAAACACGCTGAAATTCTTTTCATTTAATTTCCAAGAATTTTTTGGGTACGACTAAAGTATCTTATGGATCTGTTTGCAAGGCGGCAAGGACCTGTCAGCTTATATGTTTGTCTGCAGCGAGGGGACTGTCTGTCCAACTCTGTGTCTGTCTGTTTGTCTGTCTCCCTCTCTGTCTGTCCAGCACTCTGCATGTCTGTCTGTCCCAGCACACTGTCTGTCTGTATAGGGAACTGTCTCTTTGTCTGTAAGTCTGTCGCTTTGACTTCTCTCACTGTCCGTCCTTTTCTCTGTCTCTCTGTTGGTTTCTCTGACTCCTGTCTGTCTGCCTGCCTCTCTGTCTGTCCTGCACTCTGTATGTCTGTCTGTCTAGCACATTGTCTGTCTGTATAGGAAAATATCTCCCTGTCTGTCTGACTCTATGTCTTTTCTTCTTGTCTGTACATTTCTCGGTATCTCTGACTGTCTCTCTGAGTTTCTCCCTGTCTTCTTGGACTGTCCTTCTGTCTGTCCATAACTTTGTCTGTCCTTCCGCCTCTATGTATGTCTGTCAGTCCATCTCCCTTTCTACCGCTCACTCAGTTCCACCACTTGTTTGTTTTTATCTGCAAAAGTGTAGCCTACATTTTGGTGCTGGTAGTAAAAGTTATGTTCATCTTTACCGTTATGCTGTTGTTGACCCACAAAGCTTAACACGTTCGTTCCAAAAAAATGCGCCAAAAAGCACAAATAAGCGAAAAAACTTTTCTTTTATTTTACTTTCACATGAAGCACACGATAAAGAAGAAGAAGTAGTAGATGAAGTAGAGAGAACAGAAAACTTACTTGTTATGAATATTTTCTGAGCCGCAAACAAATTAATCCGGCTTTATGGGGTTAACTTGAGCACTTTGTTCACTTGCGCTTTAGATATTTGTATTTGTATTTTTATGCGCTTCTTTTTACTCTTTTTCTCTGCAAACTTGTTGCACTGTTGTTGCTTGCCACAAATGAGTTGCACTTTGTCTCGTCCGTTTGCGGTATTGTTGTTAGCTGAGAATTAATGAGGCTGTTGCAAGCTTTACTTAAGCTGCAACTCTATTTTGTTCAAAGATAAACGCGCAACACGACGCATTCACGACACTGTGGGGTTAAGATAGAATACGTGTGTGTGTGTGTGACTGGGGGAGCAACACGTTGTTGACACAAAGACCGCCTAACGAAGACTAATGACAACAGCGACGCTGACTCTGTGCGTTGACTGCGACGTTGCTCTGCTGCTGCTGCTCGGCTGCGCTGCGCTGCGACTGAGGGGGAGTAACGCGTTGCGTGCACGACGAATGTTAAACACGAACTGATTCTGTGTCTTGTCTAGCCTTGCCTGGCCTGCGCTCGTGCTCGTGCACGGACACGAACGAAAGGCGCGAGCCGAAGTGCAAGCGTCACAAAGCCGACGAACAGGCAGCGCAAGAGAGCGTAGGCAAGGCAAGCAACAGTCGCAGTCTAGAAGAGAGCGCAAGTGAAGAGAGCAGGCACAGTGGAATGTGTGGGAATAATGAACGCAGCAGCACAGCAATGGCAAGCAACAGCCTGCAAGAGAGCGCAGGCAGGCAAAGAGAGCGCACACTAGGGACACACGAGTGGTGTGTGTGAAGGCAAGCAAAGAGAGCGTAGGTAAGGCAAGGCAAGCAACAGCCTTTGCCTCCAAGAGAGCGCAAGTGATGAGAGAGCATAACACAAACACTGGGGAATAAGCAGTGTGAGTGCAGCCAAGCAAAGAGAGAGCATAACACACTAAAGAATTAGTGGAACGGGCACCCACCCCCACTGCTAGTCAGTCAGACAATTGAGCTGTTAAACGTTTCATTTCCCATGGCGTTTCTCACTCTCATTGAACTCTGAACTCTTAACTGTTGAATGTCTGCGCTTTCAATTGCCAGCAACTTAAGAGAAGTTGCAGTTGCCGATTGAAACGTTCAACGTTCAATATCAATTGCTTTCAATCAGGCATAGTACAAATATTCTCTTTTCTCTCCTTTTTTTTGTGCTCTTTCTTTTATTTTGTGCCCGGGAAACGCATGTTTCAATTCCATTTGTTTTCAGCGTTCGCTTTAAAGCCTTAGCAGCTTAAACTTTTCACTTTGTTGCCTTTTGTTGTTGTTTGTTTCGTGCTTGTTGTGTGTGCGTGTGTATGTGTGAGCGTGCAACAGGTTCAGATTCGGTTTCATGCTGCCTTTGTTGTTCTTGTTGTTGTTCTGCTGTTCCTTTGACGTACTATGCGAATGCGAATATATTCGTCTATTCGCCTTTGGCAGAGAGAAAGAGAGAGATAGGAGTCTCTTTTTAGGGTTGGGGGTGCTAAGGGGTAGCCCACTCAACCGTGTATTTATTTATTTGCAGTTTTTGTTGCTTGTTTTTTATGCAAATACAACGACGGGACGAGCACAAAATCGTTTTCTGCACGCTTTGACTTTGCCTTGACTCAGTCTCACTCGCTCTCTCCCTGTCTCTCTCTCACTGTGTGTGCGTGTGTGTGAAGTCGTGTATAAATGAATTTGCATATAATTGTTTGCATGCTGAGTGCCTTTTAATTGATTTTATTGGTTTGCACAGCAACAACAACTGCAACAACAAGGAGAGAGAGAGAGGGAGAGAGAGAGAAGGAGAGAGAGAGCAACAACATTTGCACAATTCTCGTTTGCCATTTCTCACATTTCTCTGTTTATCGCGTGTGCTATCTGGCCCAAGTTTATCATCATGTTCACTTTATTTACTTATAACCGTTTTTGCTGCCTCCCCTTTTCCCTTTCCCCTCCTTCGTCTCCCCCCCTTGCGAAGAACGATTGAGTTCACATGAATTTACAATTTGGCTTTCTTATTTATATTACAAGTTGGTTATATATACCCTGTAGGCAGGTGGCAGCATATGCTGATTGACATTGAGAGAGCTTTAAATGAAATTGATATAATAATAAGAGTATTTACTGCATATCTAGCGCATTATGATCGCTATAACCTTAAGTTTCACTTAAGTTATACCATAAATCTTATCTACATATCATGTTGATTCCCTGACAATTAACAATGTTACACATGTATTTACCTTTCCTAATTAACCTCAAGGAAGACCATTCATTCCCTTACTGATAGTTGATCCGTATAAGTTTCTACTCGTTTTCTTTTCAAGTCAATTCCTGTATTTTAAGCGCATTTTTTACTAATACCTTAATACTTCAGCTTAGTTAAACCTTTTGCTTCATACTACAAATCCTGTAAATTTCATGTGGATTCCTTGACACACTCTCAACTTATGCCCAAAAACATCGACATGTTAAACTCATAGAAATGAAATCTCTGCTTTACAGCCTATCCAGCTTGTCGTGCATACCCACAGGTAACAGATACACCCCTTTGCATGCATAAATATGTTTAAATTATGCATTTTATTAGCTGCATTGTTTTATGTAGGTCGTAAATTGTGGCCAGAACTTCAATAATAATAATTATGTGCACACGGTATATAAGTGAAAATCGATATGAAGTATGTCTACATGTGTGTGTGTATATGTACTGTGTCTGTGTGTATTGTGTGTGTGTGTGTTTGGATTATGTGGCCTCAACTGTGGGGGAAACTATCTGGCATTAAAGTTTTCTACATTTCTTTGTTTGTTTTTTTGCAGGTGATTATAAGAAAATGCAGGCAGGACTAATTGCCGGATTAGCAAAGGAATTAGGAATTATAGCAAGGTATATACATATATATATACAGGTATTTGATGGCCATAAATTGTGGATTACCTTTCTAAATTCAAAATAACTTTGCATTTAAATTCCAAGTCAAGTTGAGAAATGTAAAATCTAATCAGAATCAGTTTTTTGTTTTGGGCAAACTAATTTGAAGTAGCTTCAGCTAACTGTAATTAGGCGCTAATGAGTTATGCCGCCACTGGCTGACCTCAAAGGGTGTGGAAGGGGCAGTGGGAGGTGCTGGGGTAACCAAAGCAACCACCGTGTCGGACTCCGTTTGTGGCTGCACTCGTTGCTGCTGCTGTTAATCAAAAACTGCGATTCATTTGGGGCACAAAAAGTAGTTGACTGTCAACAGCAGGCGCGCAAGAGTGGGCGTGGCATGGACTGACGGGTGTCTGCAGCTGTGCGGAAGGTGATAATAATCAGACAGGCAGTTTTAACAAGACACACACACGCATACGCCCACATTGAATACGCCCACACACTGTGAGGGGCATAGGAAAAGAAGAAGAAGGGGGGGAGCTCTTGAGGTCAGAGGGCACCATGGTAATCCATCTTCCATCTCTGGACAATGGTTGCTCTGGCTGCGGGGCGTGCTCAATGCTAAAGCCAGCAAAGAAAATACAAAACCAGAGAAAAGCTACAGATGGACGTGCCTGACTGCAAGATACCCTTTAATCAGTTGGTTTAACTTGCACAGCTGCTGTGTTTATTGTCGGATAGGATTGAAAGTTGGAATAGAAGTATATATTATAGTCAGCTAACTATATGTCGAAGTTAGAAAGTTTTAACTTTTATGCAACTCTTACAAAAAGTATTGAAAATGTTTAATATTGATTTGCCTGGGCGGTGGGCGTGGCAGCCAACTTTTGAAATTAACTTTATCTGTGTATGATATATAGGCAGCTACATGCCAAGTGTGATGTGTCTAGGCCTTATAATAGCTGAGATCTGCGTGTTCAAACAGACAACCGGACAGGCAGAAAAGATAGGCGGATGAATGGACAGAGGGACATAGCTTAATCGACTCGGTTAGTGATGCTGAGTATGTATATATGTATATAGTTTGTGGGCTCTGCCACGCCTCCTGTTGCCTCTGCTTCTGTTACATATATTTGCATAAAGTTAGTATACCCTTTTTGACCAGTTTCGTAGGGTAAACAAGTAACTCTTGGCGACCCACTGTAGCTGGCAACAGATACAGATATAGTAACAGATAAAATCCGCAGCTTTAACTGTTTTGCTCTCTATATCCCTCTCTATATTTCTTCCTCTCTCTCCATTTCTCTCCCTCTCTCTCTCCCTCTCTCTATCTCCCTTTCTCTCTCCCTCTCTCTGTCCCTCTCTCTCAGCGCATAATTATGGTGGCCAAGCTGAACATGTCGTTGACAAGCTCAAGTTGAAACAGTCGCTTCATATCGACTGAGCTGGTTTACACACATACACTTGCACACACACACATGTGCAGCACAGCCATAAAATACACTGCAAGATTGGACTCTGGACTGTGGGTGGCACTGGCCATAAAGCAGTCCAAGCCCAAGTCCGCATGTGTTCAAGTTCGTAAAGTTGATTCATTCATTGCAGCACAATTTATATGGCCCTGACGCGTGTATGAGTCACGTCCCCTCTCCCCCTCTTTCATTCTCTCTCCCTCTCCCTCTCTCTCTCTTTATCCCCCTCTTCCCTGCACCTTCATCTGCTTTTGCTCTCAAGCAACTAAGCTAAGCGCAAACTATAAAAACAGCTAAAACTAACTACGGGCTGAGGCGGCTGCTGATGATGCCGCGCTGACAATGACAATGACGATGGAGCTAATGTCAGTTGGCTAGAGAGAGAAGGGGGAGGTGGGAGAGGAGGGTGGTAACTGTCAGCTAGTGGGGAGAGCGCCTCCCATTGCCCGCTGTGCGCTGCAGGAGGCGCTGCTGCTGCCTGTGCGGCGTTTTGACTCAAATGATTTATCTCACAGCTGGCTGCGACTGTTGCTGCGGTCGCGACAGAGACAGCGACGCAGGCAGAGACTGTCGCTGTTGCTGCTGCTGCGTCCTTAGCAGAGCTCTGCCTGTGCTTGGCTGTTTAATGTCGGCTATTTGCTTATGCCCAGGGCTGCCAGGGCTGCCAATTAGTCGGTCATATGTCAGGCACACTGCACAGCAAGAAGGAGGGTAAGGGAGAAAAGGGGTGTAGAGGGGCTGCCTGGGCTGCTGTCTGTCATCAAGCTGAGTGAAATTCAATGAAGAAACTAAAGGAACATAACTTGCAGTGACTACACTGAGAGAAAGGCAGCAAGAGAAGTGAACAGACTTGAAATAAACTGAGAGAGAGACAACAGTAGAGTGCATGAGTGCATGGAACACTGAGAGAAACAAGCAATAAGAAATATACATGCAGTTTCTGCGACACTAGAAAGAAGAAAAGAAAGAAGACTTCAGTTACACTGAGAGAACGGTAGCTAGAGTAGTGCACAAACTACAGAGTCAACCAGAGAAACTCCTCAAGCAAAGTAAACAAATTTTAAATATAATACACTGCAAGAAACACACATGCATTCAGTTTCAGAAAGGCAGAAAAAGAAGCAAGCAACTTTGGGTACATTGCGAGAAAGACAGCAGGAGCTTTAGCTACACTGAGCATTTAAAAATTTTATTTTGGCTGCAGTGACACGAAACTAGAAATTTATGATTGTAAAATTGAGCTTCGAATATGTACACTGAGCGAAAGTAATAGTTATGATTAACTAAGTAACTTCGTATATAAGCAACTCTGCCCACACTGAGAAAAACCAAGTGTATTTAACTTTACTGTAAATGACAAAATGTTTGTTCCACTTTAATCTTAAATTGTTTTTATCACTTTTAACAGCTGACTTAAAGTTAAAAAAAAAGGCTAAAAAGCCAGCTGTTAAAAATGATATCCAACAAAGGTCGCAAGAACAGGAACATTTCTTTTTTGTTTTCTTTCATAATTTCTCTGTTGCGGCTTTTTAAAGTGATTCCTATTTCAAGATTCCATAGATTTTTTAATTTTCCTTTTCATTTTCGCCAATTTGCCTGGAGTGGGTCGCTCTTCCGCGTAACGCAATACCCATGCCTCAGCTATTTTATCATATTGCTTGCGATTCCTCACAAACATAAGGCTTACGTTGTCATTGAAGGCATTCTCAGGCACAGGATCTTCAAATGTGGCCATCATCACATTGAGCACCGTGCACATACGTGATGTGGGCTTCCACTGATCTGCCTCCAATATCGGTATACATAGTTGACCACGTTCATTGATATTGGGATGAAAAGCTGTTGTCGTTATACGCAAAAGGGGTGGCACAAAGGGATAACGCTCTGGGAAATCAATTTCCAAATTGTATGCGCCTTTATTATACGGCGCTGTCGTTGGCAATAGCAGTGCGAACCATTTAAAGATGTTATCTTTCTCTGGATGGATTAACGCCACCGATGGCAGCTCCTTGTAATCCATCATTTCCTCCAGTTCATTCACCATGCGCTTTGGCCCTTCCATTTTTTGGCTAAATATGGAAAAACTCTGTTTTGTTTTGTCGCAGCTGATCTAAATAATACAAATTCTAAAGTATTCTGAATATTTTTTCACAGTGTACTGTGATAAAGTGGAGGCGAAAGCCTGGATTGAAAAGACATTCCCTTTTATTGACTAAATTAATGATGAAAATGATAATAATTATTAGGAATACTTAAAATTAAAGTTCTTACTTTCAAATTACACTGGCAGTTCTTTTTTTTCAATTCACAGAGGTATAAGAGGGCGTGGCAAAATTCGATAACAGGCTTTTTGAACATGAAACATTAATACATAATGCCACTAAATTTGGTAGTTCTAGTTTTTGTAGCTACAAAGATATAGATGTTCATACGGACAAAATAGGCCAAATTGAAAGATAAATAGATGAAATGACATATCAGATAGACGAACTTGGTTATATCGATTCAACTCTTGATGCTGTTTATGAATATACATGTGATATATACTTGTAAGATCGTCGATGCTCAGGCCACACTGAGAGAAAGTAGTATAAGTAGTACAGTTAACTTTTATTTACTTTGGTAACTGACAAAATGTTTATTTCACTTTAATCTTACAATTTTTAACATAATTTTATCTGTTGCGGCATTAAGGTAATTCCTATTTTTTATGCTGGGCTACATTTGTATATTCCTTGATTAATCCAACATCTTCTTGCGTATACGTTTCTTCATTTTCGTCAATTGCGCTTCCGTGTATCGCTTCTCCCCATAGCGCAACACCCAAGCCATGGCAATTTTATCAAATTTCTGACGATCATTCAAAAACAACTGAGCCATATTTGGATCAAAGGCATTTTCCGTTACTGGATCTTGAAGGGTTGCCATTACCACATTGAGCACCGTGCACATACGTGATGTTGGCTTCCAATTGTCTGATTCCAATATCGGTATACAAAGCTGACCCCGTTCATTGATATTGGGATGATAGACTGGTGTAAGTACTCGCAATATGGGTGGTATAAAGGGATATCGCTCTGGAAATACGATATCCAGCTTGTAGGCACCCCTATTGTAGGGCGGTTCATATGGCATAAGTAGTGCAGTCCAATGGAAAATGTTATTTTTTTCGGGTGTGACTAAAGTGACTGCAGGCAGTTCCTTGTAATCTAACATTTGCAGTAACTCATTCTGCATCCGCTTTGGCCCATCCATGCATTCCTCATCTTTGCCCATTTTGGTTTAATTTCGGAAGAACCTATTTTTGCCGCTTTTGGCCTAAATTATTGAGTTCCGAAATAGTTTGTATGTTTTTTGCTCAGTGTACTGAGATGAAGCTGGAGGGGGAAAGCTTCACATAAGTGCAGGCTGGCAAAGAATCCCTTTTTTATTGACAGTAATCCTTGAAAGAGTAGGGAGAGAGAGAGAGGGAGAGTGAAAGATAAAGATAGACAGGTAGGGTGAGGGAAAGGGAGAGGAAAAGGGAGAGGGGGAGGAATAGCCAGCCGATACAGTCGCTGACAATCGCACATTAGAATGAAGACAGTAGAGCAGTCAGCAGAGATGTGAAGGTTGCCACACATTGGGCGCCAATTTGCGAATATGTCCATGCATTGAATAATGCACAGCTCCACTTCTCACTCCCGCCTGTCAGCCTGCAGGAATTGATGTGTCGCATATGAAGGATTTCACAAACACAAAGATTGACATGTTCCATCAGCCGTGAAGACGTCTGCAATGCGGCCGCGCTGTGATGCCGATTGACATATTATAGTTTTCAATTAGCTGAACATGTTGCAACACATTAGCCAACACTCAGTGAGAAGCACAGAGAGAGAGAGAGAGAGAGAGAGAGAGAGGGGGAAAGAGAAGTGTCTTTCATGATTTTGGCAACTTTGTTGCCTCATAAATATGTAGAGATTCTTCTGCCCATAGAAAGCATAATAAAACGCAGTCAAAAGGAAAGCAGAATGATGACAGATGAGAATAGCGCAGACATGTATGGGAGGCGGGGGAAATACTTGATAAAGAAGGCAAAAAAACATGAAAATTAAATATCAAAATATAAGAGAGAGCACTTTATATATATGTGTGTGTGTGTTGTGTGTCTGACTGTGTGTGTGTGTAATTATTTATGTTGTATGTCATCATGATGTAAATGAAACCAAGTTGAGCCTCTGACGCTGTCGCTGTCGCTGTTGTTGGCCCTGGCAACTTGGACGGAAACGCAGCATGTGGCATGACACAAGCTCATGCAGGGGCAGGGCTGTGTGAAGGGGGATTGAAAGGCAGGCAGCTTTGCTACTAACCCAAGCATAATTAGAATAGATGTAAAGCTGGGCTAACTGTGTGGGAGACTGAGATTCTTTATCGCTAACTTGAAGAATTCCTCAGCTCTTCAGCGCTTTACTATTTAAAGAGGCCCTCTACACATATCATATATGCGCCGCCTTCGATTAATCTGTATTATCGATAACATGTCAGTGCGCTGGAGAAAAAATTCATGGCACGACAAGATAAATGCGCGATGAGGGCCACCAAAAAAAGATGGCAGCCAAGGCGTCTGACAGCACAGCGGGTGGCAGTAAGGGAAGACAGTAAGAGGGTAGGTAGTGAAGGGAACGAGGGTCGCGCTGTTGTTGTTGTCAGTGATGCCATCAACATTTTGCCAGGCGCGCCATACTTCTTTAAGTATAAACAGCCGGAAGCGGAAATGTTGATGACGCTGCCTAGAACTGATCTCCCTTCCTCTCCCACTCCCTCTCTCTCCCTGTGTCTGCCTACGCGTGTGCTTTGTCTGCCTGCCTGCCTGTCAGTGGCACTTCCCAATCTCTGAATCCAATCCTCGCTGTCCCCCTTACTCTCCCCTCTCCCCTTCAATGGGGGGCGCGCGTCTGTCATTTGTTTAGCTGTCATTGCCGGCGTATTGCCGCTGACAGCTACAGAGCCTGCGGCGGCGGAGGAAGACTGAAGGAGGCAGCAGATATATCTGGTTAGAGATGGCTAACGTGCGATGGCGCCAAGGCGTGTGTTTTCCAACAAAAACTTTCCTATTCCAATGGAAAAATCAGTCAGAAATTAGCTGCGCTCTCTCTCTCGCTTGCTCGGCATTAAATCTAATCTGATCCGATTTTCTATTACCAATTGGCAGCAGCAGGCACAAGTTGTGGCTGTGTCGGTGTCTGTGTCTTGTCTGTGCCTGTCTGCATGCATGCTGTGTGTGTGCTGTGTGTGTGTGGTGTGTGTGCATTTTAATCTTTTTATCGCACTCTAACACTTTGCCGCGCTGGCTTCGCTTGCCTTTTGTTCCACGTGGGGCGTCCTTCATTAGAAGCAGCCACGCCCCCTCTGCCTGCCTGCCTTGTTCACAAAAAGGGGCGCGAAAAACGTCGCGTGCGGCTTTTAGCCTTCTCTTCTTCTTTTTTTGTGTGCTTTATTTTCCGCTTTCCATTTCCATTTCCGGCTTGTCATCGACCCTTTTTGGCTTCTTCTTTCTTCTCTCTTTTTAGCTTTTGTTGTGGCGGGTGTCGCTTTCGGGCTGATATATGAAGCGATTAACATTAAAGGTGCCTAATTGATTTGGGCAACAGTCAATGGCAACCAGGGGGCGTGGTGAGGGGTTGAGAGGGGGTACCACGATTTGAAGGGGAAATTATCGCTCGTGTTGCTTAAATTTAAATTAATTTATATGCGGTTTATCGTGGCATAAAGTGATGGCATGTAAAGCAGATGGCGACACTTACATGCGCAGGCAAACACACACACAGATATGCTTGCACATGTGTCTGGTCACACAGATTATTTATGCGTTCAGTGAATGAGGCGCTTCGACGAGGAGAATGACGACAAACGATGGCGATAAGGCGGAGCACAGCGGGAGAAGGAACTGGAACAGGGAAAGGAGCTGACGCTGTGGCTGAAGTACTCGCATAATATTAAATTGCATGAAGTAAATAAGAGCTGAGCACACATACAAACACAGACAGAAAATGTGTCTGAAATACACATAGAAAGAAAGAAAGGTGCCTCAAGTGAGTGAGACTTTTAGAGCTACAGAGCTGAACTGAGCATAGAACTGAGCAAGAAGAGGAAAGAAAAGGTTATTGTTGTAAAGAACCACTAAAGGAACTTAAAATGAACCAGTAGGGGAAATAAACTAGAGAGAACTATTCAAAGAGTGAGCAATGAACTGAGCAAGTAGAGAAAAGGAACTTAGCTCTTTATAGAAAATTGTTGTTAACTAAAATAAAGATTAATTACATGATAAAGTGTTCATGTGATGATCCTCAATAACTAACTATTTTGTGCTATTTATAAATTGTTTTCTTAGTTCCAGTTCTTAATCTTTAGTTATTCTTTATAAGAATAGAGACTAGTATAAAAAATTCAGAGCAATTTATAATCATTTAAGTATAACTAGAGATCAATATTAGAATCTCTGATAAATTAGATAGTTTCTTTTTAAGATATGCTCCTATATGCATAATGTACTTTAGTTTAGTCATCATCTGTAGTTCCTTAATGTTGTTCTACCCATCAAGCAACTACTGTACTACTTGAATCCTTGTTGTCCGTTCACTCTCAGCACTGCTGCTTCTTCTACTTCAACTCCCCACACACATTATCTTTAATCGCATTCAAAGTGCTGCAGCATAAACAAGCTAAGCTGACAGACAAGACACGACAGACAGACAGGAAAGACAGACAGGACAGACAGACAGGACAGGCGAGCAGACAGCTCTGTCCGGGAACAAGTTCCTCGTGTTGAACCAAAACACGAACCACTTTCGGGCTGTCTTCCTCTCTCTCCCTTTCTCTCTCTCGCGCATTGAGTGCAGATTAATCGGTCTCACTTTGTCATAAATAATGCAAAGCGAGCGTTACACAGACATGTGCAGCATACACGCATACAAACACACACAAATTACACCTCACACACACACACACACACGCATGTTGCTGCCACAAGGCAATGCTCAATATGCAGTTAGCTGCGCTCAAACGTGGTGCAATTACTGCAAACTGCGGCTTAAGTCCAGGTCCCTGTCGCCTGCAACAGCAGCACCCAATGCCTAACTTTCTCCTCCTTCCCTTCTCCCCCTTCCCTCTCTCTCTCTACTCATGCTGGCTTTTTGCAGTCGGCAGCGTCATTTGTACTTAATGACTTTTCAACGTCGTGTGCGTGTGCGTCGAGACGTTTTCTTGAGGCTTTTTTGGTTGCACGCTTATTCCATTAAAACGCAGGCAGCGCCAAAGCCCATGACGGCACTGCTAGCGGCAGCAGCAGCAGCGTCGCCAACGTCATAAATAAAGCACGCAACGCGCACGAAAGTAGGCAACGTGATGCGTGTGGTTGCGGGTTTGACGAGCGGTTTGCCTGGCTCAGTAGAGTAGGGGGAAGGGGAGTGAGAGGGGAGGAGGTAGGAGGGCAGGCCATGTGCTGCTGCTGCTGCTGCTGGGAATACCTGTTGCTGCGGCTGTGTTTGTGCAGCGTTTAATTGCAAAACAAGTTGCATGAATTTGCAGGCGACTGTTGATGACAATTTGAGTGCAGGCAAAAAGAAAGAGAGAGAGAGAAAAGGGAGAGAAAGAGAGGCTGCAGACGAGGAATTGAAGACAGAATAGTAAAGGCTAGATAGGGCAGGAGTGAGGGGAGAAGAGATAAAGAGAAAAAGTAATGGGGAAGAAGAAAAGAAAGAGCTGGACATACAAAGAAAGGCAAAGACTGTGAGACAAATTGAGATGGAAAAACATAAATGATAATGGGAGAGAGAGAGATATTTGCCAAAGAAAGAATTGCAAAGGAAAGAAAGCGAGCGAAAGTTTAAATGGGAGAGAGAGTATAAAATGGGCCTGAAAAGTGAAGGGAAAATAAAAGAAACAAGGTCAAATGCGAGAAATAGATTAATAATAGAAAGGTAAGAAAGATATAGGGCAAGACAGACAGGGAACATTATATCTCGCCCTTGTCTGCTTCTTTAACAGTGAATATTCATACATAAGAGAAGAGATAGAGAGGTATAGTAAGTTAGAGAGAAGCAAAGTAAGACAATGAAAGGGAAAGTACCTGAAAGAAAGGCAGAGAGAACTGAGGAATGAGTATTAATGAAGAAAGAACAACAAACTGGGAGTAACAGCATGAAAAGCAGAAGAAAATTGGCGACATATAGAAAGAGAGTGAAAGAGAGACAAAGATGCAGTTTGCAAAGCGAAAAGGAAGGTCAGTAAGCCCATTTATTAACACTAGCTGAAGTGAATGTAGAGCATAGGAATGTACTGCCCTAGGGCAACCTGTGCCTCCCTCTGTCACCTGTTCCTTGTCTATTTCTCTAGCTTTATCTCCTCCTCTCTGCCTGCCTAGTTCAGGTAATCAGGTTTTATCACTATGAAACACATTGAGCCAAGCTAGCAAAAGAGCAAGAGAGAGAGAGAGAGAATAATCTTATTAATTATCACTAAGCAAAGAGGGAGAAAGCAAGTTTCTCTATGAGAGTTTATCACTATGAACCACATCTCGTGGCTTAGTCTAGCTTAGCCTAAGTAACTAAGTGCTGTGGCCAAGCAAAGCTCTCTGCATCTCTCTCTCTCTGTGTTTATCTCTTTTCGACTTCAAAGCACTGCCCCCCCATGTTATCTTCAAAGCAAGCTGCTTTGCCTGGCAAAGACTTCCCTCTCTCTTCCCTCTTCACCCCTTAAGGAAAATGCTAGAAAAACATAAAATAAATCGCCAGCAAAACCAAATCAATGGGCAGCCACACGGCAAACAACAAAAGCAGCTACATGTGTGTGTGTGTGTTTGTGTGTGTGGCTGCTTATCATAAAATGTTTAATAAAACACAGCTGCCGCACTGCCCCCTGCCCCTCTATGCCACTCTCTGCCCCCTCAATCATGTTATATATGAGCCTCAGTGGGATTTGCCCAAGCCAACATTGAAATGGGCCAAAAACGCTGTGAAAATGATTTAAAATATTTCTTTTGACAGCGGCGCAAAATGTTTTCTTGCCTCTCTCTCCCCTCCTCTCACTCGCACAAAGTCCGAAAGAAGAAGAAAAAGAAGTGTGAGGCTATTAATAATAAAGCAAAGTCTAAAACGAAATTCAATAAGCGTGATTCGAAACGAAACGTTGCGAACCCAACACTGAACTGGTCAGCAAACAAACCAAGCACCCCCTTGTACATGCCCCTCTTCCTACTTGTCCCCCACCCCTGTTGCCTGCTGTCTTTGGTCATTTGGCAAAATATTTAAGGCGGTTTGGCCTAAGGATGCCAATAAATCAAAGTGGAAAAAAGGTTGCCGAACAATGTGCGGCATGTGTAGAATTTGCTTTTGCAAAGAGTTATGCATGTGTGTGAGTGTGTGTGTATGTGTGTGTAAAAGTGTGAAAATGATTGAGTCTGAGTTGGTTTTGCTTGCTGTCTTTAAGCCTTATGCAGGATGACAATTAAATGAAGCAAAATTGAAGGAAGTTATCTGTAGATTTCTTTGGATATCTCTTATTAAATCCCTCTTTATATTTACATATTATATATAGAGAGAAATACAAGAAATATATGTACATATCTGCAGATATATTTAAATTTATGAGTCTTTAATATATTTCTTTATTTCCTTTTCCTTTCTCCTTATATCGTTCTATATACAATATGTTGAAATTTCTCTCCATTTAATGAATCTCTCATAATGAATTTCTTTATATCTTTTTTATGTGGGGAAATACAAGAAATATGTTTATAAATATTTCAATAAATCTCGCTTTATATATCTTCATATTCTTCTCTTTATATGTGACTATATTTCGTTATATCTCACTATATCACACTATAAAAATCGAATTAGTTGCAAATCCGCAACAATTGTTTGCTGCCTCCTGCACTTAATTGAATATTCTTGCACAGTTTTCTTTATGTCGTCACGTGCATAAGCCAATAAAAAAGAGCAGCGAATAAGAGGAAAAACTGCGCACTTGCAATTCAATAAAATTAATGGAAAAACAGACACAAAAGAAAAGTGTCAGAAATCTGTATAGGAGAATGGGAAGAGAAGCTATAGAGAAGAGAGGCTAGAAGAGCAGGGGAAGAGCAGCTATAAAGAGGGTGAAGAGTGGGCACAGAGAGAAGAAAGAGTGGCTATAGAGAGGGGGAAGATTGTATGAAGAGGGTGAAGAGAGGGAGGGGTACAGACAATTTGACCATTGCAACGTGAGGCAGTAGACAAAGCTAACTTAGTCTAGTGTGAGACTGCATGTGGCGACTAGCAAAGGAAAACAGAGAGGGAGAGAGAGAAGGGGAGAAGTATAGAAAGAGTGGGGCGTGACTGGGGCAGCCAGTTGAGTGTGGCAGGCGTGGCGCGTGCTAAGAGCGCAAAGCTTGTAAGCCGCTTAAAGTTGTACAAAGTTTTTCAAGCGCATTCGCCAGTCACCAAAGGCGGCGGCAGCGATGGCGTCGCTGGCGATGCTGCAAAAAGTTATGAGTGGCTGTGGATCATGCACACACACACACACATGAAATACTCTCTCTCTCTCTAGAGTGAGACAAAGGCATATGTAAGCCGACGTCGGCAGAGCTCGCTCTCCGTCTCCATTGCAAGAGTCCAAGGGAAGCAGCAAAGCAAATAGCTTCGAGTGCTTCGTGGAGTGCGCTCGCGTCCCGCTGAAGCATGTAAAAGGATTAAGTTCGCTTAATATCATTGATGAGAGTGTGCCACGCCCCCTGCTACACCACACACACACTCCCCTTCCCTCTGGCCTTTGGCAAGTGTCTGTAATGCGCGTCCTTTCTTCAGAGCGGACACTGAGCTGCGATTTGTGCCTTGAGTCCTTGAGTCAATACAGTTGCCAACAGCAGCTGCTGCACCTCCCACGACAGGGCATAGAGCAGAGGGAAGGGGGAGTAGTCTGACCCCTGGCAGACACTGCTGAAGGTCAATTGTTGCCTAATTAAAAATGCAACAAGCGAATAAAAAAATAATGATAATTATTTTACGAGAACTTTTAACTTGCTGGCAACTTTATGCAAATATACAAGCCAAGTGCGAAAGAAATAAAAAATACAGAGTGCAAGAGAGAGAGATGAAGCAAACAAATGGTACAATACACACACAGACACACACATACACACAGGCAAATGTAATGAATATTTACGAATCTGTAAGAACAACGCCAAAGTGCAAAACACGTGCGAAATCTCAAAATATTCCCACACATACACAGAGCAGGGGAGAAAAACAGTAGGAGAGAGTATGATAAGTGGAAGGAAGACAGGTATACACTGGCTGTTGAGTTGAAGAGGAGATTGCCTTTCGTATTTACGCTCGAAAAATTACAGAAATTTCTCTCATTTAATTATGAAAAGACGTGGCTGAAGCATAGAGAGAGAAAGAGAGAGAGAGAGAAAGAGAAAGATGAACTGAGCTACGATGGTTACAACAGCTACAACTTTTGCCACGTGCTAATTAAAAGTAAAAGTTCCAGTCCAGCAAAAGGTGTGGAACAGCCCTCGATAAACGGCTCGAGGGGATGGGGCGATGTAATCACTAACAACTGTAGTGTGTATGGTATGTATGCCCTCTCTCTCTCTCTCTCTCTCTGTCTCTCGAGGGAAACTTACCCCTTCTGCAGTAGGTACACTTGGGTGTCGTTAGAGCTGCAATGAAAAAACATTTGATGTACTTCAATTAGTTGCATGTAAGTGTGGATAGATTAAGGGTATTCTGGTTGGCAGTAATGAGAAATTTCTTAGTTGTTTTCGCTTGTCATACACTTGGGGAACGGTATATTCATTTTAATTGGATGTTGGGAGTGTATAGAATAAAATAACTTGGAAATATGTGAAATATGCCATCAGTATAAGGATAAGTACAATATATATATTCTTGATCAGCATCTCAAGGGCAGTTGATTTAGCTTTGTTTGTCTGTCTGTACGATAATTTAAAAGCTATAATGACTTAATTATAACATGATGATATGTATTGCGAAGTTGTTTGAACAAAATGAGACAGTGTGAGCACTGTTAAACATATATATTCTTGTTTACCATCACTTGCAGAGCTGATCTAGCTTTATTTATCTGTCTGTCTGTTATTCTAAAAGCTAGCTTAATGAAATTTGGCAGACATGATTCTTATTGATGCATCTTATAGAAAACTTATAACAAGATATATCTGATCATTATATCATATAGCTACCCTAGAAACGAACAGCATAACTTAGTTAGTTTTCAAGATAATGGAACCAAACTCAGCACATCTTACATAAACTACATTATCAATAAGCAGCTCAAATTTCAGCAAAATCGAACGACTATAACATATAGCTGCCATAGGATAGATCGGCCAAGAATTCATATTTTGTTTATTTTTAAAGATATTGCTAACGAATTCAGCACATCCCATCTTAAACTCACTTCACTTGTAAACAGCTTAAACAAATGTTAGGGTATCTTATTGTCGACATACTGAAATTAACTCTACATTCTCCTCGTTGTTGTTGTTGTTTTTGTCTGTCGACAAACATGAAGTCATTGGACAGTCATTTCAAGCTTCATAGTCAAAGTCTTGTCATCGTCAAGTCAACATCAATGGCAAAGGCAACACCCTCACCCTCCTCCCACCCCTCTTTCTCCCCCTCCTCTTTTGGTTCCTCTTGATTTCCCATTGGCAGCATGCGGGGCAATCTGCGAAGAAGTAAAGCTGCTCATATTTACAAAATGTCTAATGAAAATATTTTCTTCGGCTATACGCAGAAACCGTCGTCCGCCCTCCCCCTCGCACTTCATCCTCCCCTCGTTTGAGCATCCGGTTCTATCTTCGACTCCAAGTTCTCCTCCGGTTGCAGTAACAACTTGGCTTGAAGAGGGAAAAAATCAAATTAGCTGCATGAATGACGCTGGCAAATGCGCTTCCCGGATTAGCCGCGTGGCCAGAGCGATGAATGGGGAAGAGGAAGTGAGGAAGGGGGAGGATGCATAGTAACTGCTACATCAATGGAAGCAAACGTTATTGTTGCTGCTTGCTGCTGTTGCTTTTGGATGTGTTGAGCTTTGGCCGAGGAAGATGCAATTTGTGTTGCCGGAATGTGTCTGCTTTGTGTGATTGATGCAGACTCATGTTTGTGAGCTAATTGACGACTAAGAGCGTGGGAAAAGGGGGAGAGAGAGGGAGAGGAAGGAAGAAAGACAGCGAGTTTTATGAAGGAAGATAAATAGGGAGATGCATAGCAAGAAAGAGACAGTGGTAGAGAAAGACGATAGAGATCAAGGCGAGCAAGATACTGTGGGAGAGAAAGACAAGAGAGATAGAGCTAGAAAGTGAGGTAGAGAAAGGGAGAGAGATCTAGGAAGAAATGGAGAAAGAGGGAGGGCATGAGAAAGAAAATGACAGAGGTAGAAATTGGCACATAAATAAAGAGAGAGGAAGAGTGTGATAGAACGAAAGTGAGATTGATATAAAGGGAAAGAGATAATGTGTGGGGCAGATATAGTGTGAGAGTGCAGTAGAAAGAAAGAGACAGTGCCAGGTTTAGAATGCAGAATGTGGTATGGATAAAAGGAGTGCGCACTAGCAAAAGATAGGGATAGAAAGGGATATATAGTGAGCAAATAAGACAAATATAAAGAGGATAAAAGACACAGAGAAAATTAGAGCAGGTAAGAGAGACATACAAAGTAAAGTAAAGATAGAAACAGAGAGGATATACAGAGTGTGAGGTGAGGATAAGGAGATCAAACGGGGAAGACAGAGTGGGGCATGGTAAGGCAGATAAATCTGCAGGAAGGCAGACTACGAAAAAGAGAAAGAGAAGAAAAGTGGAAGTAGACAATCTCTGCAGCTTATCAAAAGTACTTATCGCATTAGTTCTTCCTTCCATGCATTTTTTTCGCGCATTTTCTCTCACTATGCTTCTCCCTCTCTTTCTCCTTTTCTCTGCCTCTCTTGTTCTCTCTTTCTCTCTCCCATAATTATTCCATATAATTCAAAATGTTTGCCCTAATGGCCTGTGCAGTTTTGCGCTTTGAGTGTTTGTCCTTCATACGTGTCTGCCTGTGCATCTGTTAATGTATGTGCGCTCCCCTCTCTTCTCCACCCACAAATCGACCCATGGCATTTCGAAAATCTCAACTTTTAACTCTTCTTCTTCCACCTCCTCCCTCTGCTTCTCCTGCTACTGCTTCTGCTCTGTCCCCAAGCTTTTGAATGCTGCATGAGCCGAACAAAAAATCAGATAGCGCATTTAAAATAAGTAGAGAGCACAAAGCGCACGACTGACTAGATGAGCACAGAGAAAGCAGAAAAAACAACAACATCAATGCGAGAAAAACATTGCAAAGGGTGACATACAAAAAAAAAAAGAAGCAAGCAAGAAAAACGGAAGAATCCAAGCAAACTAGAGAAAAAACATGACAGAGAAGAGCAGGGAGGGTGTATAGGAGAAGGGGAAAGGCTACGGGGGCCTTGGAGAACTGGAAAAACTGTATCAAGTAACTGAGCCGCGCCGAGCTGCATAGTGAAAATGCAACTGTGCGGAAAACTGTGCGAACATTTTCATTTTCAATGCAGCTCTTGGCATACAAACAGGCAGCAGCAACAGAATCGGAATCAGAACAGCGACAACAACAGCAACAACAACTAGCAAATAGACAACTTAAAGTACAAGCTGCAGACACACACAAACATACGTGAATCAGACGAAAAACTTGCCACGAATCGCAGAAAATCGCTTAGAGAACGCAGCCAAAAAAAACAAGAAACAGAATATGGCAGAGAGTATCCCGCACAAAAGCATATGGGCGTCGTAGGAGGTAGCAGTAGCAGTACCCAGTACCGCTGCGACTCAACTCGACTCGACTCTGTCGAGTGCCGGCAACGGCTTCAGCTTTTCTTTCAATTTGCAACATTTGCTGTTGCCGCTGACGCCGTTGCACGTAGCCAAAAATAACTTCCGACGCGATTTTAGCTTTTTTTCCCCGCCTTAGTCAACTCGCTTGCGAAATTGCAGGAAACGAATCTATTTAAAGCCGTCTCCCTAGAATGAACTGTATGGAAGAGGAAGCTCTTCAGCAGAGAAGCAGGTGAAGGTTGTAGTGCAAGTATCTATGGGATACATTAACACACTAAAGTGCCTTGGTTGGGGATACATTTATATACATATCTATATTGTCGAGTTGTTGTTTTTGTATATATAAATTATAAAAAATTCAATTAGCCACGCTGTCCAAAACAGAAGAAGCCCCAGCACGGCCAATAGTTGTTGTTGTTGTTGTTCGCATCCATCCCGTTCCCCATTAACAAAATAAACTTTCTCAGCTGCCAATCAGGCAAACTGTGGCCAACGGGCAGTTGTAGAGCTACAGTCTGGCTGTGCCGACGGACGGACAGATCGACAGTCAGACAGGGGAAGCCTTTAATAAAGCCACATAAAAGTTGCTAAACATTACAACAATGGCATGCGGTACACTGTGCCACAGTGGAGCAAATTGATGTAATCTATAATAAGTGAAATAAACAAAAATCTAGACAATATATTATAATACTCTTAAAACTTCCTTATAATATTTTCTAAATTGTATAAGGTATTCCAAGGATCTATTTCCGCTCATATCCAATAGTTTTTAGAGTATTTTGTGTTTTTATCGTGCTGTAACTTCATATATTCAATTTCTTATGCAAGTCTAATCTAATAATCACTATCGCACAGTGAAACAAGAGGCAATAAATTAGTAATTAATACGAGTATTATATAATAGTTTTAGAAATAACCATTTACTCATATTTGGAGTGAAATAAATAAATAGAATTGAATAATATGAGTTAAAAAAGCTTAAAATGGCTTAAGATATCCCAAATCTTTAGCTAATTAATTTCTAAAATTTCATTCCTCTATTATTTCCCACTCACGTTTTCTAATTTCCGCTACTTGATAACCACTGTGCACATAAGCCATTAGCAAAACTTTGTTTAAACAACAAAAAAAAATCACAAACTGCGCTTCAATGTTAAATGAATTGTTGTCTTAACTACTAGACAAGCATGTGAGAGGGAGAGATAGAGAGAGACAGAAAGAGAGACAGAGATATAGTCTAGGGAGCAGTGTCTATAAAAATAGCAAACTGTTGGGGGTGTGGTGGCCCCAAAAAAGTTAGTAAAATTCATTTTTGGAAAAGTGCAAAATAAGGTAGAGAAATAAGAGAGAGAGAAAAAAATATAAAACCAGCCAGAAAGAGAGAGATAGAGACTGAGAAGAAGAGAGAGATAGAAAAAATGCTGCACGGCGGTTAAAAAAAAAGTTTAAATAACTTTGGCAACTAAATTTAAGTTGCAAGTGTGCAATGGGGCAAGGCAAGGGGAAGGGGGCAGCAATATCAACGGGGTGCAAAGGCAAGTCGAGTGCCGTGACAAAGTTAGGGGCCAGTTTCTAGCGTGTTGTTGTTGCTGTTGTTATTGTTGCTCACTGATAAAAACTGCAGCAGACGCAAAACTAATTTGCGTGGTTATGTAAATTAGAGTTGGAGTCGAGTTGAGTCTGCGATAAACTTGTTGAGGGTGAAGAGTGTGCGCTAGAAAAAAATGCCTGGCACACAATGCGTAAAACTGGGAGAGGTAGAGGGAGAGGGGAGACAGTCTTCCTTCTGTACTGAAGTTCACCTGGCTTGATCCGACAATGAGAGAGAGGCCAGCAAAATGCAAACACAGGCGTTGTTGTGGTGCGGGGAGGCGTGCCTCGAGGCACATTTAACGTTGCCCCAGCCTAGCCTGGTGTGTGTTTGTTTTTGTAGCCTTAATCCGAGACCACAAGCAGATAACAGAATCGTTGCACAGACAAAGACGACATGGCTGCCCCCGCAACCCGCAACCGCCTCCACCCTCTAACAACTAAATAATGTGCAGAAAATTTAGTGCCGAATCGTGGTACGAGTATTCTACAGAAACAGAGACACAGCAGACAGCAGCAGATACAAATACAAATGCACATGGCAACGCCAGCCAGCTGAGATAATTTTTAGAGCGGGGGCAGGGAGTATGCGGGGCTCAGCTTAGGCATAATTTGGCCAGAAGCTGGCAAAGACACCAGCTACGGCTATGGCTGGGTGCATGCAGTCGACAGACAGAAATGCATTGAGTTGGTCTAGCCGCTGCATGGTCGGTTGTCTTGGCAACCACAACAGGAGGAGTGGGGAAGGGGAACAGGAGGAGGTGTGGGAGGAGAAGGGGATGTAGGTTGTAGGTGGTACAGGAGCAGCAGAAGGGAGTAGCGCAGCAGGAGCAACAGCAACCTCAGGAGCAAAAGGAGAAGCAGCAGCTGAAGAAGAAACTGCAGCATGAGGAGGAGGTGCAGGATAAGGTGTTGGATTTGCTAGAGAAGCAGGAGGCCCAGAAGTTGTAGGAGAAGAGACAGGAGACGTAGCAAGAGCAACAGGGGGAGCAACAAAAGGAGTAGCAACAGAAGCAGAAACAACAACCTTAGGAACAGGCGGAGAAGCAAGAGCTGAAGGAGGAACTGCAGTAGAAGGAGAAGGAGCAACAGGAGGAGCAGGAGCAGCTGCAGGAAGAGCCGGAGTAACAGCAGAGGGATCAGCAAGCGGAGCCGGTCGACCTGAAGGTGGAGCCAGTTCTGGCAGCAGGAGACGCAACATCCTCAGCAGCCACGCCTGAACTCGGCACCTAAAGTCATATTAATAATTTTGTTGGGATTTGATCCGGTTGCCTGTCCCCGCCCCTTCCCTTCCTCTCCCCTTCTTCTGCAATAGCACAACCGCAACAACTTGCAGTTGTAGCTGCCGCCTGCAGTTGCAACAGAGATATGAATGTGAATATGTGAGTGTATTCATGCTTCAGTTGTCTATCTCTCTCTCTCTGTGGGGCTCTGGGGCTCTGCCTGCCAGCCTGGCCCCGGACTCTGTTTACATTTGCAATGCAAACTGGCAGCAAATGCACAAAAATACCACAGCATGTTGCACCTGTTGTTGTTGTTGTCATTGAATGGACTTTGATTTTTTAGCTGAGACCTGCAGAGAGCTGATGATTGCGATAAGCAAAGAGATGAATGAATTGATGAAAATGGCAGCAGCAGAAGGAGCTGAAGAAGCTTTGGCTTTATTGAAATACATTGCCAGCAGGCAAACAATGCAGTTTACCAGAGTTTTTCACAGTTTTCCAGAGTTTTTCACCCTTTAAAAAATTGAAAAATGATCATGGGAAAATGCTTAATCAAACAAATCATTTGTCTTGCCAGTTTTTATGAGGCGTGGCGAATAACACACAAATATTTCCCACAGGGAGTGCATAAGTGAATGAATGAATACTCATGGCACACTCACAGACACACAAAACTAATTAGTTTGTCAACCCAGAACGATATGTGATATTTTTAGTGGCGACTTGTTTACACAAACAGCGGAGAAATCTCTTCCTCTCATTCGCCCTCTCTCTGGGGTTGGGAATGAATTTTTATTTTTAGCACGATGTGATTCGAATTCGATTCGTTGCCCGTTGCTGCCTGTTAATGACATGCATATCAACTTTGGTGGTCCCTCTCTGCACTGCCTGCCTGCAGGCCTGCGGCTCGAACCGAGTCGAGCTCGAATCCGGGCCTGAACCCGCGAACGAACTGCGAACTGTGTGCGGTGTTTATGCTTTTTTTGACAGCTGATTGTTTTATTGAAATGTCTGACTCGTGCTGGGTAGGCGACGGGAGGGGAGTCAGAGGTCGCAGGCGGCAGAGCAGATGTAAAATGTAAATATTTACTATTTACTTTTGCGGCTCGACGCTGTGAGAAAATCATTAAATCAAGCGACAAGCGAAGCGTCAACATGGCCAATGGAAATGCGTTTATCATTTGCATGGCAGGCCGCAGTGCCCCACCTTCTCCTCCTGCCACGCCTCCGCACTCCGCATACAGTAATCAATGAACCGCAGCTATTTTTTGCCCGGCATAAAGAATGAAAATGTAATTAGAATTTTTTATTATTAAATAAAATGCCGCCAAAGAGCAGCAGAACAATAGAGATAAGCAAACAGAGAAACATGGGAAACGAAAACAACAAATGAAATAAACTAAATTGAAAATTTTAGCATAGAGCTGCAGTTGAAGCGACCCCTCTCCCCTTCCCCTCTCCCACCAGCATTCGCCGACTCTCTTATCTGGTGGAAAATTGAAAAAGTTCGCCCCGCAAACGAAATCAAATAAATCTCTGGACACAAACGAAATCTCTGCTAAGTTTTTCACACAAAAATCACAAAAATGTTGCGCAAAAAAGGAGAAAGGGGAAAACGGGGAAAGGAAAATTGCGGAAAATAGTATAACAATCAAATGAAAACTAATGGCAAAAATGTAAAAAGGTATTTAAAATGTTTGCCAAATGCGGTCGCAGTGGTCAAAACCCGTGGACACACTGACGCACACACAAAGTAAATGAAAATATTTTTCAGGCCAATTGGAAAAAAGTGAAAAACAAACAAATGCACAAAAAATGGTATAGTAAATAGTAGTAGTAGTTCTATATGATATTATTTATGCAGAAAGAAAGCGATTGAAGCGCGAGAAAAAATATATGAACCACATGTATCGAATTTGTTGAATAATTTGGCTAATTTATATTCAAATTTGTTTACTAATATGCGCGTTTTATTAATAAATAAGCATAAATGATAGACAACATGATGGAGCCGCTCACTTCTCTTTCTTTTTCTCTTATTATCTAGTTTGACATTTTACATTCATAACTTCATCAAATTTCATGCGATTGACCTCGAAGATGTCTTTTTGTTTAAGGGTATGTAGTTTGATTGATTGTGCAACAATTCAAGTATTGACAAATTTAAACTAACTTTTTCATTATAATGTACGCTATCCCTTTCCTAATTTGTATACCCTTGCAGAGGGCATGCCTCACAAATCTGTACTAGTTTAGATGCCTCAATTCTCTCTTTGTGGCTTGCTTGATTTGTTTTATTTGCAACAATCTCAGAAATTAACATAAAAATTGCTGAGCAATCAGTCTCGACTCGACCTAAAGCTGGCTATAATGTTGGGCACTTGAATCATTGACGCTTTATATACACGGATATTTAACGAGCGCTACGGGAACGCTTATCTATTTGTAAGACTCTCTCTCACACTCTCCCTGCAAGTTAATGAGAAAAATGCATACGCATAAAACAGAACAGAAACGACGTCTAGTTCCGACACATAAAGCTAAAGCTGACGGGGCAGCTACATGAGAAGAAGGAGAGAGTGGGAGTGGAAGTGGGAGAAAGAGAGGGAGCTGTGTAGGGATTTTACGAGCTTGTCGCAGACAGTCGGACAGGGAAGACAGACAAATAGACACATAAAGCAGACGCGCGATCTCAGGCGTAATAAAATCGTAAAAAACAAGCCAGACGAAACCGACAAAGAACTCTCGCCAAGAGTTGTAGAAGAATACCTTGTTGTTGTTGAGGGTGTTTGTTGTTGTTTATTCTGTGCTGCTTCCTCTCTCTCTTTCTCTTCTCTCTTTAAATTTACAAACATTTTTAATTTCAGCTTTAATTATTGTCCGCAAGTTTTGCGCTTTCAATTTATGACACACTCGCCATATTTATTGGTCCAAACAAGGCGTTGCTGCTGCTGTTGCTGCTGCTGTTGCTGCTTGTCGCCTCTGCAATTTATGGCTAAAATACAGTAGTGTGTTTGTCTGAATATGTGTGTGTGTGTGTGTGTGTAGCATAGTGTGACATACCGAATATCGTGGACAGATTGCCGAGAATCGGAGGCAACCGCATCGAGGCCGCAGAAAATCCGTTGAATTATTTTCGCTGGTTTGCTGCCCGTGATTTGGTACAGTCCACACTAATTTCTCTTTCTCTCTCTCTCTCTTTCTCTCTATGTGTGGCGACAGTATGCATTTTTTTATGAGGAGAGAAGGTAAAGGGGGAGAAGTGGAAGGGGGGAGGATGGTGCAGCTTTGCGGCTTTGGCTGCACGCTGCAAATAAATTTAGCCTGGCACCCGAAAAACGATTTAATTTGCGGTTTTTAACGCACACAAAACGATGCGAATTCAGGAAAATTGATAAAAACTTATTTGCGAATGTGCTGAAAGCAGGGCGTGGCAGGGCGGAGCTTAGTTAGATGCGAATTTAAATGAAAAACTTTATTAGAAAATATATAGAAAAAACGCAACTAAAAAACTGAATATTGAATTGAAGAATTCCATCAGGTATTTGAACAATTCTCTGCTAGTTGGCAGTTGAATTTGACCATTCTGCCCACAACGCATTGTATATCCTTGGCTTTGGTGTTCAGTTTAGCAAGGTAACGTTGTGTTGCCTCGGTGTAGGCCAAATCAAATTCCTTCTCCTCCTCAGTAGAATCCATGGAGTTGTTCGACAAGATGTGATCGGTGCGTCGCCAAAGGCCGCCAAGAAAACGTGTCAAGAGCAATAGATAATGTAGGCCACTGCGGTGATTGCATTCTTGCAACAACAACTTTTTCATCTCTGCCACAAATTGGTGGTGTGCTGCCTGCATTTGAGGGAGTGTGGCAGCGCTTTGCAACTCCTCGTCACATTCCCAGGCAGCTGCCTCAATTTTCTTTGTCTGCAAATGATAAATGAGTCGAAGACTGAGCGTGGACTTCAGCTCTATCAAACATTTGATTTTATCTGAGTTGCAACTGAGTTGGGGCAAGTGTTGCAAGCGATATACTGCCACATGCAACTGCAAGACGAAGCGAAAGGCAGCGTTATACAATTCCAGATGGGACTCGGTGATGATGCAACGCAATGCGGGATCACAATTGAAATTAACCTTGAGTTGTTCTAGATTTGCATTGGGCAACTGCACTGAGAAGGGATAACCCAGTCGAGGATTTTGACTATCTATAATGTGCTGCAATTGCTCGGCTACCTCAGTGAAGGCGCGCTGTTCCAGCAGATCGAGTAACCGTTCCAGTTGCTTGGCATGCACATCAAAGTTAATCAAGAGAAAGATGGAACGCAGATGCTCCAGCACAGCATCCACTTGCAACTGCACTCTAAGTAGATACAACACATAAGAGTTAAGCAGCAATGCACGCTGATCTAGCTGCCTCTCCAGTGTCAAACAGATGAGCTCGTCTAGTGGAGTGTAGGGTGCACAGAGTTGGAACTGCCGGAGCAGTTCTTCAATGGCAAAGTTGCTGGGCTGCTTGAAGTCTGGCAGAGTCTCTTTGTAATACACATAGAACAATTTGCGCAGTGGCATATTCCGTGTGGCTTTCATTTGCAGAAATATGTTGGGAATTGTTTGAGTTTTTGGCAACGTTTCAATTTGATAAGGCTCCAGTTGCAGCATCAAAGCCTTGACTAGGGAATGATGCAGTGACTCCTTGAAGAGAGCTTCATGTGTGGCAACAAAGTGCTGCAAACGATTCGAGTCGTAGAGCAGGGCCAGTGAAGCGCCGCAAGAGTTGATATGTTGCTGTATTATCAGATAGATGCTCTGCACATGAAGATCTTGATTCTCATCTGGATTCTTTGAGGGGTTTCGCATTGAATACGCTGTGTGACCTTTGCACTCTGTGCGCTTAACAGGGAATTCATCATACCAATCATTGAAGGTACCACATTGCCACCAATTGTTCAGGTATTGACAATACACGCGCAGCACGTGCAACAGCAGCGCTGCAGCACAAGCTCTGCAACCATCTGTATCTGTCTCACCCGGTTCAGAGGTCAAAGAGAGTAAACTTCCCAAGACATTCTGGCAACGTTTGTGTGGTGCCAGGTACATTTGCCAAGGTTGCTGCAGCTGCAAGAAACTCTTGGAGGCGACACTCCACAGCAGCCGCAAGTACTGAAAACTACCACGTGTGGCATGCAACAATCCTTGAATGCTGGGTGCCACCTTTCCCGCCGTTATACATTGCTCGTAGTAGGTAAGGGACTCCACAAAGGGTTTGAGTAGGCGTCGCATGGCCACAGTCAGCGTGGTCAAGGTGTCCAGACGATCTCCAATGCTGTGTGGCATCTCAAAGCATTCGATATAGACGTGCAACTGTTGCATGTACTGCAGACGCAGCAGCAAATGCTCCAGCAAATGTTGGCGGCAAATGTTCGAAACGATTTCAGTGGAACGTATCTCTATGAGGTGATCGATCAACACAAAGTAGCGACCTTCTGTGGGGGCAAAGAAGGCGCAGAGCACCTCGCGGAGAAACAAGCGCTCCTCATCGTAGCCCTCCTCCTTTAACTTCATAGACTCCTGATTCAGCAGCTCAGCTAGATACTCCCCATAGCTGTGTGCGAAGCCACTGCGGCAGGAAATTATTTCTTTCACGCCACTCTCGCTATCTTCCTCATCTTGCAACAAACAGAACTCTTCCATTGACTTTCGCATAAAGTTCAGTGCTTGATTAAGCTTCTTTATAGCAGAACGATCGGGTGAGCGCTTTGACTGCGCTGTGCTGCCGTCAGCTGAGCTGCAATTGGTGGAATCATCTAGAGAGAAATCCTCTGGAAAGTTTTGGAATAAATCCAGAGATTCATGCAGAGATTCATTATCGAAGCAACCCTGTTCTCCTGTGGCTTGCTCCAAATACTGCGACTGTTTGCAGGTGAATTCATTGGCAGCATTCGCTGTGTTCTCTGGCGGCGCATAAATATAAATTGAGTTAATAGATTCAAGTAGTTTACACTTTAACTTCATCATGGCCTCTAGATTAATGCGAGCTGTGCGAAATGCGCGCCAGTTGACCGATAACATAAAGTCCAGTGACATCCACTTGATTCTCTCTGGGCATTGCTGATCATCGATGACAATGTGGGCCAACATCTTCACAGCTTCACCCACTTCCTTGAGGTTTTCAATATGAAAACGATCTACAAAATCGGTTAGATTGTTTTGTATATTCTCGATGGTGCTGAAGGGTTTCGAATACTGCTCCAATGTATTTAGGGAATAGTTGAGACAGTTCTTATAGACGGTACCATGTTCCTGCTCCTGTTGCTCCCCCTTGATGCCCAGCAACAGACGCACCAGCTGCGGCATTCTCTGATTAACAACTTGCTGACGCTGTTCTTGCATTGTAAAGGTTATAAATATACAAAATATATGTCTATAAAATAAAATTTATCTCTATATATAACTAGAATATATTTCTATATATAGCTAGCACTTATCTCCGTATATATATCGATAACTCTGAGCAGCTCAACTTGTAACTGAGCATTGAAAAGCTGAGATTCACCCTGCCTGCTTAGCCTGCTTATGTCTGTCTTTAAAGAGCCAACTGAGTATGGGGGAAGTGGAGAGTCCTAAGAAGTATTCGAACATGCAAATTCCTGTGGCATGCTGCATGCATCAGCAGCAGCAGAAGCAGCAGCTTTGGTATGCAGAGAACCCAACACCGACACCAACGACACCGACACCGACGCCAGCCAGAGTAGAAGAACTCTGACACCACTGACCTATTTCCTAGCACGGACTACCAGCATATGTGACTACACACACACAGGCACACACACGGACACAGGGGCATCCTTGCATGTCCAATAGCTTTGTAGAATGTGCGTACTTTGCTTTATTTTATTGTCTGACAAGATAAATACCAAAATATTGAATATGCACAGAGGCAGGCAGTGCCCAAAGGAGCGTCGTCCTGACCAACCGGCATGCTCTGCCCGCTCCCTTCCCTGGCAAAGGAGCACCCTGTCAACTGCGCCACGAACAATAACTCAAATGCAATCGAGCATATTTGCTGCAGAAAGAACAAATAAACCCGGTTACCGGCATCGAGAGCAACCAAAATTGTACTGCACAGTGGGACCAGGTGTTGCCAAATGTCCATTTAAATTTGTGGCATGATAAATTGATATTGTAAATTGTTAACTTATAAGTTCTCTAATGTTCTTACGTATTTGTCTTTAAGGCAACTTCTCCCAAAGCCTTTTTTAAAGCCCCTCGACTATTTATGTTGGTATGAACGCGTCAAACGCAGCAGTTAGAAGAGGTAGAGACTTGAAATTCGATTTGTAATTTCTATGTACTATACGTAGGTAAATATTATTACAAATTTTTAATGAGACGTTCAAGGGGTTTCTTATTATTATGTTAATTTATTTATTTAAATATTTTGTTTATTATCAAAGATACAAGTTTGTGATTTTGCATATATATAACTGGTTATATTAAGTAGCTATCCTGAAAATTTCATCTTGATCGGATAATTATAAGCACAGAAATTCTGCGCATCAACGTTCCACATACAGTGTTGGAAAAAATAATAGAAACAACACTTGCACCTGGACGAAAAACTAAATTGCTCATTATGTACAAACACTATATGCATGAAATCGGCATCACATAGAAGGCTTATAACTGTACTTTAATATGCGACCTGTTTTGGGTCGATGTGACCTTTGATACTTTAGAAATCTTGCTCTGAAGGGAATTATCCCATGTTTGAGCTGGAAAAAATAATAGAAACAAGCCACAAATCTGCGAATATTTTGATTTTTGTTCAGTGAATACTAAAAAAAATGAATGCATTCAATACTTCCAGGTAAGTTTAGCTGAAAATAACTGAATTTGTGAAAAAATTCTGCTGAATAAACCTGTAACATAGAAAAAAGGTCACGGAGGTCACTGCCTACCTTTATAGCGAAATATTGTCAAAGTTCTTCCTTTTTTTTTGATTAAATGCCTCCAATTCCATTCCTTCTAAGTGTTCTATTAGATTTAAGTCCGGGGATGGGTCAAACCTCTCCAATTTATTAAGATTTTGATCTTTCACCCATTTCCTAGGCATATTTGACGCATGTTTGGGGTCATTAAAATGCATGAACACCCGTTTTATCGCCACTTCTTCCTCGGCATATGATAGCATCTAGTTGTCCAGTACGTCAACGAAGTCAGGAGCACACATTTGTTCCTATATCCAGATTATCGGACCAACTACCGAAGCGGCAAAGCATCCCCATACCATAATATGCACACCACAAAGTTTTGCAGTGGGCTTAGGATCGAAATTAGTAGTTTTTGGACGTATAACATATAGTTTTCAATCAGATTTAAACAAATTTCAGCTAGTTTCATCAAACCACAGTATTATTGACCAATTTTGGCGCACTTTGTACCGATTTGCAAAATGCAGCCATTCAACGATATATTGCTCACTTAACGGTGGAACCTCCCTAGCTGAGTACCCCTTTCAATTTTTTGCAATCGGTCTATTTCTTATTTTCCGACTATACACAGTTGCCTGAAAGGTATTCTTGAAGTCCATCGACGAAAAAAAACCGGTAAAAAGTGAGTTCATACAGTGTTATGACCCTCAAACATGCCTCAAATATGCATAGGAAATGGGTTCAAGATCAAAAACTTTATAATTTGGAGCCGTTTGACCCAACCCCGGACTCAAATCTAATAGAGCACTAATGAGGAGTATTAAAACAATGGAATTGGAGGGACTAAATCCCAAAATAAGGATGAACTTTGACAATTTTTCGCTATAAAGGTGGGCAGTGACCTCCGTGACCTTTTTTCTATGTTACAGGTTTATTGAGCAGAATTTTTTCACAAATTCGGTTATTTTCAGCTAAACTTACCTGGAAGTATTGAATGCATTCATTTTTTTTAGTATTCACTGAACAAAAATCAAAATATTCGCAGATTTGTGGCTTGTTTCTATTATTTTTTCCAGCTCAAACATGGGATAATTCCCTTCAGAGCAAGATTTCTAAAGTATCAAAGGTCACATCGACCCAAAACAGGTCGCATATTAAAGTACAGTTATAAGCCTTCTATGTGATGCCGATTTCATGCATATAGTGTTTGTACATAATGAGCAATTTAGTTTTTCGTCCAGGTGCAAGTGTTGTTTCTATTATTTTTTCCAACACTGTAGTTCAGTGCACACGACTTTGGCTTTATTACTTTTATTTGCAGGTTATAAAATACACAAAAAAATGTATAAATTTGCAACTTTGCCAATAAGTTTTGCCGCACTGTGCTACAGGTTTTTTTTTGCGTGGGTGGAGTTGGTTGGCCAAAAACTATAGACAACAAATTTGCTGAGAACTCTTGTCTCAAAAAGAAAGTTGCCTGAGATTCGAGTCTGTCTGTCTGCCTGTACCACTGTGCGGGCGGGAGGGGGAGGTAGTTGTGCTGGTGCTGTGTGTGCGGTGGAATGTTGCCCAAACAGCAAGTGAAATCTTAACCAGAAAACAAAAGCCGAAATGTAGAAAAACAAGGGAAAATTGTTTGAAGGCAAACTTGTGAGGGAAAACTTTCTGTCGCACTCGGCGAAAAGTAAGCGAAAACTTAATAAAGATCGCTGCTGACGTCGCAGTCAGCAGGGGGAAGGGAGTGTGAAGCAAAGAGAGAGAGGAGAGAGTGTGAGGGGAGGTGGCATCGTTGACAGGCGCCTGGTCAATGGCAGCGACGACCACAGACTGTCGAAATTAAACCAAACTGAATTTGCACTTACACTTTGCCCAGGCAGCGCTGTCGACGTCGCTGCTGACGTCGCCTCTAGAGAGATTTCTGCTGCTGCTGCTGCTGCTGTTATCTGCGTGCGGCTGTCGAAATTGTCACTTTCGCAATTTGCACAGTGGGTGCAACGTGGCATTGGGCGAACAATGCTGCTGCCTGCCGCCTGCCTTGGCGCCTGCAACTTGCCGCATGGCGTGCGTCAAGGAGCGCGTAAGTGACATTTATGCGCCTGGGCGGCAGGCAGAGACGAAGCATCAGCGTACCAAACTTTGCCAGTGCAGTCAAGCGAAAGTGAGTGGGAAGAAGAAGGCAATAGAGAGAGAGAGAATTGAGTGGGAAAGGGAATTGTGGCAAAGATGAAGCCAAGTTTGTTTTAATAAATACTTTCATTGTGAATGCAGCAGAGGCGGAGGAAAGAAGGTAACAGAAGGGACAGCAGGGGGATTGGAACAAGGGCAGTGGCAGAAGGGGTAGCAGAGCCATCAATTGAAGCAATGGTAGAAGGAGCTGCAGAGGCAGAAGGAACAGGAGAAGAGGGATCAGCAGGCAGCGGGGGGAAGCAGGTAAAGCAGGCAAAACAGGCACAGCTTGGGCAGAGGGTGGCAGCAACAGGAGGCACCAGGGAGTCTCACCTCACCTGCCTCACCTCACTTCTCATTTTGTGCTCTCCTCTGTTGATGATGAAAAGTTTTTCACTCGCTCATCGACATCTGCCAGGGACAATGGCAACTCGCGTCGAAGTCTCCCAAAAGGGAAATGGGAAACGGGAAACAATCAACCAGCCACAGCCGCAGTTGCAGTTGCAGTTGCCATTGCAGAAATTACTCGACTATTTTTCCATTTCCATTCTTCAGTTTTAGTTGCATTTTTCCATGAACTTTTCGAGTTGTTGCAATTAACTCGAAAGTTCTTAAGTTTAAATATGAAAATTAAGACACCGAAAATCGTTAGCAGCTCTAGACAAAGGCTGAGTTTTGTTTTCTTGTGGCCTGCGGGTCTGTCTGTCTGGAAGTACTTGAGTTGGGGTTAAGTTTCAAACATATTAACGCAGGTATAATTGGTTTGTATAGTCTTGGAAAGGGTATATTGAAGTAGGAGGCTATTGAAACTCTGTAATGTTTATAACTGTAAGTTGTGGTTTTTTGAATTTATCAAGGAAAGTATCTAAAAATGTTCACTCTTTTTGAATATATTGCAGTCATAATTACGTTAACTGTTATTATAATATTTTCCACAATTTAACCTTATTTTATTAGTTCATTATTAATTTAATAATGACTTTATTGCTGATTTAGTAATGATTTGTCGGAAAATTGACAGTGTATCTTAGTTTTCCGTTGATTGACGAGGAAAATACAATTGGAAGGTAATAAAATATCATCGCAAGTTCAAGAAATAATGGAAAATCTTTCTTATTATGTAGAGTATCGTAACAAAACTGAATACAATTGACTATAATGATATTTTTTACAAATCCAACAAATTTAATCAAATTTGGATAAATTTTAATATCTGATATATCTGATTATTTATGATATATTGAACATTTGAAAGCGAAACACATTTTCGGGAAGCCAAAAATATTTAATCTAGTTCATTGACAGAAAAACAAGAGTTGAAGGTAATGAAATATAATCGCTGGACCTTGTAGCTCAAGAAACAATGATATATCTTGCTTATTATGCGTGTTATCATACTGAAACTGCTCACTTCTTACAACAACATTATTTTCTACATTTCTACCAAATTTCATAGAAATCGTATAACAATAACGCTATATTTAGCTGATAAAGTAATCAAACACCAGAAATATGAATTATTGTCACACTTCTCGAACCAAGTCTTTCTCTCTTATTGACATTGAGTCTTTTTCTCTTGCTGACATTGAGAAAGGTATTAAGATTCGATTGCTCAACCACAGCTTGTGTGGCACAAGCCACTCAGCTCGTCACCTTACGCTGTACGCCTCATTTGCCACATAAACTACACACACATTATCGGAATACCGGAAGCATTCAGTCAGGGATAAATAGGAAAAATCTTTGTTATCTATTTATAACATAGCACATCTGGCTGCCAAGCCACAAACAGCTTGCAGCGTGCAGCGTGTTGCATCCCTCTCACTCTCTGTACCTTTCCCCTCCCTTTGCTACTGCTGGCATCTATCATAATTTTTGGTGCCTACGGCAAAGTTAATTAGTTGTGATTTTTCAAAGAACATTCAAATCGAAGGCAGAAGCCGAAAACATGGGAAAATATACAAACAGTGGCACACACACACACACATATTGTACATACACACATGTGCAGTTGAGTTGAGCCGGCGGCTGTGTGAAGTGTGTGTGTTCAGTCTGTTGCCGCGGGGCAGCGTCGGGTCAGGCTCGAAGTTGTGTGTGTCTGAGGGGAAGGGGGCGGCACATGTTGAGTGTATAAAATTTTGATGAATGTTTTGTTTACGGCAGGCAGCTTCACGCGGCCAAAGGGGGAGGCTTTGCTGGCATGCAACATACACCCTGCCACTGCCCCTGGCCCTGCCCCTTCCCCTAGTGCAACTCATCCACACTGTGGACATGTACATGGTCTGCATGTGATGGCCTGCGAGTAATCGAGTCCATCAACGTTTCTGTGCCTGCCAGTGCACAGTTGCACATGTGGCAAGCCCCCGTCCCCCCTTCCCCTCTCTGGCTGTGCCTGCAACCACAGCCACAAGTTGTTATATGGCAATTGAATGTGTATTATATTGAACATTCACTGGAAACAGACTGACTGATCCCGACCCAGACCCAGACCGTATTTGGGGGGTTTAACGTGTGTGGATGATGCCCCATGTTGCATGCCTCTGTGCACGTTTACGCGTCATTGGGGCTGCAGCAGATGTGTGGGGGGCTGTAGAAGAGCGGCATGAGCTGGAGGATTGTGTGGGCAAGAGAGATAAGGAAGGAGGGAGAAGGCAGCAGCCTCATAAATTACGCAGCCCAAACAGACTGCAACTAATTAACAAGAAAATCGGCTAGCCGAAAATGCAGTAGCAGCAACAAAAACAACAAGAGGAAGAAGAGCAATATCAACAACAGCAACAACAATAACAACAACAGGAACAACAGCAACATGAAGAACAACTTTATATTCAATTGAATGCACAGCCAGGTGCAGTTTAGAGCTGCCTCTCTATCTCTACACCCTTCTCTATCTCTCTATTTATCTCTTCCCCTGCCTCCCCTCACTCAACTTTATCAGCACAAAGGCCGCATGGGGCAGACACATTGAAATCCCCCCAAGGGATGCATTTTACTTAGTTTTTCCCAATCAAATTCAGTCTCTGTCTACGCCGAATAATAATTTAAATATGCTTTGTATGTGTAAGGGAAAGAGAAGAGGGGGAGAGCGGAAGAGCTGCGTTACAGCAACAGGAAATGCCATTTGAGCTTGGGCGGCATGCTAACAAGCCAGGCTAGAACAACAACAACAACAGAGAGAAAACTGCAGCAAAACAAGGCAAGCAACTGCAGGGGAAAAACTTAAGAGCCGCGAGCTATACACGAAATATACACACAGCAGGAAAAAAGGCAACACAGAAAACCAACAACAACAAGGAGAGCAACAACAACAATACTAACAACAGCAGCAACAACTCGAACAACAACAACAAACAGAGCAACAACTGCAACAATAAGAAATTAGTTTCTCTGTGTGCCGCGTTGTTCTAACTTGTTGTTGTTGTAGTTGCCTGTGTTGCACGTTGCAAGCAAAGGAGGACAAATGCAAAGCACATACAGAGGCAGAGAAGGAGAGGGAGAGAGAGAGGGGAGAAAGGAAGAGAGAAAAGCAACCACAGGGGGAAAAGCTGCGAGGCTGCATTAGGCTGCGGAAAATGCCTTTGCCCGACTAAAAGAACAATGCGCTGTGTTTGTCTTTGTGTGTATGTGGGAGAATGCACATACACATGTGTGTGTACAAGTGTGTGTGTGTGTGGGAAAAGGGCACTGCAAAAAGTCGTCTAGTTAGCCATAAAAAGGCGAAATATGCAGGACACAAACAAGAAGCAAAGAGTAGACAAAAAAGAGAAAGAGCACACAGATAAATTGCAAGCAGTGTGGAAGGAGGGGAATGAACTGTAATTGAACAGGAGAGGGAGTGGGGAGGGAGGGGGTAGCTAGCGATGATAGCGAGTTAATAAGCTGCCCCCAAGAAATCTCTGTGTGTGCAAAATAAATTGTGCAATAACAAAAGATTATTGAAAAGAGAGAAGAAAGAGCAGAAGATAATGGGAATAGCTTTGTAAACTGTGCAAATAATAGAGGAGAATCAATGAGGGAGAGGTAGCTAAAGGGATAGAGAGGGGAAGAGAGTGAAATGGATAGCTAGAGAGAGGCAAAGAGTTACATAGATTAAGCCACAAAATGCTTTATCAAACTAGCAATTAAAGCAAAGCCAAAAGCAACCACTTCCCGTGCCCGCCCCACAACTTGGCCCATTGTCTATCCCCTACTCTCTTTCCCACCTCCCTTCCCTTCTTCAGCTCACTCCCCTGCCACCCAGTAGTTAGTGTAATCTTCTCTGCTCTCTGGGCATATGCAAATACACGTTAAAAACCCAAAGTTGTCAAGTGCCAACAGTCATTGAGGCCGAGTGCTTTTACATACATTATTCGGACCAGAAACGAAATGCCCGACGGGCTGAAATGAATACGAGCACAGTCCAACATACACACACACACGCATACACCTACACAGATAAACGTAGGCAAAAGATATAAAAATTCAGCTTCCCTCGCAGCAAACATGATGAAATTCTTGAGATGCCTTTGGGGTCTCTGCAGCAGCAGCAGCAGCAGCATAGCCGGTGCTTAACTTCATTCAAAAGTTTGCACTCACTTCCTACGGCACGTGTTATGATCAGTAGCATTGCCTACTCCCCTCTCCCACTCCCCTGCACTTACAGTATTCTCCTGCGCAGCAGGTGTCGCCTGGACCGCTGAACATGGCCCAAAAATTTCAATAGAGCTGCGAAAGTTTCATTGACTTGACAGCCAGAGCAGCAGGTGGGGCAAGCAGCTGAGAGAAGGGGGAGGGTGTGTAGGGGAAAGGGGGTGGTAGGGGAGTGCCTCGTGGAGTGTAAGGAGATGGAGACTGGAGGGTGTAGAGGCTGAGGTGTGTCTTGGTTTCACAATAACTTGGCCCGCGTGTAATTGTTACCGTTTAAATTTCCATTAAACGTCCAGGCGTCGCATAGGCAAATGACGCTCACGTGGAGCCCCCAAGGCAGGCCTATACACAGTCCCAGCCCTCTACCCTCCCCTCTTCACAGGCAGGAAGCCCAAGACAAGTCGGCAGCCGGCAGCAAAGGCCATCGCACAAAATATTATATGTCACAACATTTAAGCTGCGTTTGCAGACAACAACACAGCAGAAGGAGGGGAAGCAGAACAAAGACGGCAGCAGGGCAGAGTGAAGAGCGTAGAGGGGAGCAGGAGGTGGAACGGAAACAATGGCGGCGGCTACAACAAAAGCCGGGGCCGCCTTTTGCTGAAAAGGCCGCCCGCTATTAACAAACCATAAAGTAATTTCTTGCTTTCCTGCACGGAAATTAGACATTTTGTCAAGGGAACACTCATCTCAGACTTTCTCATGGCCAGCTACAGGGATAACAATAACAAGAACAATAACAAGGCAGAGCAGGGCTGAGAGAGGGGGTGAGTGTGTGGGGGAACACTTGCTGGCAAGTTAAAAGTGAAAATATTATAATGAAGTATGTTGTTAGCTGTTTCGAGATTTTCAAATGTATCCAGCTATAGCTTGGGCTTGAGGGGCAGTGCGTGGAGTGAGGAGGGGGTGTAGTCAAGCAGGGGTAAGAGACCCTGAGAAAACATTTTATAAGTAAACAAGGCAGCGGCGAACAAAAGTTTGTCTATTTAAAAAGTTTTGCAGCTTCATGCGCAAAAGTTATAAAACATGAAAATATTTCTTAATTATTTTTATAAACAACGTCGAAGACTTCTCTCTCTCTCTCTCTGGGTCTCTGTCTTGCCCTTCTGCCCTGCGGCCAGGGCTGCCCTACCCTCCCCCTGCCACCTGGCCAGGCCTAGTCCGGGAGGGGGGTGGAAATACGTGGGTCGATTTGTGTCTTGAAAGTTTTTCGTCGGTCTCCGCTTCTGTGTTTGTCTTACTGATTTTTCTCGAGAGCACAGGCAAAATTCTTTGCCTGAGGTCAGGATTCTGTTTGATTAGCATAAATACACGAACAAGAAGAAGAAGCACAACAACAACAAGGGGGAAAAAAAGGGAAATTTAACAAAAAAATTAATTAGTTATGAGAAAATTCCAATTCGCTTACTTGTTTCGGCCCCACGCACCTGCAAAGAGAAAGGGAGAGAAAAGGGGGTATTTTTTAGTTAATTGTAAAAAATAATATATTGAAATATTTTTGGTATTTTTAGAGGGAGAGAGAGAGAGAGTGACCCTTAAATCTAATTGCCTTTATCTGCAGTTTATGGCGCTTTTTCGTTTGCCGCATTTCCCCTGTTATTACTCTGCCTCTCTCCACTGGCCACTCTTTTTCTCGCTCTGTCTCTTTCACTAGGTTGTTCTAACTCTCTTCCCTTCTCCGCCTCCCTTATTCGTGCAGAAAATGTGCCGCAAAATGGTCGAGTTGCTCTCGTGGCGATTGAATTTGTTCGTTGAAGTTGCACTGATGATTTATAGAATCAGAGGGAAATAGAATTGTTTAGGGGAAGGGGAAAAGAGGTGGGATAACAAACAAAACTTAAACAGAAAATGTCAAACAAAATTTGAAATTTTGAAAATGTTATGAAAGTTGCAAAAAAATTAAAGTTGAGGGGGAGAGAAACTGCTGATTTGCAGAGGGGGGAATTGTGCTGATTGGTCTGTCAGAAGGGCAGGTGAAAGTTGTCAGGTGAAAGTTGTCTCTGCATGCGCTATAGGGAAATCTACTCAAAGAAAATCGTGCCAGAGCAGCTCAAACTATAATCACAATTGTTCCCCCTTACACAACTCAATTGGGTGAGGGATGCTGTGAGGTAGCAAGAAAAAGGTGAAAGTTTGAAGTGAAGATTGCCAGTTGGCATGAGATAGAGAGATAAAAAGAAAGATAGAAAGAGGTATAGAGATAGATAAAGAGATAGAAAAAGTGATAGAGAAAGGGAGAGGGGGAGAACAACCTAAACTATTATGACAATTGCCTTCCCTCTTGACGGCTAAGCAGCTCAAACTAAATCTCTCGTTCTTCCCTTCAATAACTCAACTATTTGCTATAGAAATTGACAAGTTGCTTGCCACAAATTGCAAGTAGAGTTTTGCTTTAAAGCTGCTTTATAACGTGCATCCCCCCTCCGCTCCTCCCCCCTCTATATTGCTGCACCCCTTATCAACACGCAGGCAACGTTACATTTCAATTTGCGGCAACAAATGCTCATAATTTATAAATTTTAAATCTATTTTTCCCTCGCGACACAACAGCAACCTGCGTGCTACGTTTTGTGGCATGCCACAAAGGCAGTGGTGGAGGGTGACAAGGGTAGCAGGGGGTAGAGGGAGGAGGTAAATTGGGCTATGCTTTGTTGCTGATTTATTGACGTCGCTGCTGCTGTTGCTTCTACTGATATTGTTGTTACTATTGTTGCTGCTGTTAATTGTGTTGTTGCTGCTACTCATGTTGTTGTTGTTGCTACCTTTGTTGTTGTTGCTGCCACTGCGCTTTGGCATTGTCTGCGTTTTTGGCACTGTTAACCCGATTTTGCCACTTTTCATGCGGCAACATGAATGGCGCGCTCGGCATGCATGATGATCATGTTTACGTTGCAAGCAGGCAGCGCCCTGCCCTCCTCCTTCCTCCCTCTCCCCTTCCCCCCTCTATCTCTCCCTCTACCCCTGCTAGTTGTCACTAATGGGCCGCACGTTCGAGTCGAGTCACGTCACCTTGCCAAGAAGACGTTGCCTGCTCACCTACTCCACATCTTTTCCCCTTCTCTCTCCCCCTCCCAGACAATGGCATTGGTAAACGAGATCACGTAATGCGCCGCGAGATTTTTGCAATTTCTTCATGTGCTCGACGTATCGGAAAAACTATCTTTCAATTAAATTCCTGAAAATATCTATGAAGAGCTTCAGTTATTTTTGTGTCTTTTAGTTTCAATCAACGCGCATCATATTTGAGTGGAAAACTAATTTTCCACACACACACACACATTGTTGTTTTGTTGTTGGCCATTTGGCGGCCCCTAATTTCATAACATAAATTTTGGGTACGCACTGTAAATATTTTCATTGCATTTTTCCTGGCAACGCACACAAAGTTGTGCGTATCATTTTCCATCCCGCGCGCGCTTAAAACATTTTCCGGCAATAAACAAATATTTTTTTTTGTGGCCAATAATGAAATTTATTACAATACCTGCAAGGGGTGTAGTTTAGGAGGGGGAGGGGTGTGGCAGTTTTCAACTTCATTTAATTTAATTTATTTTTCAGCACAGTGTGACAAAATTTATGTAACAACTTTGGCCTTTTGTCGTTCGTTTTGTGTTATTTGAAACTAATTTGCATAAAATGAGCGTCGAGTTGTTTTGTTGCTTTGTTGCTTTGTTGCTTACCTGCCCAACCGCACAAACAAACACACATATGTCTGTCTATTTGTCTGTTTGTTTGTGTGTGTCTGTTCTGCTTACGGCCATGGGCCCCTTTAGGCGGTCAACTCGCAATAAATTGCCTTCTGATGACTCCTTTAAAAAGAGAGAGAAAGCCAAAGGCAGCGTTGGCGACGCGACGCTCTGCCTGCAATTCGATTTCGTTTTTATGGCGCATAAATTATTCAGAGTTTGTCTATAGTCTATAAAATGTTGAGGGTCGTTAAGTCGCCTTTCGAGGAACTGGAACTCTGGCAGATCGAGTTGTTGCTGTTGCTCTGGCAATACCCGCAGGACGTGCGCGTTGCTGACCTTGTATCCCTTTTTTTCTAAATAGACAATTTGGTCCTGCCTTACGCACTATTGTTGTGCGCTCTATTGAATGTGTTCTTCTTTTCCCCCTTCTGCCTATCTTTCTCTCTTGTCTCTGGCATAAAAATCAGTTTAAGCTTGCGCCACTGCGCCTGGATTTATGCTACAGTTTTCTTGTTATTCTTTGATACTCTTGCTGAGGGTATATTGGTTTTAGCTTGAAGTTTGCTACGGACTAGAGCAGACAGCTGTGATAAAATTTGAGTAAAATCGGACTACTATAACATATAGCTGCCATACAAAAGGAACCTATCTTACGATATTTAAGTGAAGACTGATCTTCTTTTCGAGATGCTGCAATAAAATTTTACAAACTAAAAGTATATAGTATGCCAGATACACTTGCTTAATTTCAACAAAATACGTGCACTATATCGCATAGTTTTAATAGAAACAAAAGGTAAATAGTTGGCCGTATAAACAGTAAGGGCACAATATCTTCGTCATTTCATAGTGAACATTTCTTGCATGTTTTTTCGACCATTGTTTCAATGTTTCTCTCTCTCTCTGTCTCTGGCTGTCAACAATTTTACGAGAGCCACAATCGTTACGGCAAATCACTTTCAGCTTAGAGAGACTATATCGAACATAGTATATACTATATATACACATACAAACATACGTATATGGTAGTATGTACAAATGGCAACCCGATTACGAATTGAAAACTCTTCATTTTGCCATAGCAATTTCCACTTAAAGACAATGGGGAAAACTCAACTTCTTTTTTTGGCTTGAGCAGGTTTAGTTATCCCCTTCGCTCCTACGTCTCCCCCTCTTTGCCCACCACACACTTTTGTTTTATTGCTGCGGCAACTGCTTAAGTTGACTTGGCTCAAATATCTCTGGTATTTATTGTGCAGAAACTTATGAGCAATCCTTTGGTATTTGTTTCACATCAGATCACGTTTGGTTTTTAATATCTCTGCTTCAGTTGATTAAAGCTTTTGGCCAAAGTTATCAATATTAAATCTGGCACTTTGTTTGTCTTGTCCTGACTGTCTCTCTGCAATGTGCAGCATCATTGTTTGTGCTGTGCTGTGCTGTGTGCAGGACAATGTGCTAAGGACCAAACAAATACGCATGATATTGCGCTTTTTGCAGATGCTGCTAGCTTCATTTCTCCTTCCTTACTTCTCTCCCTTTTTGTTTACTTTGAGGCAGCAAGTGCTCTCTGACCCAATTAGTTTAAAAGCTTCCCCCGAAAAGAAAAAGAAATCAATAATGTTACACGAATTTATTTAAAAAACAGTCAAAAGACTCTTGTAATCCTGTTGTAATTTTAGTGAAAAGTTTTGTTCGAAAATCCTCGCATGACACGCTTGATTTGTAAATTGCCCGCCAGACGCATTAATAAAATAAGAATAATGTAATGTATGAATAAATAAAATTTAATTTTTCGTAAAAACTGACAAACAGTCCCCAGTTAGTTGGGGCGACACACACACAGACACAACTAGAAACCAACTGAGAGGACAACAATGACAATGCTCTGGAAGTCAAAGAAGGAGGCAAATGCGCAAAAAAGAATGTTGTTTGTTTTGTTTTCCCTTCACGTTGTTGTTGTTGTTGTCGCATATTTGAGTGTATTTGCACAAAATACGTGAAATTACGCGAAAAGTTGGTTGGTTGGTTGGTTTGTCTGTCCCACTGTCATGTCTCACGGCAGCCGGGCGACGCCAAAGGCAACTCGTGCTGCCTCCAGAGACCAGAGCAGCAGAGAAAGGGAGCTAAGTGAATGGGAATGTGTTGCGTCCTTTCCTTGCTCTCTGTCTGTCTGACTGACTGTCTGTCTGTCTCTTTGTCTGCCTTGGCTTGTTTAGCTACCCGAAACAAATGCCATTTAATTTTGATGGCAAACGTTTGTGCTACCGTTGGGAACCCACGACGGGAAGGCAGGCTACTTGAATATGAGCCAACCGGGTGTATGCGCAATGCCAGCTATAAGTACACACGTATTGTTAGGCTCCTTTTCAATCCTTTCGCTTCAATGTTTAATGCACTTAATGAATGTGTGCCTCGACTCGTTGTAGTTATTTCAATTTGGTAGTTTTATAATATATGTATATACACTATATATGCCTCACTTCTGATGCCTCAAATAATTAATGAGCTGCTTGGCATGCAAGTTAATAATCCCAGTGAGTGGTAGAGAGGCAAGGGAGAGGGGGGTGGGGGGTGCAGGCAACACTTTACAAGCAGGAAATCTCATTTGTCATGCAGCTGGCCATTTATCAGTTGGCATTTAAAAAGCCATTAAAACCGAATCCGACAAACGCAAAAAAAGCCGTGAATAAACGTGGAAAAAACGTGAAAAATAATTTTTAACGCCCAAGAGGAGGCACAGGAGGGATGCAGGAGGCGGAGGCACAGGAAGCAAAGGCAGCGAGGCAACCTGGCAAGCCTGGCCGGGAAGTAGTTGCCGCCGAGCCGCCGCCATTGCCTGCTGCCAATTCAATTCATAATTTAAAAGCCAGAGCCGATTGCCTTGGCTCAGGCCACACTTGCCCCTGCGACCCTGCACTGCCTCCTTTCCCTCCCCAGGGGAGCTGCTACACCCCTTTGCCTTGGCACGTTCTGTGAGCGAGTCACCCAGCAATAAATTAATATAAAAATTCCTCACGCTCAGCCAATAAGAGAAAGAGCGAGAGAACATTGAAGCATTTTATCGCAGCGGCCAGACACACGACACTGTGCCCCTCTCCAGGGGGTACTGCTCCAACGCCCACTCCAACTTCCACTGCCTCCCCCACTCCCACTCCAATTGCAGCTTCAACTTCTCGATTGCCAACTGGCAACTCCTTGTCGAGATGCCTAAGATGCCGGCACACGCGACCAGTTTACTTTGTGGCCTTCATCTTGATCAGACATTTGTGGTATGCGCGGGCATAGAAATTGAGTATGGTATGTAGCTGGAGGTGCTAACTACACGACTTGTGTATGCCCTGTACAATAGTTTGTAGTGTTGGGTGTTTGATTGGATATACATTTACTGTACTCTCTAAATATATCTTCTAACTATCTATCTTTCTCATTTAAATGTCAATGAATCATTATAAAGGTAAAAAATAAGATTTATAAATGTTGAAAAATGTTTGTTAATTTACCAAGGGGGTAGCATGGATAAATAGTGAAGAAGTGGACTCTTTAATACCTACTCTAATGCACAAAATTGAGATGCAGCATCAATTTATATACGAAATCATAAACAGAATGATATTCCAGAGCAAAATCGATTGATTTTTGACAAAGTTGTGAGTATTGAAAGTTTAGCATAGGTGCCAAATATCAGAGGTACATCGGTAGTTGGTCAATAAACAGATAAAGACAAAGCACAAGTTCAGCTCTTGTTGCAGTTAGAAAACACACATACTCTGCATGTTCAGCCACGCCTTCTCCCACAGACTCAACATACCTTTTCTCTCAATTGCAATAAGTTGGCGTATAAAAACTATGCAACATTTATGCCGCAGGGACACGCAGAGCACACGCAGCATGCAGCACGCAGCAGCAGCACAAAGAGCAATCACATGAAGATCATTGCTGGCAAAAGTTTTTTGCTCGCAACTAGATAAGTTTTTTGTGCTGCCAAAGCGATAAAGAAGTAACCGCAACACCTCACGGCATCAGCATTTCTTTTTATGCTTTTCTGCTGCGTTCACATAAAGCTAATTGCAGTCGGCGTTTAAATCGTTTCGTCCATCGATTTATATTGCAAACTTTCGACGGGGGCAGCCTTCCCCGTGCTTTGTGCACTTGCTGCCCTAGACTGCCTTTCAATCTGCCTCCCAATCTGTGTCTCCATTCTGCAGCTTGTGCTGCCTCTATGTCTGCCTCACAAACTGTCTCTAGTCCTCGTCTCAGTTTCCTTTCTGAAGATCTTGGCCATAAAAAGGGCAAAGTTTTGCATGTGACCTCGTCAGACGATGGCGGCGGACTCTATCAGAGACTGACTGGCAAAATGGCAAACGGTTGACTGACTGGCGCAGCTCGAAGCTCGCAGCTCGCAGCTTGGCAACTTTGTTAATGGTTTTGTCATAAATTTTAATTCGATTGCATCACTGAGCAGACGTCGAAGCAGACGCCCACGCCGAGATTGGCATGAAAAATGCATTAGATAGATGCTGCAGACGGTCGAGGCTAGTCATTGTGCCTTGTGTGCCACATGCCACACAAGGGGCAAGTCTATAAGTTTGGCTGATAGTGCGGCTGGCTGCAGGCTTAACTTTTGGCTAGACAGCAGAGCAGACTTCGCTCTCTCTCTCTCCCTCGATTAATTTATGCAGCGTGAAGTAAAGTTGCACATTGCACAAGAAATTTAAAATGAAAATGAAATGGAAAACCTCAAAGTGAGCCGCAATTTTACGCGCACGCAATTACAGAAACAGCGAGACATGAAGGAAATGAACAAGGAGAGGGAGAAGGGGAAGCCGTGTGAAGCGTGGGCTTAATAAAGCGTAAGCAGGTCCGAAATGCGTTCAATTAATGAATTTTAAATGCATTGTTATTGTCACTTGCAACGAAGGTAGCAGCAGAACAGCAGCAGCAGCAGCAGTTGCGGAATGCGGCCTGTTCGTGGTGTGCACACGCTGCGTATGCGTAATGCGCTATTTACAAGTCAACCGCCAAGCCAGGAAGACAAAAGACATTACTTATCTTTGTCTGTGGTTGCTCAGCAGCAGCTAGCACCATATCAGAATACAGTGGGCATAGCTACAGTGGGCATTAAACATGTTTTAGTGCTCAACATTTAAGTCGAACTTCCGCAAAGGTTTTCTTATTGAAATATTTGAGCTGCCTGCACGTTTAGCTTTCTCTCTATTGCAAAAGTATTTCGATTAAGTTATTTACGCAATGTTTCTGCTGTCTCTTTGTTGCTCCACTGTGCGTGCGTGCGTTGCCTGCGTGAAAAGGCTTGCGACAAAATGATGCGACTACCTTGTCGCTCTCTCTCTCTCTCTCGTCGCATTAACTACAAGGATAATTCAGAGCGCGCACCTCGCGTCGCGCGTCTGCCGTGAAAAAATAACAAGAAAATGCCTGGCATCGTTCATTACCTGCTCAGAGCCCTTACTCTGAAGACATCCGTAATGTTTTATTGTTGTAACTGTCGCCCGGCGCCATAATATATAGTCTGTGGCACATCCTGACTGGGCTATAGCCTACAGCCTACAGACGAGAGAGCGAACGAAGCAAGTGAGCTGCCGACTGACACAAATCACATGCAACCTTTTCTTCAGCAGAGTGGAAGAGAAAGGGGAACAGAGAGAGGGAAGAGTTTGGATAGAGAGTGGAGAGCAGGCAGAGTAGAGGAATGAAGAGAAGGCAGAGCAAGGGCAGCATGCCGAATAGGGAAGCCAACAGTGAGTGAGGGGAGTAGAAGGAGTAGGAAGCAAGGGCATAGTAGGGGAACAGGGGCAGGTTTAGCCGGGGGCACACATTTTTGGTGCTCGTACGTGCCCGCAGCGGACAGGTGCGGGTCGAGGCCCAGTCAGGGGATCCAAGGTTGTTGAAGGTACAAAATTATGTAAGCTTAAAAGCGGAATTAGTGTAGCTCTCGCTCTCACTCACACACAGCTCTAACTGCCTCTCTCCCTCTTCACTCTCCACTTTATCTCTCTGCCTGTCTTTTGTCTGCGTTTGTCGTCTTCCGTTTTAACAAATGTTTTGTTAGCGCGACGCTTCTTCTGCTTGTGCTTCTTCAAGAGTCTTTCCGTTTGCAAAAATTATGCGGAAACGGAAGCGACAAAAGGAAAACCACAATTGAGTGAGGATGTGTGCAAGGTATGTGTTGTGGCTGTGCGTGTCGGTGTGTGTGTGTGTGTCTGCGTGTCTATATGACTGACACGTGTGCCTCATATTGGAATGCGCCCACTCGCTCTACACCTGCCACAACTGCAGGTCGCCACTGTCAACGGCTGCGGAATTGGGACTATTCAATTTTCATTATTGAATAATGCTTGGAAATTGATAAAAGCCAAGCTAGCTAGCTAGGCAGGCAGCTAGCTAGGCAGCAACAACAACTATTACAACAACAACTAGTAGAGCAGTGCCTGATGAGCATGTGGCACGTGCCGCATGACAGCACGACGACACAAACGAAATGCACGTACACATATTTGGGGGCAAGTCCGGCCAAAATGACAAATAGTGCGTGTCCTCGCAGGATGTGCGTGTGTATGTGTGTGTGTAGGTGAAATTATAATTAAATAAAGCAGCACTTCCTGCTCGCTGTACACAGGTGAAAGGACAGGCCTAGCCACGTGCCACATGCGGCACGATATCGATAAATCATAACAGATTCACATCATTTTTATCGTTTTGCACAATTTTTGCATATGTCGCAGGGCACACTTCACTGCCTCCACTCCCTTTCTCTCTTCCCTTCCTTCTTCCTACTTCTCTGCCTGCTTCGCCCTCTCTCCTCCCTGCTACCTGCTTGCCGCTTTCAAGTTAAACGTTTCAATAAAGTCGAGCACCTGTCAATAAATCGAAATTGCCTCTCGTATTATTTTTATCGTCTGCGTTTCGTTTACATTGCACAAGCTCAAGCTGCCGCCTGTCAGATTGCCAGAGGCCACGCCCACACACACATACACCCACCAACACACACGTGCAACTCCTGGAGACGCGCTTAGATATCTCCGCATCGCCATCGCGTTCCACTTGAGCGCGTTTCTTGCGGCTTTTCGCACAGGTCGAGCAAACTCAACTGCTTTCCCTTACTCTCCCTCTTTCTCTGTTCTCCCCCTCTCTCCCATTCTCTTTTCTGTCTTTTCCTTCCACATTTGTGGCTTGTTTTTTAGGCTTTCCTTTTGTCTTAGCCGCCAATCGAATTTTCCGGCCAGTTTTCAAGCCATTTCGTTAGCAGCAGCTGCAATTAAAGCCGCGTTTGAAGTTTCCATTCTCGCCTCTGCCCCACTTCGATTTTAATCCACTTCCGCTTAAGCAGCGCGACCAAATGAGATCCCCATGCGCGCTGTGCCATCCTTATGAAAATTTAATAAGCAGCACGCCATTATCCATACTCCATACTCGGATGGATGCGTGGGTGTTGGCCACGAACAGGGCTACAGCTCCGACTGCAGACCTGGCTACAGCTACAGCTTCATCTGCTTCTCCTGCTTGCTTGCATGACGATGATGATGATGATGAGACCGTAGAAGCAAAGGCACATGTCGTGGCATTTCATTCTCTACTTGCCCCTCCTTCCCCCTCCTTCCTCCTTCCCCATCGCACTCACATGTGTCATGTAAAAAGATTTTTAAACAAGACGAGAAAAAACTTAAAAATGAAATGCGTTTCTTGGTTTTTCTTGGGAGTGTCAGGTGCGGGAGTTGGAGAAGTGAGTACAGTGGGTAGAAACAGTTAAATTGAGTGAAGAAAAGAAGAATACAGAAAGAATTACAGTCCAATGTGGAATATATACAGTTTATATTTTCCGGATCTCTAAAAGAATCCTGTTGATTCCTTCAAATTTATACCTGTCAAGAATTGTACTTTCTGAATATGCAGTTATATTGTCTTATTACTTCGCACTCTTTTATAAGTCTTCAATATTTTACGTGCATGCTTTACATATTTTTTGTTTCATACTTTGCGCAGGCACGTAAAATCTGTGTTCCTTTAAAATTATTACTTAAATAACTTCTATGTTATTTATCCGTTTACAAACAAATTTATAGTAATCATTTGCACTGTTATAATTATTCTGTTTACTAATAATGAACTTTGTATCATTTAAATTCCGTTAGCTACACGGTTTTTATTGTTTTATGATGGCGTTAGAAGGCGTGGGCAACTTCTTACATAAATTTTTACAAAGTGCAATAGTAAGCCATATTGTCACCAAGTTTGGTAGTTGTAGCTTTAATAGTTTCTGAGATATAAGCGTTCATACAGACGAATTTGGCTATATCGACTCGGCTATTGGTGCTGATGAAGTATATATAGAATTTGTGGCCTTTATCACGCCTCTTTTTGCCCGTTACATACAATATAATAATATTAAAGAAAGCTACAGTAAGTTGCGACTTAAGTCTGTACTTTGCTTGTTAATTGCTCTTTCCGGCCCACTGTCTTGCCGCCTGTCCTTGTCGCAAGTCGTTGCTCTGTCTCTCGCTCCTTCTCAGCAGCGCAACAAACAAGCGAAATATTATTTACGAGCTGTCAAATCCCAGTTAACATGCTTTATGCAGAGGCTGAGGACGACCCGCAGTATCTCTCCCTTTGTGTGTGTGTGTGTGCGGGTGTGCCTGTGTGTGTGTTTGTCGTTGCGGTCGCATAGTTGGCTAAGAGACACAGCCAGAAGATGCGCGATTACAGATACAGTTACAGCTGAAGATACAGATACAACTGTGGGAACAACCTCAGCTACAGTTACAGCATTTACAGATACAGCTACAGCTACAGCAACAAAGCTGCTGCAGATACACAACAAAGTTGCAGAGATACGGTTACAAAACACACACATTCGGCCTCGAAAAATGTGTATGAGAATGCAGAAGGGGCGTGGCAGGGGGGCAGGCGTAGAGGCGCAGCTCGAATGGATGCGAGACTTGAGAATCGACCATGGACAACAGGCATAATAATAAAATAAAAAAGCATAAATAAAAACGCACAGGCGGCCAAATGAAACAACGAAAAAATAATTTAAATTTATGTACTGTACTGAGAGAATCTCTCTGGCTCTTTATCCCCACTTCCCCCTCTCTGGCGACGCTTTCGCTGCTTCTCTGCATTTTCTTTATTTCACGACGCAAGACATTAAATTCAATTTGCATGTGTGTGTGTGTGTGTCCCGCCTGCCACTCAGCGTCAGTTACAGCTACAGGAGACGTGTGCGTAACCAGAGGGGGAAGGTAAGGGCTGGGGGGCGTGGCAGCTGCAAGGACTTTCCGGGCAATGGCGACCTGTTGTGTTGTTTAAGGAATTACTTAAAATGTTAAATTAATGCACATGTGTGTGCCTGTGTGTGTATGTGTAAGTGAGTGTGAGTGTGTAAATGTGCCAGAGTGTGTGTGTGTGTGCATGTATTTGTGTTCCCATTGTTTGTGCATAACAAAACACACGCAGCTTATGCCAAATGTAATTGAAAAGTTGCAAATGAATGAAATGTCACAGGAAATTAACTATTAAATTATTAAATATACGAGAAACTTAACAGAAAAAATACTATTAAAATAACAGAGAAATGCAAGAAATATATAACATGCATTTAAACACCCTCTGTGCAGTTTTACAGGGTATGCGTGTATACTTATTACTGTCAGTTTATGCAGAATTCTCAGGCTGCTGGGTCGAATATATTTATGCGTTGCCGTTGCTCATATGCGTATGAGAGGAAGAGAGGGAGGAGGGGTAGAAAGAGAGAGAGAGAGAGGTAGATGGGTTATGTAACTGTCTGTCTGTGTGTGTGTGCGTGTGCTTGACAATGCGTGCGCCAGCTCGACAAGTTTCCTCAAAAGCGAGACAAGTGGAAATCCGTTAAAGAAATACGTGAAACAGATAAAGGAGGAGCTGCTGCTGCTGTTGGCATATACAGCACAACAGGGCAGGCTGTAAGAAAGAGAGAGAAAGAGAGAGAGATGGGCACAAGTGACAGAGAGTGGCACAGCCTTGCCTCATGTGTGTAGGTTTGCTGCGAAGTGCACAAAGAAATGTCGTCGGCAGCAAATAAAAATTAATTGAAAAATGTTTATCAAGGACTTTATGATTAAAATGCAGGCAAGAAGGGAGGAAGAAAGAGAACCAGAAATAAAAGTGGAGGAAGGGATTGAAGCAGAAAGAAAGTAGAAGAAAGAGGCTGAGATGTGCCATGTGAAAGAGAGACAAGGAGGTAGAGATAGAGAGAGGAGAGTATCAGAAACGAACATAGAAAATAAGCAGAAAATAAATGCAGCATTGGCAGATTATGGAAGGTTAGGCAAGAAGAGAGGGGTAAAGAGAGATAGAGAATGAGTTTAGAGGGGGAATTGGAGTCAGTAGAGTGTGTACTGCGGGGGCTATGCTCTCTAAAACATGCCATGTGGCATGTGCGAGTCTCATTTCAAAAACCAGCTGCACTTTGCATATGCCACACACACTCACACAAAACTAACGACAATAAAACCTAGCCACGCTGCAGGACTGGCTGGGGGAGGAGTGGAGGGAGGCGTGGCAAAATTTGTATTAAAATATTTTGTGGCAAATATGCGCGCGAAACTAAAAATTATGCAACGCATTAAAAATTTAACAAGCGCTTATCCGCTTAGTGCAACACGCCTGGCATGCAGCGCAGCACAGTACAGCAAAGTGTGGCAAACTAGAGGGGGATTGGTTTGCGGAGTGCGGTCGAGGAAGTGTGGAAAGAGACAGAGAGAGAGTCAGAGAGAGAGTGGAGGCACAAGGGAGGCAGGCAGGCAGCATTAGAGTTCGTTGCCTGTTGCCTGCCAGTTTTGATATTTTAATTTTTGACATTTACTATGCAGAAGGGAGAGAAAGAGAGATGGAGCGAGGGAGAGAGGGAAAGGAAAAGGGGGAATGAATGATAAGCATAGTGGGTGGGAGCCGCGAGTAATGTGGCATCAACACAAATTGGGCAGAAGTAATACGCAAACATTAACACAAAAATTTCGATTCTGAATCAGAATCCAACCTAATTGGCAGCGCCAGAGTCACAACTTTTGTCGCCAGCCAACGCATTTGGAATTATAAATTCCGCTAATTTCCCTCATACAAACACACATACATACTTGCTAACCTATATGTGTGTGTGTACATATACTATGCTGATATGCATCCTGATTTGTTTGCCATGTGAATAACAAGCGGATGTTGCGAACATTTTTGATGAAATCACACTTAATTTGCAATTTTGAGTGGCATATTTAGTTTGGTTTCGAATAGGTCAACGCTTTAATTAAATATGTTTAATAATAAATGTGGCAATAATATTTTTGTGAATAAACTATTGAAGCAAATTAACTTTTAAAGCACTTTTATTTATTATTGAATTAAATATTCTATTCTATTTTACCTCTTTTCAGGTATGAACTGCAATTGATTAAAACTTCTATAAAGCGATATGTATATGAAATAAATTAATTAGACTTACTAAAAGGTATGGCTAAATATATATTTATTTATCTTGAAGACGTGATTATTATTGACTTTGTTAGTTATACAACTCATAACTTTGTTCCCAATGAACATAATTTGCTCTGAGATCACATTTTTGTTACTGGATAATGGTTTAAATCGATTAGATATCTTATAATAGGCATAGAAATTCAGTCCAAAGAGTCTTTAAATTCAACTTAAGGAAATAATCATAATAATATCAATTTATAGGCCACCTCACGTACCTTCTTTCATGCTGACGCCTATACTGCTATCTCTTGCTCAACTGTCAACAAATATCTTAGGATTTTCCTCTATGCTAACATTTTATTGACGGTTTTGACTCTAAATTTGAGAATCTTCGATATTACATCGATAAACAATGATGTTTTATATGAAAAACCCTCAGCAAACTTCAATATCTCTCCAGTTTCAATAAAAAGACAGCCATCCAAAGACTCTTCGACCCTTCTCAACACTCAGAAAGCGACTCTCCATTTGGCACTTGCTTGCAACTCTCTAACTCAAAGGCAGCAACAATTGTAAGAAGCAGTTCTAGCAGCAGCCAAATGACAGACGGGAGAGGGGGAAGGCAGTTCCCTGCTGCCCCGCCCACACTATTAGAGTGCTGCTGCTGCTGGTGCTGCTTCTACTTAAGCCATAGCTAGAATTAATATTTAGTTGCTGCTCTCAATGCATTTAACTTTATTTGCAGTTGGCAAATGTTTTAACCCTCCCCCTACCTCTCCCCCTCTGTGGTTTGCCCTTTGTGCAGTGAAGTAGCAGGGTATGTGCGTGAGTGTGCGTGTGTGTGTATTTTAAAATGCAACAGATGCGCCAAATTAATGCGACCATTAAATTGTATTAGCGTGTGCAAAATGTAAAGCGCATTTCCCGCTCAGCGAAGGGAGCCAAGCAGCTTGTCGAGGATTGTGTGTCAGAGAACGTGTGTGTGTGTGAGTGTGTATCTGTGTGTGTCTGGCTGCTGCTGCTGTATCTGACTGTATCCGTTGCTATCGCCCGCAGTTAGTGTGCGTTGCATTTGCTGCAAATTTGTGTGTGAATAAACATGAGAGTCGTTGCATTAATGCGCACACAAAAGCCAACAGCGCAGTGCCCCCAGCTCTCTACTCTTCTGCCCCCTCTCCTCTTCCCCCGTTCTCCCTCTTCTCTCCTTTCTACCTATTGCCAAACAGTCGCCCACAACATCGACATGGATTTAAATATACCCAGTCAGCAGACAAACGCATTCGCTCGCTATGCTTAAATATCAACGGCAACTGCAATGGCAACAGCAGCAGCGTCAAGTTTATGTGGCATGCCACAAACTGCCGCCGCACACACACACACACTGCACACACACTCATGCGCAGCAGTCTTTTTGCTATAATTTTCGTGTGTGAATGTTTTCGTCGGGTTCTTATTAGTGCAGCTTCAACGCCAGCAACACCGCAGCAGCAGCAACAATAGCAACAACAGGAGCAGCAACAGCTATAATAAGAGAGGTATGAGCAGCAGCAACAACAATGCGAGTAGCGAGAGTAGCAACAACAAAAACGAAAGCAACAATAGCAACATCAACAGTAGAAGCAGCAGCAACAACAGGGATAGCAACATCAACAGCAAAAACAAGTGAGACAGGAGCAGCAATAGCAACAGTGAGAGCAACTATAGCAACAGCAGTGGCAGCAGCAGCAGCAATAGCAACAGCCACAGCAGCAATTGTAACAACAACAACAAAAGCAGCCACAGAAAAAGATTAATAACAACAACAGCGACTATAGAAGAATCGCAGCAGCACAGGCAGCAGCAACAATAAGAGCAGCTATAGCAGCAGCAGCAATAAAAAAAGAAGAACGAGCAGCAGCAGCAACAACAAGAGTAGATAGAACAGAAGAGGCATCAGCAACAACAACAGCAACAGTAGCACCGATGACAACATTATCAACAGCAGCAATAGGAATGGCAGCAACATTATGAATAGAAGACTGCAACAGATGTAGAGGCAACATCAGCAACAATTGCAACAAAAAGAAGAGGAGCAACAACAGCAACAGATGCAGAAACAGCACCAACTACAGCAAAAGTAGAAGAAGCAGTAGCAGCAACAGCAACAGGAGTAGCAGGAACAGCAGCAACAACTGTTACTCCCTCTCTCTCTTCTTTCTCCTCACTGCAACTGCCACACACTCTCTGCACTCTTTGCAACAACAACAACAACATTCGTTGCACGTTGCACAAAATGTAATATCTTGATTTATCGAAGCTTGTTTCGGCATTGCACCCGCTGCCAATTGCTATTGAAAACTTTGCTGAAAAAAAATAAATTAATTACATCGAGAGTGTGTTTGAGGAGGTTGAGAGAGGGTGTGGCCGAGTGGCATAGGGGGGCCGTGGTAGGCATATAAAAATGCAGTTAATTAGGCTGCCTGCACAGCCAGCAACACCAGCAACATTGCAACGCATATGTAGAGAGGGAGAGAGATATTTATTCATTAGTCCGAGGGCAGCATAATTTGTTGCTTTGCTTCGGGGTAGGAGGCAGTGCAGCGAAAATTGGCGCCGTTTTCCGGCTGCAATTACAATGAATGAGGCAGCAGCAATAACAACAGCAGCAGCAACAGCAACAACAACACTAGCAACAACAGCAGCAGCAACAACAATCGCGCTGCATTAATGGAATGGGCGTTACAAAGGCCTCGACTAATAGGCTTTTAATTGGGCGTCGACACACCTCCCCCTGCACTTACTCCTACACCTCCCTACCCCCTGATTTTTTGCCATTTTTGGCTGCTCATGTGTGTGTGTGTGCCTTGTATTTGTATTTGTATTCCAATTAAAGCGCATCTGTTACCGCAGGCAACTAATTTTACACATATTCAATGCAGACAGCAGCGAAGGAGGCAGTGAAAGAGGGAGGGAGACAGGCAGACGAGTAGAGTGAGATAGCGCTATGTATGCCTGCTGGGCGCAACAGCTGAGCCCTATTAGTGCAGCACAATCCGGGGCAGAGGAACATAATACTCATCTAACCAGTATCCATAGCCAAAGCGCGCTTCGAGGCGCACCAACTTCACCTGCAATGCACCCGAGTACCCCCTGTCCCTCCCCCCTCCTCCTCGGCGACCACTCGAAGCAGTTGCAGCCTCGCCATGTGCATTGTTAACTTGCCAAATATCTATTACTAATTGTTGGCAACGGCCACAGCAACGGACACATGGTTAATTACAGCACGAGGCAGAGAGTGTGGGCGGGATGGAGTCCGGAGCACAGGTACAGGTGTAGCAGAGGCAGCCAGTAAGAGGAGAGGGGGAGAGGGAGCCGTGCACATCTTAAGCAAACAGCATTGTGCATGCATCAGTTGCAGCTGCTGCTGCTGCCATAGCAGCTGCAACTGTTGTTGATGTGCGCATCGCATCGCTGCATTGCATAGCTGAGGCAATTGGTTGATTGAAAGCCTGATGGAAGTGATTGGCAGCAGCCGCGGAATGTCGCGGTAAAATTAGCAGCCCTGGAATTTTGTGGCTTTAATTTGCTAGCTTTAATTTTCTGGCTTTATAGCTGAACTAAAACTGAGCGATGATACCAGGGGGCAAAAGCAAGTAAGCAGCTCTAATTATATTAATGAACAAACCTACTTACAGGCAGGCATAAATATAGGGGGAGAAGGTGGTGGAACGAGGGAGGGAAAGGGAGAAGAGAGAGGAGAGTGGAGAGAGGGAGAAGGGAGGCAAGAGTAGAGATGGAGAAGGGAAGCAGGGATGAAGCTGAGTGTATTAAAGAGGGGAGAGAGAGATAGTTGTAGACCGACAGAGAGGCTAAGTGAGTGCATGAGAGAGAAAGCAGTACTAGGAGGGAAAAAGCAGGAGACAGGGGGCAGTAGAGCAGGCATGGAAGAGTATAGAACATATGACAGAGAGAGGCAGAGCAGCTAGAGGACGAAGGAGAGGGGATGAGAGTACTATAGTGACCAAGAGGGGAGAGACCATGAGGTAGAAGGAGGAGGCTAAAGCGCAAACTTCTATGCAACTTAGAGCAGCTAAAGAGGGGTATGAGAGAGGATAGAGTGGGCAGGGGATAGAGCAAGTGGACAGAGGGAAGGGTGCGGATGCAGTGGCGTTGCGGGGTGCATGCTACAATGCATTGTGCATATATTTGCGTAGGAATATTAATGCCATAATTATTTGCCACATGGACACAATGCGCAAATGTGTGCAATATTTAGCATGTCTGTTTCAACATGTTGATGCGCCAGTGTGTGTGTGCGTGGGTGTGCCTGTGTGTGTTTTGTGTGTATGCCTGTGTGTGCGTGTGAGTGTTGTATCTGTGTGTGGTTGCCAGTGGCGCTATTGTATTATTGCATTTGGGCATTTTGAGGCTGTGAAATATTTCGGTTTCACTTAGCAACTGCTGTTGTTGCTGCTGTTGTTGTTGCTGCTTCCGTTGTTGCTGCTGTTGTTGTTGTTGATGTTGCTAGTGCTGTCATTACTGCTACTTGGGGTTTTGTGTGTTATGTATATTGCGATAGTAGCTACACATAATACAACTCAATTAATTTGCTATGCCCAATTGTTATTGCGTGGCAGCAACAACAGCAAGATGAAGAAGAACAACAACAGCAACAACAACTTAAGATCTCGCTTGAAATCCACCTCAGTCTGGGACTTCTGGGTTACCTTGAGGTTGGCACAATTTCAATCAAATGCAGCATGCGTTGCACACTTAAAATATTTAGTGCAATTGACTTGATAGCCAGACAGTGAGAGAGATTGCATTAATAATGCACAATCCACAAACAGCAGCAGCAACAACAATAGAGAATACAAAAGTCAAAACAGAAAATCTAATTTCATATTAATATGCCAAACGATTATGTTAAATACATGAGCTAAGGTCCAATATACATACTATGTATATAATAATTTGAAAATGTTAAATATTTATAACAACACATAATCCTTGCTGACTCAATGATGTGCATTGCATGCAGACAATCTCAAGAGAGAAGTGGAAGAAATACTGGCATATGATGGTTTCAGTTTTCAGTGATTTCTCTAATTGCAGTTAAACACAATAATAATATATTTATACATAAATACAACATATTCGAGTTTTTAAAGAATTATAACTACATTAAACCCGAAATTTTTATTTATACTTTAATTTAGAGTGGAGTATAACATATGAGTTGTCTGTTTTGATGAAATTGAGCTCAACGCAAGATATATGACACATACTGGTGTAGTTTTGTGGCAATATCTTGACAAACATTACAAGATTTCAGACAAAAACCTAAATTTTAACCAGTTATTCCTATGACAGCTATATGTCAGAGCTGTCAGATTTGTATGAAATTTATAGGACATCTTAAAAAGTACAAAATAATAAGTTGTGCTGAATTTGGTAACTGTAGCTTGTAAATTGACAAGAATTAGCCGATAGTTTCTTGAAAATCTATACGATATATCACTGCGATCTGGCTTGTTACCACTTCAAGCAATATAAAGCATGTGTGACAAGTTTAATTAAGATAAACAGATAGGAATGCAGACAGAAGTAGCTATTTAGAGTCCTCTGCTGATCAAGAATATATATACTTTATAAAGTCAGATACAAAATATATCTTCTTTACTGCATTTCAATCTTAATTAAGCCTCAGTGGTATAGAACCTCCTCTCTCATCAACCAAATCTCACTCATTATAGAACTAAAGCGTCAGCTAATTGTATATAGTGCGCAACCATTAGAGCTGTATAAGCAGTATCTATTACACTTGCATCCCCCGCACACATCAATAATGCGCTGATCCGTCGCCATGTGGCAATGAAATCGTCTTAAAACCCGTCGAATGCAGCATCCCAATCACATATGCAATGAGTGCATTTGGTTGGTTGTGCGCGGGCTAAGTGCGGATTAAAGGTGAAATAACGCAGTAGCTGCTGGCAGCACACAACCACCCGCTAACCTCCCCCACCCTGCTGGCTGACTGGCAGCCGCCTAAGCCAAACACCACTCAAGCCGAACCGAGTTGCTAGAAATAATGCCCTGCATTAGCGTGCAATTTGCTCATTTGCAGGCAGCTAGTTTACGAGTGGCAGCCACCCAGTGTGGCAGTCAACTAACCACCATAGCACCCCCTGCAGCACACTCTACCCATCCCTCCCCCCCGTTGCACACGTACTTAGCATTAATCCAATGCGCGCGTTGTCTGCGCTTTTTGCGAGGCTGCTGCGCGTCGTTGTTGCTGCCGCTGCTGCTGCATTTATTTATCAAACAATTTCAATATGCTTATGCTGCATAATCCACAACTCTATGGCGCACACACTCTATCCCCCCTCTCTCTCCCACTCCGTCTCACTTCATTGTTTTATTGCATAATGGCTCAAGTGTCTGTGCGGCGTGTGGGTCTGTTTGTTTAGGATTAGAGCGAAAGCGACTGCGGCCTCGACTCGTATCTGTGTGTGTCTGTTTGTTTGCCTTCGGTTTGTGTGGCAACCCTATTGGACAGGGAATACTATATAGAAAAAGGATCGAGGTGCTGGTGCTGATGGTGGTGGCGACCCTTGACCCTGAGCTCTAATTTGAGTTTGACATTTATGTCAATATTTGCTCAGTCATTGTTCGCACTCACACATGCAGTGCACAGCCCCCCACCCCCGCAGCCCTTAGCCAGCACCCTTGTAGTCAGATAGCGCTGCCCCTCCTCCTCCCCTGCCCCTCTCTCTTTTCTTTGCCTTTATTATATTGTTACGCTTGGTGTCCTCATTGCAGGCCTGTTTGCTTGTCCTTCTTTCTTTTATACTTTCCCTCGTTTGCCTGCGGTTTACCCCCTCCCCGTCCACTGGCGCTGGCCACATGCGGGTCGTCAGGGGCAGGGGTGCACTTTCCACGCAGTGACACGCACACTAATAGAAATTTATTGAACATACTAAAATACAATTAAATAAATTATGAGATTTACTCGAGGCAAGGCAAACGAAACGAAACGAGGGCAGGCAAAACGAGGCATCTCTTATAATTTTTTTGAATAAGCCGCAGCGGATGTGACCCGCTTGTGTCCAGCCCCTCCCGCGGGAGATAATCAGTGTGCATGGTGTGTGGTGTGGCCAGGTGAGTCCAGGTCCAAACTGTGCAAAGGATTTCTATAAAAAGCCGCAACAAAGTAGCGTAAAGTAAGACAAAGTAGAGCTTGCCCGGAACTCTCCGGCACTAAAAGCGCAACATGTTGCCTCAAGTAGAGGCAGGAACTGACACAGACACACAGCAGCAAGCAAGGCAAATGGCCAGACATTGCCTACTTTGTCTGGGTTCAGGCTGCTGTTGCTGCTGCTGCTGCTCATCTACATGCCGCCCCGTAAATTATGGAGCCGTGCACGTCTGGTCATTAAGCCAAATAAAACCGGCGTAAGATTTATACACGCGCCGCACTGAGCCACAAACGCAGACGGAGACGCAGCAACCGCAAGCAGCTGAGGCAGCGGCAGGGGCAGCAAAGAAGGCGTTCTAGCGGAAGCTACTGTTACTGGGTAACTTTCAAATGGACTACAACTGCGTGTAGAACAAAGCAGCTGAGTTTAAGGATTGAATGGAGAAGGGGAGCAGAGAAAGGTAAAGGTGAAAGGAAGATAGAAGCAGCAGGGGAAGGTAGAAGGAACAGGGGAAGGTAGAGAGAGGAAGGGAAGGTAGTAGAAGGTGCTGAGGAAGGAAGAAGAAGCAAGGAAGGGGAGCAGTAGCAAGGGAAGACAGCAAGAGCTGGGGCTGGGGCAAAGATGGGCAGGGAAAGGCAGCAGGAAGAGCAGCAGCAGCAGCAAAGAGGGGCAGCAGGAACTGTAGCAAATGCTGTAGCAGGTGCTGAAGCAGTACCCCAAGCAGGAACAGGAGCCACAGCAGGTGCTGAAGCGGATCAGCAGAGCCGGAACAGGGGCTACCTGGCTAAGACGGAGAGACTCCACTCGCACCTCGATTTTTTGGGGCTGGTCGCGTTAACTTTTTGATATAAATTTCCAGAGCTGCTGCCCAGGCACTTAATTTGCTGGCACCGCAGTCGCTGCCTCAACCTCTGCCATTGTCGCTGTCGCTGCCTCTGCTGGCGTTGACTTTTAGCATACACACGTTCAACTTCAGCAGGGACAGGGGCAGCTGCCACACACAGCTAAAAAGGTGCAGCATTTATATGCCGCGCAACAGTTAATCTTAGTTACGATTAGTCAGGCCAAATAAACTTACATTTTGGCTAGGGCAGGGGGAGGGGAGAGAATTGGGAAGGGAAGGTAACTGGGACTAGATTGCTTGTTCGCTTAATAAGATCACGTAATTTATTTCGTTTATGCGTTGCCTCGTATTGTGTCTTATTTCCGCATATGTTGGCTGCTGTAGATTCTGTGGGGGGTTGTTTTACTGCCCAAGCATAAGTTTTCTGGCTAGTCATAATAATAATAGTAAGTAAAAGCTGTTAAAACTAAGCGTGCGTATTTCTTTTAGAGGCTTATGCAGGTTTTTGGCAAGTAGAACTACGCACATTGAACTTGGAGAGTCGCATATCTCATTTAAATTCGATTGAACTCATGTTGTCGATGCCAGCTCAATTTTTAGAACTTTTGATTCACAATTTTGTGCCTAGAGCGCTATCAGGTGAAGTAGGAATTTCGAATATGGAGTTTAAGTTCACTTGAGGTCGTAATATCAATGTTAACTTACAGTTTTGTATTTCGTACCTAAAGCGTCGAGTTGAGAAGTAAACCTCTCGAAAACTCTTTAAACTCTTAAAATATCGAATTCAGAGTATAAGCTCGTTTAAACTTGTATGTCTGTGATACCTCAGTATTTCGAAGGTATAATTTGGAATTCCCCCATAGAATAATATTAATATCAAGTGCATTTTATGTATTTTTTCAAAGTCTACGAGTCAAAGAAACGAGCTCTCCTTTTGACAATCTCCCTTATAACTTACAGTGTATTTTGTTTCTGCTTTAAATACTGAAATTACGAGTAGTTAGGGCAACTTAGTACTACTGCGAACAATCAGTTCATGTACGCACGAGTAGAAGCTTGTAACCTAGTCGTATGTGGTGTATGAGAGCAAGAAAGAGGGAGTGTGAAGAGAGGGAGAGGGGAAAGGAAAACGTCTGCTAAGCACACATTTCTGGTACTGGCAGGTCAACAAAGTGGCGCGCCCGAAACTTTAGCCAACACTTGGTAGTTCTGTGGGGAAGGGAGGGTCCCAAGGAGGAGGGTAAGGGCAGTCCAGATAGACAGAAGACAGAAGAAACTCAGAATCGTGCAACTTTGAAGTGCATTGCAGCTGCTAACATGCGTCACGCACTGTGGAAACCAAATAGAAAATACGTACGTAGAACCAACCTCATTCACAGACCCCCTCCCCCTCCCCCTACCTATCGTGCCTGCCCCACTTGGTCTGCTTTTGTTTTAGAAGGCGGTTCCATGGGCAATGTCTTAAAAATTCAAGGCAAGTGCAAACTTTTTGGGCCAGAAAACACTTTGCGCAGTCATAAAAAGCCAAAAAGGAAGAAGAAAAAAATACGAAACTATATCGCAGGCATGGCATAAAATAAGCAACAACTGTAAAAACCTAAAGCAAACTAACTGCAAAATGGTTTACCCGGGTAGCAGCAGAGCAGAGTAGCAGCAGCAGCAGCATCAGCTCTTGGGACCTTCCCCTAGCGAAGGGCCCCAAATGCGCACTAAAAATTACTAAATTTTCGTACGCAACATTTGAGCCAGTCGGAGCTCGAAAGTTGGCCCATGTTGTTGGCCAATAAATTGCCTTGGCATCGAGTTGGCTTTAAGATTTCGCCAAGCTGTTGGGAATGGCTTAAGCACACACACACCAAGCACACACATAAACATACACACCATACACACACATACAAGGCAAGTAACTATCGATTGCGCACCCTTTTTGCCACTTTCCAGCGCGAGCTGCCGCCATTGTTTGCCATCCTTAGGCGGCTATACCCTGTAAAAAGTGTAGAAAGTTCAGCAAAAGGTTTTAACGACTGCAGTTAAAGCTTAGTTTAAGCAGAAGTTGCTTGAGGTTGTTGGGAAAGTTGAGCTAGACAATAAATACCCTGTATTAAGAAAAGAGAAGGTAGCTTAGACTAGTAAATTACTTGAAAAGCTTCTCAGTTGATTAAAAAGCATTAGAGAAGTTTTGCAACATTTTAATACCCTGTATTCATAAAAAATGGGGTAGCTTAGGCTTCAGAAAACCAAGTAAGTTTCCCAGTTTGGTTAAAATGCATTAAATAAAAGAATTTTAAGATTAAAGAAGTTTTGTAATACCCTGTAAAATAAATAGAAAGCATTTTTAACATTGCAAACAGTCTTAAAGCCTGCAACTAAGACTTACTGAAAGGATTTTGAACTTGTAGAAGTTTTGCTAAGCAATAAATACCCTGTATTAATATAGAACTGGATGGATTAAACTTGTTTAGTACTTGAAAGCTTCTCAATTTGTTTTGAACTGCTCAACACTTTTTAAACTTGCTCAACACTTTAGCTTGACAGCCTTTACCTTCTGCCTTCACAGGGTATCTGCCAGTCATTGCCTGCTGCTTAACCTACGTTTATCTTAGTTATTTTCCTTGGGTCTTGCCGGTTTTTGTTATAGTTCTATTGTTTTATTTGCTTTTAATTTTGCAAAGTAAGTTTTTAAGTGCAGCAGCAGCATCGAGCGTCTGTTTAGCATCGGAGCCAAGCAGACTTTGCCATTTGCAATTTGCAATTTGCCCCTAGCAGAGGGGGCTGTGTGGCAGTGCCATAATTATTTTGTTGCAATTAAAAGTCTTGACACTGTCGGCATTTGAATTTTCGGGTTGCCCAAAACGGCTGCCAAGTCGTAAAGTTGCATTGGCAACTTAAGAGCTGCCGCAGAGCGCAACCTTCTGCAACTTTAACTGCGACTCCAACTGCAGCAGCAATTTTTGTGCAAACTTAAGCGGGGCCAAAGTTCATAATTATTTCCTGCATATGTGAAGGCATGTGGCTCCACACACAGACACACACGGAGGCTCACACATATTGCTACAATATTTGCAAAGGCGGCGCAGGTTAAAGGCTAAAGGCAATGGTAATAAACTGCGACCTGTGACCTTCAGTTCAGGCACTTGGCTTTTGATTGATAGCCCACAGAGGGCGTGAGCAAATCAAAAATCAAAAGGGCTACCCCTGCTGCTACTGCTGCCCCCCTCCCTGCATAAATGCTGCAAGTTGTGCCATAAAATTTCAATTTGCGCCTATTAATAACGTGCCACAGTGCCAACAATGCGCTGCTTTTGTGGGCTAAATATAATATTTCAATTGTTTTACCAAAGTGGTGGGTGGGGCGGGACAGCAGGGTGGCAACCCTAACGCTTGAAATTCAACATAGAACGAAATTAATTTTAAATTATGCATGACCAAGCCAAGAGCGCGGGAGTGACGCTCTTGCTGTAGCTGAACCGCCAGGGATTTCGAAATTTTCACCTGCCAACATTAACCCAGTGTAACGACAAGGCGAAGCCTGGGGAAGGGGAAGACAGGGGGTTGGTTTAAGGGGTGGCACGTTGAGCATCTTGAAGCAGCTTGCAGTGTATTAAATTTCGCAAAAGAAAGAAAGAGCGAAACTTAAAGACAGCGCACGCTAAAGGCAGCTGACTGCCCCCCTTGTGGCAGGCCCCCCTCCAACTCTCTCTCCCCTTACGCCACGCTGCGTGGCACAGCAAGTGCAGCACGGGCAACGAGGTTTTACGAGTGGCGAGTTTTTTGCATTTATTGAGTAATAAAATCGTAAATTTTCCGTGCCATGTTACAAGTGAATGCGCTGGCTTTGCCCCCGCACCCCTCTGCCACAGGCCAAACCCCCTCACCCCTGCTCTACCTCTTTCTCTTGTTCTCTCTCTCCCCTCTTTTCTCTTGTTCTCCCTCTCTTTCTGTCTGCGCTGCGGGGCATTGCAATTGTTGGGCCATTCAACAAGCGTTTCACCCGAAACTCTGCGCTGCGGATGACTGCGCTTGGCCATTGCCACAGGTGCCGCCAGCTGCCTGCCTGCCCCACTCACCTGCCTGCCACCACTGCCCCGCCCCCTCTGCTTGCCACTCTCTAACGAGCCGTGGCTGCTTCTATTGCAGAGAGAGCGATTCCTTTGTGTGCCATTGTCGAAAATTGAATTTCAAATTATTTTCACAGCTCTCACTCGACTTGCGCCACGCCTACAACCGCCCACGCTTGTCCAGGCAGCAGCAGCACGCGGCACTTGACTGACACTGAGCCATGGGTCGACAGGCCAGCTATAGCCCATCTCCCTCTCCCACTCTCTGTCTTCCTTCTTGTAGCACTCTCTGTCTGTCTGTCTGTATAATCGCAGCTTTATTAATTTTTTATCGCCTACTTGTGCGGCTATTTTTTGCATTTTTATTGGAAATTAAAAATGCTAATGTCTCCAGCGTCGTCAGGGCTTTCACTTTTTTGGCGGGAATGTGCTGCAGAGCCTGGCCAGAAATCGGCATTGACTGCGCGCCACTGACTTCTGACTTTCCCAGCGCATTTTACGCTATTTTAATTTGTACTCAAAAATGTATAAAAGTTAGTTACACTCGACGCTCGCTATCTCTTCCTCTCTCTCTCTGTCTCTGTTTCTCCTTCTCACTCCCTCCATATCTGGCTCTTTCTTGCTCGCTGCCTGCTCTGTCTGGCTTAATAAAGTCGCTGCGCGCTTTGATCTCGGCTTCAGTCCACTGGGAATAGCCTCCTCCTACCCTCCAACTCCTGGTGCTCGTCCCTTGTCACTACCTTCTCTTCCTCCTTCTCCTACTGCTCCTTCGTCCCTTCCTCCTCTTGCTACCTTTGCCCATTGCCATCGTCATTGCTTTTTATGCACTGAGCTGTTAATGATGTGGCAAATTATTATAGCCAGTTCTCGATTGCCGAATGTCGACAGTTTCCAGTGTGGCCTCGTTGAGTGGGGAAGATGAAGGTGCAGGAGGGTCACAGTGGGACACAGTGGGTCACAGTGAAACGTGCGGTGTGTGTAGAGTGTGCGATTTTTGGTGGCTTATCGAAATGCATTCAAGCTGAATGGGCAGCGGTTTCCTTTCGTGGGGGAACTTCTGCTTCTTTTTCTGTGGGAAGTGGAAGGCAGAAAGAGGCTTCTTGCTCTTCTCACCCCTCACTCAATTGGCCTCTTGGCTGCCCGCAGTATTCTAAAGTTTTTCTTGGCAAGTGGCGCCGCCAACATAAATTTGCAGCCCACATGTCGCGGCCATAACATTTTGTTTTGGGGGCCCAAACAATTTGCCAAATTACCCATGCCAAACTTATTGCTTCTAATGTTGAATTTGCTGCTTTTATTTTAATGAAATGAAAATTAGAAAGTGAAGCAGAATGAAGACGAATTGGGAATGCGCTGCGGAAGTGAAGAAAGTGTAGAGAGAGAAATTAAATTTGCTGAAGAGAAATAAGAATGATTAGGGGAAATAATATCAAAGTGAAGTCAGAAAGGAAATCAAAGTTACGAGTAGTAAAATGAGGAAGATAAAAGGAAATAATTTCTTATCTCGTTTGATAACTATACTTGTAGGTAGATTTAAATAGAATACAAACTATTTTGTTTGAAAATTACTTAAAACAGAAATATGAAATGTATGAATTATTTGCCATTTATAATACTATATTTCCCATATATCTCAGGCTGTACACCTTCTCCCTTTCTATACAACTCCAAACTGTTCATTCATTTCCACATACCCCATAGAAAGGCTTAGTGTATTTTGGAGTTTCGTGCATTTTTGATTCGCGTGCCAAGTTGGCGGTGACGGGCTTATAATTTCTTGACAAAGGTGCATATAATTTGCACAGCATTTAGCCATGGCCAGGTCACGTGCCAGCGCCCCCTGCACACTCCTTGCCTTGGCCTGTCAGAGCTAGCCAAGTCAGCATGGCAGCCAACAGCAAGAAGGCTGAAGAGGTGGGGAGGGAGGAGCGCAGTGCGACCGTTAGCAGGCGCAAAACAAAAGTCAAATGTCATGTTTATGTCATGTTACCTTATTCTTCGTGTTCTTCTTTATTCTGCTGGCGCTGCTGTGCGCTTTATTTCATTTCACCTTTTGTTTGCCTTTTTCTTTTCTCTCTCTTTTTTTGTGCGTTTTGCGTTTGCGTTTTCTGTTTTTATTTGTTTGGAAATATTTCACTTACACTGACATTTCGCACCGTGCTCTGATAAACTCCAGCAACAGGACGAGCTGACGCAGTCTCCGCTCGAGGTGCCCCCTCCCCCTCCTCCCTTGGGTTAGCTCCCACACGTCGTTTTATGACATTTACTTTTATGACAGGTATTTGTGTGTGCCTGTGTGTGTGTGCCCCTTTTCCTGTATGCAAGCGTGAAAAGCAGCTGAAATATTAATTTGCTATTTTATTGCGTATACGCAGCGTGTGCTGCGCTGCATGATTTATGGGCACTGACTGACGCGCGCTGCTGATTGCGAGAGCATAACAAGCAAGCAATTTAAAGCCTGGCATTAAATTGATTTTAATCAATCTAAACAAAAAAGCTAGAAATCGTTAGCTTTAAATCAAAATTCAAATGACAAAAAACCCGCTAGAAATAATGTGAGAGATTAAGCTAAACGGCTCCCGCTCGCTGCGCATTTGCTCGTGCTGTGCAGATAAGCGCAGCAAAAGGAATTAATTCAGTTAAAAGTTTCACATTAAAAGCAAAGGCAGCAACAACAACAAGAACAACAACAACTACAGTCGGAACAAACAACAATGGGAAAAAAAGAGCAGGAGGAGGAGGAGCAAAGTAACGAAAAAAGTTGAAAACGAAAACTTTTTAAATATGCTCGTCTGCTCGTTTGGCTTTGTCTTTAACTCCTTTTCCTTTTGGGCTTTCCCTCGTACCGTTTTACCTCTTCCTCCCTCTCTCTTTCCCAGTGCCCTTTCTACTCTATTTTTTTTCGGCAACTGCAGCAAAACAAATTGCAAATTAAGAACTAATTGGCTTACAGAACCTAAAGCAGCCATTAAAAGCCGAGGCTAAAGGTAAAAGGTAAAGGAAACCGATGCGAGGCGAAGTTAAAAGCCGCTTTCACTTTAAACTTTGCCGCAACTTGAGCGAAAGAAGAAGTAGAAGCAGAAGACGAGAAGAACAAGAAAAAAGAAAAGAAAAGATCACAAGGTGCCGGAGAATAAAATTAAATAAAACATTTCGCCAAAGAAATCAAATAGGTGTGAGCCGAAAGCGTGGCGTGTGCCGTGTTGCAAGTGGCAGTGGGAAGGCGGCAAGGTGTGAGGCGTGCGAAAAGCGCAAACAACAGATACTTCTTCTTCGTCTTTGCCTTTGCTACGAGCTGTTGTTGTATATAATTAAAAAGGAAACAACAGCTGAATGGAACAAGGATTGTCAGGAGAGATGCCTCGCTTCGCTTCGCGCTGTTAACTTGGCCAACAGTGCGAGTTGTTGTTGTTGCTGTGCGCATCCCTTTTTCGGTATCCCTTTTCAATTATTTAGATAATTATTTGCACATTTACGAGCAGTAAAAGGGTCTTAACGTTTGACCTGTTAAATCGTTGTTGTCGCATCACATCGCATTGCTGTCGTTACGCATACGCCGCATGCGCCGCCGAGTGGCACTTGCTGCCGCCATCGCGTGCACTTGCATTTTACTTAATTTATGCAATTAATTTACACTTAAGCAGCGCCTGCCACGCCCCCTTTTTCAGCTGTCAGCACATTATGAACTCAAAATATATAAATAAAAAGCCAACACGAATGAAAATGAATGCAAGAGCACAACGTCAAGGCAATGTCAAGCGCTCTGTGCTGCTGTCACAGAGTGCAACCGGAGAGCAGAGCAGAGTCAGACCAGAGCCGAAGCAATCAATGCAAACAGCCTCGTAATCGCATTGACCAGGCCAGAACAACAACAGCAACACTTTGGGGAATACTACTCGTATTGCTGTTGACAGCAGCAGCAACAACAATGAGAGAGAGAGAGAGCGAGAGCAACAACAATGAAATAAATAAATACAATTAAACTTCTTATTGACTCTTGTGTTAACTGCCTGGCCTGACAATTCAAGATGAGCTTGCGGTGACAGCATGAAAACAAAAACAAAAAGCAGAAAACATTAAAGAAAGAACTGAAAGGTTTCAGTTTGAAAATGAAAGAAGACTTGCATACCCTGGCAATTGTTGCGAGGTGAATGAAAGTTTGAATTTACAATATTATACTTGCAAACATATTCCTAATGCAGTATCAAAGACACGTTTGCCAGGTGCTAGCCTAGCCTGAGGTATTGAAACTCATTCATTTCATCTTATAAACATCTATACATCTGCAAACTTTATCATATTTCTAACTCTATACCCACAGAGACGCCTCCTCTTGTGTGTAACAAACAGTTTTCCAATACCCACACACTCTCTATAAATCATGTCTGGTATAAGGTAAAAACTCAAAGATACCGACAAAGAAAGAAACATTATCGAGCTGTCAATTACCTTTGTCAGCTTGCAATCGATATCGTGCTTAAGCAACTGCAGCAAATTGTTTATGTAAATACCAAGAGAAATTATAGTGAAATTAAAAAGCAATTGTTGGTTAGTTTAGAGAGTAAATACCCTAGAGAAAGAGATGTGAATAAAGCTAGAAATAAGCTGCACTCTCTCTCCTTCTCTCTCCCTCTAAAAACCTTATGCATTTTGTATGCCCTCATCTAGGGAGTGAAGTTCATTGCACCCACAGCAAATTGCGAGCTACTGCTAAGTAGCTGGAGAATAACGCATCAAAATTGCAACAGTTCATGTCCAGTTATTTTGCTGAATCACTCTCGGACGCTGGGACTCCGACTCTGACTCTGACTGTTGCTGTTGCAATTGCAGCTGATTCGGGGGCAGTAGAAGGGCCAAGGCAAAGTAATCACAGCAATGGCTTTTGTGTTATTTCATTTGCAGTGTACAAAGTTTTGACTTTTTGGCTGTTGGGCAGTTTTTAAAAATTAACACAACACACACACACACATGACGGAGTGTATGTGTGTGTGTATAGAAATTTGCAGCGCCACACAACATGCTGGCAATCACAGCGAGCGCTGGCAGCACTTCCGCACAGGCTTCTCTCAGCAGCTCTCTCCACTGCCACTGCAGCCCTTTTATTATTATTATTTTGCTTCTTTTTTATGTGCATGGCATCCATTGTAAAGTGCTGAAAAGGGTATACACAGTGTGTGGAAATATATGTAAAACACAAAAGAAGGCGTGGCTGCGCTTATAATATATTAAGATGCAGCATATTGTGTGCTTGATCAGCAATGGGGACTGAGAGGATTTCTGCATGAATATATTATGGGTGAGCGAGAGAGCAACAATATGTTTGTTGCTGGAATAGCATAGGTATATTTTGACTGGTGAATCTACCCAACGAGGAGGTTGAGGTGTATGTAATATATACTACAGTAACTGAGAAGATTATGATGACAATATGTTGTAGATTTCCTTGATCAGTGTAAGGTATACAGAAGATGAGAGTAGCATTTTTTATTATAGATGAGCAGACCTTGTAAAGTATATACATAATGTCAATCCTTTACATTTTTTGTTCAGCCTCAAGAGTTGAAACAAGTCGAAAGTAACTGTGTTTGTTGTGAATGAATAGGTCTTTTAAAGTACATAACTTATGGAAGTAATATAATATATGCTACTATACATGCTTATTCATTCTTGCTCAGACGTTTTGCTTAGGCGTTTCGTACTTTACTTTTGTTGGGTAGATGTCATGACTAAACAATGATTAGGGCCATGGTAGGATATACAGAAGTCGTGGCTGTCTTTAGTGTCAATAAACAGTCCTTCTATAATATATTAGCTACGATAGCATGCATATATATTCTAGTTAATGCTTAAAAAGGTAAACGATTTATGTAATCTTTCGTTAAGGTTGACTTCCTTGAGTTTCCCTTATTGCTCAGTTTCCATTGATACCTTGTTAGGGTATACACAAGTCGAGTAATTTCGCACTCTTGCTTTATTTACTTTGTTTTTTTTAGCTGCTGGCTGGGCAAACATTTGAAAAGTTTTCGCATTTACATCGCAGTGGCGCTGTTAGAGCGTTTTATTAAATTATTACACACACTCGCCCGCTGCAACTGTAGCATGGCCCCGAGGCAAGCCAAGAGGTTGGATAGGGGAGAGAGGTAAGGGGGTAGAGGAGTGTATGGTCAAGGAGAAGGCCGCCTTTTGCCCTTTATGTTCTTGTTGGGACTCTGTTGGGCCGCATAAATTTCGTAGCTGCGCCTCGACACGACTCAACTCGCCTCGACTCGGACTGCAAATGAGCCACAAGAGGGGACACTTTTTGAGCAACGTTTGCAGCGTTTTAAGCGACGCGTAACTATGAAATTTGCGACCCTTTCGCGGCACGCATAACAATGCGAGGCACGGGCAGGGAGAGAGGGGCAGGCGCAGGACATCAGTCAAGCCGACTTACTTAATTAATTATGTCGTCTTTCAGTTTTAAAGGCGTTTAAGCAGGCAGGCTGGCCAACGGGGTGGGCAGGGGAGGCGTGGCATGCTTGAAAAATGCCGCTGCCGCATGCCGACAATGAAAAAGGGCGAACCGCAGCAGCAGCAGCAGCAGCAACAACAATGCAACGGACTGACTAACTGCCGCCGAGTGACCCAAATTATTCACGATGAGACTGCGGGCTGCGCGTAGCTGCTGCTGCTGCTGTTGATGAGTTGAGTTCAGCTGCAGGGGTAGTGAAGGAGAGCGGGGAGGAGGAGGGGAAGTGAGAACTGACAGCATTGTATGAATAATTTTTTGCGCGTTTTTCTGACAGCAGCACAAAATGAAGAAAGGCAGCGCAAGGCAGCGCAGTCAACGCCATTGCTGGCAGCGAACTATTAAGCAGACGCAAGAAACCTTTTTACCGTTATGACCTGTGCGAAAAAGTTTTGTTAACTTCCTTGAAAGTTCATCAATAGCAGTAGCGTGAACTCATCATGAGTTGCCGCTGTGCGAATCCTTTTTTGCGCAGCATTAATAAAACTCAAATAAAACGTCGCACAAAGCGGCGTATGCTTGATATGGCTGTGCCTCAATGTGGCACGGTGTGTGCCTTGGTATATGCCTGAGCTTGTGCCTCTGTGTGTGCCCCTGTGTGTGCCCCTGTGTTGTATGCAACTTCAAACGGCACGCAAAGCATTTTTGATTAGGCATCGCGGCGCGTTTTCGTCGTGTTTGACTTTGGCGTATACGCAATGTGAACTTTGCCCTCTGCCAAAGCCAAAGCTAAAGCTAAAGCGCTGCCATCAATCCTTTGCCTTGCTAGCTCGCACTCCCTCTCACTCTCTGTCTCAGTCGCACTTTAGGCGCAGCAACTGCTTTGACATGTTAAAAGCATTTTTATGTTGTGTGAGTGACTTTTGCGGCTTGCGTGTGGGTGTGTGCGTGCGTGTATATGTATGTGAGTGTGCGTAACTGTGAATCTGAATGTGAATGGTTTGCGCAATGTTCACTCGACTTTTTTCAACTGCAGTTTGCAGTAATAAAGTCTGCCTTTGTTGCCTTTTTTTCTTCATTCCTTTTTCCCTTTCTAAACGTTTTTCTTTCTGATTTTTTTGTGTTTATTTTTGTTTTAATTATATTGCAGTTATTTAAACCATTTAATGTTTATTTAATTTCATGTTAATTATGAAAGTAAAGGACCCGCAACTTGATATTAACTGGCAAAGAATGTTGAAGAGTAAAAAAACCAATAAAAAACAATACAAATTATTGAAATTTTTTGCAAGTTCCAAAGTTTTTTTCACGATTTATTCGATTAATATTTCATGTGATCACAATTAATTGTAATAAGCATAAAATAATTGAGCTGCACTTGACGCTGTGGTTGGTAGGGGGAAGGGATGAAGGGGGGGTGCAGCATCAACATGTGCAACCACAGAGTGGTGCGAATATTGTGGGGCTTTAAGGCAACCACAACAGGCAGAAGTGAGCAGCATTTAGAAAGGGGCAGGTAGACGAGGAAAGGGGTGGGAGAGAGGGGATGAAGAGGGAAATACTATCTGCCTATTTGTAATGAATACGCGACGCACTCACGTTGCTCATTTAGCAACGCATTCACGTTGAGTTTGAATGATAATTTAATTATTGGCATTATGAACTTGTCGGGCGCTGTGCGCTGCATCGCATTCCTCATTTTCCACACAAACATTGTGCAAATATTGAATTACATGCAGTCAAATAGGAATTTATTTTGCAAATTAATTGAAACACACACAAAGAAACACATGCTTTAACCGGCTATCAATCAAATGAAAAACACGCTGTAATTGAATTGAACTACGGATGGTGGTGAGGGGGTGATTGAATGCCCAACTAGCTGATGAACTGATGGACTGGACTGCCCTCTTGACTGGTTGGCAGATCCTAGCTAAATGCCTGCCTGCCTAACACACTCCTATTTGTGACTGCCTGATCCTGCACATGTCTAACTGCCATACTGTCTGCCTTTGCCGCATGCCAAACTGTCTTATCCCAGCCCTGCCTTACCTGCTATCCCACTGCGGATCTCCATTGCCTGATCCACAGCCGGTACAGCCATTTTTTCTTCTGCTGCTTCTTCTACTCCTGCATTTTCTTCATCTACTTAAACTGCTTCTACTTGAGTTGCTACTTTCCCTACTGGCATGATATTGTTCCTGCCTAACCGTTCCTGTCTGCCCACTCGACTGCCTTCTACTGCCTGCTTATCTGTCTGATCCTGCTCCTGCAAAATCTACTGCTACTTCTTCTCCAGCAAGGCTTCTTCTTAGAGTTAGCACCTCCTACTACTGCCTCTACTTCTGTTATATCTGCAGCTCTCATTTCTGCCCTTACTCCTCTTTTATTTCAATCCAATTGCCGTCAATTGCACACACATTAATTGCTGTAAGGGATACTTCTCATAAAAAAACAGATTGAAGTAGGAAGAATAGAGGCAGGGAGAGTAAACTGCAATCCGAATCTATCTTCGTCAAATTTTCTGCAGGCAGTTTTATTTCTTTAGCTGCTTCCTTCATCAGCATACGGCAAACATCTTTCCGGGGCAGGCAATCAATGCTGGCATACAGATTCCATTTCATTTAAGACTCTCTCTATTTATGTGTGTGCACTTGCCTTTTCCCTCTTGCACAGCGTATGCCATTTATTAAACAACTGCTATCAATTTACAGTTTTCCCCACCGCTTTTCCAGCGCAATACTTTTCGCAACTTTTACTAAACTAAAAGGAGTTCGAAGAGACAGAGAGAGAGAGAGGGCAAGGGAGGAGCGGAGCGAACTGGGGTCGTGTGGTCAGGAGTTCGGGGATCAAACTGGAGGTCAGTTGGCGTCTTGCTTGCAACGTTGACTTTCGCTTGCATGCACTTTTCCACTTTCCTCGCGGACTTTGCCGAGTTGTGCAGCGTTGCCGCCGCGTTGTTTGACGGTCAAAAGTCAACTCGAAGTCGAGTTCACTTCAAGTTGAATTTGTTTGCTGGGGCCAAGTGGAGCGCAAAAGCAGGCAGAGAACGGAAGAGAGAGAGGGAAGGGGAGCAGAGTAAGCAGGGTCAGGCGAGGAGAGCGGAGTCGGGCTGCCAGGCTGGGTGATTCATTGCTTTGATGCTTTGACTTCTATGTGCTTAGTTGTTGCTGCCGCCCGTGTACTCTCTGTGTGTGTGTGTGTGTGTCCCAGTTGCGTGCCAGTTTTTGCTTTCACTTGCCGCTTTCCTTTTGTATGTATGTGTGTGTGTGTTCCTCTCATTAAACGGACACGTCACACTCAATTCGAGGATTTTAAAGTTGCAACGAGCGAAGCCAACGGCCAAATTATGACTCAATTTCTTGGTATTTTTATGCTTGTTTCATGCTCCAAATGCGGCGCCATTGTCAAAAGGCAGCTAACGATAAAAGCAACTCTCTCACCCTCCCTCTCTCTCACTCGGCTTGTCACGCACAACAAAAATCCGCAAAATATGTTTTAATATAAGTTTTTCGGGTAACTTCAACAACAACAAGGACAACCGTCGCTGTCAGCGCTGTAGGGTGGAAAGGGGAGTGGGAAGCTTCCCTCCGAAAAAGTTTTTAGCAACTCTAATAATATTAAGCGTATAGCATAAATATTTAAATTTCATTGTCACTCGCACTACGGCGTTGTCGCATTTTTATGCAAATAATGCTGCAATTTATTTGGTTTTGTCACGAATGAAGTCCCAAAGATACGAGCCAAGAGAAGAGAAAAAGAGAGAGAGAGAGAGCATAGAGAATAGAATAGAGTGTGAGCAGTAGAAGGGGAGGGTTGCAAGAGAGGGGAAGAGGAAAAGCAACTTGCTCCATGGGGGAGCGTGAGCAGCGCGCAATTTCAAGCAAGCGGAAATATTAGTTAACGTAATAATATCTATACACTGTGACGGTGCATAAGGTATAGCGACAGCTGTAGATAGATATTTATTATCATAAATATATCTCTAAATTAAAGCTAGATTTAACTTTGATTTGATGAGACTTTAAGCTAAAATATAGCGAAGTTTAACGAATTTAGTGGATAGTTTGGCATTATAATGTGATTTATTTTGATTACATTAAGCATTAAGCTGCGTTATTAAATAAAAAAAGATATATATTAAATGCATACAATATATTAAATATGGAATTATAAATGTAGAAATTGATATAGAAAAAATATGAGTATTATTTAAATATTATTGAATTCTTGATTGATATCAAATAGAGCCAAAATTATGATAGAGTATCAGTTCCTTATTTTCAGGGCAGTTATCATTAGTTTTCTATACAAAACATATCAAAAATTTCCTAAATTACCCTAACAGTCACAACAGAAGGACCTTTGAGTTGTTGTAGAAAGTCAAGCCACATTAAAGTTGCTTTGCAAGCTGAGTTCTCATTAGATTTTCTGCTTAAATAAACCAAAAATATACCACTCACGTCTCTTACGCCTGAGCAGTTCGCTAATTTAAATTAACAGGCAGCTGCTGTGCGATTAATATCGTAAACTAGCAAGGCAAGTATCGGTTAAGCTTGTAGACTTAAGCTCTACCAAAATAATAACTTAATTTCAGGGTAGAGCACATGGTCTTCGGTGTCGCCTGGCTCACCGTGGCTGCACCCTTCTTTTTATATTTTTGGGGGCAGTCGAAGGGAAAACAAAAGGGTCGCGCAAGGCAGTGGGGGGAGGTCTCACTCCCCCGCGTACTGAGAGTGAGTGAGTGAGCGAGCGACCACAAAGTTGATGGGGCCAACCAAATGAAAACATCAAATGGCTTGTTTGGCTTTAGCTTTCCTCGCTTTCCCTACTTTCCCCACCAGGTGGATTCGCTGTCGTCGTCTGGCTGATAACTTGGCAACTTGTGTTTGTCTGCGGGTTCTATTCTCCTTTTTTCGCTCAGCTATTGTTTTTGTTGTTCTCGCTCTTGTTGTTGTTGTTGTTGCTGTTGTTATTGCCTCCTTTTTTGGCGCTGTTCAAATTATGCCGAGGACGACGACCGCCAAATGGCAGCCAAGGCAAACGTGGAACAGACGGACCTGAAGAGAGAGAGAGAGTGAGAGAGAGAGGGAGACTCAATGGAAATGGACATGGGAGACAGGGACAAGCAAACAGGGCGACAGGGCGACATGGACACGGCACATGGACACGGACAATTGCGAAACGTGAGCGGCGCGACATGCCAAAATCGAAAGTAGGCAACATCAACATCAATTGTGGGCGTGGCCAGAGAGGCGAGGGCAGTGCAATGCACAACGGCAGCAGAAGCAGCAGCAGCAGAGGCGCCACCAACAACAAATGGTGGCAAAAAGAAATGAACTGAAATAAATTGTACGTTTCCTGAGCAATTTCCATGCCCCTCCCCCACGCCCTCCTGCCCTACACTGTGCCTGTCCTGGCTGATTGTCCTTGTTGTCGCTGTTACAGCTGCTGTTGGCAGGGCATTAAATAAAACGTCAGCCAGGCAGTGGGCAGTGCAGGGGGAGGGGAGTACAACAATGCTAAAAGTGCTAGCAATCAAATAAATTCAAACGTGACCAAAAATATCCACATATTATCCACTTTTGTTGGTCGCTCACTCGCCACCGCCAACAGCGCAGCGACGCCATTGCCGCCAAAGTGGTTAGGCCCGCCACAGACCCACAGCTCTGCCTTGCCATGCCCCTCTCTCCTCTTCCTTCGTCGACCATTGCGCTGTGCAATTACGAGTATTTTGGGCAGATTTGCGTCGCGTCATAAATTTTGTGGACTCTGCGAATGGTACGAAGTGTAGCAAAGGCAGCCTGCACTGGCTCAGACATCATAATCATCATCATCGTTCTCATGCTCATCATTGCTGTCAAATGGGGTCTAGACGCAGTGAGACTAGGTAGACAATTCATTGAGCATATAATCGTAATAGAAATATGGCAATATGTTAAGTGTCTGTCGGAGAGAATTATGGCCAGAGATATGAGAGAGATATTATGCAAATTTTCAGGGGAACTATGCAATGAACTTGTTAAGTTTTACTGTAGAAGTGATTGTGATATGGGAGGTATAGAAACTTTAGTTATATTTTAAGTGCAGTTTATATTTTCACTTAAGATATAGTTAGATATATTTAGATATCATAGTTAGTTTGTTAGTTGTGTTACTGTAGAACTTAGACTTAGCAGACATGACTAACAAATTGACTGTTATAAACCATTTGCAGCGATTTCCTTTCTCTTGAATGTGTTCTTAGTATGATATTTTACTATATGTTTTTATTAAAATATGAGACTAAAATATCTCCTAAATCAAGTTCATGAAAATACAAATAATAGCATTATAATATTTAAGTAATATCTCTGACGCTCAGATTCTGTTTCTTTTTCCTTCTAACTCTCGTAATAAGTGTTTGGTTGTTAGTGCTAAATAAAACTATAAAACTGTTTAATTCACTACAAACAATTTGACTCTGGATCCCCATAGTTATAGTTCTATATATATGTATATGCATCCATCTATATGTCTCTATCTCTCTTTGTCCTCTTTAAAGCCTATTTTATTTTCATAGTAGATTTATGCGCATTGTTTGTCATTCTCTAAACTATGCCGAATATGTTTTATTTTAATACTATTATACCAATTGTATAATACTATTTATAGTCTATTCTATTCCATTCTATTCTACTCCCTTTTAAGTGCATTTGCCCCTCTTTTTAGAGTATTCCCGCTTCGATTTATGCGCAATTTGTTGGCATTGTTTCCAGTACCCCCTCCCAAAATTTGCAGCCTTTTTTTGGCACTCGCGAACAATTGCATTAAATTAAGCACACAAAAACGAGCTGGCAGGCGACATTTAATATATATATATTGTATATATACATAGTGTATCTGTGTATATAGCGTATGCATAAGCAAATTGCTGTATTAACCGCTGCACCCGAAAATATGCAACAGATTTTTGCGGCCACTACGTGACACATCAGCGGCAAGTATTTTGCATTTTAATTTGATAGAATAATATTTACCCTGCTAATGGCTTCATTTTGAGCCAAAAAACAAAGTACACTGGACAATGAAAACGGTTTTTGGCTTTAGAAGAGAGACAGAGAGAGACTGAGAGAGAGAGAGACAGAGGGAGACCTTTCAATGGCCCTGGCCATGTGGCTTTATCCTTAACAGCAACAGACAGACAACAACAAGAGAAGATAGTCTGTGTAGCAGACTAGTTGGTACTGGCCATGTCCACTGTGTGTGTCCATTTTCGTTGGCGCGTGATAAAGGGATTAAGCGCTAAAAGCATGAATTTAATCTCTACAAATGTCATTTCACTTTACATTAGCAAGGAATCTCAGCAACAGTTGCAGCAAGAGGGAGAAGGAGAGAATGAGAAGAGGAAGAGCAGCAGACCAATACCAGAAACTGGCATTCATTAGTGTCTGAAATACTGTAAATGAGCGTGGGCAGGTGGCACACCCCAAGTCAAGGCAAAGCTAAACTAGACAAAGGCAGCAGCCGCCCTGCCCTGCCCTGGCACCCGCACCATGGGGCAAATTACATTTTGTGGCGCTGATAAAAATCATTTAATGACAAGACGCGCGCCACACAATTAAGCCATTTAATTTAAATGAGATTAATCATAATTACTAAGCAGCAATCGGTGGGCAGAGCGAGAAGAGAAAGCAAAGCTTTTTCTGCTTTTATGTTTGTACATTTATTGTAACAGTTTTAGTAAGGTAAAGTTGTTAGGGGAAAGGTAACCAGAAGGATAGAGGGAAAGAGGGAGAGACAGAGGGGACTACTACAACTGCCACTGATTGACTCATGCAGCGTGTATGAAATGGAGTCACTTTTCCTCTTTCTCTGCTCACTCACACCTCTGTTTCTATTCACAACTCTCTCTCTCTCAAGTCTTTCCTGCTTTTTTCCCTCTTTCTCTTGCCACTCTCTTGCTTTCACTAACACTCCCCCTGCAATTGCAACTGTCACGCTGACCCAAAGTTAATTTAAGCACAAGCCACAGCAAATTAACCTAATGTTGCCACTGGCGTTGCCACGCTGAATTAAAATGAACGCGTCGCACGATGTGAAGTGAAGGCTAAAGTTGAAGTCAAGTGTGGTAGAAGAGAAGTGCAAGAAATACTCTTTCTAACTTTGGGTATATGTGTAGGTAGAGAGAATTTAATATAGAATAGATTTACTACAATAAATAGAAGAAAAAATGCTGACTTAATGTTAAGTCAAGGCTGAAGGAACTCATAACTTAGGAAATTAAGACAAATAAAGCTAACTTTCAACTTCGTTTTAGTTTTCTTCTTCCTATGTGAGTGTTAAAGGTAAGTCGAATATTCTAATCAACAACATTCGGCAAGAGTATAGAGAATTAAAAAACTTCAATCTGAATTACAGTCGAGAAAATCAAGCTAAGTCTGCTTAAAATTTGACTAAAGAGAAAAACTGAACGTGTTTATGCGAGTTTATGTAAGTGTATAGCGATTCGTCTTGAGTAGAAGCAGCTTGCCTCGCACTCTGCTGCCTCTGCTGCTGCTGTTCCCGCTGGCTTTGCTGCAATGCAATTTATGAAAAAACAATTTAAATATCAAAAGGCTTTCGTTTTAATTACGCGCAACACACAAACAAAAGCAACACCAAACAGCAAAGGCAGCAGCAGCAAAAAGGCAGCAGTCAAATGCTGCGGCTTCACCAGCCAAGTCAGAGACGCAGTCGGAGATGGAGTCGAGAGTCAGAGCCAGAGTCAGAGTCGAGAGTCAGAGTTGGCGTCTGCAGTCAGAGCTCACAGAGTCGAGTCAGAGAGGCGTTGTAGACACTACTTTAATGCCATAGCAGCCATTTCCATGCCCGCTGCGTTTAAATAATTAATTAAGATTGATGCAGACTCATTTGTCTTGCTGCGCCAAGGACGTGCGGCGCGAGGGAGGATGGGAGTGGCGGGGGAGGTGGGTAGCTGGGTTTGGGTTGCTGTGTGAGTTGCCTGGGACAGGATGTGAACGCGCTGGCAGGCAGGCGGGCAAGGCAGGCAAGCGCGCACTTTGCATTTTGCTTTTCAATTTATTTTGTTGCTGCGCAGCCTTTTGTTGTTCCATTTGCCATTTGCCGTTGCTGCTGTTGTTGTTCTTGTTGTTGTTGTTGTTGCTGCTCTCGTTTGGCTGTTGTGTTTTATATCGAAAGATTTTGCATTAGTTTGCATTAAAATTTCACTTTGTTGTTTGGCGCTTTAAACATCGGCAGCGCGCGAGAGCGAGAGCCAAGCGAAACTCTCGTTCCGGTGCGCCGAAAACACGCTGGGCAACTAATGCGATGATGGAGAGGGAGGTGTAGTGGGTAGGGGGTGTGGAGAGAGGAGAGAAGTGAGAGGGGATGTTTAAATTTTCGCCTACTCAGCAGCGGCAGCAGCAACAAGCGAACACAACGTGGGTAGAGTCAATGGCAGCTTTCTCTCTCGGCTGCCCTCTCGCCTAACGCCCCTTTAACTCCCGCTTGCCCCTTGTCAACCTCTTCGCTTACCCCTTGGCCTACCTCTACACCCACTCGCGCTTTAATTCTCTTCACTTATATCCTCTTTCTACCCTCCACCTTCACCCCTTGCCTGCTTTATTCCCACGCCTTTCTCCTCGAATTTCATTCCCTCTCTGCCTGCCCCTTGTCTACCTCCCCTGTACCTACTCCCTTAACTTCCTCTTGCATCTACCTCTTCTGTCTCCCTTAACCCTCCTCTCCTGTCGCCTGTCTCCTCCTCCCTCTGTCGTTGCACACTTAGCGCCAATGAAGCTTGGCTATAATTTTCATACATTTTGCAGCGCGCAGACAAAGTTGCATTTGCTGTAATTACATTGTAATGCCACACACACACACTCACACATATAAACCCTGTCGCACACACACACACATGTACAAACAGCGTGTGATTGGAGCTTTACGCTCACTAGGCACGCATGAGAGGCGACTCATTCGCCAATTCGAGCGGATTACAATGCAAAATGAGTTTATAAACAATGCGCCGCGGCGCCAATTGGCAAAGAGATAAAAAATAATTGCAATTGACTGGGCGCAAATGGGAATGCCAAAAAAAAATGGACCCCAGCATAACTAAAGCCGGCGTAAAGCTACACTAAAACGAGGGATTAATGTGCAGAGAATCACTTGAACAGCTTAGTGATATTAGGTATGCATTAGAGAGCTGCATGAATGCATTCACTTTGTACTTGACAGAACTGTACAGGGCTGTACTTCAACAATACAGAACTCATTTAAGTATGCATATGTATAGCTATCTATCTATATATATCTATCTATGTATATTTATCTGTCTATCTATTATTCACGCTAAGTTCATAAACCTTTCTAGCTTATTGTGGCCTGTGTGACAAAGCGCCTGCTGTAGCTGAGCTACGCCACAGCGTTGTGCAGTGCATAAATATGGCGCCATTGTGAGCTGTTAATTGGGCGCAATATGTTGTTGTTTTTGTTGCTGTTGTTATTGGATAATTTTTTGTGCTGTACTGCTGCTGTGCTAACTTCTTGATTTTCCATCGATGCATTTATTTATTTAAATAATCCCATTTGTCGGCCACACACACTCACACACGCAAATGCATATCAAAATTTAAATAATAATTAGTGGCGCGCGAAAATCGCTTTAAATGCAACACAACGGCGCACAAATTGGCAAATAGCGTAAAAATAATGGTAAATGAAAACATAAAATTAAAAAACAAAAGCTCAACCTCTGTCTCTCTCTACCTGTCTCCCTCGCTGTTATTGTTGTTGTCTTTGCCACTAATGAAAACGAAATTAATTAATTTAAAACAACAATTGGCTGGCTGCCGTCCCGTCGCTCGTTACGTGAGCTCGGACAGCGAAACGCTTAGGGCAAGCCGGCAGTCAGGGCGTATGCGCAATATTCAATATATATACATTTACATATGTGTTTGTGTGTGTAGTCATACTTTTGCTCGTTGTGTTCGAGTATTGGTAACGCCCACGCTTTGACTTTGACTGTCATGTCATGCATATGTAATTATGCCAGGAGAGTGTGGGAGAGAGAGAGAGGGAGAGGGCAGAACGGAACGATTCGCAAAGCAAATGTCGGCCAAATGTTTGCGACGTGTAAACAACGCTTTGAGTGCGCTCTCAGCTCTCAGATTCCACCTGCCTGGCTGGCTGCCTCGACTGCCTGCCAGCCTGGCTCGGTTGCAGATATTAAAAACCTGTGAACCCGTTTACCCAACCGACTTGGGCAAGCAGCTATGCGATGGCAAAAATTGTTGCATATTTTTTGGGGCAAGCAGTTGGTGAGGGTGTGTGGGCAACAAAAGCTGCGCTGCCATGGCAGCTAAAAGACCAAAAAGGCCACGTACTTACCCTGATTTACACGTTGCCATGGCGAAGTCAGCACAGTTGCCAGTTGCGACAAGCGACACCCGCAACAGTCACCCTCCCCCTTCCCCGTCGTGCTACCTCTCGAGTCTCACAAATTTGCATCACAAATGTGTCTTTTTCAGGTTGCTTGACTTTGCATAACCCCTTTCAGCATGCAAACCCTCTCAAAGTAATGGCTCGAGCTAGCACCAGCGTCAGTCCCCAGACCCAGTCTGCAGACCAGGAACTGTATCTAGTCCTGCTGCTGCTGCTGTTGATGCTGCTGCGTCTGGCCGGGATGGCTTTATTTCATATTTTCTCTGGCAACATTTGCGTACGATTTGCATTACAAAGCAAACGATGCGAGTTGTGCTTTTTATTGGCATACAAAATCTAATGCCACGCCCACTGCGCGCCCTTGTCTCGTCGCTCTTAAGCTGGCTAATTAACAAAAAAAAGAAGAGCAGAAGAAACAAGCACGAAAGCTACAGTCGAGTGTACTAGACTGTGATATACCCACTACCCAACTGACCAAAATGATTGCTTAAATACTTAACTTCTATTTCTAACTAACTTCTAACTTCTATGTTAATTATTCGATCGCAACGAAAGTTTCAGAAATCATTTAGGCGTGTAAAGTTTTTGTGTTTACCAAAAATGAACTGTCCGGCGTTAAAATTACGCTATGAGTTTGGTTTTTTTTTCGATTTACGGGTGCGGTAATGAAATTCTAAGGCAAACATGATCTGCATGCAATAATATCACTTGTAGCCATGAAATTTGAAGTATACTTAAATACCCTTCCACCCTATGGGTAGAGGGTATAAAAACTCGCTCTCTTTGTGTATGTGTGTGAAAAATTCTTCTTTCCTTGTTAATGGGGCAACAATTTCTTATGCATATTTCGTTACAGCACGAATAAAGGCAGGAAGAAGCTTCCCCAAATTGGCTTAAGCTCTTTTAAGAGCCTCGAGAATCAGCAACACAAATGTTGAAATACTCAAATTTTCAATTTCAATTAATTTGCCAAGGGGGGGAAGGTTTATTTATTTCTGCAATATATAACACAAATAAATATGAAAAATCTTTTTGATGCATGAGTTCATGGTCGGCTGGCATTTTTAGTGCTCTATTTGCTTTTGTTTTATCAGTTTATCGAAAAATCTATGACTATTTGCAATTTGTAAAATCAATTGCAATAGGTAAAGGTGGCAGGGGGAGGGGGGAGCAGAGTTGTCAGCTCTCTCTCTCTCAAAGCAACATAGCAGCAAATACTTCTATACGAAATATGCTTAAACAAAAAGGCTTCATTTGAGTGTGATTTATTGAAATGCATATTTGAAAATACTTTCGGCAAATTGCAGCAAGAAAAAACAACAACAAAAATATTTTGGCAGACTTTAGTTTATTGAGAAAAGTCAGTGGCAATAAAAATCCTTAATTCCATAAAAATATATATATTTCTTAGGCTCAAAGTGAAAATACATGAGTTATTTACCTGAAGTTGAAATATCTGAAATGGGAGAGAGAGAGAGAAAAAGTAAAAGAAATATTATTTATTTGATTGCGAATTAAAACAACAAGACGGAGTACAAATTGTGTGTAGAGAATAAATAATAATAAATTGGAAAAGCCGATTCCATGTTCAACTAATGAGCTATCAAATGATCAAATGAAACTGACTGAATGAATTGACTGACTGACTGACTGACGGAGTGAGTGCCTGAAAGTAGGCAACGCAATTAACAAACTTGCTGCAGCTTCATTAACTCAAAGCGCGTTGATGTCGCTCAATGATGTCGCTGTGCCTCTCGTTCCTCCTCTCCCTCTCCCTTTCCTTCTCTCTCTCTCTTTGCCTCTCCCTCCCCTCTCCCTCTGCTTGCCTACAGTCAGTTTGTCTGTGTGCACTTGAGCTTAATTGTTAGTCAAATTATGCAAAGTATTTTACATACACATGTAGCTAGTCACCTGTCCCTGCCCCCTGCCTTTCCTCTTCGCTTTGTGCGTGCAGCGCATTTGTATTTGCACCCACACACATACTACATACGATGAAGTTCAATTCGAAACCGTCGCTTCATTTGTTTAGACGCTGTCCAATGGTCCATGAAAATTTTCCAAAATGGCGTCGCCCGCGCGTCGCGCTCGCTCAACTCCGGACTAAAAGTTTACCCCAATCAGCAGGGGGGAAAAGTAGGGAAGAGTAGGGAATAGTTAACAGTACATCCGCACCCCAGGTACGCCCCAACAAACACTCACACACACACATATGAACTCCAGAGTGGATCAATAGAGGAGCTTATCGTGTGCATTACACAAATACTTTTGTATTTGTAAGTACATGGGATATTTACGGCATTTAAATGTCGTCTAGCGCATATCCCATATACCAGAAAGTTCTGTTTTTCCCCCACCTCCTCTCTCTCTCTCTGTTCCCCTGACTGGTCTCGTATGACAGTTTCGAGTGTGTGCGTGCGTTTGTGTGTTTGTTTGACATTTAATTCCAATTGCTTTTACCTACAAATTGACATTTTGTGCTACACACACAAAATACCAGCTAATACACTCTCACATACGCACACATGCACTCATATAAACACTCATGAAAGCGATTCCACAAAGTACATTCTGGCCCATTTCATCGAATTCGTATTTTGAGGGAAAGTTTTGGTGAATTACCAGTGGACTTATTAGTTGAAAGTGAGTTTAAAACAAGCTGAGAGTGCGTAGAGTCGAGTAGAGAGTGAGTAAAGTAGACAATTAAATACCCTATGTACAGTTTGGGAATGCATATTAATGCATTAATCAACACTGTATGACTAGGTGTGCTACCTAAAGGGAAAAAGAGATTTTAAAGCACTTGCAAAAGGGAAATATATTCATTCTTTCTCGTAATTTTAAATAAAGGTAAGAAGTGTTGAAATCAGAAATCTCATTTCACACAGAAAAATCTGAGTAAAGAAATCCTTTAAGTGATTGTATTTAAATGAAAATCCTTCCAAGGCAACGTTTTATTATACCGAATAACCAAAACTACCCCTTTTACTATGATAACTGGCATAAAAATGTGCCTTAGCCGAAGAAAAACTAATGTGATTCTGGTTGAAATCGATTTCTGGAATCAATCTGATTGGCATCATGTCATTTGCCATTTCAAATTGTTTGTCTCTTTGTCTATGGATATGAAAAATAAAACACAATTTATACATGATATCCTTCTTATATTGTTGTTGTTAGTATTGTTGTTTGGCATTTTTTTTGGGCTGTGCTTTGTAGAGTTTTACAATTTATGTATTGCCGTTTTTAATAGCTATAAAGCATTTTCATGTTGTTGAAAGCATGTCCGACCCACACTGGAATCAGTAACTGCTTTCCCTTTCTCTTTCTCTCCCCCTCTCTCTCATATGAATACGTATGTTTATGTTCTATAGACAGCTTTATGCATTTTGAACATGCAAACTTATAAAGCAGGCACAGTAGAGAGGGGGAGACTAGGAATAGGGGGACTACGACTGGGATTGGCCTAGTAATTAAATGTGTCTCTGGGGTGTCATTAGGTACAGGGAGGTTCGAGGAGATCTGGGGTGGTTAGGGGAGTTCTGGCCTGTCCCAAACTGAGCTAAGCTATTCATTAGCGTTACCGTTAATGTTATTAGCATAATTTTGGATGCCATAAACACATGAATTAAACCCGAAGTAGCGAGTAAAGTATTGATTGACTACTGTGCACAGTGTGACTCAATTTAACACGCTTTACAACATGCACAAACATGTCATTTGCCTTGGTTCCTGGCTCTATCTCTGTATAAATGCCTGACAATAAGGATAAATGTTTACAAGCAATAAAACTAGCAAAACAAATAACACACACACACTCAGAGAGAGCGGAACAGAGAGAGAGGCAGACACACACTTGTAATGATATATAGACCGCAAATGCTGCACACATTTACAAGCTGCACACGCCGACACAATACACAATACGCTTTAATTGTTATTTTAATTATAAAAATGGAGACAAATTACATTTTGGTAGCACGCGCAGAGCAGAAAGAAGAGAGTGAAAGGGGAGAGAGAGAAGGAAAGAGGGAAGAGCCATAAAAACTAATAACAAACAATAGCAACAGTTCATTGTTTTTGTCTGTCTCGATTTCAGGCCTAAATTGTGGGCAGGCACACACACACAACACTCACACACACACACACACATGCAGAGCCTACAAATCGACTCATTCGGCAAATTTATTGGCCTGCATTAGGGCGCAAACGGAAATCAATAGCAGAGCCTAAAGTGCGGCAGGGCAGGATTAATGGACGCACACTCCGAGTCAGCTAAGTGGGTGCGCATCTTAAAGAGAGAGAACCAACCACACTTAAAGAGCAGTCTGCATAAATAAGTGAAGTATACGCAGTGTGTGCCAACCATCGCGTGTCATGGGGCCATTTTGTGTTGGAAAATCAAAAATACTTGGAATAATTTAACTTTTTAATTGATGTTGTGGAGCTGAAGCTGAAAAGTTGACGCTACTAAATATTTATGTACGGTAACAAGTTGCCAAAACCACGCCCCCCCCCCCTCGTAGCATGTTAAATGTGTCAACAAACTACGGTTAATGGCGCAGGCACACATTAATAATGCACAAACAAGTGATAAATTAAAGGGCAACTTTGCAAAAAGAATTTCACAGAATTTCACTTGTTATCATATTTTGAGCAGCATTTAATATGCTGCCTTTACTCTCTCCTCCCTCCCCCTGCCACTTGCACTTTCTCTGCTGCTTCATTTATCACTCTCTTTGTAGCTGATTTCGATTTGTTTCCCTTGCCCAAAATACCGCTAGTTGCAAGAAAATCCCTTTAAATAAACGTTGGCACAACTGGGCCAAATTCCAAGTTGCCTCTGACACTTGTGAATACATTTCACTGGCGCAGTTTATCACGAGTGGGTTGGGTTAAAATTGAATAAAAATGCACTGAGTATGCAGTCTGCACTGTGTGTGTGTGTGCAGGGTGTGTAGGGTGTGTGGGGGGAATGTACAGGGTATTCGTAGTTACCGTGTACTATTTCAAGTGCATATTTTGTTTGATAAATTGTTTGCCACGTTTTGGCAAAGTTGCTCGAAACAAAGAGGTGGAGAGGGGGCAGCCAGCAGCGACTTGCTCCCAATTCGCAATACGCCAAGCCAAAGTCAAAGCCAGCTAGGGAAGCTACTCTCTTCCCCGCTCCTCCCCCCTCGCTGCACTATTCCCGCTGTCATTCTGAAAATGGGCGCCCGGGGAGTCACAAATATGGCAGCGCGGCTTTAGCAGAGATGCCGCCAGACAAAATTTATAAACGCGCAGGATAGCAAGCTCACATGCTCAGCTAGTTCTGCCCCCCTCTCACTCTCTCTCCCCCACTCTACCTCCTTCTTTCTCTGCAGGTCTGTGTTGCTGTAGTAAAGTAAAAGTCTGCCTGAAGGCGGTAAACAACCTGACGACGAAATATGAAAGTGTTAAATGGCCAGAAGAGGGAGGGGAGTGGTAGGGACATGGGCTGGTGACGGCGACTAGCCTTTAACCCTTAGCCTTGCCTGCTACTGCTGTTGCTGCTGCTGCTGCTGCTGGCAAGGATGTGCCACACACTTGTGCCTCCGTGTGTGACTGTGTGCCTTGGAGTTGCTCTGTATGTGCCCGTATATGTGTGTGTGTGTCTGTCTTGCTATGCCCGCCTGCCTGCTAGAATGCCTTTTGATATTTTGCTGACAGAATTGGGTCATTGCCTGCAAGCGATTAACATGCAAACCAGTTCCATCTGCAGCTCCTTCTTCATCTCCTTCGTCTGCTTTAATCTGCGACTAAACAATCTTAACAAACTTTAACTGAATTACGAGCTGGCCAAGCAGCTGCAGCACATTGTGCACACACATGCCACATGCCCTTAGACCCAAATTAGCTGATAGCGCACGGTCAGCAGCCCCCCTCCCCTGCCTGCCTGCTCCGCCTGTCCTGCTGCTATGCCGCCCCCCAATTAAATGGGCCAACCAAATATTTTGAGTCCCCTTTGCGCAGCTGTAAAAATATTGTGGCAAAAATGTATTGTGTGTGTGTATGTGCTGCCAATTTGTGTGCTCTTTTTGGTTTTTAGCCAACGGCAGCAGCAGCAGCAGAGGCAACTCCGGCAGCAGCTGCATATCAAAATATTTGCGAGGCGTGTGACAGACGCCCACTTGGCGGATTGAAGCTAAAATTGTGAGCTGTGTGATGTTGATGATGTTTTTACCGCAACATGAATATCATGCGCAAAAAAGTTTTAGATGTAGCAGCACAGGGGAGAAGGGAAGGAGGAAGAGGGCATAGGGAATATAGCTACAACTGCTCATCTCCCCTTGGCAGTGTCAGCTGCACACAGTTGCGAATTAGGTCAGCCGCTTGCCATCGACAGTGGCCCAAACTGTTACTTGGCACCGTAGTTGACTCCAGTTGAGGTTTTTAATGAGGCGCATTTCATAATCAGCGCGTGCATTGCCTCACGCCTGGCAGTGGCAGCTAGGCTGGCAAGGGGCAGGCAGGTGGGGAGGCATTCTCGCATTTCCGTGTTTGCCATAAATTCACATGGCGCATGGCGGGACAGGACAGGACAGGACAGGAACATGCCTTGCCACTTGAAGGCAACTGGAGTCGCTGCCGCCGCCGCCGCAGTCGTTTCATATGAACCGTGTCAGTGTGACAGTGGCAGGCGCTGCGGAAGGGGGGAAGAGGGCAAGGGAGGTACTAAGAGAGGGCGGAAGGAGGAATTGGAAGTGGGACAGTTAGTGATAGTGGGAGTGAAGGAGAAGCAACAGCAGGAGCTCGGGAAGGGGAACGACTGGAACAGAATAAGGAGAGGGAAGAAGAAGGCATGTGAATGGAAGAGGGGAAGGTAGCAGGGAGTGGGAGAAGGTACAGAGAGAATGCAGTGATATAGAGAGTGGAATAGGGAACGGGACAGAGGAACCTAGAGCAGGAACTAAGAGTAGGAGACTGAGAACGATAGGGAAGTGTAGCAGGGCGTGGGAACAAGGTGCGTGAAAGGGAGTAAGACAGAGAGAGATACAGAGAACAGAAACGAGAGAGCAGGAGTTGAGGGCAGCAGCGGGAGCAAAAACTGGGGATCAGGCCCCAGCAGCATGAGCGGCAGTAGGAGCTGGAAACACGAGTGGAAGCAGGGTGATGAGAGCAGCAGTTGGAAGCAGCAGCAAGGAAGAGTAGCTGGGAATGAGATCGAGTAGGTAACAGGGACAGCAAGGGAGCAAGGAGCTGAGACGGGAAGGTTGGAGCTGAGAGCAGGAACAGGAGCTGGTAGAGGGTGCAGCAAACCCGCCGTAACCGCTTCAACATATCGCACTTGACGTAAAGCGCTGCCCTCGCCGAGGCTGACTGTGTAGTAAGTGGAGCTGGCACCACACGCCGTCACCTACGCTTCATATTAATAATGTGGCAAAAGGCCATGAGAGAGAAAAAAAACTTTCAACGGTTGAAGTGGACATGTGGTCGAGTGTGGGCGTGGCTGCAACATAAAACTTGCATAAAATGGCGGGCAAACGAGGAATAAAAACCGCAATGCACAGCAAAGGCATCGACAGCAGGCTGACAGGGCGGGCAGACTTGCCTCATGCCCCACTACCTTACTTTAGCCCAGCTTTTCCCTGCCTCTCTCCCTCACCTTACCTCTACCTTACCCTTCTCTTACCTCTTTCATCTCCTACCCTGCCCTTTACCTACTCCATTACCTTTCTCTACCCTCCACCTCTCGCTGACTTCATTTGTTACGATTGCTTTGACAATGTTGCTGCGTCATTTGATGCCCATTTGCAACGCTGCCTGCCTGCCACACAACAACAACAAGTACTGCAACAATTACAACATCTCTCCAGTAATTGCAGTCGCAGCTTGCAGTCTCGTCGTTCGATTGATGTCGTAGGCAAAAAGCATCAGCACTTGACATATTCGAAGTGGGTCAGGTTTATTACAACATAATATGATATTGTCAATTAAGGAGGTTGCAAAAGTTTTTCAAGCATCGTTTATAACTCAATTACAGGGCCATAGGCTATTATCTAACTATGTATATACTGTATACCGATTCGATTATTGACCCACTTTGTCGATAGTTTGCTGCCCGCCTGACGACAACGACAACGATGGCGCCCACAAATCGATAACAATCAATTGTGATAATTGCCTGCAATTACCTTTCAACAGACACACACAGAGAGAGAACTTTGTGCAGGTGCTATGCATGAAAGAAATGATTGGGCCCCCTGTAATTATACTTGATTGAATATTACGCATACGCAACGTTAACTTTGCCCAAGCGACATGTTAAAGCTGCGAGCAAAGGCAACGCCCCGAAATCAAATAACACCATCGATAAGCAGGCGTCTAATCAGATAGAAGGAGGCAAAGAGGGAGAGAGCAAGATACTCACACTTGCCAAACACACACACACACATGCACACACACACAGCGGTACTTTCAATGGGTTAGCTTTGGCATGCTGCGACTCAGCGGTGGCTCACATACCTGAGGCGTATTATCCACTCTATTAACACGATTAGTTACACAAATACAAAGGCACAAAGCGGCACACACACAGGCATACATACTGGCTCACACACACAACCGGAACCAGGAAATGGCAAAAGGAAACAAAACATTAGCCCCAACGCCAGCGTTGCCTCTGACAGACAACTTGGCTGTGAATGCCGCCAGGCTTGAGGGCAAACTTACTTAGCAAATAAACATTGATTAATTTGTTGACAATATACACAGGCAAGCACACTCACACTCACACTCGCACACACAAACACTCGCACACACAGACAGGCAAACACTCGTCGCGTTTATCAGTTTGAATGCCTTCTCTTTGACTATTGAATAATGGCGACGCGCTGTGCTTGCCGCATACCAAATAAAGCCACAGGAGCACAGCAGCCCCAGAGCACACACACACAGAGAGAGGGAGAGTGGGAGAGAGAGGGACACAGAGAGATCCTGCTGCTCATAGGGGACAATCGAGAGACCAGTCGCCTGTCCAGTCGCCTGCCGTGCCCCAATAAACTTCAATAAATGTTAAAAGGTTATGCACGCATCGCTTTCTGCAGCAGCAGCTTTTGACTTAATGGATTTCGCATTGACGCCCATAAATCTTGTGCGTATGTATGTGTGTGTGTGTGGGACACATTGACAGGTGTTCAGCCTGTGCGCCGTATAATGCTGATCAACAGTTTGCCAACGACAATTACGCTTGATTATGAGTGAGAAATAAAATTGCCTAGCACTCGACTTGAGGCTTTTGTGCAGCTTTGTTGCATTGTGGCTTGGGCTGAAGTGGACAGCTATAGCGATATATATTATAGTATATATAGTAGCATAGTGAGAAGTAGTATATACCTATAGATATACAGGGTCAGGCAATTGAACCAACTACAACTATCATCGAGACAAATTATTACTTCCACACATTTTTCTACCTTGAATCAATAAAAGATTATTTTCTCTTAGAAAAATTTGGTCGTTTGGCAAGGAAACAGTTCAATTGCCTAAGATATATCAATAGTACATATATATTCTAGGTATATATACTAGATATAATAGGTATATATACAATATAGCTATACTACCTGCCTTCCTTCATGCCTCAATTTCAATCAATCGCTCATTCAACATATTCAATTCGCTTGAAACCGCTAAACCAACTCAAGTTCATTTTGCTAATAGCATTCGTGTATTATGCACACAATACTCGATATAGTGTATGTATATATGTACATATAGTACTATATATAGTGCGCTATAACTGGACTTTGGGGCACATCATTTGCAATGCCTTTTGTTCAATTTGTGGGCACCGCAAAAGGCCCATTCAGAAGCAATTTAAATGCTCATTACGGCTTTAAACAGCGGCGCAAATTAATTGAATTGCTGTTTTTTAACCGCAGCCACGAATACACTCTCACTCACACACACACACCCGTACACACACTCATTCACTCACACTCAATTGGGAAAGCAGCTCGACTAAGCCGCAGCCGCAACCGATACGACACTTGAACAAATACGGCAGCGAGTCCATAATGTGTGTGGGCGGGGTATAGTTGATTAAAGGGGGCGTGGCAGAAGAGGGAGGTAGGAGGGATAAAGCAAGCAAAGAAAGGCGCTTAGTTTAAGTTACGACAACAGCAACAGCAACAACAACAACAGCGCCAAGGCAGCAAACAACCGCATCGATTGCTTTGCTTATTTCATTAAGCAAAACTTTTGTGCAATGCAAATGAAAGACAACAACAGCTACAACAACAACAACATCGAGTCACATAAAACAAAAGCGAAATGCGCAGCACAGCAACAACAACAATGAATATTCACTCGATACTCGAAGCACACTCACGAATTGATCCGCTTAGTGTTGATTGCTTGCATTTCATTTTGCAAAACAAAACTGTCGCTGCCTGTGCTTCTTTCTCTCTTTTTATTGCTTGCTGCTCATGTTGTTGTAGTTCTTGTAGTTGTTGTTGTTGCTGTCGTTCTGTTTGATGTCTGCGCAATGCAATAATAGTATTTCTAGTTCAAGGGGTAAGAACTCAGCGGATTATAAAGCATAGAAAGCTTTTTAATTTGAATTGTTTTATTTGCATAAAATATTTTTAGAGATGGAAAATGTTTTGCTCTCTCTCTCTATTAATAACTTGATTATCTGCCAGCTGATTGGATTGCTAAAAATATATATTTATATAGTATATCTAACTGTGGATTGCCACTCAATTATTTGCACTGCCAGACCGCAATCGCAGCAAGTGTCGAGCTTAATTTATGTACACACAAGAAAAGGAGTTGGGGGAAGGAAGGAGGCAAGAAAGGAGCTTTAAGAGGAGCAGGCAGGGTGGTGCAGTGGTTAGAGAGGGATGGGGAGAGTAGGTGTTACTGTGCACTATAAATTTAAATGCTCATATCCTGCTTCACACAGATAAGGCGCATCGAGACATGCCGCATACGCCTCGTGCGCCGCATGCATGACTGAAGATGCAAAACCGCCAACGTTGCTGTCGCTGTCGCTGTCGCCGTTGCCCATTTCGTTGGCTCAAAGTGGAAATTACTTTGCGACCACCAGCGCCACTTGGAAGCAGCACTTGCAACGCTGCTGCTGCGTTTGTTTAATGGCCTTTCGTAGACTTGAGTTTGGTCAGCTAACTGCTCAAAGTCACTGTCGATGGGGCAAATATTTGCTGGGGCAGCGACAGGCAAATGGCAAATGGCCAAAAGGGGCAGACAGGTCAAAGGGGGAAGGGGAGCAAGGGCAACAGAGAGAAGAGGAGGGAAGCAAAGGGAGCAGAGCAGAGGAAGCAGAGAAGAAGAGAAAGCAGTTCAAAAAGGGGCCAACCAAAACCAGTTCAGGTTTATTTGCCCAAAGCCTTTGGATAGCCAATTAAAAGCGTTAACGCTGCTCGCAATCCAGGCAAGTGCCACGCCCACTGCCCACGCCCTCCTCTCTCTTATTCTGTCCGCTTTGATACCCTTTGACACTTACGCCTCGGCGAGCCTGGGTTGAGATTTATGTTGCTAGTCACGACACTAAACAGCTTCCGCCATTAAACATGAACGCATATTTTTCGTTGCCTCTCATAACTCAGGCGCATATAAACAAGCCTGCCCCCCTTCCCCCTCTCCCCTTCTGTTGATATTGTTGTTGTTGTTGCTGGTGTTGGGTGCTGGGTGCTGGTGCTGTGCAGAGCTCGCATGGCGACATACTAAACTTAACTTAAATATAAATTATGAGCATCTTAAAAAGCCACAGCGAAAGGATAATTTTCATAAATATTAGAGTTGCGGTGGCGGCAGCAGTAGAAAAGGGGTAAGGAGTCGAGGCAGAGCAGCCAGCTGTGCGGAGGCGACGCCTGGCAGCTTAGCTGCAAACTGTGTGTTGGGCATGTGTGTGTGTGTGTGTGTGGATGAGGCTTGTTTGCTGCCAGCAGCAGCAGCAGGAACAGGAACAGGAACAGCAGCTGAGTACAGCGCGTTGGCTCGAGCTGCGTCTCTGGTTTTTTTGGGTAAGGGCACTTGTATGCTTTACAGCCCCCTCTACCCCCTCTTCCTCTACACCCTCGCCTTCTCGTTCCTTTTGCTTTTACAACCCCTTCATAAACACACAATTAAAAATAATATTTTCAACGTGGTGGCAATTAATTAGTCGCCCACACAGAGGGAGTGCACACACAGAGGGAGAGTGCGAGGCAAGGAAGCAGGAGGCACATGTGGCCAGGCCTGCAAAGGGGGGGCTTCCTGGTAGGTTATACGATTATTGTGGCCATGCAACATGCGCGATATAAGCCGTTCTTTTTTTTTTGAGCGCTTTTCTTTGAATTAGCCCGGAGGAGGCTGGTTATGAATACAGATGCTATTAGCAGTGGTTTGAAGAGGAAGAGGGGCAGTAGGGGGTGGGAACAACTTGAATGTGCCAGATAAAAACACAACAGCCTAGCCAGCATAATGAACTAACTGTCTATACTGTGTTTGGCTGACAGATTCACACAGTTGCAAAGCACAAATCCAAATCCAAATTTTATTTATCTCATTTGGAGATGTCTGGCGTGTCTCTGCTATTTAGTTTCTGCCAGCGCAGGGTCATAAATTTGGCAGCGCGAATTTGTTGCCAAAAAAAAGAAGAGTCAGCTTGCCCTCTCTCTCTCTCTCTCTCTCTGTTTCTCTCTGTATTTCTCTTCCTCTCTTTCTATTTGTTTAAATGCGGGTGTTTTTGGCGCTTATCGCTGTCTGTGTGAACTCGCGCTGAGTGCTTAGCTGTGATATATTGTCCACTGTTTGACATTGTTGTTGCAGACCTTGGTGTTGCCAATACTGTTGTTGTTGTACTTGTTGTTATTGCTTTTGTTGTGTATTAAAAGTTCATTGCTTGCGCATAAAGAACATGAAAATGCTGCGCATTCGTCGCACAGCTTTGAGTTTTGCTGCAGCTATTAAACTGCCATGTAGAGCTGTTTCTGCCACGCCTCCCCCCGCCCCTCTGCCGCTAGGCCTGCTACTGCTGCTGCTGTATGTATGTGTATTATGCAAATTTCAAATTCAGTTTTGGCTTCATCGTCGTAAAACTTCTGCGCCGTCCGCACAAATTTTGCGCTCGACTCGTCCTGCTCTTTTTTTTGCTTTGTGGGTCAACGCGGTATTTGGAATTCTGTGTCAATGCATTAAGCGTTTAAATAACGGCAAATGGTTGCTAGTTAAGCGACACAGTGTGGGTTAATTGTCAATTAAAATTCATTGTGCAACATAATCCCGCGATATATTGATTGATTTAAAATGTGCCCGAAAAAAAGGTGAAGAATTCTCTGCTTTAATATTTAATATTCTATTTAATTAACAAAACTTCATTGCGTCTGACTAATGACGATGGTGATATAGCCCACTGGGGACTGACTGGAAGCAAGGAGAACAAAAATGCGCTACGCAAATGTGTAAGCCATAAATGATAACAAGCAACCGCATAAACCGCTTTAACCGGCAGCGACGTGCACCACAGCCCACCACAGCCACGTGGGCTGGCACACGCACAGGCAGGCACACCCAACCCTCACACCCCTACAACCCACAAAAGGGAGCACAGTTACCTTTCCCTTCCCTTCCCTTTACCTGCCCCTGTCCCACCACAAATTGTCCAAAGCCGCTTATAAAGGTAAACGCTGGCCAAAACACTTTTTGGGGCCAAAAACTAACACACAAAGTGGCGCAGCATAAAAAAAAGAACTTCACTGTGCAACAAAGTGAAAAAGTAGCACACAAAATTCATAAATAAAAGTGTAAAAGAAGCTGCAAGAGCGAGAAGAGAAAAACAACAACAACAGCATATATCATATACTATAACAAAACAAGTTGGGTCACGCCTCGGATATGCGAGGCTTCATTTCAATTATTATGATAATGACAATATTAAACACACACACACACACAGGTGCAGGCAAGTCTGTGTGTGCCTGCTAATTAAAAGACCTAAAATCCTGTCTCTCTCTCTATATAAAAGCTAAAAGTCCAAAGTCATGGCCAGGCAGGCAGGCAGGCAGATAGAAAGACAGGCCGAGGCAGGCAGACTGGAAGGCAAACTGGTTCGCCTGCCGTGTTGTTGATAACCCAAACAGGTCCTCGAGCACACAAATCACATAAATTCCAATTGAGTGCATATCCATGGAAAATAAATGTAAATTTTACTATGCAGTCTCGGAACAGGCCAAGCGTGCTCGGCTGCTTGCTGCCTGCTTGCCTGCCGTGCCACAGTGCGTATGATTAATTTGCTTAATTTTGCGTCTTAACAATCAACAGAATAATAAAGAGAGAGGCGAGTTGATTGAGCAACAGCTTGACAACGCTATGAAATATAATGCACAAATTATTTAAATGAGCTAGATTTTATAGGGTATAAATGAGAGGGAAATAATTGACCTTTCTTTGCCAGTTATAGTATACAGATTTTAATGAAATTTAAAAGGAATGTAAAGAACATATTAAAAATCAGATGTGCTACGTTTCATTTTGAAATCTTAAAAGCTAACTTTACTAGACATTTCTTGCCTATATCAGGTATATAATTAAGTGCTCCGATATTGATAAAATGTAAATAGCATACTGCAATCATGGTACCCTTTGCTAGGGCATGTTAAAATTGCCAGAAAATTCAGTTCGCATAGCAAATTGTGCTTTAATATTGCTGTACGCCCATTAAACTAGGCTGCCAAACTTTGACAAGGAGCTAAGCCACACAGAGAGTTGCTGCTGCTGCTGCTGCAGCCCATTGAGTAAGTATCGCAGCGCAGGGAGCTTGGCAGCTTCGAGTGCGGGCCTTTGTCTTTAAGTGGCATTTAACTTCAAGTGCTGCGCGCTCACGCCGGCCCGAAACTTTTGCCACAGTCAAATTTCTGAAATTAATGCGATTTGGTCGCAGCTCACACAAGTGCTAAGAGTGTGTGCCAGTGTGTGTGTGTATGCCCGTGTGTGTGTGTGCATTGTCCTCTTCATATAGAGTAAGGCGAGTACTTTGTCGTCTATTGACTGTTGGCGGTGTTGCGGTTTACCCCTTGAGTTGCTTGCCAAAGTTGCTGCTGCAGATTTCTACAGTTAGAAGGCTGCTTTCTAAGGCAGTGCTATGGGCGCCAAGAACAGGACAGGCCACACACACAAAAGGAGAGTGAGGAAGAGGGAGGGAGGAAGAGCCAACAAAAGCGCAGCTCATCCATTTTGGGTCGCTTATGCAGAACAAACTTATGTCATGCATGCATAAATATACAAGTATTTATAGTTAGATATTTATGCCAAGCAGAAAAATGTGCCAGGAGCAGCAGAACGGAAGTGAGAGTGGAGTGTGGAGAGAAGAAAGCCGAAAAAGAAGAAGAAGAAGAAGGTGGGAGGAGGGAGAACTGCCAGAGTGGGTCACCCACAAGCGCTCACAACTGCGACCCCAAAGATTTATTGTGGTGATTTATTTGCCCTCTCTATTACTTATTTTTACCCCACACACACTGTACAAGGTTCTACACTCCCTCTGCCTTCCTCTCTCTGCCTTCCACTCTCTCCCTTCCTCTCCCTCCCTCCTCCCCTCTCTCTCCTCTTTGTGTGTTTGTCCGTCCATCAGTCTGGCATGCTCACAGCTTATTTATTTATTCATTTTCTAATTTATTGATGTTTGTCTGACCCAACACAGACAGACAAACGGACAGACAGACAGACAGAGAGACAAGCTGAAACAGTGAAACTGAAAGCGTTCTCTGCCAATCGAGCAGATGCTGCGCTGATTAGCCGCAGCCGACAACAGCAGAGAGGCTCATAAAAGGCACAGCTAGGCAGCAGCAGGTGCGTTCCCCCAACGGAATTCGACATGCATTTCACTTTATATATCTGAGATATGCGCCTCTCTATATAATCAAAGTTCTCTTCTATCTCTCATCAATTTCTCGGGAACGTTTGTGTTTTCCAAACCTGCTTTATGGCTTTGCCTTTGCCTGCTCACTGTCTCTTTGCCTTTTGCCTCACTCTCTCTTTGCCTTTTTTCCCTTTTGGCTTTGCTTTCATTTTCTTGTCAGCGAAGCGCGAAATTTGAAAAATAGAAAAAGACGAATGCGCGCAAAGCGGCGCTGTGAAATTGCTGTTGTTGCTTTGCCGCGTGTCGCTTGGGGCGTCACGAGAGAGATCTCTGCGGCTTTTTTAGCTTGAAAGAAATTGACGCTAAACAAAAGCTAATTACGGCCACTCACACCTCGCGCTATAGAAACGATGGATGTCAAAGCCGGAAGGCAGTTGGGAAAAGCTGTGGAGGCTGCGGCACCAGCAGCGATAATTAACAAACATGGCGTATACGCAATTTTTTGACTTTTAAATCTCTTGAGGATTTGCCGAAAAGTATGCTAGGAAAAATAACTGACTTAAAGATATGAGATGTGCGAGGAAAGTAAGTGAAATGTTTGCAGCATAGACACAGCTCACTCAGGCAAACAAAAACGGAGGCACAGACAGGCAGACAGAGAGACAGACAGAATGACAGACAGACAGAGAGACAGATAGACAGTGAGGTAGACAGACAGACAGAGAGGCAGGCCAGGCAGACAGTCAGCTAGCTAGATATGCAGCGGGGATATGCCACAATTTTAGCGTAGCTGTTCCATTTTGTTGGCGGGTTTTTTGTTTTCGCCGCGTCGCGTTTATTTGCCTCGCTTCCTTTTTTGTGTGTGCTCGACAGGGTGTGCGAGTGTGTGCGGTCTGCGGTATTTTTTTTTATGCATTTGCATAAAGCGAAATGTATTTGCAGGCTGCTGTTGCTGCCTCCTGTGCTGCCTGACTGACTTGGCTGGTTTTTATTGCACAATTCCTTTTGCCCATTGCCGCACACAGTTGCATTTTAATGAGCATGGCTCACCCCCATCTCCAGTCTGCAGGAGTTTGTCGGACACCTGACACGTGTGCGCAGACTTCTTTCAATCAGTGTCGGCCCTTAGACGACGCCGTCGTCAGGTTTTGTGTCTGCGTGAGTGTGTTGAAGTTGTTTGTTTATTTGTTGACTTTCTACGCCCGATTTGCCGTCATTATAATGCTCCGACTGGGCACTTGTTGGCCTCGTTCAGCGCCCTCTCTCCCTCTCCCACTCCCCTTCGTCTGTCACTTAATTAAAACGTTGGGAAAAATCAACACAAATAGCAGGCGAAGCAATTGAAAGCAGAGCAGCAGCAGAAGCAGCGATAGAACTTCAAGTTGAAGCGCCTCTTTATGGCTTCGAACAACTTTGGCAGGGGCGTGCTAAATAAATGCTAGCAGAGGGAAGGAGGTGAGTAAGAAAGTGTTCGGGGCGAGGGAGGGCATAGCACACTGTAGTGGCATCGCTTTTAGCAGGAGAGCGAAGCTTCTCTGCGCTCGTCTCGAGATTTTATAGCGCTCAGCCTTTGGCTGATTGTGCCAATTATGGAAGCGAAATGCGCGAGTCGCCCTCGAGTGGTTTATGCACTTTCAAATCATAATAATAAATCCTGAAAGCGCCGTCAGCAATGGCTCAGCAAACTACAACAACAGCAAGAGAGCAACTACAACGAGAGAACAACTACAACAACGGGAGACTAGCACAAAATGCAAGTGCCATTTGGTTTTGCATGAGCGCAGATCATTTAAATTTATTGTGCGCTGCATTTCACGCCCTGCACTTTTAATCAGCCGGCATACAAAATTTTTCGGCGCTAGAGAGAGAAAGGGAGAAAGAGAGAGAGAAGGAGAGTGAAAAGTTTTTGCTGCCACGGCATATTGAATTTCAATTTTCATACTTACTTAACCGACAAAACTTTTTGACGCTGTTAATGGGCGCGAAAAGTGGGCGATAAACAATGAGAGAAGAGTGCAGAAAGGATAAGAGAGAGGGGGAGAGAGGGAGTGAAGCGGAAGGGCAGACGCAAGTAGGAGTAAAGTATATAAGCAGTATAGAGTGAGAGGGGGAGACACAAGCAAGGCCAGACCTGCCTTAGCAGAGCTCTCTCGCTCCCTAATTCCCTTTTTTAATCCGGCATTAATCAAAGCTGATTAAGTCTTAAATATTTATGCACATATGAGTGCATGCGCTGCCAGCTGCTTAACGCTTAATCATAATTTATTAACATTGCTTTAATCAATGCAGATTAAATTGCAATTAAATTTATGACAAGTTCTCTATCATAGAAGGTGAACTATTGTTTGAGGCTGGTCGCTTTCCCTTTTTTTTTTGTGTGAACTGTCACAAGGTTGACATGATTGATTGATTGATTGATGATGTCACTTAAATCGGCGCGCACACACTCGGCATATACGAAATAATAACATTAAGCTTGATCTCGACCAGAGAGAGAGCGAACGTATAAATAATAAAATAAATCAAATAAAAAAATTATCGTATCAACAACGTAAAATAATTAAATCAACATGAATGATTTAACGCTCCAAATGCAGCACGAAACTTTGCCAGTTTGCCACTCAGTTACACACACACACACAGGTAGATTTCTACTCTTTTCTATAGAAAAAGGGAGAGAGGGAAGGGTTGTCGCTATGGGGCAACACGCGGTGTTGACAAGTGTTGACAGGCAAAACAAAGTAGAAAAATTTGTGAAATGAAATAATACGAAAAATGCAGCACAGCGTAAAACATAATTAAATAAAATAACTAGCTGTTAAAGACGTGTTTGTAAGTGACGAAAAAATACCCTGGAAAATATACATAAGAAATAATTTGCATAAAATAGTAAAATATGATTAAATGTATTACAGCTTTTAATATATTTCGATTTACTCGGGCTAAAATAAAAACTGTCTTAAATTATTAATAAATTTCTTATAAAATGACGATTAATCTGTTGTTCACTGTAAAATAATTCCCTTCATATACTTTCCTAGCATAGCAGACCTTACTCAATACACTGTCAATTTTATAAGGTATATTTTGCATAAAATTAAAAAATTTTGTATTTCGTAACATTTGGCAAAAAACTCAACAGAATTGGGACATGTGATACAAGTTGCATGCACTCGAAAATAAATATAACAAACTATGTAAAATAATATATGCAGGAGGAGGGGGTGGGGGATGTATTATTTCATGCAAAGTTGGTCAGTTATGTGCGCCAAAATTCCCTTGCATAGATATTTGTGTATTTATTAGAAATTTCTATGCGAGGTCCGCTTGGTTTATCCTTCTCCTTCTTCCTTTTGTTCCTCTCTCTAACCCCAAGTTCTGGCAATTGAATTGAACAACAAACAGCGCAGCGTATGTTAGGGAACGTGCAACTATCTGCAAATGTTATTGTTGTTTTTATTAGCATTCCATATATTTTTTTTGGTTTTCTTTCTTTCAATAAATAACTGGAAATTGTCAGAAGCAATGCAACGGATATGAGCTTCCCCCACACACACACACAGAGAGAAAGAATGCTTGCATTTAAATGGTCAGCGTGGTAGGACAATAAAAGCCATAGCAAAACCTCATACTGCTTGCCGCGTTGCGCATACGCCACGTGGGCCCAAGTGCAGGAAATGAATGCAAAGCGAGGGAGCACAAAAAAAATAAAGAAAATGACGCAGAGGAATAACCGCGCTACAAAAGGCAGCAACTTTAATCAATATTGAAGCAGTTTTTGAGGCCAATAAATCATTTCATAATCAATTTTGCTGCTGACATGTTGCGCTGCTGTGCACGTGCGTGTGTGTGCGAATGTATGTGTAGGTACTGCGAATAAAAGAAACACCAGTGAGCGGCAAACACAAAAAACTTTAGCCACCTTATGCCATGTGCGCTCTGTGTGTGAGTGCAATAAACAAACCACACACACACGCTGACGCGTGCACTGGGCAGAGTCCGTGTGCAGTGAGGTAAAGTGCAAAAAACAAGCAACGCCAAAATAATCAACAGATGTTGCAAACAACAACGAAAAACCTGCCTATCTCGCTCACACACAATGTCCGAGTGCGTCTCTCTGTGTGTGTGTGTGCGTGTAAATGAAAAGCGGAAGTTGAAAGTTCAGCAAGACTGACAGCATCAGGCCAGGCCGAGGTCGCCAGCGTCAACAATGACAGCCGCAGCAGCAGCATCCACATCCACATCCACTGCCAGCACCGAAAAGTATGCTACGTTATTTGCCGCTGCTGCTCCTGCTGCCTCTGCTGCTGTTGCTGTTGCTTTGCCTGCTGCCCCTGCTGCTCCTCTGGTTGTTCTCGCTCTCGTTGTTGCCGTTGCGCGAACTTCAAGCGGAAATTAAGTGTGACCTCTTCGCGTGGTTGTGAACAGCGCGAGAAAACAACGAAAAAGTGGTGGCATATCAATGCAGCGAGGGGCAAGGGTGGGACACACGGACGGACATACGCACACATTTGCCAAGTGCTGCTCCGACACTCCATTTGCAGTTGCAACAACAGCCCCGCTGCACTGCTCTCTCCCTTGCCCCTCATCTCTCAACTCTTCCATTTCTCCTTCTCCTCCTCGCTCCTTCCGCTTGCCTTGCCCACTGCTGATTGTGTTTGCGTGTTGTGATGCGTTCAAAATTGTATTTGCCTAGCATTGTGCATGATGTGAAGCGTGGAGTGGCTGTGGCAGAGGGGCAAGGGTTATGCCGCACACACACGGGATGCAACGCCAATTTGGCCTTTGGGGCGCTTTGATTTTTTCATTGGATTTGATGAGTGCGTTGCCGAAAAAAACTCGTTTTTAGAGTTATCAAACGTTTGCACTTGGCTAACATGCAGCTACAGCGAATATATTGCATATGGAGTGAGCTAATAAAGGCGCCCAATTGACCTCTGACCCATGCACTTGCCCGCAATGTCAAATTCAAATCGAATGCAGTGAAATATGCCAACTGTTGATGGCCTCAGTTTGATTGAAGGGCAAAGCAATTGCTTGAAGGGCAGGGCATGTATTGTAGTTGTTCTTCTTGTTGTTCTTACTGTTATGCTTGTTGTTGTTTTAGATCTGTAAAATATGATCGGTATTAGCTACGCTCTTTTGGCATTGTCATGCATGTCTTGTCACTGCCTCTGCCTCTCTTCCTGTCTCTGCTTTTTGTGCTAAGCAGCTTTGTGGCTTCTCAGACGCACTTGCTTGTCTCTCTCTCCTTTGCTCTTCTCTCTGTCCTTTTCTTTGCTTCTTTTTCTACTTCTTTACTTCCCCATCACTTCATATGCTCTTTATGTATCTCAAATCTATCTCACATCTGAACTTAAGCTCAGGATTAAAACATCTCACAAGCAGCAGCAGCATCAACCTGAGCTGCTGCTATAAAATTATCAGTTTTTCCGGGCACAAAGGTCAAGCATACTTGCCACACTGCTTCCCTCTCCCATTCTCGCAGGTGCAGCTCTTGTGCAAATAAAATACGGTAAATGCTATTACACAGCGCAAAGTGCAATGATTAATCAGATTTATTTGTCAGTTTTATTTCGTGCTAAAAGTGTCAAAGAGAATATTTATAAAAGTTTATTAACACTAAGTACTTGTGCGCATACCACAGCGCACACACACACACACACGAGAGCACATTAGAAATGACCATAAAATACAAACAAAACAGTTGCCAAGAACAAGAACAACAGCAGCCAAGAGCAAAGAGCAAGACGAAGCCACAGCAAGACGACCAAGTTGAATGTCCTGCAGCAAACTTCAAGTGTGCCCAGAGCAACATCAACAACAACAACAACAGCTGCTGTGGGGGAGTGTACAGGAGTGAGAGAGGAGGGAGTAAGAGAGAGGGCCTCTGGTAAGCAGAAAAAACTGGCACAGCGCAAAGTGCACAAAACGTACTTGGGAAACGTCTTTAAGTTCGACATAAAAAACATTGGAGCTGAGACTGGCTCAGGCAAACTTGGCCAAAACATAAATCCCATCAACACAAACGGTGTGTAGAGCACCCCCACAATTACACACAGACACACACATACACTCAATGGGCATAGCAACAGTGAAGGGGGAGGGGGAAGCATATTAAGACTGATTTTGGGCCTGGGCAGCTGGCCAGCATATTTAGTCGAATATTTATGGCCAATGGCGATGAAGACTGGCCGCGCGACTTGTTGTGGATACGCTTCTGACATGTGAGAGTATGTGTGTGTGAGTATGTACTTGTGGCTATGTGTGTGTGCTTGTGTGGGTGCCAACAAACAAGCCCAAACATGCAGCAGTTTGAGTACTTCCAACTTACCAACTGTCTGCTGTTTATTGACGGCCCAACAACAAGAGGAAAGGGAAGAAGTGGAGAAGAGAGAGAGAGAGGGAGGCAGCGGAAAGAGGAGACAAACAAACCGGCTAAAATGACACTGAGCGACCCCAAATGCCAGCCAAGCCTGCTGTGTGACTGCCAAATAGGATCTACTTACAACGCAGAGGCTGCTGCTGCTGCGCCTCCCTCACTCCCGCCACGCCCCCTCTTCAGACTGGACACGACAAGTGGCAGCAGTAGCAATAGCAGCTCACATGTTACATAAGTGTGCCACACACACACACACACAGAGACACTCACAGACAGACAGTGGAAGCAGACAAACAGAAATATATTTTCGGTTATTACAAACTGATGCCAGGGGAATTGCGCTTTCAAATGGAGCAGAATGAAAAGAAAAACAACCTTTTTATAAAGCAATTGAAATAGGATTATTGTGCGAGAGAGACAGACAGATTGGGATGAAGAAATGTGACATTATTTCTTGATACAACACGAAGTTTTCTTCGAGTTTTACCTCCGACAAAGAAGAAATTACTTTGGAATTAATTTCCTTATCTGGGCAACGAGTTGACAGAGAACTTGTCTCAGCTGCCAGTGGCGAGAACTGACCTACAAACTGCCCTCTTATCCGCTCCATGCCCTGCCTTGGCCACTGGAATTTTTCGTTTGGTTTCATTTCATTTGGTTTGGTTTGGTTTCATTTTGGGCTTGTCATTTTGACAAACGAAAACAACATTTGATATGCCAAACACATGTGGAGAAACCACACAGAGACGCCCCCCATTCCCACCAGTGGGCGTGGCTCGGCACGTTGACAACGCGGCGTATGAGTAACTTAATAAATTTGACAACAATGTGTGGGGCAACAACACAAAAGCAAATAGAATGCAGCTGCCAGAGTTGTTGGGCCAGAGTTGTCACCGTTTTGCAGCAGTTGCCGCTGCGATTATTGTAGAAGTTGCTGCTGCTGTTGTTGTTGCAGTTGCTGCTGCGCATTTTCAATTTGTTTTCGTTGTTGCCCCTCAAAACGGTTGCGACGCGGCTTGTAAACAAAATCCGGCGGAAAGTGCCGAAGAGAGAGAGAGTCGTGCAGGGGGGTCAAGGAAATGCCATTTTGTTGCAACTGGCTTGCTGACACGCACCCTCTGTATGTGGCACGACACTTGACAAGCGTGTTTAGCGGGCAGTTTGAACTGCCGATCCCCCCTTCCCTGCTGTTCCCCCTTGCTGATCCGCATCTATTGCCATTTTATCAGCTTCTACAAATTGCCAAATGTTTATTTGGTCGCGTTCGTCTGCCTGTTTGTTTATTTGTTTGTTTGTTCGTTTGTTTTGCGTGCTCTGCAATGTTGTACTTTGCTATTGTTGTTCTTTTAGTTTTGTTATGGCTCCCCAAAAAATACACACATTTTTTAATAACATTTTGCGACCACAAAACGCACTTTGGCTTATTGAAATTGGAAATTTTCGGTGCACAATACGAGGCAAATGTAAATAGTAGGGTAGGCCTGGCTGCTCCTCCTCTCTTCCCTCTTTGCCATAGTGTAGTTATGCTGTACTAATGTGCGGGCTATGTCGGTGCAGATATTGTAGGTTCGTGTGTGGCACTAATGGTTGTGCAGGTGGAGCTGGAGAGGGCGAATGGTTGATTTTATGTTAGTCTAATATACTGCAAAGAGGCTCAATGAGTTGCATAGATTATGGTATATTCCTCACTCTCTGCTCCCTCTTCCCACTCTGTAACTATTCCCATTCCCTACCTCTCTCGTTTCTCTTTCTATTCCTCTCTATATCCCTTATTTCCTGCATTGTATCGCTCTCCGCTCTATCTTTTTTTCCATGCTTTATCAATCTGTCATATCTGTCTCTCCAGCTCTTCCCCTTCTTTCTATATCCCTCTGCCCTTCCTCTCACTCTTTTCTCTCCATCTCTCTGTCCCTCCCTCTATGCCTCTCCCTTCTTTCTACTCTCCTCCTGCCTTATCAATCTGTCATATGTTTCCAGGATTTTAGCTGATTAATTCCACATTTACAACTTATATAAAAACCAAATTGTTGAACAAAAAAAGAGCTCACTTGATTTTGGTAACAGCATTTTTGAGTTCTTTTTGAATGGCATCGTGTTTTTTTGATGCACTTTTCTTTTTGTATGTGATTTGCATTCAACAGAGGGGGAAAAATTACAACTCGGAAAAGCAGCTTAACATAAATTTCCATGGCTGCAGTGAACTGGCTGCTCATGCTGCTCCTCTGCTGGGTCCAAGGCCCAGCTACCTGGCAGTCTATCTGTCTCTCTGTCTGTCTCTCTGTCTGTGTGTGTGTATGTGTGTGTGTATAACTAAACATTTACATTTCATTAAAACTAAAAACAACACACAAAAGCAGCGAGAGAACACGACACCAAAACGAATACGAGAATGAAAATGAAAACTAACCAAATACACAGATATGCCATGCAGACAGAGATAGAGATGGAGACAGAGTGTGCAAGAGAGAGAGAAAGAGAGGGAAGGAGGGGCAGAGGGAGAGGTGCAGGCATGCAGCTATAAGTGGAGGAGCTTGCAGCTCGTAGTGGCATGTTAGCAGCATACTTTTGGGCTAGGTAAAAGGCCTGCCCCCTGCAGTTACCCCTCCCCCTCTCAGTGTGCCCTCCCTCCACCTCCCCCCTCGCAGCTACCTCCCTTGCAGTGTCGTGCTGTTGTCCTGGTCTGAGCTCGCGTCCTGTGCGAAGGTGAGTGCCACTCGAGCAGCTGCCGGCGTTGCTGCTGAGCTACGAGAACTTGCAGAGACACACTGCCTGCATGTGTGTGTGTCTGTGTGTGTGTGTGTGTTTGGGTGTATGCATCATATCGCTTTTTAAAACACACATACTTAACTCGACGTTTTGCACTCAACGAGCTTTTACGTAGCGGCAACAAAGTGTAGAAGTGCAACAACAACAGCAGCAACAATGCCACAGCTGCCTCTCATCTCTGTCTCAGCAGTGTATGAATGTGGCTGTGTGTGTGTGTATTATGTTTTATTTTCATACGCAAAAAGTTGGCCAGCTTGGAATGTGGTTCATTTGGGCCACGCGAGAGAGAGAGAGAGGGAGCGCAGGCCGAGCCGTGCCTGGGCCGAGCTGTGAGTAGCGAAATAAATAGTATATTTTGCCCGAGTGCCACTCATGGAAATTGCACAAAAAACAACAGCAACAGCAGCAGCAGCAATGGCAACAGCGACGGCAGTGGCAGCCACGTCGCAGGTCGAGTCCTCTGACTCGGGGTACAACCTACTGCGAGCTGCTGCGACTGCTCCTGTTGCCCCTGCTGCCCCTGCTGCTTCACCTACTGCCCTGCGCCTTCCTGACAGTTCTTTCTAGCCCTGCTACCTAGCACTGTTGCTTCTCCTGCTGTCCCTACTGCTCCTACTGCCCACTGCTTCATCTTCTACTCCCCTGCGTCTGCCTTCTAGGTTCTACCTCGCCCTGCTGCCCAGTTGTTGTTGTTGCTCTCGCTGTTATTCCTCCTGGCCACCTTCTTCTCCTGCTGCAGCTTCCCACTAAGACCTCCTCTTGCTGCTGTTGCCTTTCTCCTCCCGCTACTGCTGCTCCTCCTATGATCCTCGTGCTACTTCCTCCTCCTACGCCTACCTAGGCCTCCTGCTGCTGGTCTTCCTCCTTCTGTCTACTTCCTTCTGCCTTCTTCCTAACCCTACTGCCTCCATCTACTGCCTGCTACTCCTGCCTGATATTCCTGCCTCCTTCTGCTTCTCCCCCTCTTGCTGCGCCTATGCCGAGTGCCAGTCAAATATGAATTGGCCATGCAGCGAGTCGTGGCGAGTCGAGTCGCACACGGGGCACTTACAGCATAATAACAAGAAGTTACTGTGCCCATTTTGCATGCCATGCAACACTGCAACAACGACTGACCCAATTGGTTGCTTTTGTTTATGCTGAATGCACACACACACACACTTTCACACACACAGGCAGGTCTGCAGTGCTGGCTAATTATGGCGCCATGTTTAGCCGCTCCATTCAATTAGATGTAATGCACGTTCCCCACAGCAATCAGCGCCGAAAAAACAAAATTGTCAGGGAACGTGAAAGGAAGAAGGGTCGGCAGAAAAGAAGGGGGGGGGAGACGAGGTCACAAAATGTCGAAAAATGCTGGGCTACATTTCATGCCACACACAGTATTTGTTACCTGCCCCACAGTGTTTAATTAAAAACTAAAGCAGCTGCTGCCGTTTGCTGTTTACACTTTGAGTTTGCACTTTCAGTTTACAGTTGCAGCTGAGGCAGGGGCAGGGGCAGGCTGCAGTTTACAGTTAGCAGTTTTCAATTTCCAATTGTGCAGCATAAACGCAATTTGTATTTTTCTTCCGAGCATTTTCTTCCTCTCTCTCTCTCTCTCTCTCTTTCTTTCTTTTTCCCATTTTCTTTGTATTTATTGGGACACAGTGCGAAGTCGTTAAGAATTTTTCGTTGCTGTCAGCAGAAATTTTTTTTCTACACAGGGCTAAGGGAAAGAAAAATCATTTAGTTTGAAGTAGGCAGAAGTGGGAATACCCTACTGGGGAATTTTTAATAAGCAGTTGAGCTGCGAAGTGCCAAGAAATTGGAGAAGTTTAAAGACGTTTTGCCATTTCAATATGCGAAGTTTGAGGGGAAACGAAGTGAGAGTGCTCTAGAGATGAATGAATGAAAATATAAATGAGATATATACGAATACGTTGCTTATTTATGATGAGCATATTTTAAATCATTTTTAATGGATATTTGGGGAATGTTTTGTCGAGTAATCGAAGTTATAATTATGGCAAAGGAACATAAATTATTTTAAAAGATACATTTTTGTGGAACTTTCAGATATTCAAATTTAAGAGAATTGAATTTAAATTATAGCCGGTCAGTTGTAATGATGAGACCTAACAAAAGTTGCCAAAACATCCTTAGAATTATTTTAATAATATTTACAGATATTCATAAATATTTGCACATCCTTTTAGCTTTTGTGCTTGTTTTCTATTAATTATGCAAAATATGTTCTACAAGTAATGATTTTTTTAATTATTCTCTAAATGCGTATTTTATTTCGCAATATCCATAAATATTCAGTTTTATTTATTGTAATTAACATAGCAAAACTATTTCTATGAATTTTAAATTTTCTAATTATATTCAAATATTTCTATTAGTAATTCTATAAATTAATATTTTTAAAAATACTTTCATAATATATTCGACTTCTAACTCTTCCCTAATTCCTTCATTAATTCTATCTCTCTCATTATAGACCCGTTGCCAAACCGTTTAGCTGCCGCTAATGACCCCATAATGTAGGGGAGCGAGGTAAGTGAAAAGCGCTCAAGACGCAGAAGACGTTGGCACTTAGCAGCCAATAAATTGTAATTCGACGCGTAGGGAACAGGCGACAGCTCAGCCGGGAACTACACGCACACGCCACAACGCACATACACACACATACGCAAACACACGCACGCTCACACATTCCTTATTGCATTGCCTGTGAAATGGAAAATTAATTTTCAAACGATTTCGTTTGCAGCTGCTGCTGCTGCTGCTTGCAACGCGTTGCAAGTTGTCGCCGCCTCGAAGCCTTTTCGCCTGCAGAGTGTCAAACAGCCTTAACTTGCCCCCCCTTTTGCAGTGCAGCATTTTTATATTAGTTTCATTTATTTTGTTTTATTTGCCACGCCCCCTTCTTGGCGTAGTGTGCACAGTGTGCGATTTTATCACACGCCCACGTTGCCAGCATACAAGTGGCAAATAAATTCATTAGTGGCACAAATTAGTTGCATGCAACGACAACCAAGAGCAGCCAGCAGCATCGAGCTGCAGTCAGCACAAGTCTGAGAGGGGAAGGGGGAAGGAGAGGGCGGGGGGAGTGCATTGACTCTGCTTGCTGGCCAAGCCAAGCCAAGTGAGGCCAAGGCAAAGGACACTAAAGTGCTTTCAATTTCAATTAAATTTGTTACTCGCTGCTGCTGCAAGTTGCACAAGTCGCTTTGCGCCCAGCACTTTGCCACGCCCAGCTAGACTTGTTGTGCCTGCCCCCCTTAAGCCTCACAACTCCCCTCCTGCCTGCTGCTGCTGCCTAGTCTTGTGCGTGCTGACTCAGGGGCATACTTAAAGCATCGTTTAAGCGCTCGTTTCGTTTCATCTCGTTCGCTTGCCTGCAACCCGTTTAGCCCTGCGCGCGTGTGTTGATTATGTAATCAAAGTATTTGCTAGTTAATTTATTGCCGCCGGCCTTTGACCGGCATACGCTGCGTATGCACAACATTGACAGAGCTGAAAGGGGAAAGGAAAACGAGAAAGGGAAGCTGAGAAAGGGAAGAGAGAAAGGAAAGAGAGAAAGGGAAACGAGACCTGGCTTGAGACGGGGTTTAAGACAGGGTTTGAGGCAGGAGTCAAGGCGCGGATAGAGGCGGGCAACGAGGCATGGCAGCAGCACAGACTGGTTGAGGTTTAGTTCAATAAATAACTGCAGCAGTTGAATGATTTCTACGCAAAGAAATCAAAGGTTAATCGCTTGGGAAACCTTAAGCGACTTTAGAAATCAGTTCACAAGACGATTCTGGTTAATATCAGACTGTATATGAATATGAGTTCGTCGCCTACTCGTATTCCAGGGAAACAGACTGGGATGAGTTTAGAAACTCACTGCACAGGAGTCTAGGCAATAAAAAGGACTCCCTCCCAGGGCGCCCCGTGAACTACTGAATGCAGTGAGTGACATCAGTGACACTACATACCGGGCAGTTGAGGATAGCTGGAGAGCCAAGAGGACTCTCGGTATACGTGTATGCTTAGATATACTGCCTGGTAGAAAACTTGGCTCAAAGAGCAAAGTTAATCTGCGCGTCAGAGCTTCAATCAAGCAAAGAGAAATGTCTACATAATATTTTCGTAAGGAAATCGAAAGCAAAACGTTTAGGGAAACCTTTAGGAAAACCTTAAGCGAAACCGTAAGCGAAACCTTTTGCTCAAACCTTTAAAACCTTTTGCCAAATGTATACAGCACATTTGTCTCACACAAGCCGCAGCAGGCCGACATGGGCGACCTCAAAGTCATCTCTACTCCCTCCCAAAGTCATCTATCAGCTGTTGGGAGACAAACCAAGCAAGCAAAACAGGCAACAATCAGCGAAGGAAATTACAAACATGTGTACACACGCCGGCTACCCCAAGCAGCCACTCCTTGGCCCTGCCTGCTGCCTCACACCCTGCCTCATTTCTCAATACACACACGCTCCCTTTTGACAGAGCTGCGCGTTATCCTAAGCATTTCGCTGGGTGATCCCCCAGGCAAAAGCAAATTCCCCGCAAAATGCTTCACATGCCTGGCGAAAAAAATGGAAGAGAGAGAGAGGAAGATGTGTGTGTGAGGTTGTGGCAAGGTGAGGTGGCAAGCTGCTGCCTCACTTGCTGCTTGGCTGCCGCTTTTAAGTGTACTTTAAATATCACTTAACGCATTTAACGTTGATTTTGCAGCAGCCCTGACATTTTATCTTCCGTTGCCGTCGCGTGTATTTGTTTTGCATATTTATTGGGCATGTTTTGTGGACTGGAATGGGGCAACTTCTGGCATTACAAATAGGCCATACGCGCGGCGACTCCCAGCAGAGCTCACAGTATGCCCCCAGTGTGTGTCTCTGCGTGTGGGTGTGTCTGCGTGTATGTGGGAGTGTGTGTGTGTGTGTGCCATTAGCAAACTGATATTAAATTCAATTGAATTTTCGCTGGAACAAACTCACAACATATTTTGGCTTGGAACATTTTTGAGCACATAAGTAGAAAGAAAATTTAATTTCACATTTTAATGAGCCATCAAAAAAGCACAAAAATCTAAACGTAAATGGAAAACACATACGCAAGTGCAGCGAAATTGTGTGCATGACTAGAAGATACTCTGTATAATGAGGGAAATTTGTGGGAAAAAGATTTTGATTGAGTTTTATGGAACTAACTCTGGTTTAGAGTGTTTACTTTGCTATACTCCTCTCTTTTAGCTGTTTGAGTTACGCAGCTCTTTACGCATACTACAGGGTATCAAAGAGTAGCAAGAGTTTGACTACAACATACCCAGCAACTACAGAAACCCTTCAACTTTAGATATCCTTCAAGTTTTAAGCTTCATCGGTCTCACTTTGCTCTAAGATTATCTCCTTCACTATGCTGTTGTTTCTCAGCTGCTTAGCTTATACAACCCTCTTCATTCTAGCCAAAGAGTAGCAGGACTTTGACTACAACATACCCTGCAACTGTAGGTAAACTCCAACATCAGATATCCTGCAGCTTGTTAGCTTTATCAGCCTTACCCTTAGACCCTTTATATGGCCGTGCTCTTCCCTCTCAACTGCTTATCGAATACAACCCACTTCATTCTGCTTGCAGAGTATCAAGGTGTTGTGTGCACTGTGTGCGTAATTTATTGCCTTCACTTTGCCTTTACAGCTTTCATTCATTAGCCTGCTTTCACTTTCATTTCCACTTCACAGTCAGTCAGTCATACCCACTCTCCCACACACATTTCCTGCAGGGCATCAAGAGTTTGAAAAGCAAAGCTAACAAAGCCCCAAAACGCTTAAAGTTAATTTAAATTTAATTAGGATTTTTTCTATCGTTGCGCATTGTTTTTGGGCACTGGGGAGAGCGGACTCATTGCCTGTATCCCCCTCCCTGCCTTCCCTCCCTGCCTGTCCAGGCTGACTGACTGTGTGGGTGGCTCTGGGCTTGATACGCTTCAGTTCCCAGTGGACTAACTGTAAATGAAAATTGACGCAACGCAAGTTTATTAAAATGCGATTTGCATAAGGATGTGGCAGTGGCATGTGGCAGAGCTGAGGCAGCCTGCCACAAAAGTCAAATGGAAAGCAGCAACAACAACAACGAGCAGAGTCAGAGCCAATGAATTTTAAAATATTTTCACAGCATTGCCAGACAACGCCTCGCCCCGTAAAGAGGGACACATTCCAAACACACACACACACACCAATACACACACACACATACTCGAGTAGTTGAGGCACCCCGACAAATCCAACGGAGCGCATTAATTTTCGCTTTTTCGCCTTTCACACGCATTTGATTTGCTCTCAAAACTCAATTAAAAGTGGCCACGGCGACCTTAACGTTTATTTGGTTGTTTTGTCTCTTTTTCGCAATCACTCTGTCTTACTCCTTCTCTCTTTCTGCATCTCTCTCTCTCTTTTGAGCCAATTGTTGCATATAAAACTGTTTACCTAGTCAACAGCACTTTGCAGGCTTCTACGTGAGTTTGATTTTGTTTTGATCGAGCCAATTTTGATACGTTTATTTCTATAAGATACTTAACTAGGTAAACATCAGTTACTTTTGTATTTATAGGATACCTTTGTACCTGCAATGTCTACAGACAAAGTCTCATTTGCAAAAAGAGCTTTACAGCAAAGGAAATTGAAGTGAAAGCAAATTTTCCGTGCCATTTTTGATCTGTGCAATTGAGCGAGATCTGCCTTGCACTGCGCCCTCCCCCTCCCCCTAAGCTGCTCTTAATTATGGCAGAACTGACTGCAGTTTTGTTTTTTGGGCAACCCTGTAATGGCTACTAAAGCTCTTAACGTGAAAGCATCCTCAACTCTCGCTTGCAATCGACAATGAGCTGGAAAACAAAAGCGTAGCCAGGGACTGAGGATGATGCTGAGCTAGAGACAGTGATAGGGGCAGGAGTAGGGATAGATATAGGGATGGGCATAGGAGCAGAGAGAAAGGCAGGGGCAGAGACAGAGTCAGAGACTGAGGCTCAAGTAGAGATGGAGGCAGAGCCTGGAGCAGAGTAAGAGTCAGAGGCAATAGCCGTGCAGGCAGTTATCTTCATCTGCTTCACCACTGAATGCAGCTCTCTCATCCTCATTCTCCCTTCTTCTCTCCCTCCCCCTCCCCTGCCTTCCCTCTGCCACGTTTTAATTGAAATTCAACGGATTCTTTCAGTCAGCCACAAAATGCATCACAAACAGGTGGGAAAATTGCACAAAAAAAGAAGTAGAAAAGAAGACAAAAGCAAAACGAACTCTGCATACACTTTTATGAATGAGATCTATCGAAAGTGGCAGCAGAAGCCGTCGCTGCCGCTGTCCAACTTGGCCACCTTTTTGACCAAGTTATTGGCGTTCTCTTTTAGGGCATTAAATGCAGTTGCAAAATGGCGAAAAGTGCGATAAAAACTGCGCGCCACACGCTGCTGCTGCAATCAATGCGCTGCGTTTTGTGGCACTTTTAATTGCTTTGCATAGTTATATAGTATACTATATACATATATACTATAGATGGATGGCTGAATTTACTGACGTTTGAGTATTATTCGCACTCGACCAGCGACCATCCGCATTCGCATCCGCCTTAGTAGTGGGCAACGATGCTGCAACAATTGATGCCATTGGTCAACAGCTTCCTGCCACAACAATGATGTGGCTGCTGCTGCCAGTGCCCACTTCAGCTCTACCTCTCGCTCTACCCTTCTCTCTATCTTTCTCTCCCTTTCTCTCTCTCCTGCTCTCCATTTCTGTGTCGCTTTGTGCAACTTCTAGTTATTTCTCTTTCAACGGAAACGCTGCTTCAATAGTGCAATAAAAGTGAATTCGCCAGGAAGGCAGCCTCAAATTGAAGTTGACCGCTCTGACATTAGAGCCAAGCGTGCAATTGTCTGACACACACACATACACACACACATTAGCTGTCTCTCTCCAGAGAGTCATGTGCTCTCTCTCTGTCAAGCACTTTTAATACATAAAATAAAACTTAAATTGAAAATTGTTGTCATCGTAAATTGATAATAATTAATTTTAATTGCATGCAGTGTGCTCTTCTTGTTGTTGTTGTTGTTGCCGGCATTATATGGCAACGCAAATTGCATGTGAAAGCTCAGTCGAGTGTCAGTAGCCAGGCTAAAAAGAAGCCAGGCCAGGCAGCCAGGCGTAGCCACATCACACATACGCCGTGTTGGCATTGGCAGGCGCACATAAAAAACCCATTAAGCAAACAGCATTAAAATTAACTTAAATACTGCACATAAATAGCTGAAAAATGTCAAAATGCATTTGACATATTTGCTTAATCGCATTTACCGCCCTTTCCCAGCCCCTCCCAGCCCATTGACAAATGGCAACTGACAGATCAATTTCATATGTAAAACGATATAGTATTTGGTATTTGCTGGTATAATTTGCCATATCTAGTATATCTATCAATCTGTTGCCAAAAGAAAAAAATCATCAACGCGTAATTAAATTGGAAATTAATTTTTGATTTTCCAATGTGAATTTTGATTCTCTTTTTTTCGCTGTTTATCTTACGAATGGTTTTTGTATAAATATTGATAAATCTCTATGTATATATTTGCCAATGTGTGTTTAACAAAATAAATTGAAAAGTTTGTTGATTTCATATTTGGCAAATAAAAGCCGATCAAACAAAAACGCTGCAGAGATCACATTTTAATTAAATAAATTATGATATATATTCCCCCTTATTGACTTAGCTTGAAATATATGAAATGTTTGCCTCTAATCTGTTTTGAAATTTCAATTACCGCTGCATAGATAAGAAAGAGAGAGAGGGAGGACAGAGTGAGGCCTGTTGATGCCTGTCTGTGCGCATCTTACAGATACTTTTGTATCTGCTGCTGCTGTCTGTCGTGTCTTTTGTTTATGCATAAGTAAACTAATCAGTTGCATTAATAATTCCATTTCAAGTGGTAATTAATGATAAGCCCAAGCTCGCTTGCAAATTTGAATAATTACGAATGCATTTTTGCACTCACACAAAATACGAAATTTGGTATTTTACAAATATTTGTCAATGCAGCAGCAGCAGCAGCAGCCTAAGGGGGCAGCCAGCAAACGTGCAGCAGCAACATTTGATTGCATTTTCATGTTGTTCAAGCACAAATCTATTTAGAATTTATGTGCCCTTTTTATTGTCATTGTTTGCTGGAGAACGGAAAGAAAAGCAAACGAAACAATAAAATATGCATGGCAAATAGCAAAATGGCAAATTGTCAATAATAAATGATACAAATTTGGGGGCAGGACAAAACAATGTTGCATTTTCATTTGATTATCAAACAGAAAATCACGTACGCCCACACATGATATATACTTCATATAGACTGCTTCTGCCTAATGATATATAGATGATATATAGACTCTCCTTTCCCAGCATATAGTCTAAAGTGTGCTCCTTCTTCACTTCACTTACCACGTTCTCAAACTTTTGCTGTGCCACAGAATGTTGCCGGGTTCACGTAGGTTGCGCAGGAATTCACTTTGAATTAGTTTTTCTGGCACTTCTTTTTTGGGGTTTTCGGCAGCTCAATAAATTAGCAGCGATCCAGTGACAATGACTTTTAGTTCTCAGTATGTCACACACACACACACACAGACACACACGTAAAGCAGGCCGGAAATGTGGCAGCGTATTAAAAACTCATTAAGCGGCCTGCAAACGCTGTTCGAGAGTGCGCTATCCGTGTGTCTCTTAACCTCTCTGTATGTGTGCGTATCTCTATGTGTGTTTTATATGTTTGTGTGTCTGTGTTCTATGTGGTTTTTTATGCCTAGTTTTTTTGTTGTTTTTAATTTATGCAAATATCGACCGAGTGCGAAAAGCTGCCAAAAAGTATGCTATGGTTTTTTTGTTGCTCAGCGCAAGTAAATCGAATGTCACACACACTCTTACACACACACTTGCCGGCATACACAGTGAGCCACTTTTGATCGTGTCGTGCCGTGTCGTGAGTGGTTCAATAACACGTGCCGTGCGTGACCTAGGCTAAGGTTCAATTTGTGCCTCGAGATAATTTCAGTTTCTCTAGATTACGAACTGTTGTGCGTACACTCTACAACAACACACACACACACATACACATACACTCACGTGTCGACCAAATCCGCTTAAGACAAACTGACGACTGATTCTGTGCCACGCAACGCGGTGCCGCAAGTTGGGGCAACTTGGCCCCAAATTGGCGTTGGCGTTGGCGTCGACGTTGGCGTTGGCGTCGTCGAACAACATCGTCAGCGTCGTCGGTGGCAGCGTCGTCAGCTACGTCGTCGTTGCTGTCGCTTTCGTTGTCGGTCGTCAACAATCACAGTCGGCAAACAGTTCCCGGACCTGCCACACCAGCAAAGAGAGTGCGCCGCATTTAAGAGAGAGACACCAACCTCGTGTGTTCCATTGCCAGCGCGTTCCTATGGCAAGCGCAACTGGTTAAACTGCCGGAATGGAAAGCCTGAAATGTGTGACATTGGAAGGCAGCTCCACACTCTTTTTCCCCCTCTCTCCCTCCGTTCTCTCCTACTGCATCTCTCTCCCTTGCTGCAACTCTCTTTGTGTGGCATGTCCAGTGCCGGCAGAGGCAACTGCGCTTTGTTTGCCCAATTAAATGCCACATATGTCATGCACTCCATGGAGCCAATCCTCCTCCCTCCTCTTCCTCTTGCCATTACTCAATCTGCAGCTCTGTGTTCTCCCCCTCCTCCCTTCCTCGTCGCGTATGCAGTTTTTTAATTAATCATTAATAGGAGCCACGCTCTGCTGGCAGCCAAAGCAAGCAAAGCAGCCGCAGTCACAGGCCGCAGATAAGGGTGGTCCCCTCTGCCCTTTGCTCCCCTCCTCTGCTTGCCTTTCCCTGCCTTCCTCGCTCTCTTACTCCCCCTGAATGCCAAATTGCAGTGGCGCCTTTGATATGCCCGCTGACAACGACTCTAGCGACTCCAGCGCCAGCGCGCCCTCGCTCCAGCTGCGTCTGCTGCTCCAGCTCCGACTCCGACCGCAATTAGCGAGCGGCAACATTGCAACTGTTGCGTCGCTGCTTTGCGACTGCGAAATCCCCAAGCACGTCGCGCTGGCTGGCGCAACTGCAACTGAGCCTATTTCACTGTGACACGAAACCGCACAAAACTAAAATAAAAAAAAAAGAAATGAGAGAGAGAGAGACAGTAAAAGAGTCGCAAGAGGAAAGCGTGCCCTTAACTGCAACATACCCTGGAATGTGTGCAAGAATTTATATATGGCATGCAGTGTACGATGGGTTGACCACAGACTGCAGACTGAGCTTTGGCAAAGATGACTATAGCAAAGATGTAAAAGTATCTAGGTAGAGCAATCCTTTGTATAACAAATGTTGAGCTTAGAAGAGAAGTTGTGAAGGAGTTTGTTGAGTTAATGTACTATTAATGTACAAAAGATACAACTTTCTGTCTTGTATATGCTTAGCTGACTTAAACATCTACCTCTTGTGAAAATTTGAATGCGGTCGTACAATAAACAAATAAGTAATTCAAGTCTCATTAATTCTCCCAAAACTGGTCTACGGGTTTCTTACTGTGCCCGACTGTATACAAAGTTTCTTCATTTGTTTAATAAATATTGATCAATTTTAATGTTAAGTTGATATACTGTCAAAGCTACACAATTATCTCATAGATGCAAAGCTTATACAACGTGTGGCAACTTATTGTGATAATGCCCAATTGACAGATCACAGATCTTTATTGTAGTCGAGCACATGTTGAATATGTTCTGCTGATTACTGCCACTGCCTTTGCTTGTTCAAGCTTAATCCACCCGCATTCTGGCTTGTTTATAGGGTATCAATTAAAAATAAATCAACTGTAGAGCAAAATTTACAAACTGCCACAGCGACAATTAAATGCGCTGCAATCGAGGTCTGCCTGCTGTGCTCTGCCTTCGCACTTAATTCGTCACTTGCTACTGATCCAAATATACCCCAACTTTTTCAGCATTGCATCTCGCCCTCTCTCCCAGCTAGACCCCCCACATTCAGCTAGCAACAGCAAAGAGGCAACACCAGCTGTCGGCTCTAAGTCAACAATTGACCCGCGGGTCGTGCAACTTGCAACTTGCAACTACTAGCAACTGCAGCTGCTACATTCGCATGCCCCATTCACATCTTGCATTTCCATAGCTGCATCTACAACTCCATCTACTGTTGCTGCAGTTGCAGCTGCAGCTGCAGCTTGGGGCTGGGACTGCAGTAGCAAATACAATTTGCTGCACTCGGTCGAACATATTCTGGGGATTTCGCATAATTTTATTGGCCGCGTGTGCGCCGCATGGCCCGCGTTGACTTCGACGACAGCAAACAGAATCAACAGTTTCCCAGCTCCCCAATGCATTTTTGTAGGCGCTGACACGCCCCTCTGAGTGCGACCATATGTCAGAGTCAGCGGCAGAGACACAGCGACGACAGAGAGAGAGAGAGAGGGAGAGAGAGGGAGCGAGCAAGTGAGCGAGCGATCCCTTCGCCAAAGGGCACTTATGTTTTGCATATGCAATCGCGCACATAATCAGCCTGTGTGTGCGACCCCAAGGGCTGCCACTGTGTATGTTTGTGTGTGTGTGACCCCCGTGGGCCTCTACTGGCCCCAGTTGAACCCATCGTCGTCGTCCTCGTCGTTGGTTGCATTGCAAAAATGCTAATTAGGCGTAATTCGCATAAAATTCGCAAACATTTCGCAGCTGCAGTTGCAGTGCCAGCTCGACCCGCAGAGGGGGAAGGAAGAGAGAGGGGAGCTTCCATTTTGCGGCTGTCGTCAGCGCCAGAAATGACGCTAGCATTGGCTTTTGATTTACGAGGCAGAGACTGAATGCCGCCTATCAGCGGCACATCAACGGCAACGGCAACGGCAGCAATCGTCAGCTCATCCGTCATCGACGACCACACCCGTAGTTGAAAGCAGCTTCACTCCCCTCTCCCTTCCCACCACTGCCTTGTCTCCCCCTACTACTAAGCCATCTATCTGCTGCTGCTGCTACTTCTGCCTGCGGCGAGCAGCCTGATAAATTATTAACTGTATGTGTAAGCTGACGTGATTCTGATACACTTGGCGGATTTGTTTTGCTTGGCTGTGATTACTTGTGGCACACACACACACACACACCTACACATACGCACACATACTGAGTGCGGCCAAGGCGACAGCAAAGCAGCTGATAAGCTCATCTAGTCTGACATGTGTATTTGTCCAGAAGATTTCACAGTTGATGTAAAGCGACGCGTTGAGTTCCGCGTGCCATTTCGATTTTTCTTCTTTTTTTGGGGATGACCTTGACTGGGCTTCACGCTCGGGCAGCTCCTATTGCGCCCCCTACTGCTGCTGCTTCCATTCCTAGTGTTGCTCCTGCTCATACTGTGGCTGCTTGTGCCTGCTGCTATTTCTCCTGATGCTGCTGCTTCTGCTCTCACTTGTACTGCTGCTTCCTACTGCTACTGCGTCTTGCTGCTGCCTTTTGGTCATTCTCTTGCTCCTATTCTTGTTTCTCTTTTTACTCCCGCCTTATCTATTCTTGCTAATGCCTCCTGCTACTTCTCCCGTTCTTTGTGCTGCTCCTAGTGCTTCTTTTGCTGATATTTGCTGTGGATACTGCTCCGTTTCTGTTCCCGCATTCTACTTCCACTCCTACTTCTACTCCTACTCCTTGCTTATCCTCCCTTTGTTCCTCCTCCTACTGTTCTCCATCTAGTTCCTCAATGGCTTCTCCTTCTGATCCCACCTCCTGTTTTTTCACTTGTTCTTCCTTTTACTCCTTCTCAATTTCTCGTGCCACCTCCTGCTCCTCCTCTTGTTTCTCCTCTTCTCACTGCTCTTCCTCCCACCTCCCGTAACTTGTTATGTTAATTAAATAGTTGAAACAATCATCAAACTGTGCAGCAGCAACAGCAGCCCAGCCTTGGTTAAGGCATTACTCAATTGAGTTCTCTGCATAGTTTGGCGAGCAGCTGCGACTAACGACGCGTAGCGCAAGCGGGAAATGGATTGGGCAGAAGGAGCACAGAGAGAAGGGAGAGAGAGAAAAGAGAAGGGTACAGAGAGGGAAGAGAGTAGGGAAGAAGAGAGACAGAGGAGGCAAGCGGGCAGAGGAGACACACTTTGCGCAAGTACTTAGCATGCCCAGGAGAGTCTGTTGTTACGAAGGGTACGGGGCAGAGGGGGGCTTGGAAGGTAGAAAACTATTGTAAACGCGGCATACTTTGTGTTTGGTCGTCCAGGCCGAAAATGCTGCCCCATTGTCATTTGCTGTGCCTGGCAGCTACGCGCTGAAAGGATTTCAATGTCACACGGCGCGGCTATTTGGCAACTGAAGTGGGATGAACTGGGCAGGAGTAGAGCAAGTGGAGGCAGGAGTGGAACTAGGCAGGAGTGGACTGAAACTAGGTAGTAACTAGAAGGTTGAACTGGGCAGGAGGCAAGCTGGCGTAGAGTGAAGTGGAACTGGGCAGAAGTAGTGGACAAAGCAGGAGTTGAGCTGGGCAGAAGTGGGCTTGGACTAGGCAGGAGTTGAGCCTGGGCTGGACTGAGCTGAGGGTCTCAAGCTGGGCTGAGCAGGAGTCGGACAAGGCTGGACTGGAAGAGGGCAGGGGCGCAGGCACAGGTTTTGCCTCAGCCAGCGCAGGTACTTGACTGAGCTGGGACTGCGCTCGTCTCTCCTCTCCTCGCAGCAGACGGTCCATTACATTAACCCACGGCGCATCAAGTTTCCGTGGCGCGACCACAAAAACGTCACAATGAAAATTCATGAAAATTTCGCCTTGGCCGCTGTCGCTGTCGTCTCCATTTCTGTTGCTGTCTCCTTCTGTCCCACTTTTGTGGTCAATTAACGGACGCTTTTTGCAGCCTCAAGTTTGCTTTTGTGTAATGAATTTAAATGACCCACTGTGCCGTAGACCCAACTCCCCCCTCCCTCCTCCCTCCACCTCCTCTTCAAGTGGCATAAAGTGTTTTCTTGGGCATATTTTTTGTTCTCTCCTGTTGAAGTTGTTGTTGTTGTTGTGGCTGGCCGATTGCCTGCCTCAACAGGCGGCAGCTTAAGCCAATGTGGCAGGCAAACGCTCCCCTGGCGAAGTCTCTCTCTCTCTCTCTCCCTCTCGCAGTTGTGACAACACCTGTCGCCGAAAAATTTTCAACAATTTAGCTAATGACTTTTCTTCAGGTGGATCAGGGGGTGGGGAAGGCGAAGGAGGGTGGACTAGCCAAGGTTGCCGTCGCTCTGTAAATACCAAATTAATTATATTCCATGCAGTGAAATTAATCAAGTGTGGCGCCTCCTCAACCCAACCAAACTAACTATGCAGACTACCCTGACCCGAACTCTATTTAACCCAGAAACAACCCACAAACCTGTCCGCCTACGGGTACCGCACCGCACCGCCCCCTGGCACCTACTACCTGCCAGGGCGGGGGGTCGCTTGCTCGCTCAGTTTGGGGCCCATTTCATTAATCACACTCAACACTTAGGCGGGCTTGAGGCTGCTGCTGCTGTTGCAACATGGACAGGGATTTCTAGGAGTGAGTGTAGGACACGTTGAGCTGGCTCACTTGTGGCCAATGTCAAATGGTTTTTGGGGGTGCCCTCAAAACGCTTCGCTGCCGTTGCTCCTGCTGATTATTTATTATTGTTGAGCGAGGTTCATGGCTCATCTAGGAAGGAGGGGCAGTGGTGGAGGAGAGGCAGCGGGTGCAGGGGTTGCCAGCTGCAAGCTGCACTTAGTGCTGGCGATTGATTTTTATTATTGTTTTACTTAGTGGCAGTGTTGCCAACGCAGCTTTTGTTACATCAAAACTAGCTGTTTTCAAAGCGGCACCAACACAAAATCAGCTGGGAATCTAGCATTTTTCCTGTCAGAAAATGCATCTGATCTCACTTTTCAATTCCCAAATTCACCACGAAACTGCTGTGGTTCGTGGCTTGGCTATTGCAACAGCAGATCGTGTCATGGGATCGCAATCAAATGCAAGCAGTCCCAAGCAGTGCACTGTTTACTAAACAGAGTTCTGTTAGCGAAGAATAACGGCAGTTTTTTTCCATTTTCAATTCCGCGAAAACTACAAAAGCTAGCGACTTGCGTTTTTTTTTTTCAATTTGATCGATATTTTTTGATTTTTTTCGAAATCAGCAGTCCTGAGTGCTATTGCGTACATATGCATTGCATACTTTCGTGCGCACTGCAATAAAAGCATTAGCAGCTGCACAAACCACAGCCATAAATGAAACTTGGTATTTGTATGGCAAGTACGTGGCAACTGCTATAAATATGGCAGCCTAACAACCTGCCTGAAAGTATACTAGCAAGTCTACAAATTGAATTTTACGCGTAGCAAAGTATGCCATAAAAAGAGGAACGCACGAGTGCTGCTCCTGGTTGCCAATAGAGGGAGCTCGTTAGTATTATTTTTATGGTACGAACTGCCATTTTTCGAAATAAAAATACGTTTCATTTTCGCTAAGAGAGCTCTATTTAGCCAGGACACGATCCCATAGCACGTACACGATCCTGAGGAAGAATGCTCCCCTCGCTAATTAGCCTTCATTTTTTAAGTATGGTAAATTAATTAAATTGTGCTCGTTCGTAAGTGTGTCGGCAGAGCTTGGGCAGAGGCATCTCCTTGCAAAAACCTCCCCATAAAAAAAGGCTAAACAGAGCTGTTAACTCTACCGAAAACTAAGCACTCACTGAAATTTCAAAAGAAAGTGCTTAAACAAACAATTTAAAAAAGCTGGATTTTCAGTTGTCCATTGTTTTTGTGTTGATCTAGCGGGAAAAAATCTAAATTTCCAACAGTGATTACAGATAATAAGGGATATAGCTAGATTCTTCCGGCAGAGAGAGAACCCCAACATTACGACAGTTAAAGCCAAATCTATAGGGAAACTAAAAAAGCTCGACTAGCTCTTCCATGCCAGCAAGCTTTGTTTTTATCTGAACCACGAGTATTACAATTCAGTCGCACGATCGTTCGCATACGAAACAGGTGTACAACGAGCTGTGTAGTACGAACTGCATAAGCGAGACTCGCGCTGAGTGTGTGTATGTGTGTGATAAGAAACGGTAATTTCATGATATACATTACTAATTTGATTATCCAATTGAAAAATATTTGGCTAAATGTCAAATAGGAAAACCCACAGTGCGCTAATGAAATAACATCAAAACCTTATAAAAAAACAATTAAGTAATGTGTATATCTACACATGTGTGTGTGTGTGTGCGTGTGTGTGATAAGATAGCCCAGTAACGCGACACTTGTGTATGATAAGAGACAGAGACAGCGCATAAAATAGCAAATAAACTTGGTCAAAACCGCAAAATTAGTCACTGTGTATAAGCGCAATCTTGGTTAATTCCCCCCACAGTCATACAATATATGAGGTGTAGTATAGCATATATATTATACTATATAAATGCGCATCAATTATATAGCGAGAGCAGGAGATATGCTCATATGAGCAGCTTCCGCTTGAACTCGAGAGAGAGAGAGAGAGAGAAATGTGCCACTGTGGAATAATTATGCCATAAATTGGGTTACGGCTTATAGCGACAGCGACAGACTATAGCTAATGTCAAGCCATGTACCATATATCATATACCATAAAATTATATACTGTGCATAGGCAGCTCAATCGTTTCGCGTTCGATGCGGCCAGCGGCGCACAGAGAGAAAAATCACAACAACAACACAACAACATCAACATCAAGTTGCGGAATCGAAGCGCAGCGCAGCAATGAAATATTTGAAATACTAATCGGAAATAATTAACGATTTTGGGGGAGGGAAGGCAGGTGTACACCTAGGGGCGTCAGTTGTACAGGGAGGAAGGCGAAGAGCAATACAGCAAGACAGTTGAAGAGGTAGGCAAGTGACGAGGGAGGAAGGTGTTTAAAGAGACAGTTGAAGTGGGAGGTAGCTGACTGGGGAGGTAGGTGAAGAGGGAGCCAGGAAAAGGAGTAGGCAGGTTAAGAGACAGGCAGAAGAACGAAGAGGCAGCTGTTTACCTCTCCCCTCTTTCTCCTCTAAAATATTTATAAAACTTATGGTGGCCTATCAAATTTACATTTAGATCTACATTTACAACTCCAGCCAGTTGTGGACAGTTGCTGCTCTTGTTGTGCTGTTATTGCTATTGTTGTTTCTCTTGTTGTTTTTGCTGTTGTGCCAGTTCCCAGCCGGTTTGCGGTTTGTGAGAGAGAAAGAAATTTACCTAAGAAATGGCACATTAAATCGCTCGTTACACAATCCGCAGACAGAAGTTGAAGCTCAATGCGAACTCTTTCGACCTGCGAGCAATTAGTCGGCGACAGGTCGTTGGCCATTAAGCGACAGACAGACACGGTACACACACGGCACACACTCGGTACACACCTGTACAATGTGTACTAACTGCCTACCCCCCCTACACTTCCCCTCCTCCACTTCACAGGGCTGTGACGTCATGTGCAATGGAATTACGCTTCGTTACAGTTTTGATTTCAGTTTGATCTGCGCTTTTGGTCATTAGTTTGTTTTGTTGTACACATGCAACAGTTACATTGCACGGAGTGTTGTTGTTGTTTGTTACTGCTGCTGTTGTTGTTGTTGTATTTACCTGTCCGCTATCAGCTGTGTGTGCACCTTTCACAGCGGGCTGCGGAAGCATTAATAATGCATTTTTAATAAATAGCAGCAACAACAACAGTTGAAATAGAAATAACAACAACAAAAGCTAAGGCAACACGAGCAACAACAATATGGGAAACAACAACAACAGCAGCAACAACAATCAATGCAACAACAACAATAGAAAGCCAGCAAAGATAACAATGGGATCCCATTCAAGTGCAGCAATAGATACAAAATAAGTGACTAAAATACATTTACACAATGCAGCACGAATACCCTAACCGGAAAATCTATAAATTATATTGTAAAACAGACATAAATAATTGTAAACAAAATATATTTGTAAACATTGCTGTATACGAATTGTATATATTATTAATATTATATATCAAAAGAAAAGCAACAGACAAGCTCAATATAGTTTTTTGACAATTTATCCAGCCTTGCTTGCCACAGCCATAAAAATAAATGTATAAAGTAGAAGTGTACACTTAGTTGTTGGTGTTGTTTCTGTGGTTGTTGTCTCCACTAAGCGCAGCTTTGCCATTGTCGCATTTGTCAAATGTCGTGCTGAAGAAGCGTGAGAGAAGGAGAGGGAGGGAGGGAGATAGAGAGATAGAGCATAGAGAGAGTTAGAAGGGGAGTTAGAGAGAGTGGGAAACAGAGAACGAGAGAGAGAGAGAGGGAGAAAGAGAGCGAGAGATGTAGACAGCGAGGAACTATGGGGCAGACAGAGACCCAGGCAGAGACAACAGCGCTAGTCTGGGAAAAGAGTACAGAGGGGACAAAGAGAGAGAGAGAGAGAGAGAGCAAGCTCAAACGATCGTTGGGGAGAAAGAGCGGAAGAGAGCGTGCTCGCATTGAGCCACCTCCACCTACGGCGCTGCTCTGCTTCCGCTCGTGCTGTCGCCTCGTCGCGTGTACCCACCTGGGTGACGTTGTTAGTCGCGTTCGGCTGTTGCCGACAACAAGAACAATGCGATGCGAGGCGCAAAGCACACACAGTGAGTGAGGCGCGATTAGAGCACTGATAAAAACAGTAGTTAAAATAAACAAAAGCAAAAGCAAAACGAAAACAAAACTGGCAAGTGAGCAAAGGCGAAGCAAGATAACTAGCCGTATGTAGCCTAAGGTGGGCAGCGGGGAGGGGGATAGAAGAAACCGCATCAAATGGCAAATGTTGCACTACAAACCATTTCCATTTTAATTGCAGCTGAATTTGTGCAACTTGTAGCAACATGGCCTCCAGCAACAACAACAACAACGCAGCCGGCGATTTGGATAGCCAAGTGAATGTGGAGGATTTGCCCATAACCTTCAAGGTTAGTTTGCCTGCCTGCCTGCCTGGCTGCCTGCTGTGCCTGGCCTGCCACTGCCTCTGCCTCCACCTCTGACCTGCTCTGCCTCTGCTCTCATACCGCAAACAGACCGCATCATTTCACACCGAAAATTCACGGCAAAGTGGATATTTAAATTGTTTGCGAATGTGCTTCAGTGCGTTTGATTGTGCAGTCGCCCCACCCCGCGCTGCACCCGCACTGGGTCTGCCTGCCTGTGGCACGCACTCGTCTCGCTTGGCTGCCTCTCGGCTTGGAGTCCAAGAGTCACATGAGCACATTTTGTGGACAGCGCTGACACATCCGGTTCGCATTGGATGCAAATGAAGCGGCGACGACGACGACGACTCTCTAACGGCAGACAGTGGTAGGGAGAGAGAGAGAGAGGAAGAAAGGGAGCAGGCAGCAGCTGCGGAAGTAACTTACCAAAAAAAAACAAAAACCTTTTCTAACCAGCACCGTTACCTTTTCCCCCTTCACAGGTCAAATACATCGGCGCGGAGGCCTCACGCGGTCTGTGGGGCATCAAATACACACGCCGGCCTGTGGATATTATGGTGGGAGTGGCCAAGAATTTGCCGCCCAACAAAGTGCTGCCCAACTGCGAGCTGACAGTGTCCACAGCGGGTGTGCAGCTGGAGATCATCTCGCCCAAGGCGAGCATCAATCACTGGAGTTATCCCATCGACACCATTTCGTATGGTGTACAGGATTTGGTCTACACACGTGTCTTTGCCATGATTGTGGTCAAGGATGAGTCGAGTCCGCATCCCTTTGAGGTGCACGCGTTTGTCTGCGATAGTCGAGCAATGGCACGCAAGTTGACCTTTGCACTGTCTGCCGCCTTTCAGGATTATTCACGTGTGGTGAAGGAGGCGGGAGAAGATCAAACAGATGCCACGTCCAGTGATACCATAACCCCAACGAGGCAGAAGTTTGCCATCGATCTGCGCACAGCTGAGGAGATTCAAGCTGGAGAATTGGAGCAGGAAACTGAAGCGTAGTGGCTGCTTTACTAATATGTGTGTGTGTGTTTGTGTGTGTATATGTGTATACATGTGTGTGTGTGAATGTGTGTTCCAATTTTGTATTATCTCTGGTGTTCTCGGCAGTCGTGTCAATTGTGATTGATCATAGTTACTTACTGTACAGCTCAGTTCGCGCTGTTATTATTATAGTTCTTTCTTTCCTTCTCTGTCTTTCTCTTACGCACTCTGTCTTTCTCTTTCTACACTGGTAGTTGCCTCATACAGCTAATTACCCAAAGCTTAAGCATAAACGAACTGTAAACAAAGCAATTACACAAATAATTTTCTACGTTAAATAAATTTATATAAATCGATTGATTTTTAAGCTTTTAAATGGGTCAATCGATGATCGTGTAGTGATCTTTTTATGTGTTTGATTTGCAGCTTGATCAGCGGATTGTTTAGCATATCATATCATATCAATAGTTTGTCCGCTTAACTGTAGATTTTCTCTGCTGATTTTGGCCTAATCTAATCGTAAGCTGATCTGCAATTGATCTGCAGCGGATCTGCAATTGATCTGCAGTTGATTTGCCGTTGATCTTAGTAGTTTTTTCCTACTTGTTTGTCATATATTCAGACCTATTTACTTAGTCGAGCAATTTAGTAAAAGTTCGATAATATCTTGCTGATCTTCAACTCATCTGATGATCAAGGTTAAATGTTCAGTTGTTCAAATTGCTTATACTCGTACCTTAGCTGACTCATGACTAATAGCCCAGTTGATTTTGAGCGCAACCTAACGTCAGCCGATATTCAACAGATATGAAACTGATCTGAACTTGACTGAGCTTAAACTGATTCCATTCTTTTGATTATCTTTATCCTCTTTCTGTTTGCCTCTTTACTGATATTTCCCGTAACTGATCATTAGTTGATCTTAGTTTAGAGCTGGACATCATCAATAAACATCGATGTTTCATATGAAAAACCTCAGCAAACATTGATGTTTCTCTACTTCAATTGTTGCACAGTATATCCTCTTCCGATCTTTACACGCCCCCCCCTCTTTAGGTCGCTTTGCAGTTGACCCTCTCTATCGTTCAGAGGTTGAATGCCACTAGGCAAACTCAAACACTCAAACCTATGCACGATGGAGCTTGTCAACCACTGAGATCACTCTATAGAGAGAATTCTCTACACCTGTCATGGATTTTTTCACAATTTTTATTCAAAGTTTTTTCAATTTTTTTTGTGTGTTTGTTTGTTTGTTTGTGTGTTTAACTCAAGGATACAACAATGCTAAACTTAAATTTCAACTCTCGCATAAATGGCCGTAAAACTAGAAAATCAAAAAATAGTCGATAGAGTTGCCTAGGTGAATAGAGATGAGTGTGGGACAGCCGCATGGGGCCGGCGGTACTCGGAGGGTTTTGTATTCTTTTGGGGGGATCTCCGGCTGGGCTGGGCGTCGGCTTAATTTTGCTTGTTGTGGGCGGGTTGTGCTTTGAGGTGGAGTCACGAGGGCTGCACTAGGTGGTGTGAGGAAGAATGCTCCTTAGCTGGCATCGGCACGGAACAAGAAACGACGCTTGCGTGCATCCATTCTTGAAGGGGATTTGGGTTCAAGCACCTCTGGTGCAACAGGCGCTTCTTCCTCGGGTTTTGCCTCATCATCTACTTTGCTGGCAGTGACTGGAGAGGTTTGCACCTTAGACATGGTGGGTTCAGCCAAGGAAACTCGCTTGTAAATGGGCAGAATGACATCCTCCAGCTGGGGTTCTTGGGCAGGCACAGCCGCTGCTTCCGCTGGCGCTTCAATCTCTGCCTGCTGCGCTGTCTCTGTCAGCTCTTCCTTCTCTGCTTGCTGAGGCTCTGCAGCACTTTGGATAAGGGTCATGGGTGCAGCAGCGCCAGGTGTCAGTACTAGTTCCATGGGCGCCAGCTGATCTTGCTTGGGATTCTGATCCAGACGCTCCTTCACGAGCTCCACAATGTCATCGATGCTGATGGAAGGCATGTAGGCAGCTGTAGCCAGACTGGGCTGCTGTGCATCCTCAACAAGTTTCACTACAGACTCGGCTGCAGGTTGTGCTTCAGGTTGGCTCTCCACCACCTTAGCTGGCTCCTCCTGTGCCACTTCTGGCTCAGGCTCTGGTGCAGCAACCACTTGCACGGGAATTTGATAGTCAGAGGGCAAATGGTTCAACTGCATGATGTTGATGATGGGAGAGTCTCGCAGCTTCAGCTTGGGCTGTGGTTCTGGCTCTGATTCCGTCTCCAGGAGCTGCTCCTCAACGGATGCATGATTGTCAACAATATCGGGCTCTGGCAGCTTAGCTTCCTCAATGGATACGTTGTCTGCTTCCGCTGGTTGTTGCACCTCCTCCTCTGCAGGCTTGGATTCGCTCTCCACTATTTGTGGCTGCTGTTGCTCAATGGTCTCAGCCATGTCCATGGCAGCACCGGCCAGCTCAGTCTCAGTCTTTAGCTCATTCTTGCGCAGCGTATTCAGAAAGTCGGTGATCAGTTGCTCCGCCTCAGCTGCCATGACGGGATCAACAGGCTTGAAACCACCAAGAGATTCCTGTGCATCTTTGTTGTCGCTGCTGTTGTCTAGCATCTCCTCCACTAGGGGACTAGGATGTGCCATTTCAGGTGTGGCTGGCAGACTGACAGGCGCATCTTCGGGCTTAGCTGCCTCCAGGGCTTCAATGTTGTTCAGTGCTTCCTCATCGGAGCTGCTGGGCTCCAGTATAGCTGGCTCAGACTGAATTGTTTCTTGTTTTTGCTCCTCCTCAGTGGGTTTGTTCTCTGACTGCTCCACGGGCAACTCAGCGGGTTGCACAACTAACTGTTCCACGGGTTTCTGCTCAGGCTGCTCCACGGGTTGTTCAACAGGTTGCTCTACAAGCTGCTCTGTGGGTTGTTCTATAGACTGAACTGCAGGCTCTACCTCAGCTTGTTCCACAGGCTCTTCTACACGTACCTCCTCTGGCTTCTCACCTGGTTCTTCAGCTGTCTGAATTGGCTGTTCCTCTGGCTGTGCCACGGACTGTTCCTCTGGCTGTTCAGGAGTCTGCTCTGCTGGCTGTTCTGCAGGGGTCTCCACAGGCTGCTCTACCAGTTGCACAATAGGTTGTTCTACAGGTTGTTCCACAGGGACCTCAGGTTGCTCTACAGGTTGTTCCACGTCTTGCTCCACTGGCTGTTCAATCTCTTGCGGCTTTTCCTCCAAGGACTCAACAATCACAGCGGGAATCTCTTCAAAGGCTTCAATGGGCTTCACCTCCTCCACTTTGTCATCTTCCTTAGTCTCTTCCTCCACTGTTTCTACTGGCTTCACTGGCTCCACTACAGCCACTGTCTCTGGCTCGGCTTCTGGCTGTGCAATGGCCACCACAGGCTCGGAGGCTTGCACCACCGGCTCCTCAGCATCCACAAACATGGTCTGCAACTTCAGCGTTGGCTGTGGCTCACTCAGCTCCACTGGAGCAGCAAGAATTGATTCGGTTACTGCTGGCTCGCTTGCCTGGACTGTCTTCACTGGGCTTGGCTTGTTGAAGACTGCTGGACGCTTGCGTATCGAGAACAGCTCGTTGCGAAGGGGAGCAGCAGTGGCAGGCACAACAGGCTTGATGGGCAGCTTATCCTTGTTGGGTCTAACGCTGAAACGTTGTGGCTTCAAAGGCTTCGATGCCAGTTGGGTAAAGGCAACAGTTTCGGCAACGGGTTCTTCAACATCTTCAACTACGGGTGCAGAAGTGGCGGGAATTGGTGCCTTTCTTTGTGGCTTGTTGTACTGATTGGCGGGCTTGCGGCGAATGGGCTTTGGTTTGGGCTTCTGCACCTTGATGGGTTTCGGGGGCTCCTCTGCGGGTTCGGGTACAGCAGGCTCAGCTGCAACAGGCTCAGCAGCTGCTGGTGCCGACACTTCACTTTCTCCTGGCTGTGGCTCACTATCAGTTGCTGCCGGCTGCTTCTCCTCCTCAATGGCACCACCAAAGTTGCCGTTCAGTTCGTAGTATCTGTAGCTATCCTCGCACTCGATGGTCATGTCCTCACGACGCATGCAGGTGAAGGATTCCTGCAGCAGGAAAAATGAACTTAGCGAGAGTTCTCACTCGAACTGAGCTTGACTTACCTGACTGAAGATGGTCTCCTCGGGGCAAATGAAGCTCCAGCGGAAGGTGTTCTCCTTGCCGTCGGCATAAGTGACAGGCAGACACACATGGAAGATCTGGCAATCGTTCTCCACATCCGCATAGTAACCGTAAGTCTTGTTGGCACAAGAGAAACTGTCCGTGATGTCCGCACGTATGGAGGTGGCATTGCTGGGCAGTGTCAGTGTGCCCACTAGAGGTGCTGGCTCCGCTTCCGTTTCCGCTTGTTGCTCCACCTCCGTCTCGGTCTCCTGCGTCTGCGCCTGCACCTGCGTTGCGCTATCCTCGCGTGCCACGACAGGCATATTCTTCCTCTATGCAGTGGCACAAAGCAGACATAGAGAAAAAGGAATTATGATTAGCCAGTGGCCATTCAGCAGCTAACGGTCTACGTGCGGCGCATGCGCAAATCCCCCGCGCACAGCACGTGACCTGACAAGCAACGCCAGCCCGAGTCCAAGGGGTACTCGAAGTGAAATTTCACTTGTGTTCTAGTTTTTGGCGTTAAGTGAAAACTGAATTACTCCACCCCCACTCAAAATAGCTATAGCTATAGCTAAAAGCTGGCTATAAAGTCAGCGCTATTTGTGCACTTCGCACCTGGCCGAGGCAACCCCTTTTGGGCAACGTTGGGCTGCAATTGAAGTGACTTTCGAATGCCCGCTCGAATGTTATCACATCATAGTTTTAACCATATCGATGGGGTTATTTATTATATTCCCCCCTGCATTTTAATTAGTCTGCACTGTGTAGACTTTCAGTCACGCATGGATCAAAATATTTTGGGGAAGGGCTTACGAAATGCAGTTGATATTATAATGAATATATAAATATTAACTGTAGCTGGCTAGGAGTTAAACTTCATATTAATTTCAATGCTTGTTTTCAAGATATCATTATAAATATTAATATATATTATATCTGGCTAGGGCTAAAACTTCACTAACAATATTATCAATGCGTATTATAAAGATTTTAAAAATTTTAGCTTATGTTTTCTTTCTGCTGTCAGTAACATAATGAAATTCCCAAATTCATTTACTCTGCATTCATTTTGGAATTCACCTTTCTATAGACGTGTCAAAGTGCATCCCCCTCGAGAAGTGTTTGCCATAAACGAATGAAATCTGCAGCTGTTGTCTATAAATACCTCGAGATACCTCGACTCCTCACTGTACTGCACTTAGCCGTTAAAAGGCTAAACGTTTGGCATACCAACTAAGCAAACAACGTTAAGACGTTATGCAAATGTCCACACAAGAACAAAAAGAAGAAGAGGCAGCAGAAGTAGAAGTAGAAACAGAAGAGAGGAGAAGAGAGGACCGTCTTGTGGCAGACTATTGCATGACTAACTCAGCTCGGGTTGTCATTTAAATTTCAGACTATGCCTACACACAAGGCGAACATTTCATTAACAGTTTTCCGTTGCCCGTTTCGATTTCCGTTAGCAAACGGAAGTCGTCTGCAATTGCAGCCCGTAAGGGAATCATAACGAATCGTATCATATGGAAATAACTCCCTTAACGCACCTGATGATGAACTGGTCCCGCGCTGCAGCAGGCGCTGAGCAAGATCAGTGCACAGATGTATTTCCACATGATGATGATGATGATCACACACAGACACACACTCTCTCAAAGTAAATTGTTCAGTTATATAGGTTGCTATATATATTAACACTATATATAGTTAATTATCACTCTGTATATATATCACGATAATTTCAAGTATTCTTTTCGCACTCTCTCTTTTTAATTTCTTATGCACATTATAATCCTTGGCTGTGTGTGTTTGGGTGTTTGTGTGTGTATTTAATCCAATATTGGGGGTATCCAGGCGCACGATCTCTGATATCTGATCTCTGTCCAGATCTTTCTCTATATAGTAACCAAAGCTTGCACTCGCAACACCTGTGAGGCACCGTTGGCTTCCAAATACGAACTGCGAACGACGAACCAATGCGACGCCCAATTTATATATTCTTCGCTTTGATTTATTAAGAATGCAAAAGGCAGAGAAAACCAACAGACGACACTCACTCACACACGTACACGCACACTTACCAGGCGTTGCTTACAGGTGCGTGCGGCGAAGAAATGTAGGCGACAACAACAACACGAGGAAGACAACAACGACAACGACAACGACAATTACAATGGCAAATGCTCACAATGTTGTCGCCAAACGTGACGTGGAACGGCGTGTGTGGAACGTAAGTTGCGTGTGTGGAACGCAAGAAGCAAGCAGCGTGTGTGTGCCAAGAGTAAGAGCAGAAGAGAGAGAAGTGTTGAGCTGATCATTAAGATGCTCTGGCAGTGAGTGAGAGAGCAGTAGAAGGAGAGCAGAAGATGAGCTTAAAGGAGATGAAGCTGCAGAAGATGAAGAGCAGCAGAAGATCATGAGCTGTTGATAGCTCTGAACTTAGCAAGAGCTAAGTTATATATGCGATATATCTATATATTCCTTTTAGGCAACCTTTGGATATAAGATATACCTGCAGGCAACCTTTTATTTATATAATATATACAAATAACAGAGAGAGTGCAGTTAAAGAAGGCAGGCGGAGATATGGGGATGGTTGTTTTGATGATCACTTGTAACTTAGACAGACTTGAGATATATGTATGCAAGATATATTCTTCATATTCCTGCAGGAAACCCGTTAGTCTTATAATACATATGAATATGACAGGAAGAGCAGCAGATCAGGCATTCGATCATGAGCTGATGATAGCATGGAACTTAGTCAGGTCTACATATATCTCACTTTTCATACATGGACTACACAGTTGTAGTCTTTTAATACATACTAAAATGTATATATTTTAGTATATGTAATCTATCTATTCTTTTAACCTGCCGCCTGCTTACTATGCCAGACACTTCTTGCCGCATCCTTAGCAAGTGAAGATGAAGTTCAGCAAGATTAACTGCCGCTTCCCTTTGAAACACCGCAAAGCTCCCTCTAGGAGCCTCAGCTAGCGCCAGTTGGCTGCAATTGCAGAGCAATTAATAAGAAATATAAAAAGCTAACTAACTTGTCATCAAATTGTACATACCTTAATAGTAGCACCCTATTTCCGATGCCATTGGCCTTTGGCAGCTTTCGCTTTTCTGCTGACAGCGCGCGCACTGTACGTGATTTCGATAGAACAGCTTAGGGTTATGTAGAAAAGGGAGGCAGGGTAAGGGGTTCAATATTAAATAAACTCGTAAAATTAGAAATTCATAATTGACGCGTAATACGCGGTACGTGTAGTCTCCCGTAGGCACTCACTCAGTGCGACCTATGCGAATTGGTAGCAGACCATTCTAAATTACTAATGCGCCTTAATGGGCAGCGTGCACAGAGCTTGTTTTGGTCTCTTCGAAATGATGATATTTCGTTTGTTGCATAATCCTTTGCCTCTCGCTTCTTCTGCCCCAAAAGCCAATGAACCCCAACGAATCTTCTGTTGTTGTTTCTTTCGCTTTTTTTTCGTTTGGGGGTTTCGGTGCTTCTCTTAGTTCTTCTGGCAAATCTCCACTTGGTACACATAAAATTGCAATCTCACGTCGTAGACAATCTTTCAAGTGTAATCTTGGTGAGGCACCCAGCCTGGCTGACTTATGGATAAACAATTTCTGCGTAATCAGTCTATCGCACCTTCCTGGAAGTATCCCAAGTCTGGAGAGGAAGAGCATATAATGATACTTGGCTTTCTTAGGATTCTAATGATCGACGATTGTTTGATTCGACTTCTACAGCAAAGTCTGCGCTCGTATATGTCTAAAGTTATAGCGTCATAAGCTTTTTAGTAACCACCAATCATGGTTGGTATGGGCAGCTAAATTGCTCTTAAGTAGTTGTGCGAGCATGTGCATTAAAATGCCTACATGGATTTTGCGCACTTGGCAACACAGAATTGGCCAAAGTGCATTATGAGTGAGGAACTGAGACAGACAGACAGGCAGGCAGTGTAGAACGTGCGGAGATATATGGTAGATATAACCCGTTGACAACAGGGTGACGTGTTGAGCAGAAATTCTGGCTGGCAGAACCTGACTGGAATCGTATATGCGATATACGAATTATGAATAGAGCTGGAAGAGGTGGCGAGTGTGCCTGATATATATGATATGATATGATATATGCCGGGCATGGTCATTATTATTTTGAAATCCGTAGAAATTGCAGCTTAATTTTCAGACTTTGACTTTTTCTTTTCTTTTCTTTGTTTTTGGATTTTCTTATTGTATTTTAATGCAATGGGAAACACGTGTAACTTTCTAAAATGCAAATCAAAGTGCAATGGAAATATCATGAGCACTTTTCAAATTTTAAAATGTCCAATGTGACGGACACGTGTGGGCGTAAAATGGCCCCCACATTGGAACCCTTGGAGAACGAACGCGTGCACTCTTCGTGCGTCGTGTCGTATACGTGATGCAGTGGCACTTTCTAGTGCAGCACTTAAAATTAATTAAATGCATTTGGATTTTATACTGCCCCTTCCAGTTGATGGTATCTTTGACAGTGTCACGTTCTTCTAGCTGTCGTTTAGTGGAGCAGCAGCAGCAGATCAAATGCAGCATAGAAATTCACAATTTGACACACACACACACCCGTTGACCCGTGCGTACGTGGCACGAGACACGAGTCTCGACTTGACTTCCTTAGCTTGTGATTATTTTGTTTTTTGGCAAACCACGCACGTTGCTCCTCAGCTCTTAACCGTTATGTTTTGCCAAACATTTCGCTGAATTTCAATTGATTTACAGTGCGAGAACATTTATATTGCAGTAGTCAGATTATATCTGCATGATATATGCATGTCCAGGCGGGCGGGCCACACCCACCAGCCACTGTCAACTGTCTTGGCCGCCCACTGCCACTGTTCGTTGTGGCTGACTTTAGAAAGTGCTGAAAACTAAACTATTTCTGTGACAATCATCATCAATTATGTGGCACACGTTTGCAGACACCTCGAGCAGCGTTGACCACGCTCGACTAGAATGCACACACGGCTCCCACGCCACTGTTCCATACCCGCGGGGAAGGGGTGTGCAACGGGGGGAGGGAAATCGAATTTTTATGGCCAATTTCATTGATTTTAATTTTGCTAATGATAAGCATTTCTTTGCACGCATTCCCAGTTGGGTTCCAGTTGCCACATTTGATTGCTGCTCCGTGATAAGACGCATGTTGCGGCATGTCAATTCGCTTTTCTTGCCCCCCCTCCCTCTCTGTCTGCTGCATGTTAATGCGAGCTTTTCTTTCAACAATTACAATTAGTTCGAGTGGAGTCCGAGGTCCACAACGATCGCCTCGCTTGGCGCTCCAAACAAGGTCAATATCAAAAAGTGGCCCGAAACGTGTTAAAATGTAATGTGAAGTGTCGCATGGACTCTAAACGGGTTCACTTTCTTTTCTCCTTCTTTCTGCCCCAACCTCAGGGGGTGGGTAACATCAATCAGACAATCGCACATCGATCAATTATCGTCGACAATTTATTAGCCATAAAGCTTCGCCGCGTTGACGTTTGTCAAACACAACATCTAATTGCTTTATTACAATTACTGGCAAACATTTACAGACGACAAACGCCAAAAATTCGCCGCTGAATTCCGAATTCGCCTCACGCTTCGCACATGCGCCAATTGCTCGTGGCAGCAGCGGCAGGGACAGGGAGACACCCATCTGCCTGCCCGACTGGAGCACGTCTCACCTATTTGGTATTACGGAGCACAGCCAGAGGAGGCCCCAGAATTGGGCCACGAATTAGAATCGTCTGCACGGTCGCATAGGTGAAATTTCGAAAATTCCACATAGAATTGACCGCATTCTGGAATTATTTGCTGTGCCGATTCGGCACTCTACAGGAAGCGCTTGGATTTCTGAATGAATGAACAGAACATGGAGATTTTCCTTAGCTACTCTTACAGAATTCATAACTATGTTTATAATTTTGTAAAGTTCTAGCGCGATGTTGTTTTATTTATGTTTCAGTCTGAACATTGATAAGCTAAACAAAATTTAAGAAATCTTACATATTTACAACTTTGAATTTCCATCTCTTTGTCAAAGAGATTTTGATTTTGCTTTTGTTAAGTTGATATTTTCATTATTTTCCGTATTAAGAGAAGTGTAGCCTATTTTAGTTTACTCAACATTCCCCTCCAATCATTAAGTTCCCAATACATAAGAAATGCTCAGTGCAATTAAAGTTATCAACGATTTTAATATGGATCGTAATGTGTAACATACGAGTACAATAAATAAATAAATAATTTGCATAAATAACTTAGGTCTAATTTGTTCATCCAGAGCACTGTAACTCTCTGGATGCTTGGAGCTCTTACATAGGTTAGCATTTAATATATGTTATGTGTATAATTAACATTTATCTTGGGGTCATTGCACTAAAGTCAGATTTCTAAAATTTCTTCTACTAAGGCAGGGTTACAGCTAAAATTGTTTTACTGGCATTTGAGCTAAACTAAATTTCGAACTAGGACTCTAGGGATTATTTAATAATCAGCGTCATAATACGATACAATACGATGTACGCAGTCGGATGATATGGTATAGATAATAATAAATACGATATAAATAATGTTTAGACTGCTCCATGGGGCATGCCGTCTCTCTCTCTTTCACTCTTATTGCCATTGATATTGATTGCGATAGGCGAGATAGTGAGCATCCTGCGGCTGTTGCTGTGACTCCCGCTGGGAAGCATATTGTCGCAACTGATAGCTATCCGTGGCAGAGTCTGAGTCCTCGATGGAGGGATCCGTTTGCAGGGATCGCTTCCAGTAGCTGCCCTGCTCGCCCCAATCCTCGCCATGGTCTTCGTAATGGTGCTGATGATGAGCATGTTCGACATAGACAACCTAGTTAGAAATAATGCAAACACGGCGTGAAGTGAGAAACACCACAGGAAATACCAAAGAGCCCACAGAGTGTAAGAGCTTGGACATTGGACTGTATTATTGAGTATCTTTGGAGTATATCTATGTATTAACTGTAAGTATGTATGTGTAATTGTATGTTGTATATGTATTGAGGGTCATGGGTTGAGGGACACTTGGTGAGTGAGTGAGGGAGGTGTCTCGCCTGCGTTGTAAGGCCTTGTTTAGGAGACACACCCATACTTACACATTGCGGGGTACATTTCTAGGACACACTACTTATGTTTTTTGGACTGATTTTGATTTGGTATTGGTTTTATTTTTTGGGATTTATAATTTTAAGTTGTGTTAATTCCTGAAGCTATCCAATTTATTAAATCCATATCTGAAACCAAAGAGGTCTGATTACGTTATCATACGGGAACTTATTGAGAAACTAATTTTGAATGAACATTGTAAACGGGAAACCGCAGCTGAGGAAAGAATAACTGTTAAAGAACGCCTGCATATGTATACAAAATCGAGTGTTACATATCTATATACAACAATATGTAGTAGGAGAGAGTGAGTTTGAGAATATAGGCAGAGAGAGGTAGACGGAAAAGAGAGTAGGGTAGAGCGGGAGTGTCGACAAACAACGGTTTGACGGCGAACATAAGTATTTGCTGGACTTAAGATTAGTAATAATTTTCGTATATTATACACATGTATTTTTGACTGAAAAGGGTGCAGAAGATTCATTTATATAGAGAATGGAACATTGTTTGGCCTCCAAACCTTTTGTGTGTTCCAGAACAAGAGAACAATGTAAATACACTTGGCTCATCGGGCAACCTTCAACTTACCTTGGACGGTGTGCCGCCTCGCTTGACATCGATCCAGAAGCGCGCTATGTTGATGAGCAGTCCAATCAGAGCTATGGCAAAGAACTTGATCTGCAGATGAGCACCCAGTATCTTGAGCAGCAGCTCAATCTTGGCCTTTATCAACGAGCCAGCCAGTGCGAGCTTGGCTAATGCCTTCCTCTTCTTCTTCTTCTTGCCGCGAGTGACTGTGAAACAATTTCAAGAGAAATCAGTGGAAGGTCTTTTATGGGGAACTAAATACAAACTTAACGCATCAAGGCAAACAAAAATAATAATGAATTCAACGATTTTGATCGCTTGGGAGGGTGGTGTTTGTTAGTATGAACTGCAGTGCGCGTAAGTGCGTTAACGATAACGAAACGATAACGATAACACAACAAGCAATCGAGGCAAGCAAAATAATGTACAAAAAATAAAACAAAATACTTAAAAAATACCTTAAAATACTTATAAATTTGAATGTAACGTATTGTAAGAAAGCTAAGTGCTTTGCTACGCAGACAGACAAACCACCACCACAAACTGAACTGCTTGCTTGCTTGAGCAAGCAGTGAACATTGCAAACTGCTGTGCACGCAACTGTAAGCTGACAGCTACGACACGCAAGTGACATGCAAAGTAATCGAAAGTAATCGAACTTATTAATACGCTTGCAGAGCGAGTGAGAGGGAAAGAGAGAGAAGACACTCTGCAAACGTATACGCAACATCGGCTAGCCGAAGTTCACACAAATATTGTACAATTTAAATACTCTATAGATAGACTAGACAGGCACTAAGTTGTGCTTAGGAAACGGTGCGCTAAAGTCATTGAAAACCACACGCAGCAAACAACACACACCTCCGTTACTTCTACCATAATTTATATGCTTGCGCTTTCCTCCTCCCCCGATTCCGCTGCTGACCAGATCGTCCAGTAGCTCCAGTCCCAGATGATCATCGGTGTCTGTGTCCACCTGCACTTGCGAATGTTGTCCCTTGCGCTTTCGCTTGCCGCGCTTCATCTTTTGCTTCTGCCTTCGCTTTTTAATGCCGCCGCCGTGACCACCTCCATGGCCACCGCCGCCGCCTCCGCCATGTCCGTGACCATGACTCACGCTCTCGTCCACTTCGTGATGCTCTGGCGCCTGCTGCACCACCACCAATGTGGCAGGTTGTTGCTGTTGACCCTTCTTCTTGCGCTTTGTCTTGTTTTTCTTGCGCTTGCCACCTCCGCCTCCATGGCCAGGTTTCTTCACAGCACCCGTGGCATTCTCTTCGCCATCCTCCAGCTCAATGAATTCCACTGCACCCGATGCACTGTCGTTGTTCTCATTGAAAACAGTGTTTTTCACACTGTCCACTGGCTGTGCCTGCACTGCATTGAGCGATGTGACAATGGGCACGTTTTCATTGTCCGACTCCTCATCTGCTTCATCCTCCTCGTCATCGGTAGTTTCCTGTTCGCCTGTGTTCGAGCCATCATTCTCCTCCTCCTCATCCTCGCCAGTGTCGCCACTATCTGCGGCATCCGTTTCGGCATCGTTTTCGGCATCTCCTTCCTCCTCTGCGTCGCCGTCACCATCACCCTCTGCTTCGGCATCTGTGTCTGCATCATCGTCGTAGTCCGCATCGTTTTCACTATCATCGGAGGCCTCTTTTGGTGCTTGCAGATGCTCGTATTCACGGCCAAGGAAACTGGCAGTGCAAGAGACAGAGAAAGAGAGGGAGAAAAAGAGATGAAGTTAAGAAACCAGTAAACAAACTCTAAACGTGTTACTTACCCGTCCATCGTCTCGGCCAAATACTCCTTCATGTATTTCGTGCCAATTTCAATTTTCTTCAGCAGCGTGGATGGCTTCTCTTTAATAGGCAATTCTGAGGCGCTGTAGCCACGTCGTTCAATGGTTGCGTTCATTTGACGATCGGCTTCCACTGCAGAGAAAAATTTAAGTGCTTATTTAATTGCCAAAAAGTTAATATGGTAACTAAAATATTTATAAAGTGTCAAAGGGTTACCCCCTTCTGTGTTTCCCGGATATTTATTGATCTTTCTGTTGCCTTGGCAATTTGCAAATTTCACTTTGACTTTGATTTTCACTCGAGTGCATAAATCACAGCAGACAGTGAGGCAACGAGAGCTGTCTAATTAAACTGACTTTGCTTAGCCAATTAACACCTCTTTCACCTGGGCACGGCCAACACTTTACTCACCTTTTAGTTTCTGCCATTGCACATGCAACTCGTCGTCCCACAGATCCAAGACGCGTGCAGATTTCTGTCGGGCACAGGACCAGGGCTCGGCGCGTATGGGGCAGAGTGCCAAGTCCAGATAAGGTGAGATTTCTGAGAAGAGAGACAAAAGAGAGAAAGAGAGGAATAAATAAACTGACGCACTGTGGAACTTGGACTGATTTGGTTAGCGTGTTGCTTAGTTGGCCATGTGGCAGCCACAGGTTTTTGCAACTGTAAATATTTGAGTGAAAGTACGCACACAATAAACTGACCAGGCAACAACAGGCAGCAATTGATAACACCTTGTGTGGCTCATCTTGTGGCATGCCACATGTGTGTTGTGGCATTGTCAGCTCGCCAGCTCCGCCACCAGCACATGCCATGTTTATAAACTATGGTTATTGCCTGACTGCGTCGCAGTGGTTTCTAATGGCCAGCTAACCACTCGAGTGTGCTGCAGCCAACTCGCCAGCTATCCATCTATCTATCTATCTATCTATCTATCTATCTATCTTTCTATCTCTCTAGCCATACATCCATTCGTTCATCCATTCGTCTGTCCCCTCGTCCATTGATCGAGTGAAAATGTGCGCGGCATAACAATTCGAGAGTTGTTAATCATTGGCGATTGCAACAAGTTAATTGCCTGAATTTAAATAAGTTTTAAATTTAATTCTGTCTTCTGTTTTTTTTTTCTTAATAAGCAAGCTGCCACATTTTGTTGCATTCGCACAAAGTGAGCAATTATTGTGATTGCAACTGTCAACGGAGCCTACAAATGAGCAAACTGTCGCCTGCTTTGAAGCGTTTTAATTGCACCCCAAGTGACATGAGGCATGAGGCGGGCAAGTGGCAAATGGGCAAGTTGGCAAGTTGCTAAGGCGCCAGCTGCAGCTGCAACAAATAATTCGTGTGGAGGCTAGACACCTATGGCTGCCTGCTCCTACTGCTTACCCACTCCACATGATAGACTCCTCATAGCTGCCTTGCCTACATACACAGCCCCTACCTGTTGTAGTCTCCAGCCTGAGATCTTCCCCTGTCTGCCTGCTTTTTCTACCTGCCGCCTACTGCATACGATCTTCTTCAGGTTGCCTTCTTCTACTGTCTGCTTACTTCACTGCCTGCCTGTCTGTTCCCTCTATCTGCCGTCTCCGCCAGCCTGCCTGAGACTTCTGCCTGCTCACTCGACATGTCTTTACACTCCCCTACCAATTTTTCTGCCTATCTACTCCTTGTGGTTGTATACTCCCCCTGGCCAACTTCTCCTCCTGCTTACCATCTTCTGCAGCTTCCCCACTCCGCCTGCCTATATATTCCTTCTGCCTACCTGCTCCTCTTGCCTCCCATCTTTTCCAGCTCGCTCACTTCATGCATGTCTCCTACTTTTGCCTACCCCTTCCTCTAGTTTACCGGCATACCTGCCTTCTCCTACTGCCTCCTACTGTTTACCTTCTGCTTCTCCTTACCCTATCTTCCCCGCCTTGGCTAATCTTACTTTCAATGAGCCACAGTCTCCGCTTTGTACTTTGACCCAAGTGAGGAGGCAGCAACAGCAGCAGCTTCACTAATATTGTCATTTGCCTTCAATAGGCAACAAATTCGGAGAAAGCCAGCAGCAGCAGACAGCCCCAACTAGCCAGCTAGTTGCATCTGCAGGATGCGGCGCTCTTCTGGCTTGCCGTGAGAAATCATTTCCCATTTGGTTTCGTTTACTTGTTTCTTGGTGACATTTAACAGATAAAAATCCTTGTCTGCGCGGCCCACACGACATCGCCGAAGAGTCTCAATGTCTGCATGCCTTGACATTTGTTTTGCTTTGTTTGTTTTAGGTTTTCAACTTCAACTGCCAGTGAATCTTTTCACTTTCAACCAGCACCCTCCCCTCCCCCCTTCTGACTAGCTACCCCCTCTTCCAGCTCATATACAATGCCCATGCCCAGCGCGAGCTACTTAATTTCATTCCGCTCGATCTGAACTTTCACTGCAATTGAAGTTTATGCGTGGCCCATGGTTATCATTGCGCATTGTATAGCAGCGAGACAGGGCCAAGGGAGGGGAAGGAGTGGGGTGCGGACTATGACGGGGCTTGGCGTAGTTCAAATGGGCCCAAAACTGTTGGTGGGTGACGCGTTTATTTGCATGTCCAGTGGAACGGCTTATTTGTCTGTGCCACGCGGGGCTGCGGCTGCGGCTGCGGCTGTTGGCCATTTGGGCCACACATAACGGCACAGCGATAACATAAATCAGCTGCTCTGGCTGCCTACCTCTATAGAGCCATCGGCTCTGTTCATAAAATATTAGCATAATCACGTGAAATTCTAACTGCGCTCGCGCGTTGCCTCGAGATGAAGTTGTTCGATTTTGTAGCTGGCAATTTGAAAGTGAATTGCCCGCTATATACTAAATCGGTAGTCTTGACTCAAGTTGTTGGTTAATTTATGCAGGCACTGATTTCGTATAAGAAAAGGTTTCCCATTCAAGACGAATTTAGGCCTGGCTCTAAATTTATTTCCTCTTCGATTCTTATTCAATTTACAGAACGGTTTTTCTAGCATTCTTTACAAAGAATTTATCGTCATTATAGAAATAGAAACTTGTCCGCATGGCGCACAACATGCTTTGCCATACCGTTAGTTTCCCTGGGTACAGTAGAGAGGGGGGAGGGAAAAGATACAACCGGCAAGCAAGACCAAGTCGCACCAAAAACAAACTCAATAAACTTTCACTGCTTTTCGATACATGGCAGTGAAGACACCCGCCGAAGACTACAAGAGCAACAACAACTGCAGCTACAACAACAACAACAAAGACGAGTTAACGGTTCGATTTACGCAAATCAAAGACGTTTCTAGCAATGTGTAACACACATTCAAAGCCAAAGTCAAAGCCGCAGTTAATGTCATTCGATCAGCAAATAGCGACGACAGCTCACGCAGGGGGACAGCAAAGGAAGGCGGGGGAAAGGGGAGTGTAGAGCAAACTTGGTTTGACCAATTAAAAAATGAAATTTATTTTCATTTCGTGGAAATGCGCAGGAAAACTTTTAATTTTTCGCTTTGGACAAAAATGTCGCCAACTGGAAATGGAAAAAAGTTTTTGTTTTCAGTGAAGCAAACTAAACCAAAGCAGACAAGGTGTAGTCACAGTCACACTCAACACACAGTCACAGAAGCACACTCAACACACACCCAGACACCTAGATATGACGGTTATAACCCAATTATAAACATTGTTCAGGTTGTTTTTGGTGTCGCTGCGCTGCTGTTGGCGGCCGGACACGACTTGACTGGGCTAAGACTGAGACAAATGTTTACCTTAGACTCTCAAGTTGTTGTTGTTGTTATAACATGAATAGATGTAGTGTGTATATAAGATGGAAGCCTAACTGTAGGTTACGCGCAAGATTATCTCAGAAGATTGAACTTCTCGGAGGCTTACGTAAACTTGGAAGAGATGACTGGCAAGACTGGTGGACAGTAAATAGTTCCCCCTTTTGGAGAACTTCTTAAACTGTGTCACTAAGTCAACGCTAAACAAAAGATCTATTGGTCTTGTATTAAACAAAGAGCCTGTTAATTAAACGATAGATTTCTTATAATAATACCTCAAACAAAAGGTTAATCGATAGATTTCTTAAACTAATATGTCTTTCATTTTATGCAAATCGCAAGAGAGAAGAATTGATTAACAAAGCAAATATATCTCAACTATAACTGTATCTGCCTTAACCCTTTGCCAAACTTCATTATCACTCGGGTTAGCCTGATTATATAGCGCTAATTTCCCCTCGATTCCCTGCTTCTAACTGTTCACTGAGGTGACAAAAGTCTAACCAATAATTTGTTACGCATATTTACAAGCGTATCCAAAGTTCGTTCTTGTTCCGCCTTTCCTTAATGACTCGACATAATGCCGTCTAATCGTCTGTACCCTCCCCCCGAATGAGTTCTAGTTTAAGCACTCAAGTGGAAGAGGCAAGTACGACGAGTATATGACGAGTATAGATGACCCATATTACCAGGCCCAAGACACTTGCGATGGTTCTGTTTCACCTTCTACTCTACTTCTGCTCCTTCTTCGCCACTTCTTCCTCTGCTTGCTGTTCTTTCTTTCGTTCTGGCAACAAGTGCAGGCGAGCGACTAATTGCTCGACTTGCACATTGAAGTCGCACATGTAGAAGGTTCTCAAGGGGGGGGCGACAATATGAGAATATGGAAACATGTTGCCGGTTTTTCGCGCAACGTAAGATCGAGCATGTCAGCTGCTCTAGAAAAGCCAAGCTAAACGGCTCCCCTCCCCCCTTGCTAAGCTGGGCTCATATTAAACATATTCTTGTTCTGCTGCGTTGCCCATGAAAGTTGACGTTAATTAGGCATTGAGTTGTCGGAATTGGTGTCGTTGTTGCAGGCAGTTGACACCTGTCAATGATTGCCACATTCAACTGGATGAGCAGCAGGTAGAGAGTAGGGAATATGATGAGCTTAAGGGGTGCGACTTAATGCCAAATTAAAAGTATAAGCTGTTATCTTCGTTTTGGTGATGAGGAATACATAATTTCTGTAGGAAAATGAGATCAACTTAGTTGAGATATAGTGGGAATTAAAAGTGTAGAGATTGTAGATAAAAGAAGAGAATATTGAGATTTATAATGGCAAATAATATTATAAAGCATATGACTTCAGTTGGAATGGTTTGAATAAGTAAGCTTAAATAAAGCTCGAAGCAGGAATAGATTACTCATGTAATACGCATAGATCACTCTTTAAATATCAATAGATCTTTCGTGAGATACACCTATATTCTCTCCAGGAATCTGCCTTCTTCTTGCTCTTTCCAACAGCCCCAAGCCGGCACTCTCCGACTATGATATAATGACCAATAAATTTTTACCCAACGCTCTCACATTTAACTTAATGAGCAAAAATTTCACTGCAATAAAAGTGTTGTGTTGTGTTTTTGATTGTATTTCTTCTCATGTATTTTGTTTTTGTTTCGTCTTTCGTCCGAAAAAAAGAAATTGTACAAGACGAGGCGGCGCGCGGGCTGCGCTGAGTCATTCATTCAAAACACAAACTTGCCTTCAATTTAAATGGAATTACATGGCGGAATAACTTACGGTTTAGTTGTCGGCCAAACGATGTTGTCGTCGATGCTTTGCCAGCAACAGTGGAGGCTCTGCCGGCCACGACTGGTGACCAAGAGGAGTCGGAGGAGGGTGTGGCTGTGGCAGCTAGGCTCCAGGCTTGAGCTGATTGAAGTGGCAGCAGCAGCACAGCACAGCAGAGCGGCAGCACCAGCAGGCTTGCAACGCCTGCCGAGGAACGCCACCAATCCATACTTAGCTCTCACGTCACAAAGATACAAATTCCAGATGCTGATATACTATATATATCGATAGTCAGATGCCGTTAATCGCTTACAGAACGGTTACAAGACAAGTCTCTGATCACGGCTGGAGTTATACACACTTATCGACACGCAAAAGCACAACGGATCTTTGTTCCATTTTTGTGTCGATCCACGAAGAATTTGTTTCAAAAAGTCAAGCAACACGTCAATTAACGCACTTATAAATATTCAACGACAACAACAAGAACTGTCGACTCTGCGCCGGCGCAGCAGTAGCAGCGGGAAAACTGATTCTTTTACTTCTGGGAGCTGCACACGATCTTAACACGACCAAGTTCAAGGTAAGATTGAGCCATGACGCGCATACGTAAGAAGTTTTATACCAAACCCGTGTTCGAAGGCGACTCCGAAGAGAGCGCAATGTGAAAGCGGCTCGTGCTCTTCGCTGTGTGGAAAGTGAGCAACGGCAGCAAGTTGTGGCCCAAAGAGCCAAAAGAGCACACGACAACGGCCCGTAGAAGACTGTGAGCAAGTGTGTGTGTATGTGTGAGCTTATGTAGATTTGCCTGAAGGCACGTTGCAGGCGCTACGGCTCAATTAGGGTGTCCAGCGAAGACATATCGAGTGTCACATTAAACGATATAAGCAGAATTTGCAGTACATGAAGTGCGACATGGCAAACCCAAGAGAAAAAGTAAAGGAGTGTGAGAGATGGCAAAAAGAGCTGTGAATGCAGCTAAGATGTTATTCAAAATATCATTAAAGGTATGAATATATATTAAACTGTATGAAGAACGTGCTTAAACTGCAAGGAAAGACTGAAAAATATATTTACAGAGAAAGAGAAGAGCTAAATTCAGAAAGAGCTGCAAATATATCTCATATATATCATTTTAAATACTTTATGTATTATAAATAAATATTAAATTACATATATAATAAATAAGTATAAATATAAATAACTTTAACTATTAAGAAACCCTTCAACTTATTTATATAAATAGTAAGCAAAACTAACACCAAGTCGTGAGAAACGTATTCCCCGCAGGCAGGCCCTTTTCTTTCTCTTTCCTCTTTCCCCTATCGTTCCTTTCATCAAGCTCTCACTTAGCACCCATTTGACAGTCTCTCTTTCTCTCGCATTGCGTCAACTACTATTTGTTAATCAAATTAACGATGCGTTTACGCAATTTAAATACAGCCGTTAGTTGTTGCATCATATCTCCCTCCCCATTCTAGTATGCCACATTTGGTGGTGGCACAATTCAATTAACAAATGATAAAAATGAAAGTTTTCTAGTTGCCCACTTTGATTGTTGTTCTACTATTGACCCTGGCAATTAGCAAGCTAATGCTATTTATGTGTAGGCCTAACCCAACTCGAGTTAACATATGTTGTCCGCACCCAAGTGGCTACAGTCCAGTTAACATTGCTTAGCTGACCAACTTGTTCAATGATTTTTTCTTTCATTTCATTTATTTGCCAATTTCTACGCGTGTCAGCGAAGGTGACAAAAGGAAAGTTTGCAAAAAAAAAGAAAAAGAAATATTATTAATAATTGTCTGTAGTCTGTGGGGGAATTCGCTAAAAAGGGGGTGTACAAAATTCGATGCCGAAAAATGTTTGCTTAATGCGGCGATCGCATTTTGATTTCGGATTACGAAATTGAAGAAATTAACAGGCCGCACACGTGAGCAACAAGACAATGTGACATGAACGTATATCAATTTCACTTTCTGTGCCAAGATGAGACTACCAATTAAAAAGGAATAGGGCCAAGTCTCTCAGTCTGCCATCCTCATATGTCCATGCACATGTCCAATTATCATGTTGAATGGGAGAGTGCGAGCAGCAGATAGATATCGTAGATAGATGTAGAGATTTGCGACGCGTCTTCAAATGTCGAGTTGGCCCAGTCCCAGTGTCGTGGCGACGTCTCCTGTCAGCTGCAATTATCCACATTTTGCCGCAATGTGGCAGACAAAGGCAAACCGCTGTCGTCTATCGATGGGGCTCATTTGATTTGTTGTTGCCCCAATACACAATAACACAACAAACAGACAACGGCATGTGACTAAAAGAGAGAAAAAACCTTTTGGCGTATTTCAATAATCGCGCATTGCCGATGCGTTAGAAAGCAGTGAAATTTATGTGATCGAGACAGCAGCAACAGCAAGTCAGTCTTCTATTTGGCTGCAACAAGTTGTAATATATAGTCAGGATGGTTGAAAAGGCAAGAATACCATAATACAGGCAAATACCCTGTAGTACAAGCTGTAGAGGGAGTTAGAGAGGGATGTAAAGCTGTAGAGGTGCCTTTTCTGTTGCTTTATCCCTTCTTACATATAGTACTTAAACCCCAAATATATCACAATACTCTTGTATATCATACTCCCTTCTTAACTAGCTACCCCTTCACTCTCTAACCTAGAGTATTGTCAGTTATTCACGCCATTTTGTTTCCGACTAATTAATTGCCAGCTCTACAAAAGGACCGTCAGCTTAGCTTTTTTCCGTTTTTAATTAAAACGCCGCCATGTGGACAAAGACATCAGAGATCAGTCAAGAAAGCACAGTCCACAATCGATGCAAGCAACAATCGACCATGGTCAATCGACATGTCGAACCGCCCGCAAAACTGCACTAGCTGACAAGGACAAGAGCAACTTCAAGTTGCAACTCTTTCAATTACTGCGCTCCGCTTGTGGCATGCCTCAAATCTGTCGCAGCACAGATCGCATCAGATCAGATCGCCACGGTCTGTCAGCTTCGCATTGCATTAGATGTCCGACTTTAATTGCACGCGTAACTGCAGTCGATAAATATTTATCGAACGACGAACGAACGAGTTATTAATTTGTTACACTTGCCAGTTCAACAGTTGTTTTCATAGTTTTTTCTTCTGTTTACGCATTAATTTTGCTTTCATCGGGCGACGGCAGCACATGCCATGGCGACAGTCGGCAATTTTAATTATGTTTAATTATTGCGAATCACTTGGGAAATGTTTTTCTGGTTGCTACTGTCATCGGGCATAACGGTAGCGGTCGCACAAGTGGCCTGTGAATTCATTTCACATGCTGCATGCGTAGCAACGTGAATAAATTATGCAAAATTCGTCATCCGCTGACAAAAACGAAAGGAATGACTGAAGACACGAACTTGTTTTGCATGTAGGTGCTGCATGAAAAAATGTAGCATACTTTCGAGCGAGTTGCTTAAATGAGTGTTGATTCCGAGTTGTAAATATACCTGCCTACTTTTGGGCACGTATGTCAAGTTTGAGAAGCATGCACGTTAACAGAGCTTGTACAGTGAAATGTTAACGTTAACAGAGTCATGTTAAACTTGTTTTTTCTGGGTCGGCGGTTTACGGGCCCCACGGTGCGACCCGTGTGACCTCTGCCTGCCTGCTCTGAACATCTCCTTGCACCACCTGTTCGCACACTCACTCCTGTTGTGTCCTCGCCGACTTTTGGCTCGACTGCAGGCAGCCTTCGTTGTTTGTTGTTGATGATTTCTGGATTAGTTAATATTTTTTTAATATTTTCCGCACATACATACTTTAGATGCTCCACCCCACAAAACCACAAATCTCACATTAAATTTAATAGTGCTTTTTCCAGCCACAACTTGAATATTTCTAGAGTTATTAATCAATCTTAATAACAACCAACAAACCTACTAGCAACTGGTAGCTAGTTGGCCTCACGCAAACAACTCTATTTACTTAATGATCCACAACAAACTGCCCAACAAACCGCCGAACAGGCGCTCAACTTTCAGCTTGATTGATCCGCTGCGAAGTGATCTTTCACTTTGTGCAAATATTTTGTATTTCCAATGAAATTGAAAACTCAAATTATACGAAACATTAGCTTGAACAAATTCTTCATTCATTCATCTGCAGCGAGCCCGCAGAAGGCGACGCTAATGAATCAGCACGCGGCCCGCACAAAAGAAGCCGCTTTGCCCAAAACTGGTCAAATCTTTTACTGTTTCCGAGCTCTCTCCCTGCCTTTTGGCCTTTTTCGTGTAGCTGAGGCTACTGTGGAGTAGACAAGACAATTTATCTACATATGTATTGAGTGCCATGACTTTGACTTCGATTTCAATGTTGGCGATAATGTCGATGATTAGACAGCAAAACGTGAAGTCCGCGCACGCCCATTGTTTTCATTGTTGTTGTTTGGCTGGGATCCAAAGAAATCTCCACTGCGACGGTGGCACATGTCAGAGGCCCAATTAATCACACACGCAGCCAAATCGACACCCGTCGCAACCGGAGAAGACTTTCTTCGCACATCAATCTCAATCGGATTTTGTTAATTATTTCAGCTACTTTTTCTAGCTATTTTTATATTTTATTAAATAATAATTTATAATCAATTGGTAAACTTAAGCCTATTTACATCAAGTCTAGAGCATAAATAATTTAATTTATTTTATGTATGTTATCTTAGTTCCAATGTTCAACTAGTGTTTGTTTCTTTTATTGCGTTATTTATTATGTAAAGCTGCGCCCCGCGTTAAGTCGCTGACTAAAGTGTTACTCGGTGGTCGTCAAAGCTGTCGCAAAGCCCTTGGTCAGTCAGCGTATTAAACTTCTCGCCGGATATTTAGTGGGCAGCAGTGACATGGGATCTGTGTTGTTGGGCACCTCAGCAGTGCGCTGCACCTCTTGGTATTGACCCGTGGGCAGGTAAGCACCATAGGGATCTGAGCGACTGGCCCAGCCATTGGACGTTTCATAGTTATAGCCCTGACCGGCCAGCTGTGCCTGTGTCTGTGCATTGCCATGGATGTGCAGGTGAATTTCCTTGCTAGGGGGATGTGGCGCTGATGGTGGAGAATTGCTCAATCCAGTGGGGCCCCACGATTCCTTGGCATGTGGATTCCAGCCGGGATAACTGAAGCTAGGCGCTGAATTCTCATACTGACCAAAGAGACTCGTCTTCAGTGTAAGGAACTTGCCCAGAATAGCCAAGGCATTCATGACAACGAGCACCTTCAGCAGGAACAGGGACTTCATGCCGATGGCCACCAGGAAGGCCACCATGGCGGAGAGCACGCCAAACTTGAAGATGATGGGTATCAAAGCCATTTGCAGGCGGCGTATCTTGCCAAATGTACGACCCTCTGAAAGAAACAGAAGCAAAGAGCAATCAATAAATCAGATTCGAGCGAGTTCGTTGCCTGAGTCTTTCAACTTGAGTCTCTCCAAACCTCACTGAATTGGCATTTCTGCCAATTTGGGATTTGCTTTTATTTATCCCCAGCTTATGAGAGATAATGATAATTTCTTTGGCAAACAGACCTGAACGCCCAAGAGCTCAGCGCGCGAAAGTCCATAAAAAAAGGCGAACGCGCACAACGCGCTAAATAAATAAAAACATAAATATTTTCTCAGCATTCAGAGATGCGTGCGAGCTTCTTTTTCTGCTTTTTTTTTTGCTACTTTTAAATAATAATTTACGTGAGTCTAGAAAAATATGCGGAAAGTGAAATTACAACAAGGTGTTGCTATGAGAAAGATACGCGCAAAAAATACTTTATAGTATATGTATATGTATACATACATTCCATAGAGGGACGCGTATATCAAGCCAAGACTGACGAGTACAAAACAAAAACAAAACGGCGAATAAAGCAGATTGTTAACACCTCTTAGGCATCTCTCTCTGTTTCTCCCTCTTGAAGATTTGTTAGCGAGTCAGGTTTCATTGAAAACGAAAGTGAAGAAAACTTGGAGTTGATTAGAGAAGTTGCTAATCAGCCGCCACAATCGGATTCGATGAAGGGTGAGAGAGAGATTGCGTAAGTGCAATCAACGTGATGAACACTAATTGATGGGAAAACTGGAGCAGTTGCAGTCACACTGTCCGGCCTACTCACCCACAGCAGCTGGTTTTTCATCGTCATCGCCATCGGCATCGCCAAAGAGACTTTCACTCAGATCGCTGCGCAGCCAGCCCCAAAGTGTGCGCACCATGCCCCAAACACTGAGATCTGTGGGATCCACTGCAGGTTGCAATTCGTTCTTGTCCCCAGTGGTGGCAGCAGCAGCATCCTTATCAGCTGGCTTCTTCTGCTTCTTCTTCTTCTTCTGTGGCTGCTGCTGTTCAGTCTCCTTCTCAGTTTCCTCCTCTTCCTCATCATCATCGTCATCGTCGTCATCATCCTCATCTGCCTCCTCTTCATCATCGTCATCATTCTCCTCTACTGCCGGCGCTGCTGCTGCTGCTGCTGCTGCTGCGGCAGCCTCCTCAGCTTTGTCTGCTTTGTTGTCATCATCAGCCGGCGGCTGTTCGACCTTTTTGGTTATTTTGGCGCCCAGTGCGCAGCTCAGAAAGCACAGCGCCAGCAACAGGGCGAGCAGCGAGCGACGCGACGCACTTGAACTCTTTGTGAGAAACTGAAAGTGGGAGAAATTGTACAATCAGAGTGCGTACGTATGTATGTGTATGTATGTGTGTTTGTGTTTTAACTGCATTGTTCGCGTATGACATCAAACGGCCGCCAGAGAGACGCATTTCATCATTTACGCACTCGACGTGCGGAAATTGCGTAAATGAAAGACTTAGGAAACGAACTTGCTTTTAAGTGCACAGTGCACACCCAAAGTGCAAACACACTCTCCTAGAATGCTTTTTCAACCTGTCGCACGCACTCATAAAGTGTTTTATGGCTCATATTTTGTTTACAGCCATTTCCATTTTGTCTGTTGCCGCAAGTTCCTCACTCTTTATGTAATAGACACTCAAAGTGGAGAGGAAGAAGAGATAACTAGTTCGAAGATACACGAAATATGTGTCAACATAATCTGCGCAGACACTGTGATGTCTTCGTTTTTGCCCGTCCCTTTGTCTTTCGCAGTGTGGGCAGCAATTCGTATGTAAATACTTTTTGCACTATGCAAATGATGTCGCAAACCTGACCCATAAGTCATCCGGAATTTCGCTATATGCTGATTACAACAGACGGATATTGCTAACATATCTATTTCCATTTAAAAGTGAAATTTTAATTAGCCAAATCGCTTGATGAAGCGATAAGAACCGCGAAAACAAAGAGCTAACCAAATTGAAATGGGAATTAGGTTCCTTTTATGTTTTTAACTGCCCCCAAGACTTACGCTCGACTAGTTCTTAATTACAGCAGCGGGTCTTCCCAGCATAATATAATAATTTTCCTGGTTGTGCGTTCCAAAATTGAAAGTCATCCATTAGACGCTTTCCATTTCCAGAACCCAGTGAATAAACTGTCTATTTGTGATTTCTAATTGAGTTGGCCTCGAAAAAAAATAAAACAGAGAATACCGAAAAAACTCCCTGGAGCATGGCCGGGGTGATATCTTCATTTTACGACCAAATTTACCATCATAAAAGTTTCAGCCCGGGTCGCGTAAATTATGTAGAACTAACGGTTGGTACCATTCCATTCCATACCATGCCAGACAATGCCTCAGCCTCGACACGAGAATTCATCAAACACAAATTCTGATTTGGTTTTCTGATTCTGAGACAGTTTAATTTGCGCTGAAAGAAGAATTCGCATGCGACTGTCGATGCCGTTGGCCGTTTGACATAATTTGTTGGCGTTTTGCATTATCTAATCAGATTTATTTAAAACAGATTTCAGAGTGTGAACAATAATGGTGTTGTTAATGTCTTTATCTTTTGTTCAAGCTATTGTTATTGAATTTTTTTCTTGCCACTTTTTCGCTACTCTTTTTCAAACTCAATTCATTTGTTTGGATCGTTTGGCAGTTTTTGTTGTAACTGTAAATGGAAATCTGCAGCTCATGGCCTTGATTGAACAAATACGAAATACGTTAGTTGGTGGGCTTTTCATTCAATTTGAATTCGATTAACTGCAACTGCAACAGTGTGGATCGGAAAATAAAGAAAGGCTTTCACGGTGATGCAAGAGTCGTGGCTCGCATTCCCCAACTTAATCTACGTTTTGTCTAAGGTCTCAAAACAAACGTTTGTTAAAACAATTTATGGAAAAAGCGCCGCAATTTGCATACTCTTCTTCTCTGCTGTTCGGCATCTGACTGATTGATACTGGCACTAGCTTGAGTAGGCAGTTTTTCCAGATTAGTTTCACTTCCCCCAAACTGCATTCGAATTAATGAGTCGGCCATAATTTAATTTACATCTGACATCATTCGATGTAACCAAATTAGCATGAGGTGAAATTTTCAGAGCGAGTCCCTTCAGACCTATAAATATTTAACCAGCCACAAAGAAGAAATTTCGCCAGCCAAGACCAGCTCGAAAAACCTTTTGGGTTGGGTCTGTTTGCTGAAATTAATCCGCATTTATTTAAATTTTTAGCACGTCAACGATGATGCGTCAAAAATGGAAAGTGTTGAACAAGTGTTGCCGAAGAATCTATAGATTATTATTTCATGTGCTTGTGTAATACCCCGCAATAGTTATTCCCTAACTATGGGAACCGTCTAGACCAAATAATGTATAGTAATAAAATGCTGATTACAATTTGCGCAAATCACTGTCAAATTTGTGACATAAACAAATTAATCTAATGAACGTTTAATTATATGAATTAAACGCATTAAACTTTTTACTGTACAAATATTGTAAATATTCTCTGTAGGTTTTTTATTGTTACTAGCAAACATTCCTGGATAGAAATCGATATATTTATTTTAATTTTTATGGTGCTATTAAATTTTCTCTGGTTTTCCTTGATTTGCATTCTATGTGGGCAGCAGAGTTTTATCTCTAATTTAATTTACAGCATGATATGATTTCTGGTGGTATATGACAACGATCTCCATATCATTTACGACTGCCTAGCCTCATTTGTGGCCCCATTGTGCAAGTGGTCATAAAACTATAACAATAACCATAAAAACTAATGAAAGACAAATCTTCAGTTGCGCTGCTGCTGCAATTAAGGCACGTGCGGAAGACGCGCGGATAAATGTTGCAAGTGCGCATTATCTAATGGCAGTAAAAGTCACAGTTCATGACACACATCGAGAGAGAGGAATACTACACAAAAAACTGCCCTCTCTAATAATAGAGCACAAAAACAAACAACAAACAATACTTGGCGGCAATTGTAAACATCGTTTAAAAGAAAGTTGCTTGACTTTTTGGCAAGACGACAATGAGTCAAGCTCAATTGAAGAATACTTGGCCCCCCGTTGACAATAGTTGGCCCTGTTATCATTGTGCGGGAGTTAGGCTTGGTCTCCTTTGAGTGCGAAACGAGGTAAATCGGCCGTGCAACGCGTGTTGAGCATTTGAAATGCCTCCAAGTGGTGAGGCACATCGAATTGCAGCGCGTGTTTTTTTCACTTACCAACATCATGATGAATGTGAATGTGGGGGGAGGGAGTCTCTCGTATAACAGCTGCACCACAGCTGACGGCGGTTTAATGAACCTAGTTTTTCTAGCTTTTATTTTCACTCTCAGCCAATTAGCCGGTTTCGTTGAATTTCTTATCCTTAATTATTTCATTGAACTCTGGCAATATGTTTGTTATTAACTAACTCGCAATGCTCGAACGACTTTCACGCAACTGATCTGCAACACACACGCAAATTGCTATTAAGGAGCTGCTCTGTAGATCTGCAAATCCAAATCGAAATCTTGTTTGTGTTGACGCGACTGCTGCGCTTGAGATGTGCCCGTTGACTGGCAGTTGGCCACGGTCTTGGCCAACTCGTTAAGTCTAGACGGGCCAGCTTGATCTTCGTTGCTCTCCCATTGGACAACCAGTCTTGCCGCTGTCCAGCCAAGACGCCATACGACACAACATTCGACGGCGACTCTCGCGCTCTCAGTTACAATTTCGTTTTCAACACTTTCTTCACAATTTTCCCCCAAAAATAAAGTGCCGACTCAGCGACTGCTTCTCTCTGCCTCTCTCTCTCTCTTTCCCTCTGCCTCTGTCTCCATTGACTCTATTACGAACAGGCGTGCAATGGGCCAGAGCGCAGAAAACAATGTTTTGCGAACGTGACAAATGGATGCGATGGAGACGTGACGTCACAAGTTGTGAGGAGCGCGACGTATTTGACCCACAGTACACAGAGGCGAGGCAAGGTAAGTCAAGTCAATTGGAACCCAAGACAGAGTCGAGTGAACTTAACTCATTTCTCTGCTTGTTGACTAACTCAGGTTTCAGGTGTGTGCAGAGAGAGAGGGACAGAAGGAGAGAGCATCTGCAGTTCGTCTTGGCACGTAATCCAATACTCGTTCCAGCATTTTTGCCGGCTCGCGCTCTTTCTCTGTTCACTGTGACCCATTTATCTTGCTCTCCCTTACTTACTTACTTTGTTTTTGTCTCTCCCTCCTTCTCTGTTGCTTTGTCTCACGCGCAACGTGCTGCCCATTCACCAGGTTTAGTAAGCCGCGCTTCTTAGCATCATAATACCAACGTATCTCGATTTGTATTGTATCAGTTTCTGATAAGCATATTTATGAACAATTTGATATGATGCAAAGTTTATTTGGTTCAGTCTTGCCGCACACATCAATCCCCAATGCCAATAATCATCAACACATATCAGGCATAACTTACAGTTAGCTCTTAGAACTACAGACTGCCTTTCCCTAAGCATTCCCAGCACATTCGAATGTGGGTCAGAAGTCAATGCTTTGCATGCTTCTCTAAAAGGGGAAGGGCTCTAAGCCACAGACCCCTTCAAGTGTCAAGTTCAGCCTGGTAGCAAGTACCGCGTGTAACTCAAACATTACATAATGAAACCCCCTCCTTCCCAACTGTCAGCAAAGTGTGAAAATTTCCGTTAAGCACATGTGTGGTGTAATCGCGGTGCACTTTTAGGCCTAAAAGAGGAGGCAAGTCAACGACTTTACGTCTTGTTTACTTTGCTCCGAAATATGTCAGAAGTGTCATAAATGCTAAGGTTCTTCTTCGGGCTCTTTGCCTAACGGTTTTTGCGCCTCATACATGAGCTAGAGAACTCAGCTCGACAAGGTGCTTATCAAAATGACATCATTATAGATTATATCATTTGCATTTTTATGTTTTACTCATAACTTTGTGAGTGTTTCTTCTACTTCTCACTGTGAGTTCTACAGGGTTTGACACTTCTGACAGACATTTCTACTTTCTGATATCTTTCTTAAATTATATAGATAACTTTTTTATTGAACAACATGGAAAATATGCATAATATTCTTTACATTTGTAAACTACTTTTTGCCCCAGTTATTTTGATAGGCATTCGCATAGTAGGACTGCCAGTTGGGTGTGTTCCATGTGGCATAGGGATTGTTGCTGTTGCTGTTGTAGTATGTGGGATACAGATACTGTCCGATGACATAGGGCCAGATGCGTATCTGTGTATTGGAGTAGGGACTAGGTGTCGTATAATAATATGAATTTGAAGTGGTGTAGTAGGGATTGTTATAGTAGGGATAGGGAGTTGTATAGTAGTAGTTATTATTGTAATTATTCAGGCTGGAGAACGTAGGACTAGGCGTCTGGTAGGGGTTGTATGGCGTGTAGTACTGTGCAGAGGAGAACTGTAAATTAAAGAGAGTTTAATATAAATGAAATAGAAGAGAAAAATCGTTAACTTACGGCAAACAGGCTCAGGAGTAGCAGGCAACTGTAGCTGAGGTACTTCATGTTTTGGCTGAGTATAAAGTACAAAGTATATATCCAATAGGTTGTAGCTTGGCTCTCGAACTAAGTGTATAATAGGGAAATGATTTCTATTTTATACTCTGTGAACTGTCAAGTCCGGAGCAGCTTCCCCAATTTCACGCACTGACAAGCGGCGTTTTTTTTACACAAGTAGAGCAATTTATTACTACCAGGTACCCTTTTTCGTTTCGTCATTGAACTTGACTCATCCCAACTGGGGTTGTTTACCCACAATCGAAGTCGCATGACGGTGACTCCCACCACCCACAGTGGGATAATTTGTTGACCATTTGCTAATGCAAATTGATGAATGCGAAAGTATTTTGTTAATTTGTGTAAATGGATTAAAAAGGCGCTTGTGATTAATTCCACATATATATAGTATAATGTATATAGTATAGTACAAGGTACGATCCGGGGGCGCAATTTCGTTCTCGATTTATTTTCGCTTATACTGCTTACAAACAAAGAATGTTTTATTGTAAATTATATAGTAATGTGACGGCCTCGACTTGCTGTTCCTGTTGTTGTTGTTGTTGTTAGTGGGTGGCCTTCTATTTACATTATATACACGACTCTCATCATACAACACTCGCTCTCGTTAATTAGACTACATACAAAACATTGTACAAAAACGTAACTCAACAATATCGTCAACAAATCTCTTAAATTAGTTTACACTCGTTCGCTCTCTCTCTCTCTCACTCTATCCATATCTTTCTCTGTCATTCTCATTCCTTTGCGGCTCCTCAAAGACAATAAATATTTAGTTAGTTCCGAGCTCAGTAGTCCTCGTCGTCTTCGTCTGGCGGATCTGTGGCGTACGTCAGCTCGTTCAGGTAGAACCATTTCTGGAGGGAAGAAGGCACTTTTAGAGTATACTTTATATATTTGTAGTGTATCTCAGCTTACCGGCGACTCTGTGCAGTTGAAATTGTAGTCCCAATCGCATATTCTGTACTCCTGATTGAAGCTGGTCTCATTGGCGCACAAATGGGGTATTCGATTGCCCTCCTCGTCACACATGTGAAATATCTGCAAGGGAAATTATTGTTGGTTAGTGTTTCATTGCATACTTTCAGGCGAGCGTTAAAAATAGCTAGGCAAGCTGAGCTTAAACTAGCCTTAAAAAAAGCTAGAAAGAGCCAGTAAATCTAGCGGGAAAATAGCTAAATCAGCTAAATTTATAACTAGTGGGAAAATAGCTAAACTGCCAGCACGGATTAAGTTGCACTTTGCCTGCCTGGAAAAATTTAGACTTGCAACTATCCACAGTTTACTTTGTTGCCAGATTTGATGGGAAAAGAGCTAAACTGCCAGCACTGTTCCTGTCCCACTCCCACTCACCTGACAATTGTACTCCATGTCCGCATAGAAGCCCACCGAACGCCGCTTGCAGTCGAAGGAGAATGTTATATTATCTAAATTCGTCCATTCCTTCGTCTTGTGATTCTGAAATACTGGACTGGCGGGCTCCTGTGCCGAAATCAGCAGCAGGGGCACTGCAAAACAGAGAGAGAGAGAGATTGAGGTAAAGTTGGGAAAGAGACCTAGCGGGCGCAGACTTGGCAAACTTGGCCACTCTTCACTTGGCATGCGAGTCATGCCTGCCTTCGTTTTGGCCACCAAATGGTGCGTTTAATCGACGCACTTGGCATTTAATTTATGTTACCAACGCGTCGCTGCGTGTCGCGTCGCTTCTCGTCTTGTGCTGCTCTATTGGGGCCACAACTCACCTAGTAAAACGCCGGAAAGCCATAAAATTCTATAACTGTAAACCATTTTTGTTGAGCTGCACATTTTGGCCTCTGTTTGTGCTTCGTTTGCCTGCTGTTCTCTCTCTCGCTCTCCCTCGCTGTTTGTCCAAAAACTGCAAAGTGCACGTCACGTTCCTTCTCTCTCTCACACACACGCACACGTCTCTCTCTCTATCTCGCTCGTAGTTTGCCGCGTGCTACGCGTCCATTTAGCTCGGTCACTTTTCAATTAGGAAGCGCAACTTGTTGTTTATGGCAGCAGGCACAGGCACATGGCTAAAATGAGAAGAAGAAAAACAACAATTGTTGGCAAAGACATCAAACGTTAATTGGCCACCAAGTTTGGCAAAGAAATTCATTAACGAATATTACAAAATCATCATCATGAGCAGCAGCAGCCTCCAATCTCTTCTCGCATATTTAAATAGACCCAGACAAGCCAAACCCGTCAAGAAAAAATAAGATGTTCAAGCTTTAGTCATGCCACACCGGATGCTGCTGCGTGTGGCAGCAGCTAATGAGCTAATGTGTATTTCCCACTCAAGGTATGCGTGACGTCATCGAGCAGCCGCGTGACCCGCAGACAGCAACAGGATCATTGTCTAGACAGCTCGCTCTCTTGACCCACTTCTAGGTGGAATTTTTCAAATTGGAATTTCGTTTCGCATTCATTCATTTGCATTCATATTTCATAACGAACGAACGAATGAACGAATCAAATCATTCACGCCATCATTCACATCAATCATCGGAGTGTCAAATTAACGAAGAAGGAAGAGAAGGCGAGAAATGCCATTAAAAGACAATAAGTCATGGGCAGATCCAATCAGCAATAGAATTCAGATACAGATACAAAAATGTATCTAAGAGTTACGTGTAGAAAAGGAAAGGGAAAGAGAGGCGCGACCTTGCCATGCTCTGCCGCTTTGTCGATTGTTTCTTCTGCTTCTCTGTCTTGGGGAGTTACCCGCAATTAAAGTGTCAACCAGGTCGAAGTACTTCGGATTGAGCGATTAGCGCTGAACACGCTGATTGCATTTTATTGTTGGATCTTTCTTTCTCTTCTCGCATGCATCCTTGACATTTTTGTAGATATTTATGGTGACTGTTGGCGATGTTAATCGTCGTCGTCGTCGTCGTTGCTGCAGACAAATAATCGTAAATTGCTGAGGCCTCCCCCGCAAGGCCCAAAACTAATTTCGCATTTTTTCGCAGGAGCCCAAAGACGCAACGCAGAAACGAATGATATGCAGTTTTTTTTTCACATTAAAGGTCATCGCAGTTGGACTACAGACTGGCGTGAGGTGAAGGAGGGGAAGGGGCAGCGGGGGGCAGGCAAGGGACCTCGTCTTTAAACCATCTTCATGGCAGACGAAACAAAGCGGCGCCTGCAAGATGACACAGCAGCCACAGACGGAGAGCGGACTGTCTTTCACCTTTTGCTTGACCATGGCGCCTGCCGCTTCCCTGGCAGTCTTAACCTCCCTGCTCTTCCTCCCTCTCCCCCTCTCCTTTTCCCTAACTGACTAAGCCATTGTCAGCGCCAAAGCTTTAAAGCGTGCGTTGAAAATTTCCGCAAAAAAAAAACAAGAAACAAAACGCAGACGCAGTCGCAGCTTGCGAGTGTTATTAAATGTAGTGTATAAGAAAGTAGAGCTTAATGGCTTTGTAAAGGAGTTGGTAGAAGCGGAAAGAAGGAAAGAGGAGATTAGTAAATACTCTGCTTTAAATATATTGGGGTTTAAGCAAAAAAGAATGGGTCAAGAGACTTGAAAATTAGCGTATTTGTTGGTTATTTTCAATAATTCCACACAGAAACTGCTTTGTAAGTTATAGAATGGTAGTTTTAAAAGTGTAGAAACAATTAAGACTCTAACTCGTAAACAAAATGTTGTTTTTAAGGAAAATCTGATGATTTTCTACCAATTTTTTACTGTACATATTATAAGAAGATGACACGTTCACAGAAGTCTAAGGTTAGGACACAAAGAACGGGGTTTATTTACATTATTAAGCACAATTGAACTTTAAAACTCTATGAGTATGGATTTTCAATGAAATTGTGATTAAATTTTGAACAATTTTTTTTAATTTGCATTGTTAATAATAAAAAAAAGTGAATGCATAATCAATCTGTCGACAAAGCCACAAGAAAAACAACCAAACCACACAAAAATTTGAAGAGTTTTGAGTAAGTTATGAAGGTTGACAGGGAGACAAATGGAAAAAGTACATAAAAAAGTGAATTCTCCATACTATCACATATTATTATGGATACTCGATGAATCTAGAGATCACAATAAGAAAGAAATTATATTCCAAATGTCAATCGGATAAGCTTTAAGAAAGTTATAAAGATTTAAAGTCAGGGAACCTTTTTAAAGGGAGTAGGTAGATTATATAGTATGACAAGTTTTAACTGAAGTAAGAGTTCCTTACCTTAAAGAACTCCCCTTTTATTCTATAACTCCAGCGCAAGTGTATTCAGCTTTCGTTGCTTTTCTTTTTGCATATTTTCACGTCTTTAATGCGGCAGCGTCGTCACTTTTGACATTTTCTGACAAGCGTGAGAAGCGCTAGGCATAAGAAAAGGAGAGATTGGAGAGTGGTGAATGGGGACAGGGGGGTGACCCAAGCATCAATTTGCTTGGCTGCTTAAGCCGGCGGTTCTCAACTTGCATAACTCCCCCCTCCAAAACCCCTTAAAAACGAACCGCAACAAACCAAAACGAACCAAAGCGAACCTCATTGAACCACAGCGCAACACGGGCCACACTTGTGGGGGCAACTGTTTGTTGTTGTTGTTATAAGAGATGTTGTTGTTGTAGTTGCTGTTGTTGGTATTGATGTTGCTGTTGCTGTCTGTCGTATTACTGTGTCTTATTTTGTGCCTTTTTGCATTCCGAACGCGCATGCGCGACATTTTTGTTTCGGCTGTTGAAAGTGTTTTTTTTTTATTTTGTTTTCTGATTTTGTTTTCTGATTTGGTTTTTTCTTTTTGTCGAATTTGTGTGTTCGTGTTTGTCGATTCGGAAGTTTGTCGGCGTCGATTTGCGACACATCGCACTAATTTGTTAATTTTCGACGCGTAACCGGAGGAGGGCGCAATGTTTGATGGCGGTGGCGCATGCGGCTAATTTATGCAAATTGCAAATTATTTAATTTCTCGCAACACAATGACAACAACAACAAGAGTAGCAGCAACAACTACAGTAACAACAATTGCAACAACGGTGGCCAGAAATCCCACAACTTTTGCTTAATTTCGTATTTCGTTAAAGAAAAAGGCGAATGACAACAACCAAATAAATGTATATATAAAAAAGAGTAGGAAAAGCGCATGAGAAGGAAAAGCTGAGAAAATTTTTGGCCGCAGCGGAAGCGTCGCTAATTGGCGGAACTGCTCGCCAAGCAACAATAACAACAACAACAGCAGCAACAACAGTAGTAACTGCAGGCTGAAAGAAGAGAAAAAATGTTGAAACACAAGATGACGACACTAGAGACGACTTATGGCCGCCGACGTAGCCGCCCCGTTATCGGATACCGCACTTACATAAGTGCAAACATGGCTTAATCATCTCACCAAAAGACAGAGAGAGTGAGGGAGACAGATGGAGATTGAGAGAGGGAGACGCAGCTCAATTGATTAGGCCGGCAGAGGCTGAGGCAGCGCAGCAGGCGATGCGGTTGACACTTTTGACTTTTGCACACATTTTTCAGCGCTATTAAAACGACGTCAACATTGGCAGAGCTGCCAACAGCAATTACAACAACAATAACAACAACAGCAGCAGTGACTAAAACAACAACTACGACTAAAAATTTCATTTAATTGATCCACAGCGCAGCGCAAGAGAAAAACTCGTTAGTCCACAACAGCTTGACCAGCATCTCCTACCCAGCCCCCTATACCCTGCCCCCCCCCTGCAGCCCCCTCAGCTGTTTGGCCTTGAAAATGGGTACGCAGAAATGCGCTTAATACGAAAAATCAATATCGAAAACACACACTCGCACACACACAGCAAGTCAGTAAAAATAAAAAGTGAGAAAAAAAGTAAAGCAAAAACCTGCTGAGAGACTTGGGATCGGGAGACTTGGACTAGGCGACAGTCAAGCTAATAAAAAAAGATAAAAAAAAACACTAAAAATAAAACATCATCAAGAAAAACAACAACAGCAACGAAATAAACGAAAAAAGCTACACGAAAACGCGCTAATAAAACATAAGTTTTAAATCGAACCACGCCAAAAACTTAAACAAATAAATATTGCTAAAAAACACAACAAAAACATATAAAAAATATATAATAATTATTGCAGACAACAGGAAAAACCCCCCGTTGAGTGTGTAAGCGCTGAAATTGTTTCCGTTTGACATTTTTAAACGCTCGCAATTAAAACAAATTAAATGTGCTAATTTTGTCCGCAAACGTTTTGCCATAAATTGTGCAAAAAAAATGTATAAAACTGGAGTTGAACTAAGTGATATTTTATAGTTTCAGTGAGCGGAGCATGAAGTTTTGTTTATATAAAAAATAAGGAAGAAAGGCTTCCTTCCTTCGGCAAACCGAAAATTTAATACCCTTGCAGGTTCTTATTTCCTCTAATTGTTCCAATACTTGTTGCTTATACTGGTGCAGAATTGACTGGTATTGCGTATATTATAATAAGTTGAGTTATTTCTAAAATCAAAACTGTTTGATGAGCCTAGACAAACGTTTGCCATTAATTATCTAAAAATAAATACAAAATAAATAAAACTGAAGTTAAACTAACTGATATTTTATACATTTAATTAGTTTAGTTAGAAGCTTTTTATATATAATAAATAAATCAATCAAAGCTAATTTAAGTTTGGAATTTATATTTTAGCTGTAAATGCCGCCCACCAAACGCGCCTAGACAAAGAGTTGCTTCCGCTGCTTTTGTTTAATTTATTTACTATTTATTTATTGCTTTTTGTTGCTGTCGTTGTTGTTGTTGTTGTTGTGCGAACGCGCCTTTTGTTTGCTTTAAGGCCGCGCGCAGCGTAATAATTAATTAAGATTCCATTAAACGCAGCCGCATTGGGCATCAATCGATCTATCGATGGACGACAGCGTTGACTTGCCAACAGGCAGCAACAAAAGGCCAGCGACAACAACAATGAGCAGCAAACAATGAGCAACAACAACAACGATAACAAACAACAAATAAGAAACAACAAATAAGAAACAACTGCAAATCGGCTACCAAAAAAATGCCGCTGACCAGCAGCAGCAGCAACAGCTTCTTCATGGCATTAACATATGAGCTTAGACTGGAGTGTGTGTGCCTGAGTGTGTGCCTGTGTGTGTGCCTGTGTGTGCCTGTGTATGTGCCTGTGTGTGTGCCTGTGTGTGTGCCTGTGTGTGTGTTTCAGCTGTCCAATATATTTGATTATTCGTTACAAGGGCGCGCGCAGAGAAGTTCAGTTATCTGGACAGATTGGTATTTATATATATACAATATATATATTTAGATTTGATTACCATTACCTTGCACAATTCGCTATGGTAACAGGCCATCAGCGGCTTTTGATCGATTGCCTTGATAGTGCAGATGGAGAAGAAGTAGAAGATGCAGAAGGGAGAAGAAGAAGTTTCTTTGGCCGCTGAAGAAGTTGACCAAGTTGACCGAGCAGAGCCTGTTGAGATGTCGATCAGAGTGTGCTATAAATAGTTAGCTTACTTGATCAACTTTAAGTGTATTTCCTAGTGCAATTTGCAACCGGTTGCCATTTCGCATCCCAGAGCTAAGCCGAGTTCAAGGCTCGCCACGTGGCGTATACGTGATGTGCCTGCCTGGCGGCACCTGAGCAATTGCGCTTTTCGCACAATTAAGCAGCAGCAGCAGCAGCAACTACAGGCAACGGCAACATTAACTAACTGCTTTGTAATGTGGCAGCAATAAATTTTATGTAAATCGTTTTTGCTGTACAAGAAGAAGAAGAAGCAGGTGAAGAAGAAGAGAAGAGAAGAAGAGAAGAAAACGGTGCACGGCTAAACAATGCAAATGAATTACATGGCACATTATAAAAAGCGCAACGCCAGCGGCAGCAGCAGCAGCAGTGGCGATGTGCAAGCAATCGCAACCGCAGTTACACACAACCAACACACACATACACCTAGGCAGCCAAGCATGCGCACACACACGTAGAGGGACAGAGAGGGAGAGAGACAGAGACAAGAGTCAAAGATTTTCCAAGAATGCGCTGCCAGCTTCGGCTGAGACTGCGGCTGCTGCTGCTGTTGTCGCTGCTGCTTCGTGCCGCGGGTGGCGCAGTCAAGTGGCTCACACAGACAAACACACACATATAAGCAGTCACATACACACACACACACTGTCTGCTCTAAACAGCAACAAAAACTAGCAGTTTTTGCCATCGATTGCCGCTGTCTGTGCTCCGACTGCAATTGCAACTGTATCTTCATCTCTTGGTGGAGCTTACAACAACAACAACCACTACAATAGCAACTACAACAACAACTACAACAGCTACAACATTAACTACAGCAGTAACTACAATAATAACCACAAGAACAACACAGCAACTACAGCAGCAAGCACGATAGCAGCCTCAACAACAACAGCAACTTGGACAACAACAACAGCAACTATAGCAACAGCTACAACCACTACAACAATTTTATAAACCTTTAGCACAACATTATTTGCATCAGCCAAAACTGGAAACCGCTAAAAAAAAATAAATAAAGCTAAACAGCTGAAATAAAAAATTCCCCCGCACACAATCTGAAGAAATAATCAGCGACATGTTTGCGCATGCTTAGCTATTTGGCTGCTAACTCGCCCCTCAAACCCTGTGTGCCCCTCTTCCACTGCCCCTCTTTTCATCAGTGTGCCCTCTTGCCTCCTGTGCTCAATCTTTACCTCTATCAGACCCTCTTCCCGTGTCTTTCCTATTATCACCAGTCTATCCTCTTTCCACATGTCTCTCTTCTTTCCCGCTGTCACTCTTTACTCTCCGTCCCCCTCTGCCACTCCCTCGCACTCTTCCTTCTTCTCTACACCTCTCTCACACTCCCTCTACTTCTGTCCCTCCCTCTGTCTAACTCCCTCTCTCTGTCTACAACTCCATGCGAATGGCAAAGTTTAAACAATTGCAATGGCAAGTGCTTGACCAGCAACAGTTGCTGTCAGTCGCAGCAGCAGCGGCAGCAACTGTTGCCGTTGCCGTTGGGTGATCAAATTAAGGCCAATGCTTTCGCTTGGCTACCAAATTGGCAGCAAGCAGCGCTGACTTGGCCTCGTCTTCTGCCATTTGTGATTAGGCATTGGATATGTTAATGGCAGCAACAACAGCAGCGCCATCGATACATCATTATGCGTGAGCGAGCAGCAGCAGCAGCAACATCTACGGGCCACAGAAGCAACAGCAACAACAACAATTGCATAACGCAAATGTGGAGCACAAGTTGCCACCGCCACCGCATGTGGCACGCATTGTATAAGTTGCTGCAGCTGTAGAAAATGATTTCGTCTCTTACCTTAAGGAAAGTCTGAGTGTATTTATGAGTGTTGCTGTTGCCTCTGCTGCTGCTGCTGTGATGAGTTGCTGCTGATGTTGCTGCTGCTATCCAAGCGAGAGATGTATATTTTTTGGCTTTATTTTCTGGGCCAAGCACCTTAACGCATTTGCATGTGCTCTTTATTTAACACAATTTCGTAGCTAGATTTATGTAATAACCTTTTTTTTTGGCTTGTTTTGGCTTATTTTATTTTTGCACTGGAAAAACTAAAACAATTTCTTGCTACGCTTTGATCGACAATTATTGTTGGCGTTTTTATTTCACCATCAACAACAATAAAAGCATTTTTTTTACAATTTTTTATAAATATTGCTCTTTCTTCACACGAACACACACACACACACAGAGAAACACTGACTGAGAGGGAGCTGTGGCTGAGCAAGCGCGCGCGCGTCTATCGCGTATCCGTCAGATACAATAAAAAAGCACAGCAAAAAGACACAAAGCACAAAGCAACAACCGTTCGCTGGCGCGCACGTCGCACGAATAAAAACGGCCAAAGCGAAAAACCAAACAAGCCAAAATTCAAAATACAAAAAATAAAAACCGAAGCGCGGCGAAGAAAACACACACACACACACACAGAGAGAGAGGATAAAGTGGGCAACACTTGACGGCAAATCTCAACTATGACTTTGCAAAGACAGTAAAGCAAATCTCTTCATTTAAGAGATTATAACTATTGTATTTGCTGAAGTTGCTGTCGGTTTTATGAATTGATTTTGCTCTTTGATTTTGCTAGTTGACTTTGCTTAGATTTGTTGCCTTTGGTTTTATTTGTTACTTTTGCTTGCACTTGCTAGTTTTTGGCTTTACTTTTTGACTTTGCTTATTGGTTTTACTTATGTTGCCTTTGACTTTATTTGTTGTTCATTGCTTTTACTTTTTCAATTGTTTTTGCTTATTGTTTTTGGCCTTTGTTTTTTATTATATCCTTTGCTTTTCATTCTCGCTTTTCCATTTAGTTATTACTATTTGCTTCTGCTGATAATTGTTTTCTTTGACTTGACTTGTTGCTTTTAATTTGTTACCCTTTTCTATGCTTTTAACATAGCTATTAGTGTTTTGTTTTACAATAGTTATTGCTTTTGTCTTTTGCTTTTAGTTGTTGCCTTTGGCTTTACTTGTTGCCTATGATTGTTTATTGTTTGCCTTTGATTTTGCCTTTGCTTTTAATTGTTGACTTTACTTATTGCCTTTGCTTTTAATTGTTGCCTCTACCTTTATTTGTTGCTTGTTGGCTTTAACTTCACTTGATCCCTCTGCATTTACTTGTTGTTTTTGGCTTTTAGACTTTGCATTTACTTATTGGCTTTGCCTTTACTTGTTGCCTTTGCTTTGGCTTATTGCCTTTACTTTTATTTGTGGCTTGTTGCCTTTGCATTTGCTGTTGATTTTGCACTTTGCTTTTGCTGTAACTGTTGCTTTTACTTGTCTTTACTTGTCACTTGTGTTGCTTTTTGCCTTTGCTCTTGTTTTAATCGTTGCTGTTGCTCTTACACTTTGCTTTTATGGCTTTTGTTGGCTTTGCCTTTTCTCTTTACCGATTACTTCACGTACTTTTCGACCAAAAATGCATTTACCACGACAAGACGACGAGATCGGCAGCTGAATTCGCTGTAGAGATGGAAACGTTTGCAAAGTCGACGCTCAACTGGTTCGCTCAACGCTGTTCAAATTGGTTTTATACAAGCCTCGCAGCCTCCTCAGCAGCAGCAGCACTCAGAGCAACAGCAGCAACAGGCAGAGCAGCAACAACAGCAGCAGCATCTGCAGGCAAAGAGTCGCGCAGTCGCTCTGCAAATTGAGGTAGGTTGAGCGCAGGCGGGCGCGGGCGCTGCCAACTTGCTGCAAATTTTGCATTTTGATTCATAAAATTGGTTTGCTTTTCGATTGTTTTTGGTTCCGTTTTGCGGCCTAGTTGCAGTTGCTGGGTACGATTGACAGCAGCGCAAAGTTTCCACTCTCATTTCCTGCACAAGCCCCAAACTTGCTTGCTGGCAAATACAATTCAATAGTTAATTTATATTATATATGTCTATCCACTTTGTATATACTTGGGGGGATATTTATAGTTGTTGAAATGTTTTGGTGGTCGGCGCGACTAAGCGCTAACAAAGTGTCGAGGCAAGTATTTTGCATACACTACACATTGGGGGGAGTATGATGAAATTTGCAGGAAATATGTAACAAGTCGAAATGCAATAATATTTATTATTTATAGTCATTTGCAGGCTAAGTATATTTTGGTATGCGCTTTTGTATTATACTATTAAGACATTATAAATACAGGGTATTATGAAATTTTTAGAAGACATGTAACGAAGATTGAAATTCATTATATTATTATAATATCATAATTAAGTACAGGCAGACTAAAGTATGATCTCTGCTGTTATAACGTATGTTATAGATTACAATATAATAATAATTATGCAGGTAGCATTATTAAGTTTGTGAAATACAAAATTTTAATATAAATTCCGTACTTAACTATATTTTAAAATATTCTTCAGCAATTATTAACAACATCTTAACTTGCCAAATATTCTCTCTCATCTTTGTCTCAGTAATATGATTCCCCCCACAGAATATTCCCCAATCTCCAATAGAGCACTCCCTATTCGACTAACTCCAGCTAACTGCCTCGCCCCTTGTAGCTTGACCAGTTCTGAGCGGCATTTGTCGTTTTTTTCGGCTTAATTAACATAATTAAATATAAATGCGAGCAAAAGCGCAAGACGTCAGCAAATAAAAAGCGAATATCAAGAAATTTACATAAGAACAACTTTTGGTTTTAAAACCAACACACTAAAAAAAATCACCGAATCATCAAATCAACAAAATCTCACAGCTTCTACAATTCAAAAATGTTCAAATCTTGTGTATCTTTTTGTTTTTCATTTTTGTCGCCTTTTTTCAGCCTTTTTTGCTTGCTTTTTTTGACTGCCGTTAAATCGGCATCAAGTTCATCATCAAACACGTCTGATTGCTGGCTGGGGAGATGAGCAGGGATAGGGGCAGTGAAGGGGAAGGGGGAGGGGTGCTTACCGAGGCGGGGTCTGTGGCTGGTACGCCCGCTCAACTGGTTGGACGATACACCGCACTCTGAGTGATCTGGTCATTTGAATGCCAAAGGCATCTCAGCCTGAGTTCGGCTTGGCTTGTTTTGGCTCTTTTGCGTTAGAGATGCGGTTGAAGTTGAAGTTGTTGCTGTGATTGTTGTTACTGTTGTTGTTGCTATTGCGGTTAATGCTGCCTCGGATATTGTAGCACTAAAAGGCAATTTATGATGAGTGCCAGAAATTAAAAATTTATGAAGAAGGCAAAAAAGTTTGGACTTCGTCTGTAGGCAATGCGAAACTTAAATGTCAAACTAATTTAAACAAGACGCTCCATAAAAACTGGATTAATTAAGCTGACGTTGGTGGTGCCGCTGCTGGTGGTGCTGGCAGACAGACAGACTTAGTCGTTGCTGCTGACGTGTTTCTTTTTGAGGCCCACGATTGATATCGAGAGAGAGAGAGAGACAGAGTTGGAAAACCCGTTGGCAGTGCCGGGCGGGCGACAATGCTGCAGCTAATGAAGGGTACACTATTAATCTATATGGCGCTATATATAGATGACTGATTGACCAATTGACTGATTGTTCGATTGTGCGATTGCCCGATTGGTGCGATTGGAGCGATTGTCTAATTGGCAGCAGTCAATTAACTGTTTGTCGGACACGGATACTTGATTTGTGCGCCTGGTAATTGTATACCCTGTACAGGGAAGCTTTAAGTGAGTAGGGGTATGCGCGAATTGAGAAAAAACTGCATAGAAATGTAATTAACTGCTATAAGCTATAAATATTAAGTGAAATATTTTTTAAACATTTTTTAAGTATTTTAAAAGTTATTTTAAATAAATTATCATACTTCAAGACTTCTTAAAAGTATATGGACAACTTGCGGCAACTGTTGTATTAAAGTTGGATAAAGTATTGTAAAGCATAAATTTAAATTTGTCAATTTTTTAATTATTTGTATAGTATTTTAAAAGTATTTTTCAATTATATTTTAATTTTACACTACTCTTTTAGGCTTTTCAGCATAGTTTGCGATAAAATGGGTATGAGGAAGGTGGCGAAAATATTGCTTATAAATTTGTTAAGATAAAAAAAGTTACAAATATAATTTTCATACTTTTTAAACATTTTTTCAGGACTCCTCAGCTATGCTATTATGTGTTTATTAATTTATTTTGAATTTAATTTGTCTTCTTTAGTTTTTCTTGCCTTACAGCACATCTGTCCGTCTCATACTCCCCCTACGTAATTAATTTGCCTAAGGCTGCGCGGCATTCTGCTTATATAATTAATTCAAATATATTTTAATTAACATGGCGCCCAACTAACATACTGGGCGTATGCGCAATCTGTTTTTGCCTTGTTATTACACTTATTCAATTAAGCAAAGTGTCTGTCTGCCTTTTTTGCCTGCCTGCCTGCCTGCCTGACTGTTTTTTGTCCCAGCTGCGTAGCTCTTTGGCAGCCAGGCCTAGCCAAAAGGAAAGGTGTTGACCTTGTTGGACACGCACCACGCCGCACATACACATACACACACGCACATACATATGTACCAACACGTGACTGTGTCTGTGACTAAGGCGTTCCACCGGTTCACCTTCCCAAATTTCCAATGCATTTGCCACGAAGAAGCCGCCAGAGAGACCCTTCACAAGAATCGACACGAATTGAAAGTGAAAGCTGTGAATTGGTGTAGAGTTGTTGTTGTTGTCGCAGATGTTGTTGTTGTCGCAGTTGTTGTTGTTGCCCTAATCCCCCATTGGAATTCCTGGCCCGGCATTCAAGTTCAAGGCCGCGCTGCGTTCGTTGGTATTTCGGGGCTGATCATTAAAAGCTGCGCTACAATTTTTGACTTTCATATATCACTGGACAGCTGTTGTTGTTGCTGTTGTTGTTGTTGCAGTTGCTGTTGTTGCTGCAACACTTGTTGGCCACAAATTATGTTCATAATTACGCGGCTGTTAATCGATTTTTAAGCTGTTTGAGCCTCAGCTACAGCGCTGAGCTCTCTTTGAGCCTTCTCTGGGTTATTATACAACAAACATTTTTTAACACCTTGCGCACAATGGAAATTGTGTTGCTGTTACTGTTGTTGTTGTTACTGTTTTTGTTGTTTTATTGTGCGCTCGTAACTTGAACCAATTTGAAATGTATTCAAAATCTGAATTTACTTGACTCGCCTCAACTCGATCGGAAAGTCAATAAAATATCAAGTTTTATATATGCAACAAGTATTTGAAGCACTCACACACACACACACAGATATAGAGAGACGAAAAAACGCTAAGTGCATGGCTAGTATCTAGAGCATGAAATCCGACTGGGCCTGCCTGACTGACTGACTGGCTGGCTGGCTAGCTGGAGCTGGAGCTGGTGGCGACTGGACTTGGTTAGTTGGAACAAGTGACCAGTTGATTGGCCAGCGCTGATTTTTGAGCCTAAAACCAATTGGCTAAGCCAAATCACAATTCAATTGCAGGCCAGGCCTGTAGAGCAGGCAGTAAAGATGCACGACTAGCAGATACCCTGTGGTGGGAAAGTGAAAAGATAGTCAGAACAGATAAGTCTCATTTGAAGTCAGATTACTCTACATGAATATGTGTATAGCATGTTTAATTAGAGATGTACGACTAGCATATACGCTGTATGGGAAGTAAAGACATAGGCAGAACAGTTACATATACATATAAGTATAGATACGGTGATATAGAGATATAGAAGCTAGAATATACCCTGTATGGCAGATAAAGGTCATTGTGAATGGTAAACATAAAGAAAATAAGCTTCTTATATAAATCAAACTGCCGTACATGAATATATAACATAGCAACACAAATCTTACACTGTATACACCCTCTCAGATCATCCCCCCTTTACAGGGCATTCCATAAATTCCGTAAATGTGCACGTACATATTTTAAACAAAAGCCGCAAGCTTGAACAACATTGTATAATGCGAGTGCGGTGAATGTACTTAAAAGTTAATATTGATCGACAATCGACAGCTCAGGCTCTGAAGCTTAAAGCCAGTAAACATTTATTGTTATATTTTTGCATTTACTGACTAAAGCAGGTCACTTTCAAAATTCTTGAATAATAAGCACGAATTTATATATGATAATATATAATTCTCTTTTATATTTACATTCTTTTTATATTTAATTAAAATAAACCTTTGCAAATAAGCCTGCACTGCTTGCTTCTCTCTCTTTCCCTCATTCACCTTGTGCGAATTTCTCCACATTAAGAACTCACCACGCCGCCTTTCAAATTCTGTCAGCTTTGCAGTTGTTGTTGCTGCTGCAGTTGCTGTGCTTGTTACGAGGCACTCAAACAAGGCGAATTCATTTGAACAGCAACAACAAGAGGCCAATTACTCAATTCGCATGCAGCGCAGCAACGGCAGCGACGACGACGACGACGACTGCAAACAATTGCAGTTTAAAGTTGAAGTGATTGGCGCTGCCACCGCGCCCGACTTAAGTGCAGCGCAGCCTGCACTCTCCCTCCTCTCTCTCTCTCTTTGTTTGAACTGCTTGCACTCGCCACCTTACTCGTGCCGTTCTCCCTCTGCCGCTCTACGCCCTCTGCTGCTTTACGTCTGCTACTCTGCCGCTCTCCCTCTGCCTTTGCCTCTCTCCATCCTTCCTCTCTCTCTCATTTTGGCTACTGCCGCTCAAATTACCTAGTAAGACTAATTTTGATTGTGTATGCATACACACAGACATACGTACACTACGAGTCGGACACAAGCAGTTCACGTGCAGACAAGCAGTGCTGCTGTTGTGGTGAGAGCATGCAGTGTTTGCGAGGTGGAATGGAGGGTAAAGCGGACGCGCTGTCGTCACTCCGCCGCGTTCGTTTCTTAAGTCACTCGTTTTGCCTGACACTAAACTGTTGCACTAAAGTGTTTGTGTTGTTGCTGCTGCTGTTGCTGTGGCTTGTTTGTTGTTGTTTGCCGCTTGTCGATTTCCAGCGGCCGAGTTTGTTTTTTGGGTATTGGGTTTACAAGTTGGGTCAGGTTGCAGATTCGAAAGTGGGTCAATTTATTACTGCAATGCATTTTTAACGGTTTGCCGCGTGTCGGCTGGCGTTGCTGCCCCGTTATTTCCATAGGGGCATGAAAATTAATTAACCATTGAGGTGGTGGTGGTGGTGGGCGTTAATCGATTTGCCTACAAGCAAAACAAATTTAATCACAGTGGGCGAAGGTCATTGCGGATAAAGCAGGAACTACAAGATGTGGGGCATATGTGGGTTAAATGGCAGCCAGATGATGATGAGCTGCACCAGCAAATTGCATAAGTTGCAGCTGGAAATTGGTAAATGTTTCCAATGCATGCGCCATAAATACAACGAGTGTGTGTAGGGTGGGAGGAGGGGTAAAGGGGGACAGGGGGGAGGTTAAGCCATTAGGGAAGACATGTCTAGTCGAATTGCAATCTGTGTCTTTTTTTTTGGCTAATGTCTTCGATTTTCGGTTTTATGTGTGAGAAAAGTCACAAGGCACAGAAAGAGAGGGAGAGACAGAGAGAGAGAGAGACGCATGCGGCCATTGAGCACTTTTTTATGGCTCTCGTTCGCCAATAAACCAAAGCCAACTGAGAATTGCCATTGTGGGAGTTTCTTCAGCAGCAGCAGCAGCGACTGCTGTGCAATTTGTTGCGACTCGTTTGCTCATTCATCTTCCGATCGGCCCATAAAGCTACCGAAAAGTTGCCGAAATTTGTTCAGTGCGGCAACAGTGTTGCCAACTAAGCTTTTTTCATGCCAAAACTAGCTTTTTTCATAGCGGAACATGAAATACTGCATTATTGTTGTATCAATAAAAAATATCGTTTTGGTGAGGGTTAAACAGCTGCCTGCTACACCGATGTTCATCAAATTTTTAAATTTTTATCGAAAGCACTCGATCTACCATGAATTTAAGTATAAAAATTATTTGGCGAAAGCTTCAGGTTTTTTAGAATTGAATTTTGAAAGTATAATTGAAATGCGAGCACAGGCGAGCTCGCAAGCAGTCGCAACAAGGTCGGTAATGCAATTGATGTGAATTCTCTTTGGTCAGACCACCAAGCAGTGCATGTATGTAAACACACTGAATTGCTTGCAAGCAGTGCCAAGCGATCAATTGCTATAGCAGCGAGCAATTGCACGTTTAGAGTCAGACGAGTGTTAACACTACTTGCTAGCTGCTGGAAAGCTAACAGCTACTAAATAGCGCGCCTTGGTTTACTTTTATTTAAAAAAATAATCAAACAAATAATATAAATAAAAAATAATAAATAATAATTAAAATCTGTTTCTGTACTAACACTGAACTCCTTAATTACAGAAAGGATAGACAGTTATTAATTAATAATAATAGTTAAATCTACAAAGTAAACAACTTGCGCAATAAGCCACAGTCAATATAATTAAGGTGGAGCACAGCGTCGTCACAAGCGGCTGCCGTCTTTGACGTAATAAATACGGCAAAATATTGCAAAATTTTTAAAGAAAAAACGAAAATAAACATTGCAAACGTGGCACAAGATCAGCTGATGAGTCGATAAAGGAACCAGGGGAGACGATATAAAGTCTCCAACATGCAATAAACTCTAATAGATTCCTTCATTGCAACCCCATCTCAACATCAACACAGGAGAAATGTCTCCAATAAGATATTCACTCTAATAGATCTGATCATACCAGCCCGTTTCCACAGTTTTACAGGGTATATAAACAATCAAAAACAGCGCAATCATCAAATATCGAGAAAACAGCTTTTATTGAAATATAGTCTTATAAACAAATAGAAAATTGTTATTGTCGTTGTTGTTGTTGTTGCTTTGTTGATGTGTAAACACAGTTACGATAAGCATCAGTGAGTGCGGCCCAGAAAGCTGAATTCGTTTTGTTGTATTCCACGACTGCGAAAATTATAAAAAGACAAGAGAAGATTATGGCGCAACCGCCATGTTTGATGATATGTATATGTATGAATTCTTTATCAATATGTACATATGTATAAGTATTTGTACCCCCATATGTATAGACGATTTTCAGCTTTGCTTATCCACATTTTACGGTATCTTTCTCTCTTTCTTTTTTCAACTGCTTTTTCTTTATTCCGAAGTGCCGTTATAACGGTTAAGGTTATCGCCGTTGATTTTGCCTCCTTGCTACACCTAACCTCTCATAGGCTATGTCTGATCTGATTTTCGAATGCACAGACAAAGCCTAGTAGAGGCTAGATTTATAAGGGTATTTCGCAGAGTATTTTGTAGAGTATTTCGTAGTTTATGCAGACACGCCCACGTGGCAAGTAACTGCTGACTTTATTCGTGGGCGGGGGCGTGGTTAGCTGCGCAAAAAGACAAACGGTATTTACTGGCGCCGCTTTCTTCTCAATTTCATTTACGTTCGCGTTTGCGTCTTAATTTATTAACTTGTTGCTTTGGCGTTTCGTTTTTTATTTCGTGCTTTGCGTACGCATCGCTTCATGTTTTATTTTTATAATGGAGAAATACGAAAAATTGCCACGGGCCAACGAGCTCATTTCACTCTCCTCTTTTATAGCAACTTTCACTTTTTCTCGCATTTCGCATTTATTTTTCGCGTTTTCATCAAATAAGTAAATTAATTGCAGAGGCAAATCAAACAGCAACGGCAGCAGCAACAACAAATACAACAGCAGCGAGCAAATATCATGCGCGCCTGCCGAACACACCTACCCCACCGACTGCCAATGCGCGACTGAGCAGAGGTGGAGACGAAGTGAGCGACAAAGTCGCCGTCGTCAACTAGAACGGCAGCAATAAATTCAGATGAACACACACACACACATACGCACGCACATACAAACATTAGTAGTTATGCAGCCTGTTGCTCTGTGTGTGAGTGCATTTAAAGTTCAAGTTCAAAGTTGTGAGCATTAGAATATTTGCGCTCTCTCTCTCTATCTCTGCATAGTGTTGCTCTCTTCTTATCGTCGGGCGCGCATTAGAATATTTGCCCTCGCTCTGAACAGCGCTCTCTCATCGTCGTCGGTCCCCACGCGCACACACAACCACACCCACATGACAAACTGCACGCACACTAATCAATACGATCGTTTGTCGTCGTTGGCGCCGTCGTGGTCGTGGTCATGTTCGTGGTCGTGTCCGTGGTCGTCGTCTAGTCGCTTTCTATTTGCAAGTTTGCCGGTTGCGCACGAAGTCGTCGCTCTTCTCTCTCTTGCCTTGTGGGCGCACTCTCTCACTTTGTGTGTGCTCTCACCACCTATGCCTGCACCCAGACAAAGTCAGTACCTGCTTGCTTGCCTGCTTGCGCACATGCCTACGTCATAGACGAAACTAACGCTAGTTTCTCTCTTTGTGTTTGCTGTTGATATTGTTGTTGTTGTTTGCCGCTGTTTGGGGGGCCGCAGAAGTAATCCATGTCAGTAGAACACGAACACTTTCGATTTTGTTCGTGTTGGCGCGCGTCGCGTGGCGTTTGTTCATGTGCATGTGTGTGTGTGTGTGAATATTTTCGCTACTTTTATGCTTTATCGCTGCGCTTAAACTGTCTCTACTGCGTTGACGTTATCAATAGTGTTTAATTTAATTTATATAGTATATTTTTTATCACTTATTCTGAGCAGGATTTTTGGTTAGCACTTTGTTGTTTTTCATTTTTTTATCGACTTTCGACTCCCTCAACGATCTTGACACTCGCACAGTTTTAGTTTTAATAAACTCGAGTACGAAGCGAGTTAAAGCTTTTATACTCTCCTCCAGCGTCGTCGTCGACGTTGACGTTGACGTTCAATGGCGGCGCAGCAGCAGCAGCGGCGTTGCAGAAAAAAAACGTTGAATTCTGCATACGTGAGTTTTCGTGTTAGTGTGTGTGTGATCGCTGCTGCTGCTACTTTCGTCGTATGCTTCATTTTATTATTTTGTTGACTTTTTATATTCGAATTCTTCTTCACATACAGAAACGGAACGAAACGACGACGAAATGAACATTTTGCATCTTTCGATCGTCGTTTATATTGGCAATGGCGATGGCGTTGGGGCTCTGCGTCGGCGTCGCAGCGACGCAGCGATGTTGCTGCCTCTGCTGCATACACACACGCACACATACACATGAATATGAGTTACTTGAGCATCATTTTGTTTTGTATTTCGGATGCCGTTTTTCGCTTTGCCTTTTTTTTCGGCCAATTGCTTTGCTTCTTTTTGGGCGATTTCACACAAACACATACACACATGCATATCTGTTCTGTTCTGTTTCTGCAGCCTGCGCCGCCGCCCACTCTCTTTCCACTCTCTTCGCTGACCCAGGCTCTGCTGCTGTTGCTGCCAGACGTGTCGTTGTCGCTTCTACTGCTGTTCGTTCTCTCCCACTTGCTCTCGTGCTCTCTCAGTGATTTGAGCCTCGGCTTGGCATGCCAAACTGCTGTTGTTGTTGTTGCTTCTCTGCCTACTCCTCTGCTGCAACTGTTGCTGTTGTAGTTCTTTCTCCTTCTGCTATGCCTGCTACTCCTTCTCCTGTTGTTGTTGTGGTTTTTGCTGCCTTCCATGGGTGTTGTCTGTCTTATTCTGAGAGCGCAAATTAAGTTCGAGTGATTAAACCGGTCGGCAGCAGCGCAGCAGCAGCAGCATCTGTAACCCAAGGAATAAACAAAGTCTTGCTGCCATTGCTGTTGTTGTTTATGTTAGTGTTGTTGTTTTGTGGTTACTTAAGCGTTTTGCAACTGTCCCAAAGTTATTGACCGACTTTACTGTAACCTGAACCCATGTGAAATTCAATGCTCTCCTGGGGGCGCCAGGTGACACAGACATACAGACAGGCCTGAAGGACTTTAAGCCTGACTTGCCTTGCTTTTTTTATTGTTTTTACTCTAATTAATCAAATTATCAATTATGATTTATCTACAGATTGTGCTTTTGACAAGGTTAATTTATTATTATTTTTATTTATTATTTTATTATTACTTGTTTTTTGTTCATCCACTTGAACTCTATGTTTGGCTGCCTTTTGTTTTGTACATTATACATGCACATAACCTCACTTACTCACACATTTGCATTCTTTTTTTGTTGCTTGGCAATGCAATGAACTCAACTCGCGAACGACTTTGCGCTTGTTTGTTTAAAAATAAATATAAAAAACAAAATACAAATACAAGAAATTGCACAAAAAAGCAGCTAAACGATCAACAAACAAAAGGAATTCTTTGTTTATGGCGAGACCAACCTGAAAGAGAGAGAGAGAAGGAGAGCAACACAACTTCGCATTCGCCTGCCATCGCCTTTGCCTGACAGTGTTGTTGTTACTGTTGTTGACTCTTCAATTGGGGCGCAAATTACAAAAGCCGCAAAAGAAAAAAAATATCCAAAATTGCAGTTCAAACGGAGAAGAGAAGTTTTTTACGGGTTCATTGGCATCATTGAGGCAATCGGTTCCACACCCCCTCCCCACCAATATAGAATTTATTTATCAGTTGAAATATTTTGCTAACAAATTGCAGTCAATGACATTGCGCTGCTCTCTCTCCCCAGCTCTCTTTGCGTAAACACATTCACGCACACACAGCGCAGTGCAGCGGATGTGCTCTCTCTCTCTCTCTCTCTCTCGCTGTGTGTGCGTGGGCTGCAGAGAGAGAGTAAAGGCGAAGAGAGCGCGGCAAAGAGTGCGACAACAGGTCACGCAAGCGTGCTAAAGTTTATTCATCTCGCCCGAAAATGCGCAGCAGCTTCAAATTTGAAGTGAAATCAATGAAGGAAAGAACAAATTGAAGGAGAGAGAGAGAAGAAGATACAGTAGAACTTGTGCCTACTGCCTGCTCTCGCTGCACACTTGTGCAAAGCTCGTGCAATGTCGGCAAAGCTTTTGGCTGGTTTGAGCTGGGCTACATGTGTGGGAAGAGATGGCAAGGCGAAGGGGGAGAAGAAGAAGCAGGAGGAGAAGGAGAAACCGGAGAAACGTTCTACGACAACAACAACAACAGCAACGGCGACTGCTGGCAAAATTGTTTAATTATAAATTGTAGAAAAGCGAAACAGTCCAGCAAAACATGGCAGCAAGTGAGCGAAAGAGAGAAAGAGAGACATCGTCGAGACATCAGCAGGGGAGGGAGAACGGGGGGCAAAGAGAGATGGAGATAAGTTTTTGTTGAAGGACACACACGGTCTTTAAAAGTGAGTAATGCACTGGAGGTTGTTGACTCTGCCGGCGTCGCTGCCCGCTGCCTGCTGCTGTTGTTGTTGCTGCTGCTGCTGCTGCGCCGCCTGTATTTTTTGCGCTTTTGCACTGCCCATATACATGTGCATGTGTGTGTGTGTATGTAGAATCTTTTGTTATGCGTTTTTATTTTTCGGCGTTGTCGTTGTTTGATTGCTGCCTCGTCTTTTGCGCTCTCTTTGTGTGTGTGTGTGTGTTTGTGTGAATGTGCGTGTGTGTGTGTGTGCAAAGTCAAAGTGATTAAACTTTATGCGCAATTTATTTTGCATTCACATTCACCACAATAGCTACAAGAACAGCAACAACAACAAGCAAAACAGCAACAATAACAACGATAACAACAGTAGCAACAACAATAAAACAAGCCAGCTAAAATTATTGTTTAATGTTAATTCTCGTGGCGTACAAAAATAGCTGTAACAGGTTCGGGGGCCTCACGACACGTATACGTAATTTCTGGCAAGTCGAAATAGTTAAGAGGGCAATTGCATTTGACATTTTTGAGGAGAACAAAAGCAGAATGCTCTACAGCATAAGCTGGAGAGAGTCTTTATGGATATAAGAATATAAGAAGAATAAGAATAAGAATGAATATATAAGAATATAAAACTGGGAAGAATTGAAGTAGGGAAAGGGGAGAGACAACTGATAATGTACAAGGATGGAATATAAAAAATAGTTAAGAGGGCAATTGCATTTGACATTTTTGAGGAGAACAAAAGCAGAATGCTCTACAGCATAAGCTGGAGAGAGTCTTTATGGATATAAGAATATAAGAAGAATAAGAATAAGAATGAATATATAAGAATATAAAACTGGGAAGAATTGAAGTAGGGAAAGGGGAGAGACAACTGATAATGTACAAGGATGGAATATAAAAATATAAAAAATATATATATAAATATAAAAATACCATGTACTACATTCGTATTAATATTATTATTATATTTAATATTATTTTATTTATTACTTTTCCTTGTTTCTTTCAGATTTAAGGAATGTTGTAGAAATGGGGGAATTCTTTATTCAACTGTAAAGTTAAAGGCATTTACAGGAAGCGAAAGATAAACAATAATACAATATAATTTATATAAATATGTATGTATATGTGATATCTACTGTATTACTAAGCCCAGTTATTTCCTAAACTTAAGTTCATTAGCATTTAACCTGCTCACTGCGCTTACTAATGCGTCTTTAAACTTATAATCTACAAATTAGCATGTTGAATCATATAGTGGGAAAATATCGTGCGACAATTTCGAAAAAAAACTTTGTCATTAAAGCGGAAACTTTGCGAAAGTCTTCCTAATGAGAAATAAACCTTGAATGAAATGGAATATCCTGAAAACTCTCTCTTGAATAAATTTCTAAGAAAAAAAGATATCTTGTTGAAGACGGAAATTGCTTGCAATGTATCGAAATTCTTTGAAATATTTCGTTAAAAAGTCAGAAATTATAGAAAAAAACAAATACCACTTGTAAATCTTTAAAATATTTAATTAACGTTCTTTTTATTGGTTTTTATCTCTCTTACTTGTAACTCTCTCTCAAGTTAAGAAAACAGGCATATTTATTTTAAATCTTGGAAATATTTCGTTAAATTTGTTATAATCCTTCTTAATACTTTCTTTAACTCTCTTCTCATATCTCCGCCTTTTTCTCAATCCATCTCTATCAGTCTTTTTCTGTCCTTCTTTCCGTAAATGTAAGAAAAAAGGGGAAATTCTTTAAAATCCTGGAAATATTTCATTCAATTGGTTATAACCCTTCTTTATATCTCTACCCTCTATCTCTGTCTCCCTCTCTGTGGAATGCAACCCACAGTCGCCCAAATGACGCCTCGCGTCGCAGAAATACGCGCATGTTTTCCGGTTCAGGGTTGCCACTGCCACCACGCTGCATGCCACATGCAACATGCAACATGTGCCCTTAATGCGGGTGTTAAACGCGCGTCTCTCTCTCTCTCGCATTCCCCGACTGAGTCACCAACAGAACTTTTGCGGTTTGGGTTAAATTGACACCCAGCAGACGCCACATGAGCAAATATATCCAGACTCCAGGGGCAGAGACAGACATAGCTCGATCTTGTGCGGTATATATGTATATATATATACTGACTGCAGACTGCAGACTTTGTTGTTGTTGTTGGGGGAACAGATGCGCACAATATGGTGCATTAATTTGAGGCTCCTGCCGGACGATGCCAGGGACACACAGTTGCAGTTGTTGTTGTTCTTGTTGTTGTTGTCGTTGTGGTTGTCGCTGTTGCAGTTGTTGTCGTTGTGGTTGTTATTGTTGTTGTTGCTGTTGCAGTTGTTAATCGTCTTGACAGGCAGCCGCTTCGTGCGTGCCTGCTCCCAAGGCCAGTGCAATATTTTACACTGTGTAACGCGTCTCGCCTTCGTCGTCAGTCGACTTGGACTTCCGTCAGGCCAACGCCAACGCCAGCGCCTCCACCAACAGCAGCACCACCTTCTTCTCCTCTATCAACAGCCCCACCTCCTTCGCCTCCTCTTTCCATTCCAGACGGGGAAACTGGGAAATGGCAACGCATATCGAGGCTGGCGCTGCACATTCATTCTGTCGTTTCGTTTTTCGCCTTGACGATCGTTCATATACAAGATATATATAGCTTACATATACATACATACACACACATACATATCATGTATGTCTCCATGTACTTCTCTCATTTTACCATTCTCATTGTTGCCCCCCCTTCCCCACGCCTACACACACCCACACAGACTACGCGCAGTCGGAACAAGGCTCCTCAGATATCGAAAACTTCAACTTTATTATACACGATATATAATTATGAACCTGATCGAATCACAAGCTGATTCATTTGAGGTTTGCTTTTCATTAATACTGGAATCAACGAGGGGAATGACTTACTTAAATAGAGCTGGTGGGAAAGTTCTCATTTATAATTCTAAGGAAATGATATATGTATGATATAGTAGGCAACATTAACTGAGCAGTTAAAGTCATAGAACTTTACTTATTCTCTTTAGACATATCGAAATGGATGTAGACTATCGTTATCCGGGCAAGAAGTAAGTTAGATCTTTTCTCTAGTGATCCTTTTCTTATATTAAAGTCTTCTCAAGTTTTTACTTTGTGGCCACAACTGGATGTTTTTTCCTTTTGCTGTTGCTAGTGCTGACCAACTGGCTGCACAAGCTCAACTTTATGTTAGGTCGTTGGCGTATACAATGTCAGAACTATACACCGATAACCTATTTGGAACAAGATTACCTTACGCCCGTCTCCAGGCGTCGTCTATCGATGGTGAAACGCAAAACCCTCGTGCTGGATATGGATGAGACTCTCATACAATCGCATATAGTGTATCATGGTAGGAGTCGCAGAGCTTCGCTGGAGGTGCCCGTAGGATACGATCATACCTTTCATCTAGGACGGTGCAATGCCACCGTCTATGTCTACAAGCGTCCCCATGTGGATTTCTTTCTGGATCGTGTCTCAAAGTGGTATAAAATCGTTGTATATACCGCGGCACGAGAGGTATATGCCAAGAAGGTGCTGGATTATCTCGATGCGGGCAGAAACATTCTGAGACGTCGTCTATATCGCCAGGATTGCATTGATATTTGGGGAATGCGTGCCAAGTATGTGTCCATGTGCAGTGAGGACATGGCTAATGTACTCCTGCTGGACGATAGTCACATGGAGAATAGCTTTAATGTGGGCAATGCACTGCACATTAATCCTTACTTTAAAGGCAGCCAGGATTCTGAACTGCTCTGCATGCTGCCTGTGCTGGATGCACTGCGTTTCACGAAAGATGTACGCTCTATTCTGGGCAGGACTACGCGTTACAATTGTCTGACCATGGACTTGTTTGCTGCATATAATCACCGAGAAGACGATGACGGGTTGCAGAGTTCAACGAGAAGTGTTTTCATGCCTGAGTAAGAGAAAAAAAATGAAAGTGATCTTTAATGGTAAAGTAAAGTAAAGCCTTGCGACTTTTGTAATAAAACCTAGCTTAGATCTTTAGATAACCAACTTGTGTTATGTGCGACCTATGCAACACATTTGCAATATTCTTCTTATTTTATGTGTAAGCACTCACAGATAATATGTTAGCTGTTCACGTCAACTGATTTGCAGAGCCTGCACCCTTTTAATGCTTAGGTAAGGTTAGGTTAGACCACGAGGAGGTTAAAGATTCTTCTCTTTGTTAGTTATTGTTTGCTGCATCCCTGGTCTACAGAGCTTAAAGTCCTAGGTGTTGATTTAGAGATAGTCCTGGTTATTTAAGGAGATTGGGTTAGACAACGAGGAGACAAAGGTACCTTCTTTTGTGGAAGGTTCCTCTTTTTAACTTTGTGGAAGGTTCCTCTGTTCAATAGAGTATTGCTTGTTTCTTCAGTTCGCTGCATTGCTGATCTAGAGCATCAGAAGTAAAAGGCTTTATAGTTTATACATTACATATCACAGGAAATATGGTTGATATGAGGTTGGGTATGGTCACAAGGCTACACAGGCACCTCACAGCTTAAGAGTTTCCTCTCCTTAACCGAAGTTTAGTAAATTCTTTTGCTTGCTGTAGCCAGAATCACGTGGATTCAACACTTAACCTTTAGATATGCCTAGTTATGTACCCCAAAAGGCCTGGAGTCCTCGCAGCAAGTAAGATAAACATAGTTGCTATATAAAATTAACGTCTTTGTAGATATGTAAGTTGTATCTGTTGTTGACACACAACTTAGTCATGCGTGGAGGCGCCGCAGTTTGCCTGAGTCACTTGCTCGATTCAGTGAATCACTAGCGACAATGACTTCCACTTGTGCAAGGTCTTTCTCCCCCTCTCTCTCTTTCTCTCTCTGTCTGGCAGTGGGCACTATCAGTGAACTAGCCAACTTAGTCTTAATCGGTCCCTAGACGCGATCGCTTTTTTATGGTTTATTGAAAGGCGAAACCGAAACCGGCCTGTGAGGCCTGTGCGAAATGTGTTTTCTTGCTAATCTTCTTCTTGACCAGAGAAGGAACACTGAGCACTGGGTGCGGCAATTAAGTCACCAACACCATCAGCCACAACAAGCTGAGTGATTCGCTCTGTAGAGCAGAGGCAGGCATGGGGGGAGTGGCATTTCCAGTGAAGATCATTATTGTCTCGCCGCGGCCCCAAAAAAACTGAAAGAATCCGCAGACCAAACCGAACGAAGAGCAGCCCCAACTGAGCAAACAAGTTAATGAACCCGTCGCGGGAATGGATCCTTGAACTCGCGAGAACGAGGCATGGCGGGGCGAGGCAGGCGAGTCTGAGGCTGCGACTGAGTCTTAGTGGTCCAACTAGTTTGGGCCTGGGCACGGGCACAGAACCGAACCGAAGCGAACCGCACCGAATCTGTGGCATGAATTCTCTGGAAATGATCGAAATTTCATTTCATTGCGACGACGAAGGCGAAGGCGAACAAGAAATTGAGTTCAACAGCATTCCGCGTCTGGTCTGCAGGCTGCTACTCCTCCTCCCTTGGTCTTCTGTGCTGCTCCCTTGTCTTCACTCCTTCTCCCTGGTCTTCTCTGCTGCTCTCTGGTCTTCTCTGCACCTCCCTTGTCTTCTCTGCTTCTCTCTGCTACCCTCTTCTTCTGATAGGTCTGCCCTGCTTCTTCCTGGTCTGCTCTTCTTCTCCCTGCTCTTACTGCTCTCCCTTCTCCTCTTTGCATCTCCCTGCTTCTCTCTACCTCCTCTGATTCTCTTCATTGCCTCTGCTGTCTCCACTGATGTCTGGAGCTCGTCTTGCTGCTTTGGCCCCGTTCTCTAGGCTGCTTGGGCACGATTTAGATCGACTTTCCATTATCCTTGAGGCAGCGAGTCAATGCCCTCTCGTCTCGTCTCGTCTCGCATTACACAATTGCAGCGGGCGGCAAGGCCCCCCTCCCTCCTCCTTCTTCTCTGCCTCCTGCTCGAGTTACACACAACTCCAGTGGCCTACTTCCACTTGAATGAAACAAACTGGGAATGGGTTGCATTGGGTTGAGATTGGGTTGCCTGGGCTGGCCTGGAGTTGGGTTAGAGGTGGGGGGTAGTGCTGATGTCCCGCCTGATTCGCACTGGAAACAAAGGCTTTTGTGCCAATGAGCCTGGACAGCGGGCAACCCCAGCAAACGATCCTGGCAAAGACAAAGAAACTCATTAATACAAAACAAATTCGAGAGAGAGAGAGCGACACACGCACACACATGCAGAGGCAAGCATGTGCATGTGTGCGTGTGTGTATTTTATTTTTATAACTGACCTCGAACTTTTGTGCAATGTGATTGAACTGCTTGGCTACTGCCGGCGATATCTGCGAGGTTTGAGCTTCGTTTTCCGTTTCCCCCCTCCCTCCTCTTGCTCTTCTCCCTCTCCTCTGCTGGCATATTTGCATGCAGACTGCATACGACGAATCGACGCGATAATGTCGCCGCTTGAGCTTGGGATCGAAATCGGGATCTGGATGTGGTGACAAGCAATATGGAAATTTCAGCAGGAGTGAGAGGGACAGACAGAGGCAAGAGAGCGCGCAGAGAGTGGGCAAATGGTAATGGCGGCGACGGTGGGAGAGTGAGTGCAATTCTGTAGAGAGAGTGTGCAGACGGGAGAGTGGAGAGCAGCAGAAGAAAATTGAAAGGGGGAGAACAGCAGCAGCATGGTGGCGGCGGGGGAGGGGAAACTGCAGTCGACGACAACGTTAAATGCATAATAAATGCGCTTTCAAGAGGTTTGGAAAATACAAATAATATGCGTGCGCTGCGACTGAATTGCACTTTCAATGAGCTAAAACAAAAAAAAAAACAACAAAAAAACTGCACAGAATTAAAACAGAACAGAAGCGAATGAATGTCTGCGATAAGAGCAGCAGCAAAGAAGCAGAGAAAGAGAGGGAGAGGAGGAGGAGGTAGAAAGGCAGAGAGTGCAGTCTGTGGGAAGTCGATTGCGATTGCGCTACGTGCTGATAGCGCTTTAGCGCTAAAAGAAGGCAGTATCCGACCACGCCCATAATTACACACACACGAACACACACAAAACACAAACAAATTTCATTGACTTTTGTAACGCATTCAACGTTGATAATAAATAACGCAATCCACTTTGAACCACGAAAAGAGAGAGAAAGAAAGAGAGAGAGAGAGAGTACAGTCAGTTCTTTATCAGGCATAATTTGCAGGGTGCTACTCTCGGGGTATCTCTGCTGCTGTGCAAATATTTAATTTATTTTTGAGGCTTTCAAAAACAGAACTGGAATAGAAAGCAGAGGCGGGTAACACATAGCGTCTAGCTCTGCCCCTCCTCCTCCTTCGCGAACGTGACGTGCGCCACTGACCAGCAGCAACAACAGCGAAGCGAGAGCACGAAAAAATGTTTAGCTGACGTCATTTGTCCTTGAATTCGTGTATTTGCCGCAAAACAAAAGAGAAAGAGTGAAAGCGACGAAACAGAAGCTGCGTGTGTATGAATGTAGATCTGTGTGTGTGTTTTCACATGAGCAACTTACTATTTAAATCTGTACAAAGCACTTGCAAAGCAATTAAAGATCTCAAGTTTAAACAAATGAGTAATAGCTGTAATTAAATTCACTTTATGTTTCGTTTACCTGTTTCTCTTTTTCAAATTCCCTTTTGTCCGTTAGCTTTGCGTGTTTGCCGAAAGCTGTACGCGAATAAAAGCTCAGCGCTATGACATGCTGGCAAGCAAAGTATCGATAAGCCTTAAGCGACAGTTAAACAGCTATTAGGGCACATTTTAATCTATATAGTTACTTTTAAAATCTGCCTACCGAACTGATAAATAAATTAGACAATTATTAACTGTATAATTGGAAATGTTTCAGATTTGAATGCTTTCATCACTTTTGGCGATAGTATCGATGAGCTTTTTGCGGGAACGCTTGCATGTATATTGCATATCGATAACGATTACTCAAATTATTAAACATTTGTATTAAGGAATTAATTTAAGAAAAACAGCAACATCAACGCACGTGCCGCATTTACCTGTACAAGAGGCCGCAAATTTGCAGCGCCAGAAATAAACCAATCAAAATAAACCAGATCTCCGGTTATAGGAAAACACGTACGCAGCACATACCATTTTATTTAATATATTGATGAAGTCAAAAATACGTTTGGCAAGCTTAAGTTGTTAATGTATTGGAGCAGCAGCAGTAACACCAGGTAGGTTTAACAAGCACACCTAATGATGATAGCCCTTGTTAAGGTTGAGTTCAGTTCTAAAGATTTCGTTCTATTTTGCGCATGTTTAGGTTTAGGCCTCCCGTATCGTCGTTTGTCTTCTAGTTGTTGTTTTTGTTGTAGACAAGTGTGCCAGAGCTAATTGTGGAGCTAGTGCAGTGTGCAGTGTATTTACTATATATATACATGTATGTATGTATGTATTGCATATATGTATATGTATGCAGTATATATATATTACTTATTGCCTTTTTGTGTTTCTTAACTGTCACAAGACAGTAAATGGCAGTCGACGAACGTCTTATCAGCTTTTATCTGGTTCTGGTTCTGGCGCTGGCCTCGCCACATGCCCTTTGCCCATTGTGTGGTGCTCAGTTAATAATCGCAAGAAATGAAACATATAGTATGAGTAGAGAACCTTGCATCCATATCAATGCCATGCCCAAGTGAATTATGTATTAACAGACTCTTCTCTTCTTCAGAGAACCTTGCATCCATATCTATGCCATGTTCAAGTGAATTTTGTATTACATTATAATATTCCATCTCCTCTTCAGACTCCCCGCACGTTTGTTTGCTCTGGGCTTATGCGGGCTTTATATCATTTAGTTTGATAGACTAATCTCAGTGCACACACCAATACACGTGCAGTGGTTTATCTACTTATTATATAGGCAGAATTATAGTACTATCTGTAATTAACAATCTACACTCTCTACCCGCAGATAAAGATACTCTTGAATTGATAAGCCACCACACAAACACACACACACACAGTCATTGAAGATGGGGCAAACGTTATCAGAGCCAGTAACCGCCAAGGAGTCATCATATTGCCAGAATAAGGAATATATAGTGGGCAGTAGTTGCATGCAAGGATGGCGCATCAACATGGAGGACTCACACACACACATACTCTCGCTACCCGATGATCCCAAGGCGGCGTTCTTTGCCGTCTATGATGGACATGGTGGCGCCACAGTGGCCCAATATGCGGGCAAGCATTTACACAAGTTTGTGCTCAAACGACCCGAGTACACAGAGAACGACATTGCCAAAGCACTTAAGCAGGTGAGTGAGTCAAGTGATGATAATCTCCATGACTATGATGATGATTATGCACATACAAAAACTCATACTGGATATAATTATATATTACTCATTTTGCAGGCCTTTCTCGATATAGATTACGAAATGCTGCACAATGAATCATGGGGTGAGCAAATGGCGGGCTCCACTGCAGTCGTAGTGCTGGTCAAGGATAATGTCCTGTACTGCGCCAATGCAGGAGATTCGCGTGCCATTGCCTGCATCAATGGACAGCTGGAGATATTGTCTGTGGATCATAAGCCCAATAATGAGAATGAATCGAAGCGCATTATTGAAGGAGGCGGCTGGGTGGAATTCAATCGTGTTAATGGCAATCTTGCCCTCTCCCGTGCACTCGGCGACTTTGTCTTCAAGCGTTCGAACAAAAAGCCGGAAGACCAAATAGTCACAGGTAAACAAAGAACAAGACTGAATAAAAACATTGCCTATTATACATATAGAAGATATATATTATTGCCTACATTGATTGTTACCTCCCCCATTGTTATCCAACTCACCTTGTCTTGTTTCTTCTTCTACTTCTCTTCTTAGCCTACCCGGACGTGGAGACACGGCAAGTGCAGAAAGATTGGGAATTTATCGTATTGGCCTGCGATGGCATTTGGGATGTGATGAGCAATGAGGAAGTGCTGCAATTCTGTCGCACACGCATCGGCCAGGGCATGCAGCCGGAGGAGATATGCGAGGAGCTAATGAATCAATGCCTTGCGCCCGATTGCCAAATGGGCGGACTGGGTGGCGATAATATGACCGTTGTCTTGGTCTGTCTGCTGCATGATAAACCCTACAGTGATCTAGTTGCACGCTGTGCGAGTTCCTCCACACAGAAGTCATCTGGATTTGCTCTGGAACTGAATGCGGAAACGGGAGAGCCAGCAACGGAAACGGAACCAAAAACCTGCGATAGCGACGATACACCCGTTGCCACGGAGCTTTAAATCAATTTCAAAATGGGGTATCCACTCCCCCACATACCCACACAGTACAGTACACACACACACACACACACACAGTCAGACACAGTTAGGATGTGTAACCGGCATCAAATTCGCTGCTGGCAGCATTAAAATATATTGAGGCCTGTTCCCAATTCCGAAGCTGTTTTGAATTTGCAAACAGCAACAATTATTAAACATTAAATTGTAAACTAAGTTAAGATTTCTACAGGAAAAACAGGAATAAAAACAATTCAATTCAATTTGCTGTGAATTGCGAACGGAATTCGGCAATTGGGAACACGCCTACTTCTAGAGCGCCTTACAATGCCATTCAAGGTGAACGTTTTTTATATAGAGAGATTTACTACGTCGTACTTAACGCGCCTGTTCTACGGTTAAGTTTTATTCTATACTCGTACAATCCTTACCAACAACAATTGTTTTTACTTTCCTACTCCCCGCCCCCCGTATTATTGATCGATCGAGAACTCTTTCTATTATATTCTGTGTGATGTGTGCGGGCAAAATTCAATTTGTATTATGTACTCGTTTAGTATTTATGTATTGTACCTATTATATAAAGTAATTCGACCTCTTGAGAGTGTTCTGGGAGATTGGTCTTTTAAATATGTTTAGCTAAAAGAAGTTTAACTGAAAATGCTGAGAAAATAATTGTAATAATATATTAATAATTACTAATATTAACAAATAAAGTAAACAAATGTTTTGTAGTGCCCGATATCGTTGCGAAATTCCATTAGAAATACGCGGGTTCCACATCATCCAATAACGAACGTATAGTAGTCATTGCTAGAGGCCTTTTTACATTGCAATAATAATGAGAATTAATAAATATATGAGAGTAAAACCCAATTGCGATTATCACTTACGAGTTTAGTTTTTTATTATACCCTGCGACCAAAGGGTATACTAACTTTGTGCAAATGGCAGACCCCACCAATTATATATATATATTATTGCTCAGGAACACTAGACAAGTCGATTGAGCCATCTCCGGATGACCAGATCTCAGCTATTTTAAACGCTAGACACACCAAACTTGGCATGAAGATTCCTATATACTCTGCGCAGATCAAGTTTATTTTAAATGTTGGATGACACGCCCACCGCCCCCGGTAATCAATAGTTACAATTTACAATTCAATTTAAAAGCAATGTATAAAAGATATAACTTTCTAAGTTTAACATATAGTGAGTTGACTATAGTATCTATCTCTCCTTCAAATTTTAAGCCAATCGGATCATAAACATCGAAGTTATGTAAGTCACCTACCCCAAAGCAGCGCTGCCTGCCCCTATTGGTATGCTATACTTTTTGAAGCCATGCCTGTGTGGCAACCCTGCTGTGCTGCCCCCTAGAAGCAAGGAAGGATGTTCGACTGTGTGTTGTGTACAGCACATTTGCTGGTTAATGTTTTATTGGTTGACATCTTTTCAATCATCATTATCATCAATAATCATTTTCATTTCTTATCATGTCTCTTTTGTTTTTTTCTCTCTGTTTTCGTTTCGTTTTTATTTTCGATTCTATTCGTTTCCTTTCTTTCTTCAGCTAACTACATTTAATCTACATATGCGCATTTTGTTTTCTGGTTTTTCTTTTATTTGATTCTCGTTTATATGATACATACAATAAAATAAAATATGCATTTGTTTTTTTTATATGATTTGTTGTAGGTTTCTTTCTCCTTTCGCAATTCTTTTCATTTCGTATGTGTCTGCTTTACTTCTTCTTTCTTTTTTGTTGCTTTTTCTATATCCCTTTAGCTTTAGTTCTGCCTGTCTTTAGTTTCTTTATTTAGTTTAGTATAAATTGTATTTAACTTTCAATTTCACTCTTAACTATACAGAAGAAATGTTTGTTTTATTTTTTAGCTGTTCTTGTTATTGTTTTCTGTGTGTGTGTGTGTATGTGTGAGTGTATGGTTTGTTATTATAATTTATTTATAGTTTGCTTTTCTTTTCGTTTTGCATAGGGATATTGTTTAGTTATAGTTAGGCTTTAGTTTATAGTTTAATCATATGCAATTTTATAAACCATTTTCATTTCATTTCTTCATCTTCGTTTTTTCTCTTTACATTTATCAATTTTGTTACAATTAATAATATTAATCATATACGCTTCTTCTTGATATTGTGTGTTGTTACATCATGTTTTCTTCCTATATATATACTATATTTATATATCAATCAATCAATTTCTTTCGCTTTAACAGACATTCTTCGTTTTCCTTTCTTTTTTTTGTTTGTTTTCTTTGTTTTGTATTTGTTTTTCTTGTTGTTTTCTATTTACTTCATTCATTTTTGTTTTTGTTTTAGTGATAACAATGTGCGTAAGCATTTCTATGCAATAAAACTGAACAGAAACGAAAAAAATAAATGAATTCTAAATAAAAATTAAAAAGAATAAACAGTTTTTCTTTCTTCTTCAGGTTTCACTCTTTCTTTCTCTATCGTCATCATCGTCTTTATCATCATCGAAAACAAGTAAAGTTAACTAAATTAAATGCCCTTCACAAGGCGCGTGTAAAACAATAAAACTCAAGAATATCAATCAATACGTTTGGGGAGGGGGGCATGATCTACTATAACTAAAATAATGATATATATTTTGATGAATGTTTATAATGGCAGTGCCAACAGAATGAAATGGAAAGCAGGCAGGCGCGTCTACTATATATGTATATAAGTATGTTATGGTAAGTATGTATCGGGGGGTATTCCCAGTAAGAAGAATCGACAGCTCAGAGAACTGAGACCCCGCGCTCTATATAACATATATGTATATATATATATATGCATGTATATATCTCGATATATATACAAGAAACATGTCTATGGCAGTGCCAAATAATGAAAATAATTGAGGCGTGTTTTCCCTGCCGCCCTTGTGAAAGGCATCGATACGATAATAAATTAAATCATTTATAATAATAATAATGTCTTGAAAGCTATTTGAAATGACTCTCTGCACGACAAACTTTTCAACAGAAACAAAAGGAAACAAACTAGAAATACCTATCGAGTTGGGTTTGTGTGGTGGGGGTATGGGGTTTATTATTGTGGTTTGGTTGCGTGTTGTTTAGGATAGTTTCATACACTATATATATAGTGTTATATGTGTGGTGTTGTATGGGGTTTCGTATTATTATAATTATTGTTATTATCAGTAGTTTGTATAGTATAACAAGGTGTGTCCACACGTGTCATTCGTCAGTGTCATATGCGCTGCTTAAATATACAAAATAAATAACTTAAGAACTGAGGCTTCTTTACACAATAACAATTTCATTAATTTATTTGATGTTTTGTTTTGTTTTTTGTATCATCATCATCTTTTGTTTTTGCCTTAAAATTATTCAACATCAACAATGTTTTCTCTTTATCATATTATCATCTCTCCTTCATCTCCTCACGGTTTCATATATATATCATATTATATTATATCATCATTTCTCAATTACGTTTCGTTTCGTTTTGCTAACTCTATAGATACCTCCTAAATTCCTAGACTCTGCGGGTAGGTAGGAAACAAATGGCGGGGAAACCGTCTGTGCCACTACTTCGTGCCGCCTGACAATCAATATCAATATATTCCCCAACTTTTCGCATGCAAACGAATAAAGAGAGAGAGAAAGTTCTCTGTCGATTACATAATATCACATCATCAAAGGGTGCTGAATATATTCTTGACTGCCCGCCCGACCACCTGAGAGACGTTTCCCCCCGCTTCCAACTGCCTGCTCTACCTGCCTTTCTCTCTCTTAGCTTTTCTTCCATTTATAAATCACTTAAAGCAGTCGCAAGTCGGCCGCACTAACGTAGTTCAACTGTACAGTGGGACCAAAAACCATTTGAGAACTTTTTGGGAATACAAAAAATACAAATCTAAAACAAAAACAAAACCTTATGAGTAGATGAGTGTGTTGTGTGTGTGTGTGTGTGGGCGGAGAAACTAAACTACAAACTAAACTAAGTGTATGTGTGTTAGGTATAGGTATAGGTGTGTGTGTGTGTGTTTGTGTACTGTGCCACACCACTGAGCAAAGGCTTGTACAGTTCCACCAGTTGCAGTAGGTTCCTTGCTATATAGAATGTATATATATAGCATGCACTGGACTCGAAAACTGAACTCGTTTAATAGGTTAACAAATAGTTAATGAATAGATATAGATAGATATAGATATAGGGTATGCTATGGTATACAGTATATAGTCTAGGGGCAGCAGTTATTTCTCATACGAAACTTAGGATAAACAACACTAAACGACCTTGGCTCAGTGGAGCGACTGTACAGTTTCTTTATATACACATAGGTAGTTCATATATATATACATATATATGTATTTAGTATAGGCACTTATAGCATATTCGATTGTTTTCATAGAAACAAAATATGATTTACTTTAAATAAATATACACATATATATATATAGTACTATATATAGAGAAGTATAAGGTGTAGTTTTTGGAAGAGAATACGACACCGAATTTATGGAGATGAGACTGAGATAAGGATGGAGAAGGGGTGGGAGAATTGTGTCTGTATTTGGTATAATCAGTTATCGTGTGTGTCTGTCTGTGTGTGTGCAGAATTCACTCTTCTTATCTAGTACAATATATCATCATGATGATTCATTCTTCGTTTTCTTCTAGCCTTGCTAATGTTGTTCGCAAATAAATCAAAAATCTAAAATTGAGAATCAATTTAAATAAAAAAAACATAAAAATGTTCTTCGTTTCGCTTTCGGTTTCTTTCTTTTCTTTTTCTTTTGATTTGGTTCTTGGAAGTGAAAGGGCGGAGACGTTTGGTTTGTTCTCGTTATTTGTTTAAAACTTAAATTGGTGTTGCACGTTCTTTCTTTCCATGCTAACACACGTTAATATCGCCTATATATATATGTGTATATATATAGTATAAGATATATGTATATGGATATCTAAACATATCACTTAACGCTAGCATAGCTATAGCTTTAGCTTTCTTTTCTATGTAGTATCTGTGTACTATAGTTATATCATCAGAGTTTATCATATGCGCCTTATGTCTCTATATTGATTATTATTTTCCTTATTTGTTGTTTCTGTTTCTGCCAATTTGTGGTTGTTGTTGTTGACTTAAGTTTAATTAAACACGACTCTGCGAACGTTTTGAAAGTTGTGCGTACAAAATAATAATAATAAATACCAAACCGAAATGAGAAATAAAAGCAAAAACAAAATTTGAAAAACAAAAAAAATAATATGAGCATCAGTGGAGATCTCTTAACTTCTGAGGGGGGAACAACCAAAGTAGAGAAATCCAAAATATAATAATAATAATATTCTAACGAGTTCTATATATATATATATATGAATATACATATACATATATATATATAATTTTTAAATGCCTATTTGTGTTGTCCTAAACCTTATAGAATTTCATCGTAATGTATGAAAGTGTGTGTTCTTTTTTAGTTTATGGCACCATTTTTGTATGTGTATGTGTGTGTTTGTGTATCGTATATACAGTATACATTATGTAGGGAGAGTTAACATTAGTTATAGTTAGTTCTTCATAATGTTGTTATTATAGCAATGCATTAACATGTTCGTTCTTGTAGTTTCTTGTTGGTTTTGGGTTTTGTTTTTGTTGTTTGTCGTCGTAAAATATGTGAAACCATCAAACTGAGAAAATTGCCTTGTTTTGTTTTCGTATTATGTGGAAGAAATGCAATTTGAAAATGTATGCAAGTATTTTCCATATACATATAAATATTAAATAAGCATATACGAAGTATGTCCGTGTCTGTGTCTCTGTGTGAGTGCCAGTCTGTGTGCCTGCGATGCATGAGTCAGTGTGTGTGTGTGTATGTGAACTAAGTACAAGAATTCTCCCTCATATAAAAGGATCTAAACCAACTAAATACGCTCTATTGAAAACAAAAGACTTCAATGGTCGCTATATAATCAGACGATACTGATTGAGTGTGTGTGTATGTATGCGTGTGTGTGTCCTATATAAAAATCTGTGGGACTAGCGTATATAGTATATATATATTTCTCAGCACATATACTATACACTCATCATGTGTCTGTTTGTTTGTTTTCTTTTGGTTACAAGTCGTCGTAGCATTTATAAGCAAATGAAAAAAATTGTTATATATATATATAACTTGATCCATTGATCATTCGCGATACATCAGAAAAATTAGGGGGTGGTCAATGAAATTATTATCAGCGTAGTGAGTAATGCTATTTTGTTGTTTCTCCTTCTTGTTATCTTGTTATAGTTAATGCAGCTTCTTGCATTATACATATATATAGAGTTCAATAAACAAACATCTAGATTTATCATAGTCGTAATCGTAATCGTAAACTTAACTTGGGCATATCATTTTCTTGTTTTGTTCTCTCTCTGTATACACGTTCGTCTTCTTTTTCTGGTTCTCTACCAATCCTTAATTCTTGCGCTAATCTACATATGTCTGTGTCTATGTCTCTTGTGTGTGTGTAAAAATGTAGTTACTTTAACTGATTACATATACATATATCCATATATATATCTATATATATCCTTTTATATGTTTAGTTTCAGTTGTGTATTTGTGTGTGTCTTCGTGTCAAGTGTGTGTGTTAGTGTCTGTGTGTGTGTGTGTGTGTGTATATTTATGTTATGCACCATTATTCCTTTGCCTACTATTTATTATATTATGATAACTGGTCCAAGCTGTTCGCCTCTTCCAACTGCTGCAGTGCGACGACAACTGTAGGGGGAAGATGAAGAAGAAGAAGGATTAGAGATCGGGTAAGACAGGTAGGTAAATTCCTGTTCTGTACTCACCTCATTTATATATGCCTCCTTGGTTAGCTCGTAGTGTTCTTCTTCTATAGCGCTTATAGATATATAACAAAAAACGGCTCTTGCTTCTGTATTATTTACACATGGAATTTATATACAGCGAGGGCGGGAAGGTGGTGGAGAGAGTGGCTGAGAGAGAGAGAGAGAGAGATAGTGCGGAAGGGGGGGAGTTGACGATGGCGATGCATGCGCTGCTGTTACTATTGCTTACAGTTTGCAACACAGTGCGACGTTGCATCTAGCAAAGTTGATTTCACATTTGTCGCGGATTTGGCGACCTGCTTTGCTTTTAAGAGTTATTTGCTCGCGATTTACGACCCCCACCGCCGGCTCCCTGCTCGGCAGAGGATCCATATCCATGTTGCTGCTGCTGCTGGTGCTGCTGATGATGATGTTGTTGTTGCTGCTGGTGATGTGGTTTCTCCTTGCTTTGATGCCGCATTGTGCCGGCTATCTGCGCGGCATTTGGACGCGATTCACGTTGAGCTGCGTCTGCAAAAAATCCAAATCAAATTAGATATTGCTACAGCACACTATATTCATATATACTCTATATATTTACCCTTACCCTTATCTTTGCCGGCAGCGGCAGCTCCACCCGTTTGAGATGCGTTGCTGCTGTTCATTGTCTGTGCGCCTTTGCCAGATGCGTTTGATGACGCTGACAGGCGCTTATCAGTTGTTGAAGTCAGTGCTTTGTTGTTGTCTCCTCCCGTCGATGTTGATGCGGCGCCTTGATCGCCAAATACAAGCTCAAGCTTGTGGCTGCTTGTTGGCGACATGGTGCCACCACCACCAACATTACCACCATCCTTACTCTCGGAGGCGGTTTTGTGATGCTGCGCCACCTGGGCATAGCTTAGTTTGCTGGCCGTTGAGCCACCAATGTTGTCCGTTGACACTAAATTGATTGTGCCGGCGGCGGGAGTTGAAGGGGATGTGCTCACGACGCTTTTGTGTTTGCCAGCATCTTTGGCGCCAGCATTGTTGAGCTCCTTCTTCATGTGCTGCACACCAACCAGAGCTGGTTTCTTGTGCTGATTCTGGTTCAGACTCAAGTCATTCATGCCGGTGGTCAGTGTAGTGTTTGCCACATTGCAGGCGCCAGCGCCCGAGCTTGGCATATGCCCAGCAGCGGGCACTCCACTTGATACACCACCACCAACGCTGCTGCCTCCGCCACCACGCACATAATCATTTGACGCTTGCTGGCCATAGCCTTCGACAAGGCGCTGCTGCTGCTGCTGCTGTTGCTTGCCACCGCCTCCGTGCATTGGATGCATTTCATCCTCAGTCTTGTTTGATTTATCCAGCTGCTGTGCAGTAGCAGCAGCGCCTCCGACAGCCGATGAAGCATCGCCAGCAGCTGCTGCTGCTCCTCCTGCTATCGTCGTCGTCGTAACGTTGTTGTTGTTGTTATTATTGTTGCTCAACTTGTTGCTGGCATTGATATTTGGTGTTACACACTTTATCACATGGATCGGGTTATTACTAGAGCTCTGCTTAGTAAAATTTTTAGTATTATTGCCCAATGGGCGCGTCGCTGTCGCCGCTGTCTCCTCCATAACAACCATGGCGGGCGTGGGGCTGATGGCCAAATTGCGCTGTTGCTGCTGCTGATATTGCTGCTGCTGTTGTGGCACGTGTTGCTGCTGCTGCTGCTGTTGATTGTGTCGGTTTTGTGCAGCTGCAGCAGCGGCGGCATCTTTGCGTGCCTTACCCTTGCCCGTGCGCACCACATCCGATAGACGATTCTCTGCCCAGTTGCCACCACCTGTTGTCGAGGAGGAGGCCGAGGAACTGTGCGCATTGCCATCAGCATGCGAATGATTGCTTGAACGCTGCTCCTCGCCAGCACCAGCACCACCAACAACAGCATTGCTGCCACTCTCAACAGCTCCCTGATGATGAGCCGCCTGCACTGCTGCCTGCTGCTGCTGCTTGTGGGAGACGCCGCTGCCATGTCCTGTTGATGAGTTGCTGCTGGAATTGTGTATGGAAGAATTGCTGGGATGATGAGGAGCATGTGCCGGAGCCGAGGTGGCTGGCAGTGGTGGAAATGCGGCAGCCTCCAGATCAAATTGTGGTGGCTGCACCGGAGCAGGTGGTTGTTGTTGCTGTTGCTGCTGCAGCTGCAACTGTTGCTGATGCGAATTGTGACCCTGATAGCCCATGCCACCGCCGCCATGATGCAGATTACGTTCGTTGTTAATGCTGCCACTACCACCAGCTTCACCACGACCGCCACCTCCGCTGTTGCTGCCAATGCTGTTGGACATGTTGCTATTGTTATTATTGCCGCCAGTGTTGCCATTGTTATTGCCACCGCCGCTGCTGACGCCAAGGCCGCCGCTATTGCCCACATTGCTGCCAATGGAATTATGATGATGATGATGGTGATAATGATGTCCCGAGCTCTGCTGGGCAGCAGGCATATGATGTTGCTGCTGCTGTTGTCCCTGCTGCTGCTGCTGCGACTGCAGCGCATTGTGGCCATGATTGTTATGGTGATTGTTGTGATGCGACATATTGTTGGCGTGCTGCTGGGCATGATAGTTGGGGTTATAGTTGTTGCCCTTGTAATTGCCACGATGCTGTGGCGGTGCTGGTGCTCCTCCCTCGTGGCTATAGTGGCTCTCGCGATGCGCAGCGCCGGACTGTACGTTGCCAATGGACGAGGCGGACGACGAGGACATTAATTGTTGCGGTGAGCCACCGTAGATCTGTAGGGAAAGAAATCGGTTTAGATATGATGGGATAGCAAGGGAATAGTAGAAGATAGAGATCATAGAAGACATCACTAGAGAACAGTATAAGATCAATCTAAGATAGTAGGGCATCTCTAGAATATAGTAGATTATCTCTAAGGTATAGTATCTCATCACTTACATTAACACGACCGCCGGGAGAGTAGTTGAGGCCGCTGCCATCTTCATCACGACGACGACGACGCGGGCGTGTTTGCCAGTGCAACGGTTGCGGTTCCTTGGCGCCTATGGAAGTGGCCAGCGATGAGGAGGAGCTGGCGGACATATTGCTGCGTGTCGGTTGCATGCCGCCATGTGTGCTGGCACCGCCATGTTGTTCCACAACCACATTATCACCACCTGCCGCCTCCTGCAGCTCAACAGGTTGCGCATGCACCACAATGTGATGATGCTGTTGCGGCTGCTGAGGCTGTTGCTGCTGCGGAGCAGGCTGTGGAGCCAACGTCACCTGTGTGCCCGTGGCATAGGTAGCATGTGTCGTGCTTGCAGCACTTGAGGAAGGCAATGTATAGTGGGTTTGTTGTTGCTGTGGCTGCTGCTGAGGTTGTTGCTGCTGCTGTGCCTGATGGTGGCCATGGCTGCTGGGCAGAGTCTGCACCTGTGTGCTATAGTGATGATGTGCACCATAGCTCTTGTCCAGATTCTTTTGTATGCCACCTTTCCAATTATTTTTGATGGCATAACGCGTGGAGCCTCCAGCGCCTCCTACAGCTCCTGTTGCCATTTGTGGCTGCTGCTGTTGTTGTTGCACCTGTTGGCCAGCAGGCTGTGCCTGCAACTGCAACTGTTGCTGCTGCACCTGCTGCTGTTGTTGTTGCTGCTGCTGCTGCAACGGTGCCTGCTGCTGTATGGGATCTACTATTGCAGCTGGCACTACACTAATGCCACGCAAAGCGGTGCCCATGATAATGTTGCCGCCTTGAATGTGCGATGGTGTCTGCTGCTGCTGCTGTTGTTGTTGCTGCTGTGCATTGCGTGGCGGTTTGTTACGCGGCTCACCACGTGGTCCTGTCCCTGCGCCGCCACCACCAAGATTATTTGGATTGCCACGATGATTGTTATTATAACGTCCGCCGCCGCCCTGCGGTTTTGTGGTCACAATTTGTGCGGTGGGTGGTGGTGCAGTAGCAAAATTAGCAGCCACTGCAGTGGGCGGTGCCAGGCCATTGGTAGCATAAAGGTTACCAATCTCATAAAAGTTCTGTCCATGCGCAGCAGTGGCAGCAGCCACGGTGGCTGTTTGCCAAGGCGCTGCCATGAGGCCAGTGTAAAACGGTTGTTGCTGAAAGGGCTGCAAGGGTAAGACAAGTGAAATTAGTTGAAGAAAATGTAGATATACTTTCTGTATACTCACAATCAAAACCCCTCCGCTATAGGGTACTGTGGCAGGCGCTATGGCCGGCCCATTGCCGGTGTACATGAAACGCTGTGGCGCTGCATTGTAGCTAACTGCGGCCGCTGCGGCAGCCGCTCCAGCTGCAGCAGCAGGATCATAAACTGTGGCAGTTGGCGGTGAATTGAGACGATAACCGTTCTTTATATTTGGTACTGCAGCTATTCTATTTATAAACGATTTAGGCTTTATGCGTGCCATTATCTGTTTACCCTGAAACTCTTTAACCTCCTCGCGCAAATATTTGAAAGCCTTTTGCGCATCCTCATCCGACTCAAAGGTGATGTACCACGAATTGTTTGCAGCAAACTCACAGGAAATGGGTCGCGGGCAATTCTCACTGCTGAACAGGGCCTGGAGATGAAGAGAGAGAGAAGAATGAGTAAGAATTATAGCAGATTATGACATATATTATAGCTTATATCAAAGCATATATTATAGTTCTTAATTGAGCTATGCAAACAGTAAGATCATAGCTAATTATTAGTCTAATTGTGTTTGTTTCTCGCATATTAATACAATTTCTGTTTACTGGATGAGTCTTTGTCGTGGCTCGACTTACCTTGACGTCATCGAGTGGCGTGTTGCCGGATATTTCGCGTAATATGATGATGCAACGCTTGTGGTTGGGGCGCACGCGCAATCCCTCATCATCGACCTGTACGTTGGGCGATTCGCGCAGCACCTCGGTAATCAAATTGATGTCCTTGGTTAGTTTCTTAACAAGATTAAAATTGGCAACTGTCTTTATGAGCACATATTGATCGCTGTCCATTTGGGACACCAGATAAGTATCGGTTGCCAGATTCTCTCTAGAAAACACACAAACATTAATGATTAGTAAATGATATTGTAGGTGTGAGAGAGGGTCTAAGAAACTTACCTGCAAAAGTAGTAATCAAGCTGCGTGGCCAGCATCTGCTTTAGCTTATCCAGCGGCATGCCGCATTCATCGGCTGCCAGCTGTTGCTGTTGTGGCTGCTGCAGCAGATCTGCTGCAGTTGCTGCTGGCTGCTGCTGCTCTAGGGCAACTAAATTCGTATTATTAACGCCAGGTACGAGCGCATCTGTTGAGTAGCAGACGATGTTGCCATCCTGAGTCTGAGCAATTGCTCCATTCATGATGTATTCGGTATTGTCAATTGCGTTTGCCTGCTGCACAGCAATTCCACTTGGATCAACCACTTGGCCGGCGACTGTGGATGGCATCGGCGGCTGTGGCACCTGCACAACCTGTGCAACCTGCTGCTGCTGTACCGGATGGCCGTACTGCAAATGTGGCTGCTGTTGTTGCTGCGGATGCGGTTGATGTGCCTGATGTGGATGCGTATGTGGATGCGCCTGCAGATGCACCTGACCTGTTGCCACCGTTTGTATGGCGGCCGGCGTAACTGCCTGCACCGTTTGGATGGTTTGCTGTGTTGTCTGCTGCTGCTGTTGTAATTGTTGCTGCTGCTGTGCGGCGGCTGCAACTGCCACAGCGTGGGCGTGGGATGCGTGCGTATGAGTTATCAACTGCGGTTGCTGCTGTTGATGTGGATGCTGTTGTTGATGCTGCTGCTGTTGTGGATGCTGCTGCTGCTGTTGTTGCTGTTGTGGATGCTGTGCGGGCTGCTGTACTGTTGGTGGTGGTGCTGCAGCAACTGTTGTTGTTGCACCTGCTGCGGCGGCTGCTGCTGCTGCTGTGATCAACGGTATGTGGGCTGCTGCTGTCGGAGCTCCAATCTGTGTTGTGGTGCCAAACAGATTAGTGGCTAACATTGCCGTTTCAACAGGAACATTCGCGAAGACAGGCTGTTGAATTTTGACTGCATCTCCATTCATATAGACGTAACCTCCTGTTGAAATGTAAAGAGAGGCAATAATGGATTAGAATTCATCAGAACACACACAAATTACCGCATAATCAAAAAGAGACGTAATCTAGCAGTAAAAGATGTAGAAAGCAAGTTAAGTGACTTGCAAATCTGCTTCCCTCAGTTTGCAACAATTCTCAACCGTTTTTTATATCTAATATAAACAATTGCCAAAAACTCTGGAATGTTTCATATGTAAACATATGCTAATCATATATGAAAAAGCTGATGAAATACTTCAGCAATATTTTCGGGGCTTTCCACAATTCTGACAATTCTCTTTTCTCTTTCATTGACAATGCACAGTGGGCATCAAATGTCACTGCCTGTAATCGGAGGCATAACTGATAAATTTATAAGAACAATTACTGGCTAGACGACAACGACAACGATAAGGCAGTGTTTTCTATGGATTTCATTTTCATATAATTGCACAAACAAACAATATGAACAGTCGCCGCCAGCTAATTTGATCCTAAACATAACCACAAATAGAGAAAGAGACGTTAAACGGGGGGCGAAGGTAAGGGAAGGGAGGCAGCTGCTGCTGCAAAAACTTTGCGTTTTGGCCTCACCTTAAAGTAATGCAGGCAGCGGCACTATATATGAGAGTATGCATGTATTTGTGTATGTGTGTACGCCTCCTCTATATAGTAAGTAGTTTGCGCATGTATGCGTTGTAAGTGCGGGGGCATTGTTTTGTATTTGTATATGTGTGTAAATAGTTATGTACATATGTTGAATATGTTTGTGTGCCCCGCATATTTTGTTGTTGTTTGATTTACAAATTGAGAATTGAAATTTCTACTAACCTAGGTAATATTCCATGGTAACGTATGTTGGGGAATTGTCAAGAATTCCACACACACAACTGAGAGACAGACACACACGCACACCACACACACACACAGCAACACACACTCACACCAGTTAAAGACACAACTCGGCTCGTCTTTTTTCTACTCCTCTTTCACAAACGAACACCCGACAGCCACCAAAAGTTGCAAACACACAAACACACGCACACAAACTTGCACTCGCTCACTCACACAGTCACATGCACGCACGCACACACACACTCATACATACACAACACACACACGCGCGCGAGCTGCCTTGTTGCGGCGGCGGCTGCTGCTGCGCTGCTTCTGCTGCTGCCACCCAGTTGAGACTTTTTAATTGGAAATTTTGATTTTCACTTGATATATTCCGACTATTGCATGAAACTTGATTACAATGCTAGAGTAGCACACACAAATTTGCACCGCTCCCTTCTTCTGCTTCTTTGTGGATTATTTATTTATTTGTGCTGCTACTGCTTTGCTGCTGTTGCTACTATTGTTGTTGTTGTTGTTGTTGTGGTTGGTGCTGCTGCTGCTGGCACTAGTCACTGTTTCTCTCTCTTCTCATTCTCATCTCGGCTCGTGTCTCATTTTCTTACAACTTCGACCGTTCGTCGTGTCTGTGGCTTCAATGACTTAATTTTTGTTCTCATTTAGTTTTCTTTTCCGTGGCTATTTTCGCATTCGCCTTCTTCTTCTTCGTAGTCGTCGTCGCCTCCTTTCCTCTTCCTCTTTCCTTTTGTTTCGTTTTTGCACACAAATATACGCAGAATAAAATTGAAAACGGGCCCCGAGAGCAACGAGCGAACCAACACCAGCAATTGATTTTTTTTCTTGTTTTTTCACGTCCCTTTTGCACCGCCGCACCCGCAGAAGTTGATCACAATTATAAGTTAATCGTTGCTTAAGTTTTCAACAATATTTATTGGTTGTTTTCAACAACGAACTCGTCACGCGAAAATTTTTTTATAAACCCAAAAATTTGACGTCTCATCGTTATAGAAAAACTTTCGCCCGTTCCTTTTGTCAAACGTTTCGATACACCAATTATCGCTTGCATGGTTGCATGCGGCGCAAAACACACAAAAATAATCAACTGACAACGAAGAGAGACGATGGAGATGATGGCGAAGAAGGTGAAGCCAAAAACATTGCAAGAACACGCGCACGATTTTTGAATATTGAATGACAATGCAAACTACTTTACTTAATTAATAACTATTTTTAATGATATCACTCTGAGAGAGAACCACGTAATTTTTTGTGGCGCTACTACACCGGAACGGTTGGAAATGAAACCTGAGAGAACCAAATATTTTTCTGCTAATTAAACAAAATACACACGGCTGGGCATCGAATGAATGTCAGCAGCAGAGAATGACAGAAAATAAATGATGAACTGACACAATGATATTTACTCACCGATCACAGAGATAAATGATTTATAAATCTTCAACAATTATTTTTGGTAGCAGCACTTTGATACACCTTCGCAGGGAATTGAAAACCACTTGTTATGTGTGTTCTCCTCTGGCCAGGGCACTCGCAGCGATTGCAATTGCTTGAACGAACGAAACACCAAACGTTCCGCGCTACTCGTACACATAGAGTAAAACGCTATTAAACAAACTATTATTAATTATTACCGAACGTAATTTGTGCAACTAGTGATTAAAATAAATTTAATTGTGATTTATGAATTTCTATTTTACTGCTGTCGTCAAAAATCACAAATGTGTGATTGTGGTGGTCCGGCGATAAGCGATTGATTCCTAGTGATGGCTGCTTAATCTCGATATACGTACCAATAAAAACGATAATAAATACCAAATTTTTGTACTGTTGGTATACCTTTTCTTCAGAAATTCGCAAGCTCTTGTATACAATCAACTCAGGTAGAGATGTTTTATTAGAATGACACATGAAAAATCAGGTGTCATGAAATATGTCAAACAAATGTCGAAAAACAAGTGTGACCGTATCTGTCATCGATAAATTGTCGATAACTATACTAAATATACTGACAACTATTCTTTTCGAACGTTTAAAATTTGCAAATAAAATACGATGTCGTTTATGCTTATGAGAATAATAAAGTAATATGTGTTAGAAGAATTAATTCAGAATATGTTCCCGTTGTATGGGTATCTTAAAAAATGGATGAAATATATCTTACTGCGGGCGCGCTCGACTGTATCTGTAATCGATACAATTCTTGATACCGATTGCTTGTATATAAACTGAAATCTGCACCTCTAAACGTTTAAATATTGGAAACGTTTAAATACTTTCCACAAATTTGATAAATTAAAAAGTAACAAAATATAAAATTGTCTAGACTGAAAGAAAAAAGAAACATATGACCCGATAAAATTTTGAAATACGTCATCAAAATGGCGGCGACAGTTGGCTACACTCTTGCGACCTTGCCACCTACAAACATTTCTACCTGCATCTGCTGCACGTAGTTTTTGTTGTTGATGTAAATTCCCATGAAATGTTATCTATGCCGGGATTAGTTGTATGCAAATATTCCGACATTTGGCTACACTACTGTGACCTTGCTACCTACAGACATTCTACCTGCATCTGCTGCACGTAGTTTTTGTTGTTGATGTAAATTCTCATGAAATGTTATTTACGCCGGGATTAGTTATCAATACCAATAATCCGTTATTGAAGATATTGTATGCATACATATGTAATTGGAAAAATAAACTTAGCCACACAGATACTTAATTAAAATGAACATTTAATTTTATTTAACTTGTATGATTAACATTGTTCTTAGTTAATGGTCTATTGCTTTTGTCTTTATATAAATGATTTTATCGAGAAGAGTGTGAATTTTAATTGGAACAAAGAACTTTAGCAAGTTTGTTATATATATGTTTATATATATATATAGATTGTGTATATATAATCTGTGTATTTGTGTAAGTATATGTAAGACTTGTATGAAAATCCACACTGTTGTTGTTGTTTGTTGTTCCTTGGCATTTGTTTAGAAGCCGTGAACTTTCAGTTGATCAGGCTTCGCTAATCCCACCTTAGTCAACCATTGGCAGATGTTTTCACGCTGATCGCCCTGAAGTTGAAGAACTTCACCATACTCTGGATGCTCGATTACCGTCCCATTGCAAGCAAATTCCTAAATTAGAGAGAACAAATCAATAATTATATATACATGTATTACTTTATATTTTGGTAAATAAACTACTATACCTTTTTACAGGAGCGGACTATTTTCTTCAAGTCATATTCTGCGGATAAGCCCTGAACAGTGGTCAATGTCTTGCGACCGTTCCTCTGTTGGATTCTTATGTGCACGAGTCCGTCTTGAATATCATCATCATTGCCCTTGATTGCATCAGCAAAGGGGTCTAAAGTGAATATATAAAAACAAACGTGCTATATGCATCAAAAATCATTGTAATCACACCCCCTCCGCATGCACATATGTGTACAGATGCACGTTTGTAAGTTTGTTTGTATGTATCACAGTGATGACTAGACTAGCCCGAACAAGCAGCCATTTTATGCACATACATATGGACCCATACATACAGACACTATTGTACATGTGTAAATTACGACGTGCAAGTGAGTTGGGGATTGAGTGGAAATAATATAAGGCGTGCTAGCTCACTTACCACGAGTGTTTAAATTCTGGATGGACATACGACAATAAAAAGAAACCACAGCCTAAAATAAAAACTTTCTGAAACGTTTTGATACAATTCTGTACTTTAATTTAACTGTAATTTAACTTTTTACGAATAGAGCTCGGAAATGTGTCTGACAAGTAGGGATGGCTCTAAGTATCGATATCACAAATATCATGAGCATGATGGCATTTCGATAATATCGATTGGCAGCGCAATGCAACCGTGTGCGCTTTAATCGCTGCCAACTTCACGCTTCTCTCCGGCTGCCATATTTCTTTCCTGCTTGTCTTTCAACGAGAAAAGGTGGGCATTTTGCGTTTTGTCTTGATTTGGTTAAGTTATAGCTTACAGAGTTTAATGAACGGCACAAAAACATGGCACATATATTACCAATCCAATTACCATAAACTGTTTGCCCCGGCAATGGCTGCTAATGTGAAATACCATGGAGGTAATATTCCTGTGCTGTGCCCCACACGTGCTGCACCCGTTGGCGAACCCATTTCCATGATGATTGAATTGGCAGAAGAGTTCTTGAAGACTATATTCATCACCCAAGACTGAACACATTCAGCAAACTCCCTGCGATCTTTGGACCTCAAGACATTTTTTAACCAGTTTTCTTTATTTTTTATTTCATGTGTTGCTTGCCTCTTCCCCCACTCTTGGTTGGTGCTGTCTTGCCTTGTGTATTGGGAATTTGAAATAAAGGTGAGCACATGTGATGATGTTGAATGGATAACTACAGCCTTTTGTGATGATCGAATTAGCAGAAGAGTTCTTGAAGACTATATTCATCACCCAAGACTGATATTATTCACAAACTAAACTAGATCTGTTTCTTTATAACGTAAACTAACCTATGAATTTTACTTTTCATATTGCGTCTATGGATGTTGTTCTTATTCATCATTTGCTGAATAAAGGTAAGCATAGTTGATCAATTCAGGACGTTATTAATGTGCCTCACATGATGAATGATTTTGGCAGAAGAGTTCTTGAAGACTATATTCATCACCCAAGACTGAATACAGCTTTCAATAACCAATATACAATATCTTTATATATGAAATACTAATGATATATTTTCTCTTTTTGTTGTAGACGTACGATGGCAACCTCTTCGCACCTCAATTGGTTGATCATTCGCAACAACAACGCTTTCTTGTTGAAGAAGCGTGATGTGAAGAAACCCTTCAGCACAGTAAGTTGAGATTCTTCTCAGTACTCACTCTTCATCTGGTTCAATGATGTTTCCAATTTAAATACTTTCACAATGATATTTGAATACAACATGATAGTAACTCTAATCTGACAATATTGAACACAGCAGTGGAGTGGAATTTCAAATCTGGCAAATACTTAACAAATCTCTTTTCTCAACAGGAGCCCAACAATCTGACCAGCGTCAGCTCTTACCGTTACAGCGGTGTTGTGCACAAGAAGACCGTTGGTGTTGTGCCCGCTGCCGATAAGAATGGCTTCACCGCTGTGCTGAAGAAGGGCAAATATGGCCAGCGTCCCGCTAAGAACACAGTCCGTGTTAACTTCAAGGCTGGTCCCCGTCGTTCCCTGAAGAAACTGAAGAACCTGTTGATTGGCTCCAAGTACCGCAAGGATCTGACACAGGTAGGCATCCTTATTTGATTTAAATATCTTTCTAGATCTTGTGATGATATCCTTTTTACTACTACACCAAGATCGCAGAACAGTCTTGTTGAAAAACTTCTCTGATTTCATTTTAAACTTAACTCTATGTATGTTTCTTGTCGGATTATTAATCTCTATGTATCTCTCTTTACTTGCAGGTAAACAAACTCATTGATTGTTATTGAAACTCGTTTTTGTTATGATGATATCGATTTAATATACCAACCAAGATCGCTGAATGATCATGTCGACAACCCTTTACTGATGCAGCTCTGTTAACTATATCTAAGTCTAAACCTAACCTTCTACGATTATAAACCCGATCTCTTCTCTATTTATAGGCTGCTCTGCGCCGCGCCTCCGCCGTTCTGCGCTCCCAGGAGCCCGCTCAGGTTAAGGCCAAGAAGCCCGAGTAAATTTGATGTAAGATGGCAAATTGAGGAGTTGTTTTTTCTACTCGAAGAATAAAAAAGAACCGTTAAAATCCGAAAAGAGCCAATTAAATATTGTTTTGTTTATGGGTTTTTCAATGGTATTCTATATAAACAACAAGCCAAGTGTATCGAAATATGTATTAACATTTTAATGTTAAGTGTATTTATGTACAAACAATTGCGCTACTGTTTGCCAATTATGTTCTCAATTGTAAATAACGTAGTCTTTGATTTGTTGCTGCCTGCTGGAGTTGCTGCTGTTGTAGCTGACGCCATGGAAGTGGGCGTGGTCGTCGTTGTTGTATCGTTTTCCAGCAGTTCCTGCAGTCCCTTAAATGCATCATAAGTCGCCATCGTCTCCCGTCGTGCCAGTGGCGGGCTGAAGGCGCTTGGGGAATGTAGTTCATCATGCAGAGCAGCGTTGCTGGAACACGGACTATCCGCAGTAGTGGCATCTTTGGCATCACTAAAACCAGGAAGGCGCTGCGAAGTGCCACGTGCCTCGTTGTTGAACAGGCTGTTAAAGCCCAAGGAGACCGATAAATACTGTCTATGCAGCTCCGTAATGCGATCCGAGTAGTTTGGCCTGGATGCAGCAGCCGCACTGTCATTGCAAAAGATGTCGAAATCATTGAGAGATTCACTTGCCGATCTGCCTCCTCCATCGCCATCGTTGCTGCCATTGGCTTCCTATATAGAATGGGGAGATCTTTTTATTTATACCCGATGCTGGGATACTTTGATGATTCACTGTTTACCCGCGTTGTGCCCGTCTCACGTTCATAGCGACTGCTGGCTCCGCTGCTGCTGCCACAATGTCTTCGCCTTGTGCGTCGCCGTCGGTAGTTGCCCTGCTCGAACATATCCGTGGCAGAGGCATCCAGCATCCAGTAGCTGCCCTTGCCAGCGCTATCGTTATCATCTATGGTGTTCTTGTCACGCGGCACCTTCACAAAGCAATCGTTCAACGAGAGATTGTGCCTGATGGAGTTCTGCCAGCCCTGTTTGTTCTCACGATAGTAGGGAAATCTGCAAGTAGAGGAATATATATTATATTATCTACATATACTATAAAGCAGTCGACCCCAATTGAACTGTGCTATAAACCATGTAAATTTCTGAGCTCTGGGTTAACCACCCAGAGACTCATGACTGGACCCATGCTAGAAATATTGTACAGATGTCAAAAATTGTCACCCACGTTTGCACTTATTTATGCATGGGATTTAAATTTGTTTTAATAAGATATCATGCATTATACATACACTTTAATGGCATGTTAAATATGTGAGTGCTCATTAATTTGCCAGGATTACGACTAGTTGTCGCTTTAGGTAAACAAACACATTAGATTAGGCTTTTTTATGTTTTAGTTAACTAATTTGAAAGAACAGAGAGAGGCAGTGGTATAGAAACTGAGAAATAAAAAAGATGTGGACTAGAGACTAAGATATAAAGAGATGCAGAGAGAGTCAAAGATAATGAGAAATTAATTTTATAGGTTTACGAAGTGAAAGACAAAGAGATAGAGAGTAAGACCTAAAGAAAGACCTTTTCTGAGGGTTTTTAGTTGCAAGAACTAAAGAATGACCTATTCTGAGGGTTTGTAGTTCCAATATCATACTGAAAGATATTAGTGGAATATAATATTCTTAACTTTATCTTTCAATTCAAAAAGCGGTACGGAATAGTACTAAAGATTAATTCCTAGTTTCAAAACGGAGTTATTTATCCCATTTAATATACAATATTTTCTCAATATGTTTTTAAAAATGTTATCAACGACATTATCCTTACTTAAATCATGTATTTCCTATAAAGGTCTTTATCTTTTACTAACAATATTTCCATATTTTTCCTATATGTATATTAAGAGCATTATGCACCACATTATCCCAATTCAAATCGTATATTTCTCTTTCTAGCGGAATTTTTTTCCAAATTCTTGTTCATAATTTCACAATTTCCTCATTCCCCTCTTGATATAACACTTACTTATCCATAATGAACTTGTAGATGCCGCTCAGCGTAAGCCTCTGGTTGGGTGCACTACTAATGGCCATAGCAATCAGGGCTATATAGGAGAAGGGCGGCTTCTCCGGTCGATGAGTGTTGTGCAGAAAAGATATGGGCAGAGACCAGATATTATTGTGCAACGACAGAAAGTTATCCATGCCCTGATAGTAGAAGGCAGCCGGGAATCCATTGCAAGCCAATCCGCCATTCAGATCCATTGCACCGACGGCACTTGCGGCCAACGGATTTGCAGTTCGTAGATAATCGGGACAAGTTAGCAAACTATTGACCAACTGTTCATTGTCCGCCAAAGCCGTTGCACTCGTATAACAGGATGTGGGTAGCATTATGACTGCGATTATTAACTACGATTATAACTATATATGATATATCTTCTATATTATTTTTCTGAGTATTACAACTAGTTGATTCACTTGGTAATCTGCACTTTCTTTTGCTGAATTTGCTTTTAGTTTATCAAGGGGTTGTCAAACTTTCACTTGGCACTTCACGACAATCACACGAAGTTATACAGAAACGATTCCTTGCTGATCGGAAAACCCAGAACGAAGTTCGAAGACGTTGCGCGCCGATCGTGATTTGTTGCGTTCGCCAAGAGATCCGATCGACAAGTAAAATTGGTATATGGATTTTTTGGGTTGGCTCGCCGTAGTTGCAAGTGGCAGCCTGAGTGTGTGCGTGGGGAGAGCGCAGCATACTATAAATACAAGGAGGCACACGCACACCAATACACAGCCACACTCGCACATCCAGTCACACACACGTGCAGCCACATGTTGGAGAGTATTCAAATTTATGGCCTGGCAGAGAGTGCGCACTCATTGGGCAGCTGCAGAGAGTTTTCCGAGTTAGTCAGGGTAAGTTTTTACCAAAGATTCTAATTTAACAAATATTAAACTATATAAATACCTAGTAATATATATTAAACTTCCTTAATTTATAAAAACTCCTCAAAGAACAAGAATTTTCGCTTTCTTCAGTAACTCAATTTCTTCCTTCACGATCACTCTAGGGTTAATGCCGCATGCTGATTGGTTCCTTCGCTTCCAGTAGAGGGCGTCTCTCTTCACGCACACACACATGCGCCAACTACACGCACTCGCACACATACTCACGCACTCGATCTCTGAGATCTTTCGCTCTTGAGAGAGTTTTCCTTTCCTGAGCATTTTCTTTGATCGTGGGCGGAGCCTCCTTCTTCTTGTGTGTGGGTGTATTCAAAGTATTCCTCAAATATACGTTTTATCTATATGTATTCCATATATGATTTTTCAACAAATGAAAATCAAGCAATTTCACAAGTCGCTCGGCTATGGACTATGGTTCTCGTATTGATCTTTAAACAAAGCAATTGTTGTAAACTTTTTGTTTATTTTGCTTGTGGTTAGAATGTGGCAATGTTGCGTTATATATATTTTTTAGATGCGAACTAGTTAATTATATAGCCTGGCTAGGTTTTTCATGGAATAATTAGACCGGAAACATGGAACATGTTTATACAAAATGAGCAGTTAAATTATTTTGAATAACTTAAATATGTTTATAGAATATGATATTTAAGTTATTTTTTTTAAAGGAGATTAACAACATGTAATATTCTTCTAGTGTGTATATACTATGTATCTATATATAGAGTTTAAAAGTTGGTAGAGTTTGCGAAAAGGAATCTTCAATGTTTATAGATATTTTAATATATTTTACTTATTGAACTCATGTTGGTCTGAAATCCTTTTTCATCATGTACTGTATTTAAAGTATATCTTACTATATAGTTTAAAAATTGGTATAATTTGCCAAAAGGAAACATCTTTGTTTATAGATATTTTAATATTCAACTTATTGAACTCATGTTACTCAGAGATTACCCAAAGATTTTCGTTGTCATGTCATATTTTCCAAGTATCTCTTAAAATATGAACCCTCCCCCACTTTGGCAAGCTGTTTTATCTCTCGTCTCGTCCCGAGTGACGACTATCTGCTGCTGGAACATAATATTCCGATTTCCTTTCCTTTTGGGGTTTTACGACTTTTCACAATATGCATTTCCCAGTTGCATTTCACTTCGCTCGAGTCGAGTCAAGTGCGCCATTTTGCGTGTAGAGAGCAACGTGGAAAGTCTTTAGCCATATCTGGCTAAAGAAGGTCGTAAAATGATTGTTGTATACAATCCAAACACACACACATAGACACACCCAGGACTAGACGTAAATTTTACGACTCTAGATCGTTTCTCAAGTAGAAAGCAGAGTCTCATTTGAAAGAAATAAAAACAATAAATACAAACCAATTGAAGTTGAGTTAACGGCAATTTTCCAATCCACATATGGAACTGGGATGGGGACTGTGACTAGTTTACTATATAGTGCATATGTCTGATCTATGAACTCGCACCACATTCATGATACAAAGGATTCTTCACGCTCTCTCTCTCTCTGCCTCTCTGTCGGGCCATTGAAGATTTTACGATCGTTTTACCGCGGTCGAAAATGGGTCATAAAACAATGGGTTATCCTCGCATGCCAGACCCGCAAACTGAAGTAGTCTCTGATCTGATCTCCTCTTCTTCTTGTTGTTGTTCTTGCTGTGTAATCGGGATCAGTTGTCTACGTGCTCACTGCATCGATTTGTCGCTCTTGTTTTGGTTTTTGCTTATTTTTAGAACTATGCGGGGAATAGTATTGGAAACAAATAACATTGTGGATTCCCATTTTATTGCACAAGGTCTGAAACAACAACAGCAACAAGAACAATAATGTTTTCACTGCTCTAACAAAATTGATCTCTTTCCCGTTTTGACTGATCATCAACGATGCACGTTAAGCCATAAAACGCCGCTTGTGTTGTTTGTTTAGACCGTCGAAGCGAGAGAATCCCCCGATTGCAATTATAGTTTAGTGCGTGACATCTTGTCGATCGATGTGGTGAGTCGCGCTTGCTCCCATTGATTTATGTGCGGTCTCTAGACCCCACTCTTCTCCTATATCTCTCCCTCCCCACTTCCCTCTTTGACTCCCTGTCAATGGGGAAAATCAACAGCTTGTCAAAATTTGATTTGTACGCGCTACTCAAAACCAACAAATCGTCGATCATCGTTGTGTTTTTTCCCGATTTTCCGATTTGTCAAATGTGTGAGAAGAGGGAGGGGAGGTAGGGGGAGGAGGTCTATCGACTGCTATTAAGCACTATTTATAGTGCTACTCGTAGCTGCCGTTAAATGCAGCACGAGACACGGTGCCACATACGGCTATTAGCTGCGTGCTCTTGTTTGACAACAAATACAAGGAGTTGCTGTGAGCTACCAAGCGCCCCTAGCTACCCTGCCCCCTCTCATAGACCCCTCCAGCGACACCTTCTCCTGCTCCCTTCTCCTTCTCTTGCTCATCATCATCATCATCAACATTGTTGTTGTCTGGTGGCGACGCTGTCGGTGGCGGCGTTACACATCATTGACAGCAAATTATCCACATTACCTGAATTGTCAGAGGCGAAGCCGGTGGGGAAGGAGGAGTGGCGGGGCTCTCCCATTTAGCCATTACGTCGGTGTGAACGTGACCTTTGCCGGCCATTAAATGGCACACTTTGAGTCGTAACGCATTTGTATGTTGCCCGGAATCGGAAATTTATGCGATTCTTGACACTAGTTGCGTACCAAAAGGCATCTAGCTAGGCGCACCCCCTACCCCTACCCACCCTACCCCTACTCCACATTGCTATATCTGGCTCTATAGTCCCTGTACGATAGGCTTGTTCAGCGACAACGGAATTCTCAATAGAGTCCCATAAAATGGCTGTTGACCTGCCCTGGACGAGTTCAAATCTGGCAAATGGGCACAATATATGTCGCTAACAGGTGCTACAAAATGGCCGCTTGAATGGAGAGGGAGAGAGAGGAAGACAAAGAGAGGAAGAGAGAGAGGAAGAGTGACTGTGTTCGAGCGTAGTTAAATTACAGGTAGGAAGTATATTGTAAAATGGCGGATGTGAGAGAAACAGGTTTCCATTCAAGCCAGTAAAGGTTGTTTTAGTTGAGACTGAGGTGAAGTAGAATGGAGGTTGCAATGAAGAAACTATCTTGCATGTACATAAATCGTAGTGTGGAAAGAAAAGCAAGAGGTTACAACCTGAGATAGAACAGTTATTAAGAGTTCAGTGATGATAAAGGAACTTCGTTGGACTATGTAAATAAATTACAATTTGAGCATGAAGTGTAAGGAAGAAGCATGAAGAAGTTACCTTAGTAGCAGGAAAAGAAAACTTAGGATAGGTTACTTTTTCTACTCTCTAACCATTTGGTTATTGACAGTAAAATAAGTTTGAATCTAAGTATAGATTAGTGAGAGTAAATGAGATATAGCAACGTGAGGAAGCAGTTAAAGTAATAGTGAGGTTAGGAATAATAGAGTACCTGAGTAAGAGGAATATAAATTCAAGGATAAGTTACTAAAGAAATCCTTAAGAAAGAATAAACAGGAAAGTAGTTTTAATATAACTAAACATACTACCTACAGTGTAAATATATAAGCACTAACCTATTCTTAGTAATTAAAGAAAATAAACGAAAGACCTCTAAGTATTTCTGGACTTTCAAAGATTCCTTGAAGTAATTAAATACTCGTAGTACTTAAACCAAAAACCATTTACAACTGCAAACCTTTAAATTTCAGATCAGCTTACACCGGAAAATAGAGTGTATTCCCTACTCTAATACTGCTTCCCCAATCTAAGGCAACAATTGAGGTGTTCCCTTTCTTAAATTATGAAGATTGCACAGCTTCCTTAATGAAGAACCATCTACAGCTCTGCTATATTATGGATATTGCCCTCAGCTCGAGATGCCCCCAATAGAGTACATGATTGGGAATTAATATGAACTAATTTACAGGCATTTATCGAAGCCATCAAATTATCCCTCAAAAGAACTGCTGATTCACGCGGTGTTTATTCATGCAGCTCGGCACTCATTCAACACTCACACGAAACTGAAGAATGAATGCTTTTGAATGCGTTACGGATGCCGCTTTTGAATACTTTGAATGAATTTCGCACAGCATTGGCAAATTAGCGGAATTAGAAAATATCCCCTGTACAGGTTTAAAAACAATAAACTTTCAACAAGAAAAAGAAACAACAACCACAGTAGTAGAAGCAACAGTTGAGGTATTTGTTGCTGTTGTTGTTGCTGCTGTTGTTGTTGTGCTTTGCTGGTTTGTTTATTTGTTTAAATTTAGAATATCGACCACATTAAAATAGCAACAGCTTCAAAAGCTTCTCAAGTGGAGGCTGGGGCCATTAAACAGATTCTCCAAGATGTATTATGGCTCACAAGGCGCATTGTTAACAACACTCCCTGCGCCCCTCTCCAACACCCTCTTCTGCTGCTCTTGCACGCACAATGCCTGGTTGACCCCGCGGGTAATTTGCACTTCAAAGCGTCGAGCAACACGGCGTGTTTATGCCATCAAGTGGGCCAGCTGGTGGGCCCGAAAGATCTATGGCATTTATGAGTAACGGTATGAGGTGCCTGCGGGGTGGGGGAAGGTTAAAGGAAGTACCCGATACCCGCTGTCGGTACATTTGTCCGAGCTATGCTAATGAGTATGAAGCTGAAGCTGGAGCTGCTGCTGCATCATTAGATACAGCTAATTATCGTAGCAAGCGCACTTGAAAAAGGCAGTGTGGCAGGAGGAGGGGAGAGGAGTGGGAGAGTGACTGAAGTGGGAGTATAACAGTTATAGTCAATCTGGTCCCCGCCTGCCCCTTTGTGCCTGCCTCGCTGTCTACGCACCTGACAACTTGCCATCATCGATCCTTGTCGTGTGGGGACAAAGCAGCTGTCAAATCTCCAGTTGACAGGCACTTTCATTTCGATGCATTATTAAAATACGAGCAACAACAACAAGAGCAGCAGCAATAACAACAACAGCAACAGCTACGACAGCAGCAGCAGCAACGACAGCAACAGCAGCAACATTGAGCAACATCCTGACACATTCAAGCCAGAGCTAAGCACTTGCGCTAGCCTCCCCCTGCCCACTGTCTGTGACACCCGCTGCGACCCTTCTCTTCCTGCCTGCCTCCCCTGCCTGCTCTCTCTCTGTCAGGTGTGACCCGGGCGTAAGCACAGCGCAGACATCTTGGCGACTTGCATACAGCCAGCTATGTGTTTATTTTCATGGGAAAAGTCAGTCAGGAGCGGAGAAGGGGTAGAAGGGCAGTGACGAGGGGGTAGCTGCTGCTGTTGCTGCACTTGGCAATCGGTTGCCTGTTTATGTGTCTAGTGTGTGCCATGAGTGTGTGTGTGTGCCTTGTGTGTGCTTGTTGTGTTTGTATGTAAATACGCGTACGCAAAACTTCATGCAGTGTTGAATAGCGTAGCAGGGCAGCAGAGTGGGGGAAGCTAAGAGGGCTGGGGGGTACGGGGTATCGCGTCTACGGGTTACGACGCATTGGAACTCCGGAACACACGCATCGCGTCAGCGGCGCAACAAAGGCACGTGTAAACAACTCGAACTAGTTGCCCCCTCTCAGTTGCCCCCGCTCAGTGGCCTCCCCTCAGTTGCCTCCCCTCAGTAGCCTCCCTCAGTAGCCTCCCTCAGTTGCCTACCCAACTGCAGTGGCAGCGTCATCTCCCCGCCACAATTGACGATATAACAACATTGTGTTCTGTTCGCTCTCGCTATGGTTTTGCTTTCTGGCACGCCGAACTTTTAATATACTACAAACTTTTCACGCTCTCTCTCTCTCTTTCTCTGGAAAGTGTGCAAAGCAACTTTGCCGTTTTGTTTTTTCGGGATATTAGAGATAAGTGTTGCGGGGGTTTTTGCTTTCTCTTTTCTTTCGCTCAAGTGCAAAAGTCGTTGGCAAAATGAGTTGAGCGAAAGGGTTAAGCAAAAAGTTAAGACTGTGCGGCAGTTGCGGCAGGTGAGACAGAGAAAATTGCAAAGAAATTTAAGAATATTCTTCCAAACTGAAAAAAAAGAAATGTGTAGGAAATTAAAAATACTTAAACTGCACTTTAGTTTAACAGAGAAAATCGTTCTCTTAAGCTGTGTTACTTAAGAAGTAAAATATTAATAATATGAGTACAAATATGTTGCCTTAATTTCGAAATTAAAAAGAAAAAAACCCAAATATATCAAGGAAACTTCAAGCACATTTGCTTTAGCTATGATAACTTAAATATAAAATATTATAATGAAAATTAGACTTAAATTATATTAAATATAAAGAAAATTTCATATGGAAATACCCAAATATATTAAAGAAACTTCAGCTAAAAAAGCATTTCTTATATTTAGCTGAACTACCTCAAATTTAGAGTATTATAATAATGAATTATACTTTTATTACATGAAATATTTATAAAATTTCCATATCCAAGAGAAAATCTCAAAGATTTTAGATTTTATAATATAGAAAACACTTAACTTAAGAAAACATTTCTCTCATCACAGCTGAACTACCTTATCCATAGAGTATAGCTATGTATTTTTTTTTGTTGCAACAAACATGAAATCTATGAATTCTATTTCATATATGAATGCAGGCCGCCAAGGCGTGGCGTGGCAGACAGTGTGGCGTCACTAGTTGGGTCGACTTTTTGGCCTCCTGTGAACGGGTTGAAGGTGCTATAGCGAGGGGAAGAGAGAGTAGAGAGAGAGGAGGGGTCGATTGGGGGTCAGAGGGTGTGCAGCTGTGTTAGCAAAACAAGCAGCAGCCAAAACCACTTGGCACAGTCGGCACCTCGTTGTACGTAGTGGGGATAAATGGTATATGGAATATGGTAAAAATGGTCGATAGTTTGATATGCGGTTTGGCAGCGCCAGCAAAATATCAGTTTCGCCGTTGCAGCTACGGCAACAGCAGCATCCGGATTTAATTTCGGGCAAACGAGGCACAGGATGGCCAGGGCCGTGGCCGAGTTCTTTTAGTTTCGACTCGATTTCTTTTGCGTTATGAGGGGAGAAAGAGCAGCAGCTGAAGAAGCGGATGAGGAGAAGGAGTTGATGGTGGGGGAGCAGCGAGAACTCGTCAAATGTTTACAAGCAAATACGCCACATCATCAGCACAATACTGGGAAGGGCAAGAAAGGGAAGAGTGTAATGGAGAGTAGGCAGGGAAAAGTCCAGGAAAAGTGCTAGGGAGAAGGTATTGGGGGAAGGCATGGAATAGAGACAGGCAGGGAATAGGGAAAGGGGTGGGAAAAGGCGCGTAGTTGGGGAAGAGTCCAGTAGAAGTGCTGGAGAGAAGGCTTGTAAGAAGACAAAGCTAAAGACAGGGGAGAGAGAGACAGGGTGGAAAACTGGGTAGTACAAAAAGAGCCTAGAGAGGAGCCTAGAGGTAGTGAAAGAGAGAAGGCTAGGTAGGGAAAGAAGGCTAGGTAGGGAAATAGGACTGATTCTATGCTAGTAGCGAGGGTGAAGGTTAGAGAGAAGGATAGGAGAAGTTGTGGAGAGAATAGGGAAGCTGAAAAGCGGAAGGTCAAGGTAGAGCACTTAGGAAGACACCAGGAAAAAGCCTTAGGACGGTGATGGGGAACAGGCTAGGTGTGATAGGAAGCTTGGACGAAATGGTAAGAGGCTGGGAAGAAGGCTAGGGACGAGGCTGGGGTTATGGACGAGGCCAGGGACAAGGCTTGGAAAGGGGATAGAAGGTAGGAAAGAAAGCAGAAGAACAGGAGAGAGCGCAGGGGAGATAGCGAATGAGAGGACACGAAAGAGCATCTAGGAGGAAGCCAGGTAGGGGCCTTGGGGTGAGGTAAGGAAGGGTGCACTGAAGAGGACAGGTCATAAAGCTTGTAAGTTACTATAGAGAAAGCTGGAGGGAGTGCAAGGGAGACAACAAAAGGCTCGAATTGAAGGCCACCTCTGCTATGGTCTGCTCTAATTAGAGGCACAGGAGCACGCAAAGGGAATGAGTTATAGAAGAGCACAACTCCCTAAAAAAAGTAGGTTCAGGGTGAAGGCCAAAGAAGAAGCTCAATTGAGGGAAAATAGGGGAAAGAGGCAGAAAGAGTCAACAGGGAGAGAGAAGCACAAGGTAACTAGTAAGAAAGAAAGAGAGCGAGTACCCAGACCAACTCCTAGTCTAGATCTATGTCTAGAGCTAGAGGAATTTATAGTTTTTCCAGTTGTGTTTGCTGTTGTTGTTGATGTGTTGTTGTCGTTGTTGATGTTGTGGGGCAGCTTGTTAAGCAGCAGTGGCAACTGTTTTGGTTTCGGTTTCGGTTTGGGGCACACTGGATTGGATTGGGGGATTAGCAGAGGGGCAAGCAGAGGGTACAACGCGGCGCGGGCTGAGGCGGGGCGACAATAAGTTGGAATTGGAATTTGCTTTGATCTTTTCGCACTTTTAAATGTTTGGGAAATCTGTGTAAAACGCAGCGAATCGGTTTTCGGAGAACCAATAAAAAATTAATGGCAGTTGTTGCTGTTTGTCTGTTGCTGTTGTTGCTATTGTTGCTGGTGTTGCTATTGTTGTTGTGCGGTCTGCTGGCCCTGTTGCTGGTGTTGCTGCCACTGTTTGTTATTTGTTTTTTAAATTTTCTGTTTGATAAAGCGCGCCTCGCCCGCCCCTCACACCCCTTAAAACAAAATGGGTGGCAAAAATAAATGCCCAATAAACGCCACGACGACGAAGACATGAACGTGGATGTGCAACTAGTTCTGAGCAGGCAGACCTAGTTCTGTCTCTTTTACACTGTCTGTAGATTGTGCTACAACTTTCCCTGTCCCTTTTCCTCTTCTTTCTATCCCTCTTCCTTCCTTCTCTCTTCCTTTTGCTGTGCTGCCTTTGCGGCTGATTTACATTTGATTCGATTTCGAGCGGAAATCTTTGGCAATTGCAGATTAATGCCCTGACAGCTGCCTGGCTGGAAGCCACCAGCAGGAACGTTCCTGCTGCCTCTGCTGCTCAGGTGTCAGGGATACTTTGCGCTGATTAGATAAGCATTTAGAGGGAAATGTGTTAAGCTTTGTTTGGCTTTTGTTTTGTGCGCGCCCCTCAAGTGCCTGACAGCCTTTTTAAAGCCAACTTTACGGCGGGGCAGCCAGAAAAACAGAGACAGATAGAGCAGGTAAAGCCAAGAGAGTGAGATAGAGATAAGTGCTTGAGGTGCAAGCGAGATAGCTGCTGCGCAAATGGCATTTTTATTGAGCCATTAAAATTTTTCGGCCTTCTACGTCTCAAGTACTACGTAGTATACGAGGTACGTAAGGATGCGGATGCGGATGTGGATGTGGATAGGGATACGGATTGGAACTGGGATTGGGATTCGGTTTGCTGTGCTCTGCCGTTACATTTTGATTAACGTTGCCACCTAAGGGGATAAACTTGTGAAATATTTTTTGGGGATTTGTTTGCGGCTTAGTGAGCAAAATGTGCGCATGCCACGCCTCCCTCACGCCCTGTACCCCCTCTCTGCCGCATGCCTTTAGGTGATTAGGCAAGTATCCTGAGCATATTTTGACCATTTTGCCGGGCTAAAGATTTATGTGAATATTTGTACTAGTTGTTGTTGTTGCTGCTCTTCTTGGGGCTGCCTCATTAGCTGCATTTGCGAGTCCTGTCGCGGATTTGCGGCACAAATGTCCTGAAGGCGCGTGCGTGTCGCCTTATCGCGCGAATGTCATTACGCACCTGGCAGCGGTTGAGTGGGGGGAGGGGCGCAGACAAAACCAAATCCCCTTGCGAAAATGCCAGGCATAATTCTAAGACAAGCGTGTCGCCTGCCCCCTTTACCTGCCTCACCCCTTCTCAAGAGAGTGAGAGGGGGAAGGGGGGCAGGCATGTGCGAATGCGTATGCGAATGCGAATGTGAGTGCGAATGCGAATACGTGAGTTCTGCAAGTTATGGGCGCGTAAGTGAATGAAATTACCGTAAGGCATTTAAGCAATGCACGCGGCAACAGAGAGCCTCGAATAGATACATAAATGACAATGCCAGACAACCCAAGCAGGCACACAAACAGCCAGACAGACAGACAGCAAGCAGAGAGAGGGAGGGAGGCAAATAGAACCAGACGTAAGCTACAATTAAGCGCACTCAACTGCAATAGACCCTGCTTACTTTAAATATACCTTAAGACAGTCATATATGGCTTTCTCACTCTAACACACATACATATGTGTGCAGGCATGTCTACAAAAACTAGAGCATACCAACAGGGGCAGGCAGCAGATCTTAGGAGACTAAGGTATCTTGAATAACTTCGGTGTTTATGATCCGATTGGCTTGAAATTTAGAGGCGAGATAGATACTATATCAGCTTACTATATGTTAAACTAAGAAAGTTGTATCTTTAATACATTGCTTATAAATCAATTTATAAATTTTAACTATTGATTTGCGGAGGCGGTGGGCGTGTCATCCAACATTTAAAATAAACTTGATATGCACATAACATACAAGAATCTTCATGCCAAATTTGGTGTCCCTAGCTTTTATAATAGCTGAGATGTCGACCTCAAACATACAGACAGACAGAGAAACAAACAGACAGACCTGCAGACAGATAGAGGGATAGACAGAGAGACAGACAGAGAAGCAAACATTGGAAGCAAAGATTGGCAGACAGACGCACATAGCTTTATCGACTCGGATATTGATCCTGAACAAGAATTTATATACTTTGTGTTGTCTGCCACGCCTCGTTCTGCCTGTAACTACTGCACAAAGCTAGTATACCCTTCTTAGACTATTTTCAATGGTGGAAGGGTATTAAAAGTGGGCAAGGGGAAGCTATGGGAGATGGGAGTGAGTGCTGCCACAAAACGTTTAAAGACGCTGCTCAGCACTTGGCATAAAAATCCTGTGCCAGAGATCCCCCAGTAGCAGGTCTGCCTCTCTGTGATGCTGTTGCTCCACAATTGCCACTCCGGTGCTGCGTGCTCCGGCTCCCTTGCCGTGCTTCAGGCCAGGAGTAAAGTCGCGCGCTTATCGTTTTGACAGGAATATCTGCGCTTTCTAAATGCCAGCGCCGTCGTTTATGATGCCGTCGCCGACGCCGATTGAGTTCTACTCCAGCTCCCGTTCCCCTCTCACTGCTGTGCCGTAAAAACGTGCTGTGCCTGGTTGTTACTTTAATGGCTTTCGCTCCCCACGCAGCCTGCGCCAATGTCGAGCGAATTATGGAAGAAGCTGCCACGGCGGCGACGTCTTCAGCTTCATCTCTGTTCCATCAACTTCCCCTCCCTCCCATTCCCGTTTGCCCCGCTTTGAGGCTTTGTTTTTCAGCACTTTTGCGTGCCTGCTGCGTGTGTATTTAATAGTCTGCGGTTTGACATTGACTGCCTGGTTATGCCACACCTATATAGTCATATAGCCGTGGCTATATAGTCGCTATATAGTATCTGGCTGTGTACTTTATGTTGCCTCTAAGTTGTGCATTAATGCGCCCAGTAGAGTGGGTGGAGGAGGAGGAGTAGGAGGCTTACCTGGCAGGGGCAGGCTTGCCTGTTACTTCTGCAGCTTCCCCTACTCCTGCCCTGCCCCTGCCCTCCTTCGATTATCGTGTCAAATTTTAATTACTCAAATTACAACTCGGCTTTTAATGCTCGCCGACTTTACTTTTGTGCCAAGTTGTCAACACTGTCAGCGCACTTGGTCATTAAACATCTCCATCTCTCCCTCCCAGCAGCCTCTCAGAATAGTCAAAAAAGCAGGCCGTGAATTTAAAGCCCCCTCTTAAATAAGATAAACAATTGACCCGCCAACGCCACGGACGAGCAACGTTCCACGAGGCACGTTTCACGCTGTTGGAACCGAGGCTGGCGTTGTAATTGCGAAATAATGAACAAAGCTGCAGGATTTGAGCAGGTTGTTTTTGCCAGGAAGTCAGTTGAGTCGGGGATTTCTTGCCGTAATGCGTTGCTCTGGCAAAGTGTGAGGCAGTTTAGTTTTTCGCTAGATCTATTGAAAATTCATTAGATAATGGTGTGACCTGGAATGGGAACGTTTGCTGTGGATTTGTATTAGCACTTTGCTTACTTACTTTAATATTGGGATTGAATGTTTTCTAGTTTTTGGACTACCACAACTATCTTATAGAAAGAGTTTTATATTTGTCTGGTATAACCTTTTGAATTTAATATTGTCTCTAGATTGATTTATTATTCAATGTTGTTTTTGTTTAATATATTGTATTTCTCTCGTCTTCTCTTGACTTATAATCTTCATTACTTTCTTAATATTTTTGGGATTTTCGTGTTGTATATCATTTTCTAGTTGATTTCTTTACTTAATTCATTTAAAATTTATCAATTTAAAATGTTTAAAACTTATTCCACGTAACACTTTTCACTTGTTTTCTAAAATTCAAAACCTTAGTTTTAGTTTTTAATCGAGTAAGCTTCTCAAATTTATTATAAAATTTGCAGTCTAAGAATTTTCTGTCTGAAATTAAGAAAAATAGAGCAAACCAACTAATTTATCAAGTTCTTCTCATAATATCCCTTACAAGGTTCTTTTATAAGTCTTCCAACCATCATAATTTTCTCAAAAATCACTTGATTTTTGTGGTTTAACATTTTCTTTATGGTTAGAAGAAACCTAGATTGATTTTGCATGCAAATTAAATCGATTTGCAAATCTTTAAACATTCGCCAATATTTCTATGCTACCCCCTTACATGAAAACAATTTTTTTTTTTATATTAATCATTAATGTTTGTTTTTAACCGATTATTATGCTCAAAATTAGCATAAATATCGCATTCCAAGCTGTTTTCGATTGTACATGTGATAAATAACGCAAACATAGTCAGATTTCTGTAGGTTTGCGGAGGATGCTTCTTAGGCTGTTGTCTCTCTCTCTCTCTCTATCTTTAGTTTCCTCTCTCACTTAGTTTCCTGTCTCACTTTCTCTCTATCAGAACTACAATTTGATGCCCTTTATCGATCTGTTTTCCTTTAAACTGTTTGCTCAACCTCACATATAGGATATATGTGTATGTACATATATACTATATATAGACAGCGCATCGAATTCCCCAAAACACAATCCATCAATAACTCATAATTTAAGTAAGTTTGATATATGACTGCGCGAATCTCTGCGAATCGAAATGAAACGAACTTTGTAATTTCCGTTACGATTCGCCAGAAGGAAAGAATAGAAAAAAAGAACCTGAACTTGAATAAGTCGTAAATATATCTGCGTATTTATCTGACAGCGCTGGCTTAAAAATTATCAATAGACAGGGGGGGAGAGTGGAAAGGGGGGAGGTGAGAGTTGGCTGAGTCCTGCAGAGCTTAGATGCGTTAGCCTTTTAATATGCCTAGATTGACGTCGATTATGCACGCACTATTTATAACGCGAGCGACGACGCTGGCGATATCCTTGCCATGACGTCTCTGTGGCCTAATGAACGCCTCCCTGTGCCTTTTTTTCTCTCCACAGCATACGCTTTTCACTGTTGCCACGCCCCCACACCATGGTGCTCCTTCCTCCTTTCGTTCGCTTCGAATTTTGCGCTGACATTGATTGATTATAAATCGGCATACATTGCAAATCTAAAGCGCAGACAATAACAAAATGTTGTTGTTGCTGTTGCTTATCCTTTGTGAATTGTTGTTGTCGCTGCTGCTACTGCTGCGGTTGCCTTTGTTTGGCCTGTGACAGCTTTTAATCTAGCCCAGCACGAGGCAACGAGGCCCGCCCAGGCAGCGGAACATATATAGATAGACATATTTGAAAATCACTTTAGTTCATATTCCTGAGACTTTGGCCAGTTGTCATTCAGTGCGTCCACTGTTGTCCACTAATGGGTCTGCGGTGCGGATCAGAGCTGCGCTAATGATGCGGTTGAGCCAGAGGAAGACAAGGGGCAGGGGCAGAGAAAGAGCGCGCTACAGTTAAGGGCTGTCCATGCGGCGTATACGCAACGGCAACGGCAATCAAAAGATGCTGCGATGTGGCTCTAAACTGGCCCATTGATGGCACGTTTTTGATTTCAAGTGACAGTGCAGGGCAGGGGTAAAATGAGAGGGAAGTAGAGGAGGGGCAAGTAGTGTGTGAGCGAGTTAGGCATCACCAGTGTCGGCGGCTTTATGTGCTGTGCCCTGTGCTGTCTGGCCTATATAGGTTGCTTGGCGCCATTTTACGTAGCAAAACAAAAGTTATGGCCCAATTTTGTAGCCAGCACAGCGAGGGGAAGGGGAAGGAAGAGCAGGGAAAGCGGGGCAGGCGAGGGTGCTTGTAACAAGTGGGACATTTGCCAGTTGCTGCCGTCGCTGCTGCTGCCGCTGCTGTTGTTGTCGATGCTGCTGGCAGCAATAAAAACAAGAAAAAATGTTTACTTCGCAAAGGCGCCATCCTTTTTTTGCCTTTTTCTTAGCAGTTCCTTCTACCCCTCTCCCTCTTTTCCTCTCTCCTTTGCTTGTTGTTGTTCGCCTTTTTGCCTTCTGGCTTGGACTTTTGCCCCCTGTCCAAGTAGTTTTATGCGTAAATCGGCATAAGTATATGTGTACATAATGCGATACATGCTGCTAGTGCGGGAGAGGAAGGAAAAATAGGAACAGGAGGGGGAGTAGGAGTAGTAACAGGAGCAGTAGAGAGGGTAGTGTGGGCTGGCACAACTGTTCTATGATAATTTTAAGCAGCAGCAACAATGAAAGCGCACAATCAACAACCAGGACAGCACAACGAGCAACAGCAACAACCAGGACAGCAACAACAACACGCGTAGCAAGTACACACAAGAGAAGGAGCAGTACAAGGAGTAGGAGTAGCAGCAGGGGTAGGCGGGGGCAGCTGTAGAACGAGGACAGCCATCAGCCAAAGTCAATTACGTGGCGCTTTCACAAATCTTTTGCCACAACAATCGTGTGCGTAGGCATTTTGTGTTGCTCGGCTCAGAAGCCTTGCTAGCTATTTCAGCCATTGCAAATTAATAGAGAACACACACACGCACACTCCACACAAACACACACAGTCACACCCACACATAGAACTCCTCCTCCCTGGCATAAAATGTAATGTCATAAGTGCTGAACCTAAAACACTCCGCTTAACATTTACCACTCATATCGTTTCCCTCCCCCCGCACTGTGTAATAGAAAAGTGCTGCCTGCCACACCCACCTCCCCCAGCTGCCCGCGGCATCTTGTGCGTAGCTTGTGCGGATTAGTTATGCTAGAGGGTTGCTTTTGTGCCCTGTTTAATTCCCTGGTTATGCATGTATTGTAGTTTCCCTTCTATTTAACAGCTGCATTCATGGACGCACAAATTGGCAGACAACGCGTTGAAGGAGTCGAGGATTTGCAGTGCTGGAGTCCTTTAGCTAACTGTTGCTGCCTTGCCTTTGCTTATTTGTTTTGCGTGGCGCATCATCAACAAGCGACGGCGACGGCAACGGCGTAGACTTCACTGAGGCATCTAATTGTGCAGCGTCAGGTTAAACCACAAGCCGCTCTGCCGGCGTCAGCGTCGGCGTCGAGCCTACTAGCAATTTGGCAATGGTTTTGCCTCGTGTCGCTTGTTTAGAAGATCTCCCGGATCTGGGCAATGAATAGCCAGCTTAGTTGCAGTCTCCACTTCCAGGAAAGGGAGCGAGTGGAGGAGGATTCGTGTGTTAAAAACTGAAATTAAGGGTGGCTTCACAGGGCACTGGGCGGGCTCCCATTGGGTTCCTTCTGTGGGTGCTGTTTCTGCTGCCTGTCGGCTTTGGTTTTTCGGCCTGACAGTCGCATTAGTATGTGTGTGCCTTTCTTACGCGCCATAAAATTTAAAAGCGAGCAAAGCATTTTAGCTCTGGCTGCAATTTATTAGGCCGAGCTCATCGCGCGCCACGAGGCTCGCGTAACAATTGCCTTCATCTGTTGATAAATCCTTGGCATGGCACCAAGTAAATTGAAAATATCTAGCTGTCTCGCTCGCACTCTCGCTCTTTCTCTCTGTGGGAGTGGGTGGCCAAGGTGGACAAGGCTGGCAATGTGCAGCCAACTGTGTCGCAGTTCTAATTATCCACGCACATGTCTCTGCCAAACAGATTTTGCGCTGAGACATGCAGACTGCCAGGCAGGGGGGGAGGTAGGGAAGCGAGGGTACCAAGTCATCTTCATCTTCTGCTGCTCCTACTTCCTTTGCCCGGCGACAATGGCTGTTAGGAGCTGCCAGTAGCTGCCTGAGCTACTGTGAGGTATCGAGCTTCGTTGCGCGCTTCCGTTTCTGTCTTTTATGCAACTGCATTGGCCGCCCGCTGGCAGCGGCATTCAAAACAGGCAGCCAGCCAGCCGAGTGCAGACAGTAGCTCCAGCTACTGCTCCTGGTAGCCAGCTCACCAGCTGTGCCGGCGCTGCAGCTTCGCATCCAACGTAGAAGTGCCACACGAAAGTTATGAATTTTAAACATTTTGCGCCAGCAAAAAACGCCCCTGCAGCCTTATACACAGATACCTTCCTATATATACATATACATATATATATGGTATATATTCGCGCATATTCACAGTAGATTTATAGCACACACACGCAGAGAGGGGGAGAGAGAGTCCAAAATGTACAGCTCTACTTTTTGGGAAAATGGTATAAAAACTTTGAGAACTTTATTATTAAATTTTACGAAAAATACTTTACTTTTAACTGTGGAATCGAACCAGAAGAGAAACTACGTCACTGACTTCATCTCTGACTCCATCTGTGACTCCTTTCCTGACTGCGTCGCCTGTGCTCTTATAAAATCAAACCAGGCGAATGAAACTCCGTCTCTGACTGTGTCTCTGACTCTAGTTCCGTTTGTCTTTATGCTTAATTGGCCGTGCTTGAGGTACGCCATATGTCCACATCCGTCTGCAGGCATTTCCTGTATTTATAATTCACCAGGCCAATGGAAAACAAGGGCGTGGACGGTTTGTAAAAGTGCAGGCCACGTCCGATTTTAATAATATACCCGTTGCTCAAGCTAAAGAGAGAGAGAGAGAACGAGAAGGCAAAGGTCGATAAGATAAGTACGTTATGTGCAACGTGTCAATAAATTGTGTGTGTGTTTGATTACAATATCTTTCGATCATGCAGCGTTTCCTCGAATTTGATAAAGAACGAAATATGCCTTCGTTCCAGATCGGCTCTGATCTGTTCCAGGTTATTACGCTGCTGTTCAGAGTTTCCTATATCCTTTTTGGTTATCAAGCGGAAGTATTTCAAATGTTTACAATTTGTCACAGCCAGTTCCAGAAAGCGTACAAGATTATGGTACTATAAAGAGGGGATTACTCAGGTATTTATTGCCTATTTGATATCGCCAGAACTTACATGGTAAGTTTGTGAGATATAGGGCTCCTCAAGCAGTATTTCTATGGTTTCATCGGTCATATATTTGCCAAAGATGTGCACGTAGTCATATCCCGTGTCGTTCTCCTCAATGGATATGTGGGTGACCACCTCGCCGAGCATTAGCTTGCCATTCACACGCGCCTTGATGGCATCGGCACGATCCATATACTCCTTGATGCGGGTGAGGAATGCCTTGTGCTTTGTTTCATCCGGTTCATTGCTGACAAACTCCATCAATTGGGCGATGCCATCTTGATATAGCGTCTGTGCCTCCAAGATGCGTCCGCTCTGATCGCACTCAACGGCGCGTATCAGCAGCTCTTTGGCTTTTAATGCAGCGGAACTCATTGCTATCTCCTGAATTTGATTACCATACCCGATAAGTACATATATGTGTATGCTATATATGCTACAAATTGATTATATCCGCATTTAAATTTGTTGTGATTGCAAACAAAAGCGTCGTATTATTATCACTATCAGCTGCTGATCGGTGTGACTGTAAGATATTAAATATCGTGGTATTAATCGATAAAATACTAACATGCAAATTTAAAACTATTTTAAAATATCGATAGCTCAATGCAGTAAACAGCTGACCAGCTGATGATCAGTGTGACTGCATTAAATATCTTAGTAATAATCGATTTAATACTAACATGCAAATTGAAAACCATGAAAAATATCGATAGTCCAGTGCAGTTTGCGCGTTTTGCTGTAACCGAAACTAATATTTGCATACTGGAAAAGTTCACGAACGGAATTTCGAATTCGAGTTGGCCATTAAAGCCAAACCAATCCAATGTCATAAATATTCACTTTTCGTTTTATGTTTATGCCACTTACAAGCAATTACCTGAAAACGAAAGCGTTTTATCGTTAGCCAACAGTCGCAGCAGTCGCAAGTGCCGTTAGCTATCCCCTTGTCTCTCTCCCGCTGCTCTATGTCGTGCTGTTCGATTTGCTCGTCTCTGCGGAGTCCTGCGGACGCTTCTGCGGACACTGGATACTCGTAAAGAAATTGAATTTCACTAAGCCAAATATTAATTTATTTGTGTTTTCATTTCTTGCGCATTGGCAGGTGATTGACCACGGGGAGAGAGATGGGCGGATTGCTGGATGTGGGTGAGGGGGTGTGTACCCTGTGGCTTTGCGCATCCATCCAATCGAAATCGAACTGGCCCTGAAAACATTTCCTGCTGTGGATTCTCCTCCCGCTGCTCTTCTGCTGCTGCTGCTGCGCGTGTTTTTCGGGTGAGTGTCGTCCGTTTGGTATTTTTATTTATGTCATAAATTTTAAGCCATTTGGGAGAGCTGCGAACGTGAACGCGAATGCGACGTCAGCTTAGAAAAACAGTGCAAGGGGGGATGGCGAATTTTAAATGTTTTCATTGCCTCTGTTGGCAGAAAAAGAAAAAGTTTAAAAAAGAAAAATTGGAAACGTGCATGTAACACACACACAGGCAGCAAAACGTATCCATAGTTAACTAGACTTCCTTCCAACTGCCATAAAGTTTGTCAGAGAAGGAACTTGATCGATTTCCACATGGAATGTTGCTTTGATTTATTTGTCGCATAAATTAAGCTGCCGACGCCGTTGCCGCCTACAGGAGATGTATTTTTTTTCTTTTTGTTATCGGTTTGGAATTTTAAATTTGTGCACTGACAAAAGCTGAATGGCGATCGCACTTCATTTATTTCTTACAGCTCTGACACAAAGTATGCAACTCTTTTGTGCTGTAAACAAAGAATGAAAATATTTTAAATTGTTTTAATTCTTTAATTATTAATTAAATCATTCAATTAAGCAGTGAGCTGCTTACACTGCTTGCAAACAAATGTTTTACGCAACACGAAGTTGTTTATTTACCCTGGCCACACCTCCCCCTCCCCCACTGACCCAGTATTAGAAGTAGCTACTCAATTGTCACGCTGGACTAACTTTTGTTTGGAATTAGCTGAATTGTATCTTGTAAAACACAAATTCAAGGGGGCTAAAGCCAAAGCCGTTCAGGCTTCTCAAGCCTAGAGCTCTTCCACATGTCACCCAATAATGCCCCTGTGATGTGCGAAGCCACTTGCCCCGAGGGGGGAATGCTGAGTGGGAGCAGTAAGGGGGCTGGGTCCTGTTGGGTTCGGTCTGCTTTCGTCTCGCTTGGGTTGGGCAGAGCAGGGCCGGGCCGGGGCAGTGGTTAGCTCATATTACGGGTATCTTGGCGCCAGCTTTTTATCGACGATTATTTTCCTTATATCTGTGAATGTTTTTCTGTGTGTGTGTGTGCGTCTGTTGTGCGTAAGTCTATCTGTGTGTGTTGTTGTTGTTGATGTTGTTGTGTGTTCAATATTTGCTTGCTACTGACTGCGCTACAATTCTCTCTCTGACTCTGCTTCCTTTTGCTGCTGCTTCTTTTTCCTTTTTTTCCGCCACTTTTGCAGCCTTTCTCGTTGATTTTTATTTGTTTCTCTTTCAATTTATTTTGCCATTTCGTTTTCCTTTCTGCTGTCATTGTTGTTGTTGCCATTTTCATCGCTTTTATTACAAATACACACAAACACAGATACACAGATATTTATATATATATATACACTGACACATGTGGCAAGCTCTAACATTGTGTGTCCTTCACAGCCGCAGTGCGTGTCGCTCTCGTCTCTGCCTGTAGATGTCTGCCAGAGTGTGTGTGTGTGTGCGAGTGTGTCTATTTGTGTGTAAGTCTGTTTGTTTGCTGCTAAATGTGCGCTCAGTCCGCCACTCATTTATGTCGTCGATGTGCTAACGTTTTCACCCCCCTTCTCCGTGCTCTGTTCCATCCCCTTCCAATCACACACACACCCCGCACCGCCCGCCTGCGTTGAGCGCTTGTTCGTTAACGTTCAGTTTTTCCACTTGATGCTATTTATGTTTGCTTCCATTTTTCAAGAAGGATCAAAATTTATATTGGCTAAAAAGTCCCTTGAGAGCGGCCTCGCCAAGCATCGCCTCGACTTTCTCTCGCACATTTACAGATGTAACAAATTGTAACACAATCGTAACTGTTTACTCTGTGGGGTTGCCACCCACCACCTGCCCCCCGCCCTTCCATTCGCATCATAACCTCGTGAACCTCGTGTAAGTAAGTAGCCTGGCCAGGCAAGGTGTATGACACCAGCACGAAGCAGGGGACGGGGGGGATCCTTTTGGTCCTTTTGGCAAAGCAATTGAATTGAGCTGCAATTGTTTTGATTTTTGGCCCCGGGGTGCCTTGGTTTATCCCACAAATACACACAGTCTCAGCGTGCGTGTGTGTGTGCTCCCGGGCCACACATGTAATCATCTCGAGCAGCTCCATGTCCTGCTGCCTGCCTGCCTGCCTGGGCACTTTCGTATTTATCGCCACCAGCTCGTCAAGTGTGCCAAATGTAATAAACAATTGACGCTGCTGCTTTATGACGCTGCAGCAGCAGCATCTCAATTTATCGTTGGACTTCGTCTTTAAAGGTGACTCCTGGACCTAGACCTGCTCCTGTTCGTGGCTTGCCTTGAGCAGCAACTTTCCCCTCTGCACCTCCCCCCGCACCCTTGGCCTTTGTCAGTTTCCAAATTAAGCACACAAATTGATGATGTTAACAATGACGATACGAAAATTGACTTGCTGCATGACTGGCAAACAAGTTCGAGGACGAGAAACACAACGGAGAGAGAGAGGGGGAGAAACTTGCTGAATGGAAATGGAAACGCCAAAGTGAGCGATATGGGTGTGGGAGCCAGGCAGGCAGGCACTGGGGGGACATGCGGGATTGTGGGGCAGCAACTATCGCTGGGCCATATTTCATATTTCGAAGCGAAATGGCTTTAATGTTTTCACATTTGCTTTGTTGGCTTTGATGGACGCACAACCTATGGACCTCTGACGCAGCACCCCCCTTTCTCCTCCTCCTTCCCCCTCTCCTGCCACTGCTGCTCTCTACAGCGCTCCCAGGATGCCGCAGCCAGTGGCTCGACAAATCAATTGAAAACTGACAGTTGTGACTAAACGGCGCATATTTCCTTGACATCTGTGTGTGGAGTGTGCGGAGTCTGTGTGTCACTCAGAGAGTGAGAAGTCAGTCTATCCACAAGTGTGTGTGCAGGCAGCTGTGCATGTGTGTGCGGGTGTGTGCTTGGGTGTGTGTGTGCATGTTTCATGCATATTTCTGTATTGGATTTCAGTCCATTACGCGCAGAGTTCGGGAATTGGATATTGGCTTTTATATATAGGGGGCCTGTTGCCGCTCCACTCTTTGCTCTCTCCCCTCTCCCACTCTCGCCCCTCTCTGTCCCTTGGTTTTTGCTGTGCATTAACGAAATTCACGCACGCTAGAGGCTAAGAAAATGTCAGTAGGCTTGATTTATCCTGTCCTGCGCTGCGTGTTTGGCCACAATCAATCGATTTCGGGCCCGGTCGGCCTGGGCTGTTTGTAACTGTCGTTCAGGGCGTGCCGCATGCTCGCTAGCAGCAACAATTACGTATACGCAGACAAATACGTAAGCCAAACCAAGTCGAACCCATCGACCCGACCCGGCGGGCAACAGCTGAACTGCGCCACAGTCGACCCTACCCGACCTAACCCGACGCGAGTGTGATAATTAAAATCCGTTACGCGCCCTGTAATTAGTTGCATAGGCTAAACGCAGCCCCCACAGATAGATCAACCCCATGGAGCGCTCCATTCATATCCGGTCTATCTATTTTTATAGACATGTGCGTAAGCGATCCGTGCGAAAAATGGGCGCTTCGCAGCAATTACCTTCAATCCGAAACAGCTCGAAAAAGATTCATCAGACGCGATAAGCGCGCCCGAGTCGACTTGACTCGTTTTTAGTTCCGTGTGGCCCGCCTACGCACCTTTTTGGCCGTCATGCAAATCAGTTTGCCAGCTCTGGCCAAGGACTGTCTGCTCCAACCATACGCTGCTATACTCTGCTATGCCTCCCCTCTCTCTCTCTCTCTCTTGCCTGCCCCATCTCACACATGCGTAAGGCGCGCTAAATAATGCGATTTGAGCGAGGTAGACAAGCGAGCGTAGCTGACCGAGCCTAACACACTGCGTGCCATGTGCGAGGGTCGTTGGAGCAGTTTGTAAGTGTTGTCTAATTGGTTTCCTTGTTATTCTCTTTGCAACTTTCCCCCAGTACGTGATGGATCTTTGCTGAGATTACGAATAATTTTTATAATACGGTCAACATTTGCATGAAATAATCTTCAAACTTAAAATTATATTGACTGTACTATTGATTTAAATAATGATTAAATAATCTCTAAATTTTATGTGTTTTTTTTTTTGAAAAGCTTTTCTATAGCTCTTAAAAAATCACCCTTTACAATAACTGGTATCACTCTTTGGAATAATTTAAAGTTTTTTGAGCTTACTGAGATTATGATTGCGATTTTGCTATTACATTAAGCTGCATTTCCCAAAGCAAATATGTCACAAGTAAATTAGTTTAGTATATGGTAATATAACTAGAGTCCAGTTGTAGATAAACTCCAAATAACGAAGGCAGCTCATTTAAATGTGCTCAATTTTTATTTATTTATCAAAGAAAACGTGTAAATCATTTACAAACCGGCGTTCTTAACAATCCAGTCGCGATGGTAGAAGACCTTAGCGTAGCCATCGGGATTGCTGCTGCCACAGCCGTTAATGACGAAGCCAGCAATGCCAACGATCTCACCATTGTAGATGGCTGGGCCACCAGAGTCACCATTGCAAGCACCGTTGCCCGCGCTGTGGGCCAGGCAGACCAGGCTGCTGGTGTACATGCGAGTAGCGCTCTGGCAGTTTGCCTTGGACAGGGCGCTGAGTGTGTTCCATTGCAGATACTGAGGAGTAGCACCGTTAGTTGAGAGATGACCCCAGCCAGAGATGAGCACACTGGCGCCAACAGGAGTGTCCACGGTAGCCAAGGGAATGGCGCGAATTGTGGACGAGTAGCTGAGCACATCCTGGAGCACCAGAACAGCGACATCGTTCAAGAAGTTGCCATAATCCTCATGCACAACAACCTTGGATACCTTGACGACAACGCCGCCGTTGAGACGATCCACAGAGCCGGCACGAATACTCAGAGCGGAGGCCGCGGTGCTGTGAATATCAATAAAGATGTTATAGAGGATTCCTTGCACAGAGTACACCAAGTTACTTACACCTTGTAGCCGCCAGTGCTAAGCTCCGTGGTGACACAGTGGGCTGCAGTAAGAATGATCTGGGGTGCAATGATGGTGCCGCCACAAATGTGCGAGGTATATTGGCGCAACGAAACCTGATGAGGGAACTGTCCAACTGCGGCATTTTCTCCACCCACAATGCGGCCATCCAGCGGGCTGTAAGGTGCAGCCGTGGCCAGGGAGAGTGCAGCAAGGGAAACCAGTAGAAGAGCAAACATGGCTAAGCTGTTGACTGATGATTAGCAACTGATGATCCTCCACTGACCAACGCTGACTTTTTATACACAACAGAAATCTTATCAACGCCATCAAGCTGCCAACGATTAGCTCGAGTTGCTGCCGATTAGAGACGAGACTAATTTATGAAGAGTAGTAACTGCCTCAGTAAGTCAAAGATTCGGGGGAATCGCACTGGATTGTAATCTAATCTATTGATTAACCATCGAGGGATTCGCCCGCGTTCATAAAATCACTTTCAACTGCAGACTTTGATTTGTGGTAATGGAATTATGGGCAAATACCTAAGGTACGCCCAACTAGGTGATTACTAAATCAAAATTCCCATTGATAAAGGTAAAGAAGAGACGATTTGGCTATATTTCCAAGTCTGTCCGTATGAACACCTAGAACTCAAAGACTAGAAGCGTTAGGAGTTTTAAACTTAGGCACAATATGACTTTAGGTTGCGTGCAGGTTTTAGACCTCCTAAATCCCTAACTTGTTGCGTCAACCCTCGCTGTCAGTACTTTTTTGGCACTTATTAAATGTATTCTTAAAATTGTAACTTAACTGTTGTCCAATTCTAAAGACAACTTGCCTAGAATTAAATTCTTCTGCCATTTTCCCTTCCTAATCCACAACTTGTTGCATCGCCCCTCGCTGCTGCTCTTCAGCTTTGGTCTGCCTGCTCCGGAACTGGGCAAGTTTATCATTGCGTTGCAAAATGCGAGTCGGAACATCCGTTTTTAAATGCCAGGCGAAGCTCTGAAGCGCGTGGGGGTAGCGTATGGGGGCGGGGTGCGAGGGGTGCTCGAGTTATTTCACACTGGCCACTTATGCAATGGGGTTACACACTTCCAAAGTCGTCATACGGTGGTAGCGACTAAATTGAAATTGAAATTGACCAGAGAGCGCGCACTTTGGGGGAGGGGGAGAGAGGAAGAGGATATGCCAATGTCCGCAATCACCGATCTACCTCCCTGCCCCCTGCTTGCTGCTGCTGCCCTTTGCTGCCTTCCGCAGCTTACGTAACGCTTAGATAATTTTGCCGCCACTTGCGAGATTTATAAAAATTTCGCTTTTTTGTTTTTGTTTCTTCTTCTTTGCTTCTTTCGGTTAAAGAGCGTTTGTATTAAGCCAGCTGGACGAGGACGAGCACGAGGACGAGGACGAGCACTAGGTTTCATTATCAGTAGCGGAAAGAGAGAGGGCAGGGGCAGTACTGTGGGGGGGAGGGAGAGAGCAGTGTGCAATGTAAATAAATGGATAGGAAGAAATCAACGTTAAAATAAATGACACTAAAACTGGAGACACTCTAGCTTGTTTTTGTTTTTGTTTCCACTGCTTTTTTTTTGTATTTTTTTGGTATTTCTTTTGGCTAATGTTGCTGTTGTTCTTGTTGCTGTTGTTGTTGCGTTCTCTTTGCGCTGGCTTGGCTCTTCAATTGGCTATTAAGCAAATTGATTCAGTTAAATTTATCTTAATGCAATCTCCGCTCCGTCCAAGCGTCCCACCACGCGCTCAAACCACCCACCCACACCCAGCCAGGCTTCCAAGCTAGATAGTGCATAATTTGAAGGGCATAGTAAACAAGGCAACAATTCACGCGCAACAAAGGCAGCGGCGTACTTGTAGATACATTCAGCTCCAAGCAGTCCGACACATGCCTAAAAAAGAGAGGGAGAGGGGGACACACAATACCCAGAAAATGGACCCAGTCACAGTCATAGACACACACACACACACAGGCACACACAGTCAGCCACAAAACAAAGTCCCAATGCCAATAGCAATCCCAGGACCTCAATTGAGCCTACCATTTTCTGGCCGCGGGGATAACAACAACAGAGACAGTAGCATCGTCAGATACTGCCACTGAGACGACGACCATAAAGCGCTCGAAGCGTGAAAAACAAGGGTGAAATGTGGAAAGTTACAGAAAAAAAGCATTAGAAAATATATCTGGCTGGGCTTAAAAACCCGCGCGCGCTGTTGATTGTTTTGCTGGATAACACAGCGGCAACAGCCACAGCCATAGCCAGTCAGCCAGGGCCAAACCCTGTTGCCGCCGACAGTCTCAGTCTCCCCTCCGCAACCCGATGAAAAAATTCCATTGACTTTGTTGTCGCCATTCGCTGCCGTCGCCTTCCTTTGCCCCAGGGGTTGCTCATACCCCAGCCCCCCCCAAACTATTTCGTCTATGTGTGCCACTGGGCAATCTATTCGACCGGGCTGGGATGGGCAAACAACATACAGTAGTAGTCCGTAGTCCGCTGTCCGCAGTCCGGGGTAAATAAGCCATCCGCGCGAGGACAATCTAACTGACAACATCGCCCTACTCGTGCCATTGATCGGGCCATAAACAGCATTTTGGGGACGCCTCGGCGCGATTGCCTCATAGGCAAATCATATAAATTATGCTTGAATTTTTTTCCCTCTTCTCTCCCCTCACTCCCTGCGTGTGTGTTGCCTTTTAATAAGCATAAAAACTTATGATATGTGAAAATATGCGCAACAAACACAAACAGCAGCGCAAACAACAACAACAAACTGTAGTTGTTGTCGTAGATTTTCATGACTTACTTTGCTTTGCACACACAACTTCAACAGTTTCAATTGTGATCTGTAATTCAATTTATTGCGGCAAATAAAAACACACACACAGCGCGAGTTGAATGTGGCGTAAAGTTTGAGAGCATGAAAGTAGGCAATTAATTTGCGCCCATAGTGAAGAGGGAAGCTGAGCTGACGCTTGAAAGTACGCTATAAAATTTGCAAATACTTTGCAGGGAAGTTGCGTGCGTTAAAGTGAACAGGCAATAACTATTTCAATACTATATACGGTATGTACTTATCGCTGATCATTAGGAAAACCACTTCCTATATATTAAATAGTTGTTTTAGCCTTTTACTTCAATCAACTTTAAGCACAATTCGCAGTCAGCTGAAAGCTAAATAAAACTGCCGCCGCAAAGTAGGCCATATAATTTACCAAAATAGCTTAAAGGGAAGTCTGCCATATACAACTGAGAATATTTTAGCTTTTTTTAGATTTCTAGCTATATTCACAGACTTGAACAATATAAAAACACTAGCTAAACATACTTTAGCCTTCTTTCTAGCTTTTTTTCAAACAACTTATAGCTTTAATTGCAGCTGGCTTCAATCTATTTGAAATTTGCACTTGAAAGTATCAATAAAAACAATATAATGGCACAAGAACCAATGCCATAACTTGCTGAACAGTGCATAATATATATAAAGTTGATCATTAGAGGGTCGACTTGCTATAAATATCTATATTTGTGCTCTTTTGTCCCTTTTCCAATCAACTTTAAGCACCATTTGCAGTCAGCTTTGCAATAAAAGTGCGCAGCAAGTTGAATTACAGATGGAATTCATAATACTTGGAAAACACCCATTTACTCATCATTAATGCATTATGGGCTACTTGTACTTGCGATTCGACAAGCCCTTTAAGTAGCCTTTCGTTTTGTTCTTCTCCTCGCGTTTTCTCAAGTCAAGTTAAATTACATCAAATGGCGCTCTTCACTTTTTGACAGATGCGTTCGTAGAACTTTGTCTGTCTGTCCTGACGCGACGTTGCTCCCCTCTGGGCTGTCGTGGCTTGGCTTGTCGTTTTCCCTCTGTTTTCTTTTAATAATTTTATTGATTTCTCTCTTTGCAATGTTCAAATTGCTTGGCTCGACGTTCTCCCATTGACAGCTGTACTTATTGAAGTAATCTATTGGCAAAGCCCGCACTGCAAATCGCCCATTATCCCCGGCAGCTTTCCCCGGCTTTCCGTTTCCATTTTCATTTGCAGCAGTCTGACGAGTCTTTCACTTTAAGAGCTTAAATGAAACGCACTTTGCAAGTATTTTTTTTCTCAGATTTTTATTTTTATTCACTATGTTTGTTAGTTTTTTTCTCATTTCGTTTTTTTTTTCTTTTTTGTTTTGTTTTCATTTACTACGCAAGTTTTTTTTGCAATCGTTTTCAATTTCATTTTTGGTTTTTTTCATTCTTTTCTTTTTTTTTCATGTATAAATTTGTCATGTGTTATGAAAATATAATATAATATACTTATGTACGTTTATGTTTTACAGAATGCTTGGCTTGTTTATCTTCTTGTTCTTCCCCTTTCTCCTCTTCTTGTTCTTGTTGTTAGTAACTATGCATTTTAATTTGCCATTGCCTTGTGTGTGTGTGAGTGTGTCTGTGTTCTGGGGGATTAATAACTATGTGCATATATTTATGTATTGTATATATTGTATCTATAATGCTGGAGATTATAAGTTAGAATTATACAAATTAATACAAAATATATCTGTATGTATGTGTGTATATACTGTACTTTAATCCCGAAATGGAAACCACGCAACGCAAACTGAAGACAATATTTGTAATTGTTTCTCGCTTCGGTTTTTTTCTAAATTCATGATGTAAGTTCTCTTATCTCTTTCACTTTTCAACAATTTCAACTTAGCTTTAAATACTGTGAAAACGATTTCCATTTTAAATCGAAATTGACCATTTTTTTGTTTTATTTTTATTTGTTGTTGTTGGTTTTGTTGCTGTTTTGCAAATTGACTTTTGAGGGCAGTCACCAGTCGGGTGTACCCCGATTTGCCTTTGATTTTCCCGCTGATTTAACTGGCGTGCCCATTCAGGTGATTGACAGCCTGTGTGCCTGGACGTGTGTATCTGTGTGAGTGTCTGTCTGTCAGTGTGTGTGTGTGTTAGTCTGTCTGTCAAGTCTGTCATGCCAGTATATGAATGTCATATACATAATGCCATGTTGAACGTATTATGTCGCATAATAAACGCATTTCTTCGTCGTGGTCGTGGTTGTCCTCGTCTTCGTCGTGTATATCATCATCGATAGTAATAATAATAATAATAGTTTCGATTAGTTTCTTTTTGTTACAATGCAATGCAATAAAATACATAAGTATCTGTGTGTATGTGTGTGTGTCTGTTTGTGTATTTTCGCTTCTCTTTCGTAGTTCTCTAGGTACAGAATAAGGTGCTTCCTCCTCTTCGGCTCGTACTCTAATTGTAAGCTTAAATTTAAACGCACTCTTGCACTCTGTTTTGTTGTTCATGTTGTTGTTGTTGTTATTCTTCATTTTGTTGTTGTTGTTTGTTTGTTAATAATAATAAGTAATTGCAACGCTACGTTTTGTTTTTCTACAATGCTACCATACTTTGTTGTTGTTTGTGTGCTCTAAATACAAGTTAAAATGATTTATTTACTACGCGCTAACTTCATCAACTATGTTTCGTATCCGTGTGTGTGTTGTATCTGTGTATGTGTTGTTTGGGTGTGCGTGGCCAAAATTAGATATTGCTTATACGTTTTGTAAATCTATCGCAACAATGCACCTATATGCAAAAACATAAGATGAGTTTTTCACTTTTAGTTGGTTTACTTTTTGTTCGTTTTCGTTTTTTTGTTTTGTTTTTCATTTTCTTTTTCGTTGTATAAAGTACATCAATTGGTCTCGTCAAAAGCAGCACAAAAGTTGCGATAACAATATGCCAGAAAACAACTCTACCGTTAGTTAAGGTTATTATATTAATAATATATGTATATCGATAACTAATAATAATCGTTAATCGGTTTAATCAATTCGTTATGCGGCTAAATCGAAAAATCGCTACGGCTTAATCGCTGCTGCTGCTGCTGTTGCTGCTGGCAAACTAAAAGCTAAATTTGTATTTATCATAGTATATATATATATAATTCATTATAGATATACGCACTATATACTCGTACTGTTGTATGCATGTTGTATATATAGTTATTCATTATGCTAGTATATAGTGTATAGTGCCATAAATATTTCTGGGATCTTCGCTTACTTCTTATCGCAATAGTTTAACGAATTCCAAATTGATTTACTCATATATAGATACATGCGCTATAATACTTTTCTGGTTATTCCCTTATGTGTATACGTAATGCCCTATTGATCATTGCTTTTTGTTGCTTGCTTCGTTGCTGTTTGTTTGCTTATTGCTGTTGCTTTTCGTTGTTGTTGTTGTTGTTGCTGCTGCTGCTATATATTGTTTATAAGTACCATATACAATAGATGTAAATAAGTTTTCGATTTTTTTGTTTTTTCTTTCGATTTTCTCATATAATATTCAAAGTGTTAAGTCTTTTATTTTGGTTGTTGTTCTTCATGTTGTTGTTCTTTTTGCTTGTTAATTATTCATAATTCAAATTTAGTTTGAATTTATAGTAAGAATTTTGGTTTTTTTCTTTGTGTTAACGTGCTAAGTCTTTTATTTGGTTTAATCATTGCGGTTTGCTCATTATTTATACATAATTTCTCTGGTATTCAATTGCTTCTCGCTGTGCGGTATGTGGTAGTAAATCATAAATGGAAATAGCAATAATACGATTAATATCAATCATATACGAGTAATATCCTATGTACAAAAGACCCTTGCAAATGAAATTGTTGAGAACTTAATGTGGTTTCACAGAAGGGTTCGAAATGTAGAGATTGAGGAGGAATGAACATCAATGGGTTGACTTGATGAAGATGGGGAGACACACGCTGACGCAGTTGGCGTCTCACTTTTTGCTCTGTTTCTGGTTTTTTTTATTTTGTATATTCTTTATTACATTTCCCTTTGTTTGGGTGTTCCTAACGAGCGCTCGTTAAAATGCATTGACACAAAAAGGACAACATTGTCGGGGCGCAACTGCGCGTGAGAGGGCGGAGCAACAGATAATGGAAACAATGGATCATGAACCTAATGCAAACCGAAATAAAATACTGTAGTCAACAATCACGTTGTCGTATTTAAAGTTGCGATGATGATGACACTGATGATGATAATGACGAAGAAGAAGGATATAGTACAACTATGCTAGACTAAAAATGTATCAACTTTAACAATTTTTCGAATGTCTTCTCCTATTCGTTTTTTTTTAACAATAATTCCATGATCCTTATAATTGCTGGACGAACCTATAACATGTGTTTGTGTGTGTGCGTGGTTGTGACGAAACCGACCTAAAATCAAACCATGAAAACCATAAAACGGGCACTTTTTGAAAACAAAAATGTAACCGCCGATTTGTTTGGAGTAAAGCTTTTCCAAATATAATATTCTCTATATATATATATGTTGTATATATGTATGTATATATATCGTACTATATATGCTTATATGCAAATTTATTTACTACGTGTCTTTTTCGGGTTATTTAAAAATCTCAAAATTTTAAAATATTTTCCTTTTGCCTTTGCTGCATGCAATCAAAAGTATCTCAAGTTATATATAGTATATGTATATATATATTGGATTTACAACTACGTTTTATTGCTTCTCGATACACGTTATGCTATTTATAGTTTCTGGAGCTCATCTCGTTAATAATGTTCGCGTTACTTTCCGTTGAGCAAAATGAATATATATATAGTTTATGGATTCGCTGTCAGCTTAATAATTGTGTTTTGGGGATTATCACAATATTCGAATTGCTTTGGGTTCTTCTAAGTAGTTCTGCCTATTGACCCGGTTCCATTTTAACTTTGTATTCGTAATTCGTTATTCTTAGATCAAAAACACAACGCTTTCTCAGCACAATAATGTTACGAAATGAAAGAAAAGCCAAACGAGAGTCCAGTGGAGAAAATAAGTGTTGTTCAAATAAAGAAAAACAAACGGTTTGTGTGTGTTGTATAGTGTGGGTATTTATATATATATGTATATGTATGTATATATGTTGTATGTATGTATTTGTATTGTATATTTTTATAACTTTATAATTGGTTTCGTTTATAAATACAAGTGTGCTGTCTTTTCACTAAGTTTAAATAGTTTCAACCTTACCTTAGCTTACCTTACAGGCTAATAAATTGATTAACTGTTATGTTATTGCTTTCATTCACATAATTAATTATGCATTTTGCTTTTCGTTTACGTTTTGCCTAAAGTTTTTGTTTACAATTGTTATACAAAATTGAATATTATTGCCGGGCGTAATTAAATTTTGTTTTCGATTTCGTATATCGTTAATCTAAAATGAACTCGCAAATAAACAAACAAATCTCAAAGGAATACCTTAAAATATTGCAATCATAATGAGAATCATAATAATAATAATAATAGTAATAATAATGGGGTACTATGACTATATAAGAAGCTTTCTATAGCTTTTGTTTCTTCTTCTTCGTCGATTCTAATTGAATATTTGTTCGCTTTGTTTGCTCCATTGTTGTTGTTCATTTGAGTATTGCTTTGGTACTTTAGCCGATGTCGATATCGACGACGATGTTTCTTGTTATCGATATCGATACGTTGATTTCGTAAATGTTATGCGTCTCCTTTCTATTTCTCTTGCAGAGAATGCGGAACGCATTCATTTTGCTCCGCCATTCAACAGTATAAAAATAATTTTGTTGCGATTACACTAGGTTAACTTAGGGATCTCTATATACTATGCCTATATATATAATGTGTATATACGCAAGTATGTGTATATAATTGTAAATATTACGCAGCTAGTACATACGTATTCTAAATGTTTGTATATATATATATAGATGTATATATCCGATCTATGTATATAGATTCGTTTTATTCGTACTTCGCTTAGACATAGCAACAACTTTTCGACTTGTGTCTCGATCTAAATATTGCTACATTGCTTATATCCTTCACTTTCTAGGCTCTAGGGTCCACTAAGATCTATGGCCACAAAAGTTCGTTGCACTTTATTGAGATCGGTCGCTGAAGCTGATTTCAGTGTGAATGATATACTCGAGTTAAATGCTAAGTATTTACATGTGTGTGTTTTCGTATTTGTGCAGCGTTTTGTGGTTGTCTATGTGTATGTGTGTGTATTACTGTGATGAAAATTGCGAATTAATGATGAACATATGAGCTACATAATATGTAATAAGTGGTTAAGGGTTAAGTAATATCGTACTAGCTTGTTACGAATAAGTTTTGAAAGTGCAAAAGTATTTCTTGTTTTTCTTCTTGTTGTTGTTTGTTGTTTCCTTCATTTTCATTTCTATTACGCATGGACGAAGTGTACTGTTAAATGCTTGAGACTAGATCACACTCGATAAATGTATATTCTTCTTCGATATCGATAACGAATCACTCTGGATTCATTACGATTTCTCTGGCTGTGAGGGGCGCGATTAATGCGATATCATCGAATACGGAATTGGTCTTGCTTGGGCCACAACGTAATGCAATGCTCTAAAACTAAGTATGCTATGTATATAACTGGGAATCTTCTTTGGGGGGCTCTCCTTCTAAACTAAAATGTTGCTGTTGTACAGCGACTAGATTCTTTGCTTAAATAAATTTAACTCATCTCATCTTCTTTCTTTCTATCTTTTTCTTTTTGGAATGCTAATTGACTATGTGGCAGAATAGTTGCCTGGTATATATTGTAAAATCGGGAAATGAAATGCCCAAATATATTGTGTTATATAGTATGCCTCAGATTCCCCTCGCTTCCAATGTTTCTCTAGCCATCAAAATGATATTGTAAAGTTGACCAAATTTCTACCGAAAAATATTGTGCCAGTAATAATGCTGTCGATGTATTTGTATTGCTCTATAATATTAGTATTGCTTTTCTGATTTCGTTGGATTTCAAATGTTCCTGGGTGTGTTTTTTTCTTATGTTCTTTTTGTTCTTTTTCGTTTTCGAGTGCTTTGTTTTTTTCGTTGTTTTCTTAAAATGTTTTGCTACTGCCTTAGTTAGTAAAAATGCGATGTGAAAAAAGCGCAGCATAAAACTGCGCTGCGTGCTCCGCTCCGTGGCGCTACTATCGTTATATACTGCTTATAGATAGGCTGCCCTTACCATCTAATTCGTTGTTTGAGAAACATTGCATTTGCTTTTGTATTCGTTGCATTAATTTTAATCACTTCGTCGATTAAAGAGAATGTTGAGAATGTTCGTTTTTTTCGTATTTTTGGTTTTCTTTTTTCATTTTCTCATAAGTTTTTTTTTTCGTTTCGTAATTTCTTAATTCCCGTTGGTTTTTTTTTGCTTAGGGTAGAGATAGTTTGTTAGATAGAGTTTAGAGGGAGAGCTAAAGATTAAAAGTTTTGTTGTTGATAGGCTACAGGTTATAGTTTACATCATACATATATCGTATGTATATATCGTAAGATAGTTATAGATTAGATAGCGCTAGCTTCAGCTAGCTTAGAATTGCTCAAGTTCAGGTTTTGGTTTGCAATCGGTTTGCACCTCCTGCAAAAGGCTTTCACTGTGGTGTAGTGTGTCTGTGTGGGGTGTGTGTGTGCGTGGGGGCGTGTGTGTCGTGTTGGGTTATGTGCTACTTATATGGAATGCTTATGTTGGGTCTAGGAATGTTCAACTCGCTTAAGACTAAAAGAAGAACGAGATTAGGTTAGGTTGCTAAGTGTATTCTGTTACTTTGTTCTTTTTTTGCGCTTTTTCTAGCGTTTTTCTTTCGCTTTTTTTTCATTCATTTTGGTTTTGTTACTTCTCCTCTTTCTTGCTTTTGCTTTTTGCTGCCTAACGTGTCTAATGCGAATTTCTACAGTCTCTGTGTTACTCTACTACACTTGCGTTTGGACGTATTGTGATGTCGAAGTATGTAATCGTATTTAGTATTTTTTTTTAGTATGTTTTATGTGGTATTTTCGTATGTACTCTCTCTCTATATATAGTATGTATGTATATATATAAAAACTGCTAGCGGTTCTGATGTCGCTATCGATAACGCTGCTATCGATCACGGTAACGATAACACTTTTGTAACATTAACGGTAAATTAACTAGGGCTTTGGCTTTGGCCAGCTGCATCTGCAACTTACTCAACATTCTACATGGCATAAGCGATGCCTCCTTCTCGTCCACCACCTCCAGCTCCGCCCTCCACCTTGACGCGTTCGAGGAATTCATGTGGCGGCGATGCCGCCATACTGGCGCCACTTTCGCTATTGCTGTCCGTGTGCCCGTGCAGCGACATGGCCATCATTAGCTCCTCCTCATCCTTAAGGCAGGCGGACTCCAGATGCTTGTTTAGGTACGACTTGAGCGCGAATGTCTTGTGGCATCGCTTGCACTCGAAATTCTTATCGACCGAATGCGTCTGCATGTGTGCCCGGAGATTGGAGCGATCCGCAAAGGCCTTGCCGCAGTGGGCGCAGCCGTAGGGCTTCTCGCCGGTGTGGGAGCGCAGATGGCCCTGCAGCAGCCAGGGACGTGAGAAGAGTTTGCCGCATACGCCGCAGCTGTGCGAAAGTTTGTGCGTCAGCACGTGCATGGCGAGGGCGGGCATGGAGACGTAGGCCTTGCCGCATGTGTGACACTTCTTGGCGGACTGCGAGTCGAGGGAGCGATGCGTCTGCTTGTGGCGCGACAAATTCGATGAGGTCGCATACTGTTTGCCACACTCGGAGCACGTGTATTTGGTCTTCTGCTGATCCTGCACAACGACGGCAGCTGGGTCGGCGGCGGCGGCGACATGTTTGCGCTTGGAGCGACCATCGCTTACAAAGAAGGCCTCGTAGGTGTATGCAACAGTCTTGGCTGCCTGCCCGCCGTTGCCATCGACGCTGCCACCACCGCTGCTGTTGCTGCCGCCATCGGCATCGCCACAGTCCTGTGCCAAGCCAGCCAGGCCCGCCAATCCCCCCAGTCCACGCAGTTGATTCGTGTTGGTTGTGTTGCTATTCTCGTTCTGCACATTGCCACCGCTGCTCGATGAAATGCTGGCATGGCTGCTGGTGGTGCTGCCAGCGGGGCTGCTGGGCGGCATGTGGCTGCTGCTGGTGGCGCTGGCACTGCTGGCATTGCTCAAGGGGCGTTGTTCATTTACCGCGCTAGCTGCAGCAGCCAGTTCGGCAATCGATGACGTGCTACGCACATGCGCATGCGCCTCCACAGCCAGCGGCGTGGTATGGGCGTGGTGGGCGTGGTGGGCATGACTGTGTAGCATGTGGCTGTGGCTGTGGGCGTGTGTGTGAATCTGGCTGTGACTGTGTGTGTGCATGTGACCGAGCGCGTGTTGCTGCTGCGACTGTTGCTGCAGTGGCAACTGCTGCTGTTGCTGTTGTTGCTGCTGTTGCTGCTGCTGCAATTGATGTGGCTGCGTGGGCGGGTGGAAAGCAGTCGATGCACTCAGATCGAGTATAGCATGCGCCGCGTGCAGGTCCTCCTCGGCGGGCACACGCCTGCGATAACCGTGCGTCGGCTTGTCGTCCAGCGAGTACGGCCTGTAGATGTCCTTCTTCTTGGGCGGCAGCGATAGCGTGGCTCCGGTGCTGCTAAAGCACTTGCGTTCACTCGACGTCTGTCCCGTCGTCTGCTCCATTTTGATGTGCACATCTGCCGGACTATACCGATCACCGCTGTGCCCTGCACCGCTGGGCGAGCACGATGGCGACGATGTGGTCGAGGAGGGCGGCGTCTGATAGGCAGCCAAATGTTGCTGCTGCTGTTGCTGCTGCTCTGCAGCTCCGCCAGAACTGTTGGCAGCTGCGGCCACCAGCGCTGTGGCTGCTGCACGTATAACGGTTATTTCGCTCTCCATTCTGGGCAGGTACGCGGTGTAGTGCAGCGGCGACAGTTCTCGTGTGTAGCCTGCATGGAGAAGGGTCAGGCGAGAAGGATTGAAATGCGGGATTAGAGTTGGTTGGAAACTTGTTGCAAGAAGAAATGTCGCAGACAACGTGGAAGGAAAGTAGAAAAGATAAAGCAGCGCTAAGCCAAGGCGCCCAAGCTGCTGTGACAGCAACTTTCACGAGGCGCCTCAGAGTATGCAACAGCAAATTGCACAAAGAAGAAGATGGCTGAGAAAGCGCACAGCTGCGCAGCCTGCAGGGTAGCTATAAATATTGCGGCATTTCTACGGAATATTTTATATAATAATAGCTTGTGAGCTAAAAGGAATTTTCTATTTAATTTAAGCAATTTTCACTTTCTTGTGCTTCAAAGGGATAAATGGATTTCCCCGTATGCCTTAATAAATTTCTCAATTATAAAAATTTTCTTGCTCTTAGTACAAATTTTATTTGCTGCTGGAAAGTATGCTATCATTTTTTGTATATCCAGTTTATTCGAAATACTAGAAATATTTAATATTATTATATAAAAAAATCCTTTGCTAGAGTTTTCTTTTCTATTTTCATGAATTTCCACAGTGAAATCTTATTAAATTCTCCTGTTGCGTAAATTTCACTTGCTGCTAAAAAGTATGCAACAATTTTTTATAAATCCCTTTCCTATTGCCTGAAGAATATTTTGTAAACTTTGTAAATCCTCATAGAGCCCAAAATCGCTAATAATTCCTATTGGAAAGCAACCCAAAAAGGTTCATTTTCTCTCGCCTACTCACCGTTATAGACATTGCTGGCCACTCGCGTCGCTGCCTCCGGCGAATGCGGCGGCGGACTTGGCGCCGTTGTGCCCGCTGTGGGTGAACTAGGTCCCCAGCACTTAGCCGTTGTTGTCGTCGTAGCTGCTGCTGTGTTTGCTGTTGCAGTTGTTGTTACTTGTTGTTGTTGCTGTTGTTGTGTTGTGCTGTCGTCTGTTGCTGCTGCTGCTGCTGTTGCTCCCGCGGCTGTTGCTGTTGTGCGTAACTTGTCGCCCACAACATCGATCTCTTCATCATCATCGAGTGTGGAGCGTCGCGATTTGAGATGCGTCACTGGCAGCAGCTCCACCTCATCCCTGGAAGTTGTTGTTGTCGTTGATGCTGTCGCAGTGCTTGTTGTTGTTGCTGCTGCTGTCTGCTGTGCATTGTCCTCGCTGCGATCCAGCCAGGGATACGCCTTCCATTTCTTGGCAATCAGGCAGCGCGGCATTTTGAGTTTAGTTGAGTTGGAGGATTGATTGAGCGATTGATTGTGTGTGTGTGTGTGTGTGTGTGTGTTGGGGGGTATTTTGGTATTAGTTTCAGTTGTGGTTCCGTAGGCAAGTTGAGTGTTAAGTGCTGAAGCGAGTGGTTTCTTTCGAGCGAGCAAAGACCGCCTTAGTCGGGGTTATCGTTTGGTGGCAAAGCGGAAAGGAAATGTTGCAGTTCTTATCTCGCAATATTTGACTCATGTAGAAGAATATATATATGTGTGTGTATATATAGATTGCTCGCCGAAATTGGTTTAAATACGGAAACGGATAGTGATAGAGTTAGAAGAGAGAGAGCGAGAGACAGACAGAGAGAAAGATAAAGAGTTTATAGAGTTCTAGAGTTTATTGCTTGGCATACGCATTGTTGTGGCGCCTCGCACCTCTCTCTCTCTCGCTCGCACGCACGGCTCGAGGAGACGTTTACTGTTATTCGAGCATAATTCAAAATCCGTATTCGATTTTTATTGTTTTAGATGATGATAAATTGGGCTTTTGCGGTTTTCCTGATGTCCTCGTGCCTTTGTTGTTGCTGTTGTTGTTGTTATTGGGTTTATTGTGGTTTTGTTGTTGTTGGTTTGTTGGTTTCTCTGGTTAGGATACTTCAAATTTCACAGCCACTTTACACATTTCTGCGCTTTATGCGAATCTCTCTGTTCTCTTTCTCTATTCTCTGTACCGACCTTTCTAGTCTGGCAGTTCTCTCCACGTAGTTGTTGTTGTTGTTCTCGTGTCTCACTGGGGGCCAAAACTTTAGTGTGTTTTTTGGTCAACTTTTTGGTCCGAGGGAAAGGGGGTGTCCACGGCGTGTTTTTGTATGTTTTTTTTGGACTTTCGACTCTGGACAGGGACACGTTTTGCTGCGTTTGCGTTGCCTGCGTGTGGTTTATCGATTTTTACATTTGCGTTTACGTTTACGTTTTTGTTTTCAACACACGCGGCGCGGGCGTACAAGAGGGGCGGGGAGTGGGGCCTTAAAACATAACGGTAACGGTTAACGGCTGAGGGAATACGTTGTCGTTGTTCTCGTTGTTGTTCGCTCGGTAATTGTATTGCTCCATATAGTTGTATCCTACTCCTTGCCTTGCCTTGCCTTTCCTTCTGCTGCTGCTGCTTTCTTCTCTCTGAGCACGCACGGCTTTTGTTTCTCCCTTTTCAATTAATTATTGTAGAATTTACTTGTTGTTGTTGTAGAATTGGAATGTAATTTTATTAACTTTAGTTTATTGTTGTTCCAGTTATTTATTGTTGTTGTTGTTTGTTGAGTTAAGAATTTGGTTTATTTTGGTTTGTTGTTGTTATGATTTTGTTGGTTTTGTTTTGGTTTTTGTGTTTTTATAAAACAGAAAGCAAAAATACGTTTAGACTTTAGAGAATTGTAAAAGTTAAGTTAGTTGACGCGAGTTGTTGTTAAGTTGTTGCTGAGTTTTAGTTTTGTATTATTGTTGTTGTTGTTGGTAGTGAAAAAATTGATTTAGGAGAAAATATAATATTATATAAGATAGAGAAGAAATGCGAACGAACCGAACGTAAGCAACTCTTGAATGCTTATGAGGCGACAACTGAACGAAGCGCTGGCTTATAAGGGTGGTCCGCAACGGAACGGAGTGGGAATGGAACACACGAAGAGAGAGAGAGCCGAGAGAGTGGAACGTAGTGACAATAGGAACACAGCCCCTAAAACAACCCCCAATAAGGAGGAAAACAACAGCGCGTTAGCTGTTGCGTGTCCTTTGGGCCAGCTGCAGACGATGGAAACGAGAAAGGGGCAGCAAATTTGCATAATTTAAATATAGAAATAAGTTAATTAAACTTGTAATTAGTAAAGGAAAGTATTAATTGAATTTCACTTGAGTTAACACTACAAAATAATCCCGAGTTAAGTTTGCATGCTGGCAAATCTGATGGTGTGTGGCAGCCCCAATTGTGGGGCACTCCAGGAAGTGTTGCTGTGCCATTGCCGAAGTGTTTCTCGCATGCCGCCAATGCGTTTCTTCCTCCAATTGTTGCGTCGTCGTCTCTCTCTCTCTCACTCTCTCTCTCTGCACGAGGATGTTCGAGACGAGAGGAAGCAGCAGCAGCAGGACGAGTATCACGTACGCTCGTACCTGAATTGGCTCATGGCTCCTTTTTGTTATTGAACAATTTTTTGGGGTGGATTTTTGCAACAGCGTCGCGTCGCCTCGTCGTCGTCGGCAGCGACGTCGTCGTCGTCGAATGTGGCAGTTGTGCCGAGTTAATTGCTCTTGCTGTTGCATTGCATTTGTTGCTGAACTTTGATTTTGAACAAATTGCCAAAAATGACGAGGCAAGGGAGGAAGGGAGGGAATTGGGAGGGGTTCGGCTGAGCTGGGCGTGGGTGGGTGTGGTGTGGCAAGCAAGCAACAGTCGTTGGATTGCGGCATTGTTGATTGCCAGCACTTGCTGGAAGGGGTGAACGGGGCAGAGAAGAGTGAGGAAGGCAGGAAGAAGGGAGAAGGATAGCTAGGGCAGTCAGGTTGAGCTAAGGAATAGCCGTGCAATAGATTAAAGAGAGACCTACGTAGGTCGCTTCCACGTTGTTGTATATCAAAGGTCAGGACATGTACGAAATTTACGATTACAGCAGGGAATCTATAGTTGCCAGAGATTCAATTAAGCAACACCAGATAGAGCGCAATTCTAAGAGCAGCATACAGCTTCCCCCTTGCCTGCTGCCCTACCTCACCTTCTCTTCTCTCTTTCAGCTTCTTTCTTGTGCTGCTTTGGCTCCGAACTTGGCTTCCAAATTCGCACTCCTTGGTAGCTTTAGCTAATTATCTCGGACATAATGTGCCAGAAAAAATTAAGCTAAACTTTTGTGTAGCTCTCTCCCTCTCTTTCTCTCTCTCTCTGTCTCCCTGCTGTCACATTGCATTAACGGATATTGTCCAGTCCCAATTATGATTTGCTGCATTAACTGTTTTATATGATTACCCAGAGTTTCGTAGTATTTGTTCGCTGCTGTCAAAATATGGTTTCGCCTCAACGCAGCTGTAAGTCCCCCTCAACATCAGTGTGTGTGTGTGTGTGTTCTATGGCCTCTTAGGCTCTGGCACTCCATCTAGCCTGTCAGACTTGAAGGACCTCTTGGCATAAATATATTATTTCTCAGTTTATTTCTCCAAAAACACACAGCAAACGTAACGTTCATACCATCTGTGGCATTTGGAATTCAACTGCACTAATTACAATAGGCTTCACATTTCGAAGGCAAGAAAGGAGGGGAAGGGAAGCCCTCTAACATGTCCAGTAGAGTTCCAAGTGCACTAAGTGAAACCACACATGGTAGAGGACTGCCAGGGAACCTTCTGCCTACCACTCCTTCTGCTCTGCCTTGCCCTGTCTACAGCTCCTACTCCCTGTTCTCTTTAATTTCGATCTGTCCCACTTCGAAGCCCTTTTCCTCCATCTCCCTCTCACTTTCCCCTCTCTCATACCTCTCTCCTACCCCCTCCCTCCCTCTACCTACCCCCTCTCTCTGCTTTCTACTTCTTTCCTCCGCCTCCTCGCTGCACCTAAAAATGTTAATCTGCCTTTCTAGAAACTTTGCCGCCACCCTCTAAAGTTGTGCATAGGAAATTGTTGCGCTTCGCTAGCCCCGCACTAGGGGCGGGTGTCCATCGCAGCGCAGGATCAGCATACCATATAGTCCACTACGAGTATAACAAATTATGATCGCTGCGATCGGCACGCGCAGATGCAGTGGCACCATATGGCTTCGCCTCAGTTCGCTACGCGTTGCTGCCGCATTTTGGGGGTAGGAGGCACGCGTCACGACAGGAAACCGAATTATGCATTACCGCGGGCAATGCGAGATTCGTTCACCTGGAACAAGGACACACTGTGTGTGTGTAGTGTAGTGTAGGGTAGTGCAGTGTAGTGTGCACTATGGCAGCGACAGCTTTTCCTGCGCCGTGCGTTATTAGCGTTTAGTTTAGGGGGTAAAACGGAATAAAACGCAGCCAAAGGAAAACAAAGGTGCAACACACATACAGAGAGAGATGGAGGGAGAAGAAGGGAGAGAGGGAGGCAGCTAGAATATGCCGCAGTGCACCCATTTGGCAGTCAGGGATTCAGTTGAGCGCGTTTGCGAGCGTGCAAAAAAAAGAAGGAAAAGAAAGCAAGAAAACGAAACAGAAACAGACAGACAGGAAATGCTCTACAAGTGCAGCTGGCCAGGAGCTGTAGCAGCAACGTTAGCAGGAGTCGCAGTTACAGTCAGGAGCACTTGCTGCTTGGGTGGCTTGGCGTGGTGGTGCTGGTGGTGTCTCATTTTGGTGGGTGTGTTTGACAGAGTGCCAAACGCTTTTGGCGTTGCCTAGCGAAATAGAACCCGCCCCCCCTCTTCCCTATTACATGTGCCTACCCCTACCACACACACGTATAACTCTCTCTCCCCCCCCTCCACACTCCCTTCCCTCTCTCTCCCTCTTCTTCTGCAGACTACTTTAATATGCGACTGAGTATCGAGCGAAGTGTGACGCTCGCGTGGCACGGGCCAGGAAGTGGCAGCTGTAAAAGAAATACTCAAAAAATACTACTGAAAAATACTGCAGGGCAGAAGCCGAAAACTGTTGATCCTGCCTGCCTGCTGCTGCCTTGCCCCGTGCACCCAATCAGCTGCGAGGCGAACCCAAGCCAAGCCAAGCCAAGCCAAGGCAACGAAACCAGGTGTCTGGCTCTGCTCTTTCTGTTTTTCCTTTCAAATGATGTATTAAAGTGGAAACAAGCACGAGTCGTCCCTGCCTCGTTGTTCTACGTGTATTGTCTGCTCTTGCTCATCCCCTCACCCCTCCTCTCTCTCCCCTTCTCTTGCTCTTGTGTTCTGTTGCTGCTGTCGAGTTTTTCCCAAATGCTATTTGTTCCTGTGTTCTGGCTATAATTTCATTGTTACTCCTTTCGAACCACCCCATCATCATCAGCAACAGCAACAGCAACATCATCATCATCAACGCCATCAGCAACAGCAGCAGCAACAGTAACAGCAGCAGCAGCAGCAACACCACCCGGCAGCAACACCCGGCGAACAACCCCCTCGGCGGCGTTTGCCATTTGCCGTCTACATAGAAACAGCAAACAGGTAAAGCAACAACAACAACTACAACAATAACAACAACAACAATTGCTACAACAACAGCAGCATTTCGTGCGCCTGTTTCATTAGCAATAAAAGCAACAGCAGCAACAAAAAAGCAAAAGTTAGTTTACGTCATCGCCAAATTGCGCTCGCTGCCACCCGCCGATGGTTACAGAGGGTAGGAGGGGAGGGGGGTGGCCCGAAAAACTGACTTATTAGCATGTCCTGCAACAGGATACAAAAGTTTGTGTAGCTCTCTCACTTGTGCGGATTCCACCGACAGCAGCAACAGCACGAAAACTGAACTCGTGTGTCCAGTTCGGGGCTTGGGCTTTTCCTTGCGGTAATACGAAACTTTTTGCCAACTGCATTTTTAATTACATTTGCTGTGCGCTGCTAAATCTATGTTCCCCTCTCTCTCTCGCACACACTCGCTCTACCTCTCTTTCCCTCTATGCAGGCAGCTGTTGCTGTAAATCGTTAGATGAGTCGAGTTCAAAGACCTTTCTGCGGGACGGGTCCAGAATGCAGCCAGGTAGACGGCTCGATCCTGTCGACGGGACATCAGTTGACGATCTACATACAAACAACAACAACAGCAACAAGAACCAGTACCAGAACTGGCTCTATTGATGCTTCGGGTTCGGCTTCGGGTTCGGGATAAAAAACAAGAAGGAAAAGGGCGAGACGAACTGCGCGCGCGGCTTTTCATTCGGCTTTTCAGCAATTTTCCGACAGCTGTCCACGTTTGCATTATGTGTGGTGCCTAAGGGCGCCTGTGGCATCAACAGGGGCATCAACAGCAGGAGGAACAGCAACAGCAGCAGCTGATTCCCTGACCCGGGTTACAAGGGACGGCTGCACCCAGTTCTAGTATTACATTTGCCTGGAACAAGGTCCTGTCTAGGTTGTTGCCCTCTCTCCCTTCTAGTGTTTGTTGGTTTTTGGCCTTCCCCCGTTGCTCGTGTGTTTTCCATTTGTTGAATTCATCAACTAATGGCTAGAAAGAAAAAGTCAGGCTGCAAATTTGAATATGTGGCCTGCTTTCATTTCATTGATCTCGCTGCCATTAAACTTATAGGGTAGTCCCAGGTAGAGTCCTTTCTTCATTCTTGTGGCTGCACTTAGGGGGAAATTTGACGGCGAGTCCTCAGAAAGGCGATCTGCTTGTGACTTGCATAACGAATTTAAGTGCTAAATTGAATTATTGTGATGACGGCTGAAGAATACAGATCGATAGAAGAAAAATATGCGAACTGTGTGAACTTTGGTTTACAGTTCAAGTGTTTGGGAAACTGAGGCAGACTCTTTGTAGTTAAAACACGGGCTGGGATTTGAAGATGGTTGGAGCGAAAGGATCTTGTTGATCTGCAGAAGGATTGATTTATAGAAGCTGCGGAAACTTAAGTAAATAAAAAGATGGATAGATGGAGACAAAAAGAAGAAGATGTTTAAATGGAGATCTGTGTAGATGCTTAAATAGGTAGGAAGATGTATGTGTAAATGAATAGACGGATAAAAGATAGATAGAATAAAAGCTAGATAGACAGATTGATAGAGAGCTAAATAGATGGAGTGATGAATATAGAAGGATGCAAGAGTAAATATTGGACGACAAAGGGGACCAAGTGGAGGAGAACCTGGCTGCACTTGGTGTAACCAATTGGAGAAGGCATTCAGAAAACAGCGGCTCCAGGCGCGAAATGTTGAGCTCGGCTGTAACCCGATGATGGGTTGTAATGGCCACCTATGAAGAAGAAGTGCTAAATATACAGCAAGATGTTTGTAAAAGGCAAATTACATGAAATGCGATCAATAATTAGTAGTAATTATTTAAGGCATAAAACAGACAGAAAACAAACAAACATATAGAAGGGGTTAAAAAGATGGCAATCTACATAGACAGACAGATATTAAGAGAATTGACTGATTAAAAATATTGATACATGAAGATGATATACTATAGATATATAGATAAATAGGTTAACAAGGAGTTGGATAGAAGCATACATGGATCAATGAGAAGTACAGAAATATTCATGAAAACCGAAGAAATATACAAAATATATAGATTAATACACATATAGATTGACAAATAAATACATAGATATACAAATATGTAGATAGGTAGAAAGCTAAATAATAGCTAGATAGATAGAAAGAAATATAGAAATGTTTATAGAACGACATAAATATATGTAGATATATTGATTAAGCATTCGTATATAAATGATAGATAGATAAATAAACTTGACTATACATGCACATAAGTAGAAAAGCAGTTCAATTTGAAGGCATCTAATTAAGTTGCTGAAAACATAGTTTTGCTGTACAGTTCCCCAGCTCCTCCCCCCAAAACAATCCATGTAAACTAACAGAAAGGTTTAGCTTTGTCTTCCATTGCCAAAGATACACATAAGCTGAAATCAATAGCTAAGAATATCTGTTAAATTTCCTTCGAAAATCAACTCTATAGTTAGACACATGAAGAAGTTAACCCTTTCCCTTTGGGCATCTTATATGCTCATGCATATCTTATGTGGCATGTGGCATGTTGCATGTTTGTATTTGAATGTAATTAAATTTGAATAAACAGACGCTTAAATTTGTCTATATGCATTAAAGCACTAATACTAATTACTTGTTACACTTTAGAGACTGCACACACAGACACAGACACATACTTACACACAGCCCACACACACACACAGTCATCACATACAGTGCTCGCATAGTTAGACAGACAGACACAGACAGACATCTCTCTCGATGGCTGCATGCAACAAGAGCACTTAGTAATATCCTGACAGGCTGCTGCACATATCACACACACACACACACTTACACTCATATACACACACACTCGTACTTTACATATATGCACAAGTATAGTTGCCAATGTCCTTTGGTGCTTGGCTACCTTCTTTCTCTGCTGCGGCTGCTGTTGCTGCCACATTCCTCTCTCTCCGTCTCTCTCTCTCCCGCTCTCTCTGTTCGTCTCTCTGTCTCATCTCACATATCTCATCTGGCTCTCGTCGAACTCTGGCTCATGTCTCTTATTCTGCTTCTTTATCTTTCCTCTTCGGGGTCTCTTATTGAAATAAATTCTCAATGAACGCGCCCATTCGATGGGCCTTTCATTTTCATGCGTGCCATTTGCAGCAGCTGCGGCAGCTCCCCTTCCTCTCTCCCCTTGCCCCCTTTTGTATTCCGGCTGTTACCAGACCGTCTCTCTGCCTTTCTCCTTCTCCCGTTTTCTTGTTGCCATGTTGCAGCTTGTTGCTGCCGCAATGTGTTGTGGCGCGTTGTAAATCTGAAACGTTTGCAAATCTCGGTCCAGGCACACATAAAATACACACACACACATTGCTGATTCTCGTCTATCATATTTGGGCCGCGCATTAGCCTCGGCAAGGCTAAGCACACACACACAGGCAGAGGCACACAGACATGCACATGCATGATAGATAAGTACATAGATAGAGACTCGAGTACTCGATTCTATATACAAACTGAAGGCATGTGGCGTGTGTGGCAGCTGCATAACTGAATATGCGAATATGCGAATATGTGACTGACTGCCAAACCCATTCAAGGGGCAGTCGGGGGGGAGGGGTGCACTTGAGTGGGTGGCTGCGCTGTCGTCCTTGTGCTTCACTCGACAAATATTCAACACGTATTCATTTCCTGCGCCTTGCCAACTGGCAACATTCTCTCTCGCTGCACAAGTGCTGCACTCTGCCAGCGTCAGCATCAGCGCCAGCATCAGCGCCAGCGGCGACTGCAACTGCAACATGGTGCGACATGGATACTTGCACTTGATGCCGCACGCTGATGAAGTAGCGACAATGCGGCAATGCGTCGCAAAACTCACTTCAAGTGCTGCTGCCTCTGCCTCCGCTGCCTCTGCCTCTGCCTCTGCTGCTACTTGGCAGGCGTCGCAACGTAGCCAAAATGTTGATCCTTTGACGATTGCCAGCAGCAGCAGCAGTGGCAGTTGCACCCCCTTTGGAGTCCTGTCTCTGTCCCAGCGGGCGGTCCAAGGTAGCGCACTCGGCGCGTCAAGTGAAGCTCTCGATGGCGCTGGGCCAGAAGGAAGCTGTGAACGCTTTAACGCCAAGCACTACCCGAGCCTAACCCCAGCTACAGTTAGCAGCAGCAGCAGGGGGAGTGGAAGAGGGAGCTGGTATAGCTTGCCCCGTTTGCATTCAGTTCGCATTCCCCACTGAGAGCTACACGTTTTCATGAAATCATTTTTCACCACTTAGTCACGTCGCTTTGACAGGCACAGCCAGAGCAGGGCAGGGAATAAGGAACAGGGAGTAGGGAGTGGGAAAAAAGGAAGCAGGAGACAGGAGCTACTGCTGGGAATTCGTGTGGCAATGTGGGAATGTGGAAACGACAGCATCCTCTCTAGCGTTATCTGCGGTTAGTCGCTTATAATTGGCAGACATGTGAGAGAGTTGTGAGAAGGGGCAGAGAAGCTTTCCCAGCACCGGATGTTGGCGGGCAGGACGAAGCCAGCGCCCGGATGAAGGTAGGACTCAGTACGAGGCACATACGTATACGAAGGTATGTGCCATGCTACTAAGTATTTAGTAATTATAGCTGCGGCCAAGTGGCCAAGTGCATTTCCCATAGTGCACCACACGCGGCAAGGCAGCGCAGACGGTTCCCACACAGGCTGCACTGCAAGAGGAGGAGTAGAAGGAGGAGGGGGAGGAGAAGGAGGAGTAGAAGCAGCAGGCAGTAGGCAGCACTCGCTTGCGTGCCTGGTTTATTAGTTCCCTGCAATTACAGAGTGTACTCAATTGTTGTTTTTATAGTTAAACAAACCAATGAGATAGAGGAGTAGAGAGGGTGAGGAGGGAGGGAGAGTATAGAGGGTGGTGCAGGGACATCTGGCATCAATCATGTGGAAACCACCAAAGCAAGCAGACGTGGCTTAAAAACTACATTCGAGCCGCGTTGCCCGCAGTTACCAATTGCAGCTGCAAATCTCTAGACGTGCCCCCAATAAGTTGCCCCGCTTGCCCCGCTCTGCCCCCCCTCTGTATACCCTGGCAACAGCAAGTGCTGCTCCTGTTTCTTTGGTACGTGTTATCCTGCTATTTGGTTACCTTGTATGGTTGCACTTCCTACTGCTTTCCAGTTGTTGTTGCTGCTGTTGTTGTTGCCCATGTGGCACGAATCAAAGTATTGAATTTCTATATCCGTTTTTGTATTGTGCTCAATGTTGGTTTTGCGCCTTGTTCAACTGAGCCGGGCGTGAGCAGCGCGAATGTAGGAAGAAGGGAGAGGAAGAGAGAGAGTAACTGAGCAAGTCGTTTATGTAAGCAGCAACAACACAAGCAGGCAGCGCGTGCACTGAGAGAAGAGAGTGAGTTAGTTCAATTTAATAAAATCCTGACTTGCAGTTATTATAACTACTCAGAATGTGGATAAAATATACAATTCCAAACTATTTCTGACTGAAATTGAGAAAAATAAAGAAACTATACCACTCTGTGTAGTGCTCTTCATAGCCTTACAATGTTTTCTATGCTGAAACTGTCAACCTTCTTTCTTAAAAATTATCGTATTTTAGTGAGGGACTCGTATGCCAATTTTGTCCTAGTTTGAAATCTATATATGTTCTATATAACAATTTTATAAACTTAAGACTTTTACAAAAAGTTTTGCTGAATTTCCCATATTCCCAGACAAGTATGTTTATTTTATTTTTAAACTTTAAACTATTATTATTTGTACTTTATCAATTAAATACTCGAAATGAGTATGAAATTTGCATTTTAAGATGTTTCAGAGATAAACTGTAGAAAATATAGCAAAGTAATGAAAATTTTAAGTGAACAAACACTTTATAGAAATAAGGTATGCATAGCAATATAATTAGCAAAGTATGCAATTGTCGAGACTTCTTTAATTCTTTTAATAACCTTGTTTTACTCTCTCTCTTTTCCTCCCTCCCCCAATTTTCTCTCAGTGTAGCAGCAGTAACAGCAGCAGCAACAGAAGTAAAGTACACGCCAAATGAGTGCACAGGAAGTTTTGTTTTTTGTTCCTCTGCTGTTGCTGTTGCTCCTGTTGTTGTAGTTGTTGCTCTTGTTGTTGTTGTTGTTTGGTTGCTCGTACATTTCTCACCTTGAATGGGAAGCAAGGAAGTTTGGGAGTTCCAATGCGACTGTGCGGGGCAATTAGGCGGCTGTGCTGCGAAACGGAAACTGTCGCAAGTGATCGGCGTGTTGATAAGTTCAACAACAACCAGGCAAGGCAACAACAACAGCAACAACAAAGAGAACAACAACAGTAACGAGAACAGGAACTACAACAAGCTGCAATGCAGGTACACATGGGGAGGGGGTGTGGCAGGAGTAGGCGGAGGCGTAGAACGCGTTCGAAAAGTGGCAGCAAAAGTTTTGTGAAGGAGGCTGACAAAAAATCCATTTGTTTTTATATTGCGGGGTGTGTGGGGGGGTGGCAGAGGCAGGTTGAGTGGGGTCTCAGACGAACACCTAACCTCCCCTCCTGCCACGGATAACTCCTGCTCCCTCTACAAAGTGCTATAAAAGTCACGCCCGAGGGCCCGAAATGAGTTTCCAGTTTTGGTTTCATTCTCCGTCTGCGTTTGTTTTTTATATTTTTGTCAGCATCAGGTAACCTTTTGTGCCGCCCATTAGAAACATGCACGCAGTCGGCTTACTTAAGTGTGTGTGCCAGTATGTGTGTGTGCCTGTGTGTGTGTGTGTCTCTCAGTGTGTGCCAGCGCACATGCAAATGTGAATGTGAATTCAGAAATGTTGAAATGTTGTAGAAACGTGCGGGGATTTGCCACGGCTCAGGCAGCAGAGAGAGAGAGAGGGGGCAGGGCAGCGGGGACAGCTGAAAAACTTCGCCATGCGTGCCGCCATTTGACTTGCAAGATTGACACGCTGCTAAAACGCTTCCAGCCACAAGGACACACGCAGCAGCAGCAGCAGCAGACGCAGAGCAAAGGAAGAGAAGCACAAAACAAAAGCCTCTGCCCATTTGCCCCCGAGCCAGAGCAGGAAGAGAGGGAGAGCAAAAGAAAAACAGTGCAGATGTGTCCAATTTAGTGGAACAACGACGTACCCCAGACTAAGACCTAAGCTGAGCCGGGGCTGAGCCGTGGCTGAGTTATGGCTCCCAGGTACTTATGTCCTGCAATTGTTAAGATTACGAATATTACACAAGCTGCCCCCGGGCCACTGCCGGATTTCTACTTCATCCGCTGTGGTAAGAAATTAATGTAATAATTGCGTTAAGTGGTTGTTTTTCTCTCTGTTGCCATTTTCCCTTCTCTGGTTTTTCCCTTTTATTTCAACAGTTGTTGATGTGTTCTGTGTGTGTGTGTGCGAGGAAGCAAATTGAAAGCGAAACTTTAAGTGAATCAATTGAAGAGACCCACAGACAGATTGTCGAGCGGTCAATTGGAGGTCAAATGTGTGGGCCATAAATTGCGACGCATATTCGATGCGATACCTGAGAGCAATCCTCGAATCCTCCAATCTGCGGCAATCTGCAGATTCCGCAGCAAAACTATCTATCTTCCGCCTTAGTCGTGTTTCTGTGTCAACGCCAGGACAACTTTGTGTGTGGGGGGAGCCTATGCAAAATTGTGGCCAAGTGGCCAAGTCGACGCTGTCTGGCGCGCCATGACCAATCTCAGGGGCACAAATATGCGGTCAGCACATCCCACTCCCCTGCCTCTTGCTCTGCCTGCTGTCCTGCTTCCCTGCTCCCCTCTGCAATCGTTTGGAATTTGTCGTGACAATAATCAGCAGCGTCTCGGCGTGGTGTCAAAACTGTGCAGGTCCTTCTCCTTCTGCTGCCTTTCTCCCCCTCCCCCTGTGTGAGGGTAGTTTCTCTGCTCCAGTCAAGCCACAAATATGAGCATTGGCATTGCCAAAGGCGCTGCTCCCTGCTGCCCGCTTACTGCTGCTATCCCAATGCTGCCTTCCTACTTTTGCCCTGATCCTTCTGCTGCCCTCTTCAACTCCTCCTGCTCTGCTACTGCTGCTCCTCCTGCTGCTGCTGCTGCTGTCCAGCGAAATAAATTAGGCAACAAAAAATTGACATTCTTGTGAGAAGGAAGCTGGAGTAAAAGAAAGGAAGGATGAGCAAATGAGGAGAATAGTAGCAGTAGTAGATGAAATAGAAAGGAAGGATAAGCAAAAGAGGAGGATAGTTTCAGGAAGAAAGAGGAAAGTGGGCGGTGGAAGAAGCACAAAACGATCAGTAAGAAAAAAGTAAAGAAAATAAAGGAAGTAGGGGTTGAGCGAAGGAGAAAGAGGGAGTAGTAAGAGGTAGTAGAAGAAGGGAGGGAGGCAGTAGGAGGTAGTAGAAGAAGAGAGCAGAAAGGAGAAGCAGGAGGAGGTAACAGGAGAAATGAACAAGAGGAGGCATCAAGGGGAGGAAACAGGAGAAAGTATCAGAAGTGAAGAGGGGATGGAAGGGAGCAGAAGAATGTAGCAGGAGAAAGGAACAGGAGGAGGAATAAGGGGAAGGCAGCTGGAGAAAGTATCAAAAGTAAGGATGCAGCAGGAGGTAGCAGGAGGCAGATGGAGCAAGACTAGGAAGCAGGAGGTAGCAGAAGAAAGCAGTAGGTAGCAAGCAGTTGCAGAAGGAAGAAGCAATAGGGAAGGAAAGCAAGAATGGGGGGTAGCAGTAGAAGCTATCAATAGAAGGGAGCAGAAGGCAACAGCAGCAGCAGGAGGAGTTAGTGATAGAAAGGGCTCGTGGAAACTGTCATTATAGCCAGGGACAGCGAGGACAGCGCCACTGATTAGAACAATATGCGTAAATATGTAAGGACATGCTACCATCATGTGCCATATATATTGTCTTTGCGTGTGCCCCTCTGCCTGTGTGTGTGTGTGTGCTGGGACCAAAAAAGGATGTGCTCAAAATAAATATGCGTGCGTGTTGCTTCCTCACACCAATACAGCGATATTGCCAAGCGTTCAATGAATGTGTGTGTGTGTGTGGCTCAGTGTCACAGTGTGTGTGTGTGGCTCAGTGTCACAGTGTGTGTGTGTGCCAGAGTGTGCCTGTATGCTTGTGTGTGTGTCTTTGCCTTTCGTTGACACTTTCACAATTTATGGCAAATGCTGCCTTTCACCCTGGCACAGGAAAGGCGCCAGCAGCGTCGACGACGCCTCCTGCCTCACTCTACAATTCCTACCACCCCGCCCCTACCTCCCCTCTCCACCTACTGCTGCCACTCGCCCTCTCCCCTCGGCAATGGCAACGCCCCCTCCGTGCTGGCCAAAGCTGACTTTGACTGTAATTTTTCGGGCCACCCACACAGCGACAAAAAAAACAACAGTGGAAAAAAATACAAATAACAAAAACAATAACAACAACAACAGCAACGAGCGCTGTTTACCAGTTCCGCAGTTCCGTCGCTGTCGCCGTCGCTGTCCCAGTTGTACACAGAGACTCATTTGAAATAAATATTTTTGTGTTTTTACTTGCGACGCGACAATAACGCAAAACATGAACAGCAGCAGTAACAAGACAAATGTCTGCCGCGATGAGGCGAGTGTAAGTGTGTGTGTGTGACAGTGTGTGTGTGTGTGTGAAAGAGTGTGTGTCTGCCTGTGTGTGTCTGTCTCTTGTGCATGTCTGTGTGTGCTGTAGGCAAACCACGCGCGGCGGCGCTGCGGCGTCAAAGTCGAATTACTCATACGCCACGTTGCCCCCCGCGCATTTGTTCCTCTCTCTCTTGCTGGCCTGACACAATCCGAATCCGTGCCTACACGCAGCGCGTTGACGTTAAAAGCTACAGAGCAATTAATCATTAGCTTTTACAGGATTTATTGCAAATACTTTTATCGGATATATTAAATGAACTCTCCACTCCACATGCGAGGCAGGCAGCAAAGCAAGAGGCAACTCCTCCGGCGACTGTCAGTGGCACTGCTGCTGCGGCAACAGGAATTATGGCAGCATTAATCCACTGTAGACTATCTGCACTGGCAGGCAAACATCTTAGTTGCCACAGTGCTTTAAGATTTGCGTCATCAGCAGCAGAAATTTAACTGTGAGAATTGCCAGAGAGAAACTTTGCTGTCATTCGACATATGCACGCGCAATGTAAACGCTGATGATGATGATGGCGACGCTGATGTGTGTGCCAGGTGGAGTAGTACAGAGAGAGGGGAAGAAGGGGGCTAGAGCAGGCAGCAGGCAGAGAGAAGTAAGGAGTGACTGCGCAGCTTAGCAACAGTTTACGGCGACTTCGTCTTCGTCAAGCGACGCTTTCTTCTACTCCTGCTGCTGCTTCTTCTTCCCTCTTGTTGTTGTTATTTTGCGCTTGTTTGGCTGTGACAAAATGAGTTACAGGTTTCATTCATTGGCTTGTCTTGCCATGATTCCCCCGCACTGCCCCGTGTCGCCTGCTGCGTCACGACTAAATGCAGCTTGATAAATTGGCGGGCATTAATTACGCAACGTTGTGGCAGCGGCAACGCGGCAGCATGCGGGCTCTGCGAGCGGAGATTCAAAAGGAAAAATTGTGTACTAAGCACTCGAGTATCTGCCGTTGCCCCTCTCCCTACTCCTGTACTGCTGCTGCCTCTGCTCCCTCAACTGCTGCTGCCTTCATTCTTCTCCTCTGCTGCCTCTACTGCTCACTCTTCTACTGTCTTCTTTCCCCTTCTCTACTGCCACCTCTACTTCTACTACTACACTCCTCCTTTCTCTCCACTACCTACTCACTCTTTCAGCTGCCGCTCCCCCCCTTCCAGCTGCTTTGCCCGCTTCGAGTGCTGCGTTTCATGTGCCATTAACTAGGCAAGCCGTTGCGATTGATCTTGCTTGCGTTGTGCTTTATTTTATGGTCCATCCGCATCCACCCGCAGCTCCCAGCCACAGTGCCTTGCCACATCCCTTGCTTCAGCTTGCCATATCTTCAACCACTTCCTTCTTTTCCGTTTCCGGCCAGTGCGAAATGCACATGCAAATTTATAACAATTTTACGTTCTCACATGCGTTGCTTGGCTCGTAAATCGTCTGCTCAGGCGAAAGGTGCGAACTGCCATCGAAGGACTTGCCACCATCTTCGACTTGCCAGCCAAGAGACGTTCTCTCTCCCTCTCTCTCTCTCCCTCACAGTGTGGCAAGTGCCTGTGCATAAAAAATCGTTTATGGCTTTGCAGCGCTCAAATAGAACAAAGCATAAATCCTAATTTACTTACCGTATAACCCCGTGTTGCCACTAGAGGCATGTCTGCTTACGGCTGCATGTGTGTGTGTGTGTGTGTACAGGGTGTGTGTGTGTTTGTGTGGGACACAACATATATCAACAACATCTTAAACACATGACGGCAAATAAATACAAATGTTGAAAATTGTGAAAATGTTGCAGTAAATTGCCCGAGTATGAGTGCGCAGGAAGTGAGGGGGAGGAAGGGGTGCGGCTACACGGAAAATAAAAACAGCTTCAGTTACTACGTAAGGCAAACGATAAAAAGCTGCTTCCACACACAGCAAGAGAGGGGGGAGATGGGGGCAACCCAACAAGTTGCAAACTGCATTCACATTGTGTGTTGTTGGTGGATGTTGTGAATGGCAAAGGGATACCGGAAACTGGCGGATAGAACGATTTACGATTCGTTTAAAAGTTGTGATTAGATAACTTGCCTCACCGTACGGGGGTGGCACAAGTTGTAAGCTGCAGTTTTAACTGTATTTACCTATTGTTATAACTGACGAGACAAAGGAGAAGGAGGCAAGGCAAGCCAAGGCACTTGAAGGGGTTGAAAGAGAGCATAAGCTGGCAAAGGTCTGTTAAGTTGGAGTAAGTAGAGTGCAGATAGCAGTAAGCTAGATATGGAAACGGGTAAGAATAACTATAATATCAGACAATGAAACATTTCTCTAATAATTATATGAGGTGCAGGAACTTGTGAAGGGGGGAAGTACTTTCAAGGGGTTGAATAGGGTTGCGAGTTAGTTAAAGTCTACTGACATGAAGTATTGTAATTAAAGTCTTTGTATGTGAGTGATGGTATTGGAAATGTTTAACTATTGTATAATTGCATTGTATAATTGTGGAATTATGTAGCTGCTTTCTTCCTCTTCCTTTCAAATTGTTTCTATCAGCTTCTTAGCAGTTGTTGATAGAAGACAAGTGACTTAATATAAATAAGACAAATAAGGTTTACTTGAACTACAGTTAAATATACTACAGATAGAGAATGATATGCTAGATTTGTTGCCGGTTAAGCATCTCTTAATATACAAACTTCCAGCTTTTCCTGTTGAGCTGCCTAGAAGGAACAGAGGGAAGAAGCAGGAACAGTTCTTAGAGATCTAGACAAAGGAAAGTCTGCTAGCTTGGACTCTAAATTATAAGAGTATACTTTAAAGGAGACTAGTTGATTTATGGGTTGAAAGAGTATAACTATTATAACACGCCTTAAATCATTAGGAGTGCATCCTTTGAAGGGCAATTTAAAGCGAGATAAGAAAGTACTTTGATGAAGTTGATGGACAAAAACTTTAACTAGAAATATAACATAGGATTTAGAAAGATTACCTGAGCTATGAGACCCTGCCAGAATAATTATTATGACATCATTTAAATCTAAATAATCTGAATAAAGCATGAACTAATATAATTACACACACGGTTAGAGAGATCAAGCCAATACAAGAGGTGGGAGCACTTAGGTTAAGGTGTAGAAAGTGCTAAGGCTATTAAACAACTTTTTACTTTGACTAGAAGTAGTACATAAACTTAAAATAAGACTAAATGAGCTAAGTCATGAACTAAGTATATCACACGTTTTACAAAAGAGGTTCGAGCGAAGCAATGCGAGAGGTGGAAGCACTTAGGTTAAGGTGATAGACAAGAAAGTGGTGAGGCTGTTGAACAACTGTTAACTTTGACTAGAAGAAGTACTTAAACATTACTTAAGCACAAACTAAGTATAACTATAATAACACGACTGCTATTCATACAACCTCTGCCCACTCCCCACCAATTAAAAGCAGCTCAATCTGCAGCCTTAACTCGAACAAAGCGTCGACACTGGTCACATTTGTTCATCATAATCACATCTTTAATTGGTCCAGATATATATACAGAAACAAGCTGCAGATATAGTATATATATATATTCAGCAGGCATAAGTATATTTAAGTCCAGCTGCTGTTAAAAGGTCTCTTAATGAGTTGGAATTACTTTTGTGCGCCAGGCAAGGACCGCAACGAAGCCGCAAACGAAGCCCGAAGGCGAAGCCGCACCCCCGACCAAGGAGACGACGCAGCCTTAACCGTAGTCGGACCTGCTCCTAGCTGAACCACATCAAGTGGTTGCCTAAGGTGGAGGTGGCAGGAGTGTGAGAGAGAGATAGCACAAAAAAAGGTAGCTACTACGGCAGCAACATTGTTATAATTTATGGGACCCAGTTACGAGTTCAAAACAAATAGAATTACAAATACAAATGCATAGGACATTAGCAATGTCGGGACTCGGAATTAACACGCTGCCAAGACGTAGCATATTGTAGCTGTATCTCTCTGTGTGTGTGTGTGTGTGTGTGTGTCGCTGTGTGGTAAGCTGCTTGACTTTGCAATCCGAATGCCAACAGCTTCCACACAAAAAGCAGCATGTTAAGTAAACTTTATGGCCAACTTCTGTTCTGCTGCTGGCTCAGAGGAGTGCGGGGTGCGGGGGGCAGCAGGAAGAAGCGAAAGAAAATTGCGGCGCGCAAATAAAACCAGCGCAAAAGTGAGGCATCAAAAAGCAGCAACACGACAACAACAACAAGACAACAACAGCAGCAGCAGCAACAGCAAATACAACAGCAGCAACTACAGCAAACTAAGGCAGCAACAACAGCAGCAAGTTAACGGCAACTACACGACAACAACAGCAACTAAGGCAGAGACAACAACAGCAGCAACAGCAGCAGCAACTCAGGCAGCTACAGCAACAACTACATCAGCAGCAATAGCAACAACAGCAGCAACTCAGGCAACAAGAACTGAAGCAGCAACAACAGCAGTAGCAACTATAGCAGCAGCAACTATGCCAGCAACAACAACAACAGCAGCAACAACAACAGCAACTCAGTCAGCCACAACAGCAACTACAGCAGCAACAACATCTACGCTAGCAACAACTATAAAACCTGCAACGATAGTAAAATGCAAATTGGGTGGCAGCTGGACGGGCCAAGCCAAGGGGGGGGGGCAGTGTTGCCCGGCTGACAGGCGGCAATCCCTCGGTCTTCCTGGCTCAGGCAAAAAAAGTAGTAGTAAAGCAGAGGGGGGGTAGAGCGGAGAGCGCAGAAAAAACCACTCGCATTCGCACTCGTAAAATAAAAGTAAAGTGCAACAGCAATTTGTTTGCACAATTGCTGAATGCGGCCATTGCTGCTGTTGTAGCTGTTGCTGCTGTCGCTGCTAGTCGTGTTGCTGCTGTTGCTGTTGTTGTTGCTGCTGTTGGCACTCGTCGCATTGTTTGCTTTGTAGCCAGTTGTTGTACATTTTTATGACAGCTCAAATTGGCCCCCGTCGCCGGCGCTGTAGACGCGATTTGCCCGCCAGCAACAGCAGCAGCACAGCAGCAACACTGTCAGCATATGGCAATAAAGGCGCGCTGGCCAGGACTATGGACTGTACGAAGCGACGCTAGACACAAAGCGAGACAAGGCAGGAAGAGTGGGAGGGGCTGGGGGAGGAGGAGCAGCACAGACAGATGACTGACGGCGATTGGCGTCTGATTTGTGTCGGCACAGCGCAAAGTTCATTTAATGCGCGAATACAGGAAGGCCTGAACCCCGCTCCCCCTTCTCAGAGCCTGCCCCCTGCCTACCCTTACCCCTCCTCCGTTGCTGCCTTTTGCTCCATTTAATTTTCTATTTTGGCACTCTGAAATTAAAATATAAATCCTGCGCCGCTTTTGACAACTTTTTAAGCTCCATTAGCGTTGACGAAAGAAAAAGCACAGGCAGCAGCAAGCAGAGCAGCAGCAAGAGGCACAATAAGAGCAGCAGTGGGGAGAGGGGCAGGCAGCACATCACGAGGCAAGACAAGGCGAGGCAAGGCAATTCGAGGCACACAGAAAAGGGTCAATGTAACCGCGCAATGGCAAACCGCAACGCGGCAGGACATCATTGCCAGTAGCCCTTCCTCCACCCCCCCTACACTCCCTGACCACTGGCAGCCAACCTTGAGGGTTGTCGCCCCACTGTCTATCGGACTCTGTGCTGCGACTGTTGCTGCCACACACTCTCCTGCCCTCCCGCCCTGCTGCCGTCCCGTTTTGGGTGTTTGCTTGCACTTCCGCCGTTGCTCGAAAAACATTTAACTGTTTTGGCCGTTTTTCGGCCCCTGTTTGGCATTCATTGCGAATTTAAAGGGCGGCTTAGTGACAGGAATAATAAGGAAGCCCGCGACGGAAGCGTCGATGTCAACGCGCAAGGGTCGCCGTGCCGGGGCCCAGGCCGAGAGTCCCAAATAAACCACAAGGGACATGGAACTTGGGTCGGACTCTTGCGCTGCGCAATAATAACAGCAGCAGCAACAGTCGAGAGGGGGGCTGGCAGAGGGGGGGTGTGTCCTTGCTGTCCCCTCTTTGATTTGGTTTGCGCTGTGCAAACAGAGCAAGCAAAACCAAAACGAAGCGAACTGAAACGAAACGTAACGAAATAAAGCCCAAACCTCAAAATGTTAAAAAGGACAACAGTGGGAAGCAGTGAGGGAGGGGCAGAGGGGGGAGAGGGGTGTGGAGCAGTCTGTGTTCATTGTGTCAGCTTTTGTGAGGCTGCAGTGGAAAACTATGCGACAATTGTTCAGCTTCAAATGCAAAATAATCAAATTAAACGCGCTGGACTAGAGGCAGGAAAAGGAGGCAAGGGAAGCAGGCAAGTAGAGGAGGCTGTGTGTCAGTGTGTGTGTGCTAGTGTGTGCATGTGTATGTGCGTGTGTGTTTGTCTATGTTTGCCTGCCTGTGTTTGTCCGTGTGTGTTTGCACTTAGCTTGTCTTTTGTCGTCGCTTGGCTCTTCAAATCTGGCCATAATTTAGCTTAAGTTGCCCGCACTCACTACCTCATTGCCCGCCCCTGGCCCCCTCCCTCTTCCTTGCATGCTTAGCAACATTGTTTGGTTATTTTTAAGCCAGCGCCGTGCCAATTCTGGCTGAGGCAGAGCCCAAGCAGGGCAGCCAAGTGGCAGACATCAAAACACAACCCCCTGCAAGTTTCGTTGTTGTGCAGAGCAACCCCCAGGCCAGGTCCAAGCACAGTGCCTGCCACCCCCTGCACAGTTACTCCCCTCCCTCTACCTGCTGCTGCTGCTGCCTCGTGCCGCCGCCTGCTGCTGCTGCTGCTGCTGTTGCATAATTTTCGGCAATCCACAAGTGTGTGTGCTTGCCTCCTTGTAGCTGCGCCTGTATGCGTGTGTGCTCTCTCAAGCTTCCGCTCTCGCTCACTGCTTCCGCTCTCTCTCCCTCTCTCTACTGCTCACTCTCTGCTGCTCTCTCTCTCTTTGCTGCTCTCGTTACATTTGCAGCGACTGCGCTCTCGCTGGCTTTGGGGGTTGCTGCCGCTCGCTCGGCTACTTGTTGTGTCTTTGTGTTGGTTTCGCAGCGCCCAAAAACAAAAGACAAACGAGCAAGCGGAAGCAGGGGCAGAAGAGCAAGAGGTAGTAGTGTGGGAAAAAGGAAAAGAAACAAAGGCAATTTGCAAGCGAAACTGAAACTAAAACGCGGCTTATCGATCGATCTACAGAAGAAGATTATAAAGCCAAGCTCTAGCGCGTATCTAATGCGATATTTGCAACCCTTCGACTGCTGCTGCTGCGGCAACAGCGGCTAATGCGTGAGGCATGCAACACCCTCCTCTCGCTCTCTCTCGCATTTGCCATTAATCGACACCACCAACCCACAAGGCACGGCACGAGGCAAGCGAGGGGGTGCGTTGTTGTTGTTGTTGCCTTTGCTTTTGCTGCTGACCCGAAATCACGCACACTCGCTGTAAATTACACACACACAGCCACAGTCTATGCATGTGTGTGTTGGTGTGTGGCAACTGTGACGTGACGGCAACGAAAAGCTGCTCAGAAGGGAGTGGTACGTCAATAACTGACGCACAGCGGCAGCAACTCGTGCTCGTGCAGAAGTCCATAGTTCTAAACCGTTTTTAAACAACAAACAACAAAAATACAATTAAAAATAAAAATAAAAACTACAATTAAGCAACAAATTACATGGATAATTCTGCCTGAACAAGTGCAAAGCAAGCAGCAACAACAAATGCCAGAGAGAAATTCAAGCGGAAGGTGTGTGCAATTTTCAACAGGCGATAACCCACGCAGCAGCAAACAACACACAAAAGCCAAATCCCAGCGAGAGTTCTAGAGGAAATTTCGTGTTTTTCCATTTCCTGTTACCCGCAGTTTTCCCCCTACCCCCGCTCATAAACAAAAACAACAATCAAAAATTGTTAGCAGAGGAAAAAGACTCAACTCAACTCGATTTATGCATGAGTTGATTTTGCCTGCGCTGTGCGTTGCCGCCGTAAAACTTTTGTTGCATGTGACGTATGCAACAAAGTGCCGTGTATGCTCGTGTGTGTGCGCGTATGTGTGTGTGAGTGTGTCGTATACCGCAGCAACGACTACTTACGGTTTACTCGCTGCAGCAACGCGAGCTGCGCTGCAAAGTATGCAATAAATTCTCGCATTGTTTATGTGCAGCCCGCGTGGGCAGAGGCGCAGTAGGGGGTGAGGGCACAGTGGGCTGGCGAGTGGCACACACATAGTGAGGTAGGCTAAGGCAACCAACAGTTGACTATTTGTTGCATGTATTATGCCGCACTCGCCACTCGTTGCCAGAGTAACTCGCAAGAGAGCAAGCTCACTCTCTCTCCCTCTCAGAGAGTCTCTCTCTCGCTCGCTCGTCTCTCGTGCTTGTACTCGTGCTCGTGCTCAGTGCGTCCCTTTCTGTGTTTCACTCGGTTTCAATTCACAAAACATTCGACAAGTGCAGAGTGAAACAAGTTGTTGTTGCTGAAACACAGCGAACACAACGAAGGAAAATTTTCCACACTGAAATTTCGGTAAAAAGCAAAAGAAATAGCAAAAGAAAAGCAATAAAATTGCAAAACAGTGTAAAGCAGATAAGAAAAAACAAACAACAATTGCAAAGTGTTGAATATGAAATTGAATTAAAAGGAATATAAAATATTTGCTTGTCGTAATTGCAAAACTCTCGAGTCTGCATTTCCTAAACAAAGCCAACGAGACGACACGAGAGTGTATGCGCCATTTTAAAAAGTGGGATAGGGATAGATAGTTTCGTGTGTTTCATGTGTTTCGTGTGCGTGCGTGCGCGCCTTCCATTGGAAGAGCAGTTCGGTAGCATACCCCCAAAACACACACACCGTAGCCCCCTCTCACTCTCACCCGCCCCTGGCAACCCTCACTCAAACTTCCACTTTCAGTATAATAAATAAACTGATTCTAAATGTTGCAAAAAACGAGAAAAACATAAAAATAGAAAGCGACAAAGTGCGAGAGAGAGATGGAGGGAGAGGGCAAGAGTGAATGGGCATGACAGAGAGAGAGCGCGCGAATAACGATAACAATCTATGCAGTGCGATTTCTACAATTATACAATTCCCATATAATGCGGGGGACTGAGCAAGGGGGAGGAAAGGAGGGAGGGTCGTGCTCCATTTATTATGTGCACAGCATCGCAGCGCCGTGCAAAGCTGTGCAAGTCTGTGCGTGCGTGAACTTGTTTACAGTTCTAAGCTAGCCAGCAACTGAGAGAGAGACAGAGAGAGAGCGCCTAAATTATGCAATGCCAGAGACAGTCACGAAATTCTGTGCGAGATGAGAGACTTGCAGATAATCTATATAACAATTGAGCACTCTACAAATGAGAAAGTCTCGAAAGTTTTCGCAACGAATTCCGGAAGGAAGTTGTTAAAGAAATCTGAGATGGATTTCTTATTGAATTCTTGATAATTTTGTAGGATTTTGAATTAGCATAACAATTATCTATATTCTATGTTAAGATCCTAATACATATACAGTATACAATTTCTTGATTTTGATTTTAAGGCTTTCCATAAAATATCAAATAAAGCAAAGGAATAAACTGAGGACATTTAAAAACAATATTTCTTCTACTAGAAAACAATAATTATATCAAAGTATCCCTTATTTTCAAACTAGAAAAAAAGAAATATTTATTAAAAATTACTTCTTGTTTTAATATAAATTATTTATCTTATAACTATCTTAGCTATCACATATTTTACGCACTTAATCTCAATCTAATCTCATTTGTCAGTCATTATAATATTCAATTTTTCGCTCTATAAATCAAAAACAAACTATAAATTATTTTTATGCTAATCTTGCTTACATGATATTTATATTTCTGATTTATATTTCTAACTATCTTCATTTGATATATAGTGCATATTCTAACCGAAAACCTTACTAAATTACCAACATTATAGTCAAATCTTTCTTGAATATCACTTACAACTTCCCTTTCTATCCTCACATAATATATAGCGCAGCAAAGCTTTCTAAAACAACATCATAATAGTCTAATCTTGATTATATTCCACATATATCTTCCTGTTCATTATCTTAATTTGATATTTTAACAGGCAACCCTTATAAACTAGCTTAAACTATATATTTCATTTCCTTTCCAATCTCGGTTAGTTAGTTTAAGCCCACTTTCTATCTAGCTAATAATAGTCTTCTCAATTCTCTCTATAAATCTCTTCACAAAGAACTTTGATAAATGCAAGGGGAAGGGCAAACGCAACAACAACAACAGCTAGAACAACAACTAGAACAACAACAAGAACAACTACAGCAACAACGAACAAAGCAATACCTTAAAAATTGTTTCCAAGTGATTTCGGCACGCGGAGCCCGAACTAAAGTGATATAAATCAACGTCTGCAGATGTTGTAGGGGGCCAGGCCGGGAGGGAGGCCTGCTGTAGTCTGTAGTTCAGTCAGTGCGGGAGCCAAGAGGAGTGCCAAGAAGACGGTAAAGAAGAAGAGGAAGAAGCAGATCAAGGATGCTCTCTAGTAGCCGCAGCCGGCACAGGAACGACGGGCACAATCAAACTGCAGAAGGAACCACGAGAGAAGAAGGCAGAGAAGACAGCAACAATTAGTGGATACCCCAAAAGGCAGAAATAAAGAAGAAGAGGAAATCGAAACGAGGCAAGAAGGAGAAGGAGCAGAAGGAAGAGGGAAGCGCTACTCTCAAGGCAGCTCATGTCAATGTCGAAGTCAAAGTCAGAGTCGGAGTCAGAGTCAGGAAAGTGAGGAGGCAAATTAAACTGCAGACGCGACGACTCTGCATGGTCGATGTGAAAGAAGGTTGTGCTATATCTAAATAGTAAATAAAGTAAAGTAAATAACGCAGCATAAGCAAAAACAACAAAACAAAAAACCAACAAAAAAATAAGAAACGTAAACATAAGCAACAAAAGCATAAATACAAATACAAACACAAACAAAGAAGGAGAAACGCAGAAGAGAAGAGGAGCGTCAGCCCAAAGGGTATATACACATCTAGTTATATAATACGGATCCACACACACACACACACCGAATCGTATAAGTAGTTTATAAAATTTTATCGAACGGTCCAAAACTGGCAAGTGGCAGGACGAGGGAAGGAGGCAACAAGACGAAGAAGAAGACGACGGAGCAGGGGAAGCAGCAGCAGCAGAAGAAGGAGTCGACACAATGTCTGTGGACTTTATACTGCCCAATCGCAACAAGATACAAACGATTGCCTATGCGAGCAAGAAGTATGCGCCACAGGCCACAGAGCTCCAGAGCTGGCGACGTCCCAAGCCAAAGCCGCGGGCCAAGCAGCAGCAGCAGCAGCCCAGAGGCGGACACCATCAGCAGCAGCAACAGCAGCAGACGACACTGCGCAAACTGAGAACAGGCGGAGCAGGAGGAGGAGCGGCAGCAGCGAATCCCAGCAAGCAGCAGCACAATGAGGACAAGTTCTCGGTGCTGCGCAATGCCAATAACAATAACAGTAATGCCAACAATGGCCATGGCAAGATGACGCTCAAGTCTAGCCCCAAGGCGAGCAAGGAGACCAAGCGAAGCGGAAGGCAGGCTGCTGCGCTCAAGCGTGAGATAATCGAGCTGGACGACGACGAGGAGGACGACAATGATGATGATGATGAGGACATGGCTGTTGCTGGTGCTGCTGCAGATGATGATGATGTGGCCGATGATGATGAGCCTGACGAACATTTGGAATGGTCCGCGGCACAGTCGTTGGTGCAAATGAACTCCAAGCAGGAGAAGCAGCGTCGCCTGGGAGCAGCAGCAGCAGCAGTAATATCAACAGCAGCAGCAGGAATAGTAGCAGCAACAGGAGGAACGGGAACGGGAGCAACAGGAGGAGCAGGAGCAACAACCACAACAGTATCCGCAGCCGCAGGTAGGTGCAACAGTTAACCACATTTCCGCTTTCCGTTTTGGGTTTCCCATTGGGCGCGCTGCCCATTTACCCCCTCCCTCCTCGCTCCTTCCTCCTTCTCACATGCCTTCTTCCTTCCCGTTTTCTTGTTGAAAGAGGGATAGAGCAGAGGGGGGAGAGGAGGGAAGGGAAGTTGCGTCACAACAATGTGAACAGGTGGCTGCGACAATTTGTGTACTCGTGTACTCGTATTTATTTTTAGTAGCCATTGCCCCTCAATCTCCACCCCTCTCCCCACTCTGCCCGCTTGCCCAGCTCAGCTTTTATGACCACCCACTGCGGCTCCGCTAGGGCTATGGCAACAGGGCCAGCAAACAGCACTGGCAACGGCAACGGGCAATGGACGCCATCCTCCTCCGTCTTTCCACTCGTCCTTCGCCTTTTTCCAGCTCTCTGCGCGTGTTTGACATTGTCGCCGTTAGCTAATCTTTTTAGCGTATGTTGGCATTTTTCATGTTTGCCTTCTTGTCGATGTTGCCTTTGTTGTTGTTGTCGCAGTTGTTGCTGCTGCTTGTTGCTCTTGACAAAAGGCGGAGGAGAAGCAAATGCAAACACGAAAACCAACACGCGTCATTGTCATGAACCAGACGCAAGTAGTGGCAAGAGAAAGGGCAAGAGGAATGGCTAAGGGAAAGAGTGGAGAAGGGGCAGGGGGGGGCTACTTACTTGTTGTAGTCGCTGGCAAGTCTTATCGATTGAGAAAACGAAATGTAACAGGTCAAAAGGCAGTCTCAAAATCAGCAGTAGAAATAATGGCGTCAGCAATGTAATGGAAAAAATGCCAAAATGGGTTGATTTATATAATCGCACAGGGTGCCACGGGTTAAGAGAAAGGCAACGCAGTCATGGTCACACTTGGCAAGGACTTGAACGGTGATCGAGAAGAAACTACAATATAAACTATAAGATGAGCTGCTATATACATATATTGCACCTTATAAAGCAGCTCATCTTATAGTTTATATATACATAAATATGAGTATTTTTACCTAACTCGAGGTCAATATTTTGTTTAGAATTCGAATTGAAGCTAAATCATCTAGCCGAAATGTTTTGTTTATATAGAAAGATATAGTCAGGGAACATTTATTTGAGTGTTTTTAAAATTATAAAGAACATTGTTTTGTTATGATTATTACACATTTTAATTGAATTGGCCTTATTTTAACTGAAACCACACGTTAAAAGTAAATAAATGTTGGTATATTCGTAATTAAATTATATTTAAACTTTTTACACAAAGTTTATTCGATATGTTTTATTAAATATTATGAGTTGTTTGATTTATTTAATATTTAAATATAATATATTATATACACTTTATATTATTAGACTATAATTATTACACATATAAATTTAATTTGCCATACACTTAAAATGTATTTCAACTGAATTCAGCCGTTAAAATTTAGTGCTGCTGTTATATTTGTTTTTTAATTATATTAAAAACATAAAACAATGAATAACTCATTATTATTATTTATTTCTTTATGTTATATATTTTATTTTATAATTTAATATTTAAATTATTTGTTAAAATCTTAATTGAACCCAAATTATTTCACTAAGCAATGAATGAGTTCATTGCACTGTGGCATAAACAACAGAAAAACTTCAAATAGGTCGTTGTGCAACACTTAGGCAGACGTATTTTGTATTTTAGCACTATTTCCAATGAACTACGCAACACATATTTATAATAAAAACAGCTTAATAAAAGATCAACAATAAGATAAGAACAACAAATTGAAATTTAATAATTAAATTCTTCACTTAATGCAAACGTAAACAAAGCAAAACTTGACAAAGTTACGTTGTGCAACACTGCACATTTCAAAAAGCTACGCAACAGATAACAGCCCTGTCTTTCGTTGAAAACTTCAACAAGTTCCATTTGACAGTCAGCGTGGTGTCAGTGAGAGGCAAATGGCAAATGGCATTTACGTAAATTGTTGCACAAACTGTTGTCATCTTGAGCAGTGAACTATGGAGATTGAGAGGCAATACGAGGAGGAGTACGCAGACAGGCCCCTAGATTGTCAGTACATTGTGGGCAGGCGGGGTCTGCCCTGCTCTCTCCTTAATGCTGCCCCTTTCAATAATCATTCAAACTCTCTTACAGTATCTATGCGCCGTCCAGTGGCCTTTGGTCGTGCCCCGACCGAGGATGGCAAGGTGATCTTCTATGCGCCGCCCGCGAGTGCCAATGGGGCCGCGCGACAGCCGCAGCCGATTGCCATAAAGCGCGAGAGGGAGCAACAAGTGGCTACGGCCTCAGTGGCTTCAGCCTCAGCCATCTATCGGGGACGCAGCGTGGAGGAGACGGAGGCAGCACACGATCTGCTGTCGCTGTCGCAGAGTCTGCCGCCGCTTATACCTCCCTGCGTGGTGACCATCATGAAGCAGGAGGTAGCCAGCGCACACAAGTCTCCGCCAGAGCATTTGCCCATCATGCAGGAGATATCCAACGCTTCCAAGTCAGTGTCCACGTCGTCGCCGCAGTCACCAACGGCGCCGACGCACTCGAACATCAGATTCATTGGCAGCTCGTCGTACGACATGTTGCACCATGCGCCGGAGACATCGAACAGCAATTGCTCGCCGCTGACACCGCCCAACTCTGATCACAGCTCCGACGTGGACATTGACATGTCCTCGTCTTCCGAATCCGGCCAGTTGCACTGGAACAAGCAGCCATCAACGTCGTCGTCGTCTTCGTCGTCGCAGCCGCAACAGCAACGCGCCTCAGCGCTGAAGATGTGCCTCAACATGCTCGACGGACGCACCAAGGCCAGCAAGGCGGCCAGCAAGGACAAGGAGCTGCGTCCAGCAAAGAGCAACAGCAGCAGCAGTGGCAGTAGCAGCAGCAGCGGCGCCAGTGCCAGTGGCAGTGGCAGCGGTAGCAGCAGCTGCAGCAGCAGTGGCGCTGTGGTGGCCAGCGACTCCTCCAACAGCGGCGCCAGTGTAGCCGGCGGCAGCAGTGTAAGCAGTGCCAGCGCCAGTGGAGGCGGCGGTGAGAACTATGCGAAGCGCAAGCGGGGCTGCTACAAGTGCTCCGAGTGCGGCAAGCAATATGCAACCTCATCGAATCTGTCGCGCCACAAGCAGACGCATCGCTCCCTCGACTCGCAGTCCGCCAAGAAGTGCAATACCTGCGGCAAGGCGTATGTCTCCATGCCGGCGCTGGCGATGCATCTACTCACGCACAAACTTTCGCACAGTTGCGACATCTGTGGCAAGTTGTTCTCACGCCCCTGGCTGTTGCAGGGTCATCTGCGCTCGCACACCGGCGAGAAGCCCTACGCCTGCGTCCACTGCGGCAAGGCGTTTGCGGATCGCTCCAATCTGCGTGCTCACATGCAGACGCATTCGGGAGACAAGAACTTCAAGTGCCATCGCTGCAACAAGACCTTTGCGCTCAAATCGTATCTGAACAAGCATCTGGAGTCGGCCTGCCTGCGGGATGCGGGCGCCATATCGGTCGGGAAGGGTTCGGATGGGGACGATAATGATCAGGATGATGGCGACGAGGAGCTGTCCAAGTTGAACGACGAACTCGATGGGGATGAGATGGACAGCGATGAGAACAGTCAGGATATTGTGGTAGCTTAAGTAACTCTCAACTTAATATCCTAAAAATCTTAACTTAACCTTAAAAGACACAAAAAACAAAAGAAAACACAAAAAGAAAGAAACAAACTTTATACCAAATTCCTAGAAGCAATACTCTCGAGCACCCTTATCGAATTAGAGAACGAAATGATGATGATATATGAAATGATCTAGCAGCAGCTTATATATGAGTAGAAGTTTTCGACGTTGGTGACGACGATGATGATGCAGAATGGATCTCAAGTCAATAGCATACGCGATATGTACTTACTTACCTAACTAGTATCTCTCCTATTATATACCTTTTATGATTATTACGATCCTATCGTTTATTATTCTTATTATTATTACAACTATTATAAACAACTCAATCTATAACCCTTTCCGGTTCGGGTACAATAGTGGAATGAGCATATATAGAGAACTTTCCGAGTTTGGCATTTTTATTGAATGAATATAGCAGATGATGATGAAATGGGAAATAGGAAATGTTAAGTGGAGGCAGCAACAAAGCAAATTAAAACGCAAGGTTTTGAAATGAAATCCAAAATGTAACTTATAGTAAAAATCTGACACAACGAATATTATGGAACATAAGTAGAAATTCTATATATACAACACAGATCAAATAAGCATATATACAACAGCAGCAACAAGATCTAGAGATGACGATGATCATGATGATGAACAAATTGAAGCAAATGCAAATTATATAGTATATATATACATATACATACTTATCTATATGAATATTATGAGTACGACATAGCGAGCAGAACCAATTTGCATGTTTTTTGGTAACCAAACCTACTTTAAGGCATCGTTTTAGGGCTCTAGAGTTTATATAGGCGACGATTACTCTACGATATATATACTTAACTAACTAGGCGAGCATTACGAGTATTATACTAGTCCCAGATCCCCCTAGAATCAACAAAAACAACAACAGCAGCGGCACTTCAAACTGTAATCCAAAAAAGCAATTGCAAGTCGTCAGGGTAGTCGAAGCATCTAAAACACAATAAACATATAGAGAGGATCGTATATAGGGCAGAGTCTTAGGTAGCCAGAAAGAAGGAACTCACACACACACACACACTTACAAACACTCAGCTCATTTCGAATCTTAGCAACTAATCAACTAGTGGACTTTTTTAGCACTTCCCCCCGTAACTCTCTCTATCGCTCTTAGTCTTTTGAATATTTACGAATACGAATACGGAAAGAATACACACACACACACATTCGGTAGGCCAACAACAACTGCAACAGTTTAGCAATGAATAAAATGAATGAATTGAGATCGAATCGATATTGGAAATTGATAATACTCACTCAATATTTGAAAACAGCAATGCGAAAACTTTACACTCTTACCCTATTTAAGATGAAAATAACTTCCATAATATGCTCTAACTCGATAAACAAAAAACTACTTCAATTACTTAGAAATGATTAAAATTAATGAGAATACAATTTAGAAACATATCACAAGGACAATACTTAAACATAAATACATTCAATTTAAAAAAAAAACCAAAAAAATCCAAAAAAAAAAACTCAATTATGATATTGAACACACATTCTCATACAAAAGCAAAAACCCAAAAAAAAAAAAAAAAACAAAAATACAATTTGCAACATAGTTATTTTATTACTAGATCTAACATTATGTAAATATATAATCCAGATATAAAATAATTTTATACAAAATCTGAAGAGATAAACCTGTAAAGGGAATCTCAACTTTGGCACACGCCGAAGTTCTTCAAGCTCGCGCAAATGTCGGAAAACCATTTGCACGGGTGAGACCGAAGGTTCTAGTCAGACATCTCAAGATGTTGGAGGAGAAGAAGATAAAAAAGAGGAGGAGAAAGAGAAGTTAGAGGAGTAGGAGGAGGAGGAGGACAATGAAGTCGAAGTAGATGAAGCACTTGTAAAACAAAATGATAACTAAAAGCAATTCCAAGAGTAAGTGACATAGTTTTAATAAGAATCGTAACTCTATATTAAAAAAGAAATCGTAACAAAAGCATAGTATATATAATATATATACACCAAACATGTATTTATTTTACGCGTAGTTTTTATTCTGAAACCATAAGAGCAAAGAAGCAAAGGAAGGAGAAACCAGAAAACAATTTAATTAAATTGTCAATTAAAACAAATTATTTCATAATTTAAGAATTGAAAAGCTGACGCTGATAGAGGTTATTTTTTAATGCATATATATATAATAATATATATTATATATAGTATATATATTTAAAAGAGGCAGTTTTATATCAAAATTAAGCATAGTGAAGAAAAAAAAGAAAACACAACAAGAACAAACAAAAACATTGAAAACAATTCGAACTTAATTATACAACGAGAAAAACCGAAAGAACAAAATATATATATTAATTATTAACATCGGGAGCTACATGGACAGGCGCACACACACACATACAGCAAAACACACACACTCACTCACAATTTGATAGCAATAACAGAACTTACATATTATAGCGTATATGCATGGGCGTATTTATGTATATGCAACAGACGACACAGACACAGACACACTTCACACACACAGCTACAGTTACAAGCTAACTTTGGCCATAGCAAGCGAGAATAATCGAGATTAGAATTTAGACCAGTGAGAAAGAAAGAGTGTGTGCGAGAGATGTGCGTGCGATTGTTTATATAGTACTATATATAGGGCCATAGTTCGGATGGATCGGAATCGTGTTTATGCATGGCTTTATTGATGATTATATTGATAGCGTTTTAAATAGCATTAAATGCCTATATATACACATACATACACATATATATACTGAGTAAACATACATACATACATATATAGTATATATATACAATACATATATATAAATAAATTAATAAAATAAAATAAATAAAAGAAAAGAAAAAGAATTCCATTGAACAGTAGTGGTAACAATTATGTGATTTGCAATTTTACATTCAAAATATATACATACATGCATATATATATATATATATATATCTATATATATATATAGATATAGTGAACAATTACGAACGAATACAAATATATTGTATATTGAGGCAAGCGTTTAATTGATTCATTTACAAGTTAGATTTATTTATACACATTAAAAGCAACAAAATGAAAAAACCAAAAACCAAAAAAAAAATGAAACAAAAATACAAAAAATGCAAACAAATATTTTTACACAGGAGCTTTGTTTTTAGAATTACATACGACAAGTTAGTAGCGACCCCTGCGACCCCGCGACCCCACACAATTTGACCACAATCCTGAGAAGTGTGCACTTATAATCCCCATTAACACACACACACACACCTCACATACACACACATTGGTTGCAGTTTTCTTATGCCGTAAGCGAAAGACACCAATTAAATTTTAATTATTATACAAAATGAGATATTTTATAAAAAGATGAAAATCAGAAGAAGTAGAAGATGAAGTCGAGATATCGGGCGTAAGAAACAAGTACGATATATAACGTAAAGATATTAATTTATATATTCATATATTAGAGATGCAAAAAGACTTGAAACAGTTATATATACATTTAAATTGCAATATATTGTAAACGATTCATTAACAACAAATATATACACGCGCATATTGACTACTATATGATTATTTATACAGCAGCAGCAGCGAACCATATATAGAACTTACCAACAAAATATACCCAACAATATATCCAGATATACCAGATATAGTGTGATCGAGCGTCGAACTCTTTTCAATGAAAATGATTAAGGACGACGATGGCCAACCCAATGAGTTATCTCAACAACAGCAAACAGCAGCAATATATATAGTATGGCATATATATAGTATATATGCCATATATAGTATATAGTATAGTATATAGTATATACTCGTAGATCCGCAGCGATTTTAATGCAATGCATTTCTCTCCTCTAACTTGTACTTAGCATTTGTTCTTGTTCGACTTTTTTAGTTAGATAATGTTTCCTCTTACAATGGGAATGCCAGCAATTAAATAGTTTCAGCTTTTGTAGGAATTTAACGGAACACACACAGCAACACTAACACACACACACACACATGATAATACTAGTAATAATTATATGAAATGAAAATACCGTAATTATCAATACGAAATGTATCTAGAAGAAGCGAAATTAGCAATGCCCAATTACTCTCCCAGTCTCTCTACTATATACACAGTTTTTAAAACGGATCGTACTTTGAGCTATCGTATAATCTCGTATCATACATATACATATAAAACAGAGCATACATATAAAACAGAGCATACATACATAACAGAGCATACATACTACGTACATACTGCATACATACATCGTACTACAATTTTATGGCAAATATGTAGAGTATACTCGTATAACCTATTGTATTCCTCCCCTGATAAAATGCTTAACCATTCTTAAATTACGAAAAACAAAACGAAAACGAAACAAGCAATTTACGCGAAATAAAACTCACAGCATCCAATAAAGGAGTAATAGTATATACTGCATTAAATACCAAACATACATTTACATACTGCATACGCAACATATACACGAACATAAACGAGACAGAAAAAATCGAAAAATGCAATTGAACACACAGAGCATACACGAAGATAATGATGATGAGGAAGAAGTAAAATCCAAAAAAATGATAATATTAATTAGATATAGTTACTTATTATAGCTACACCTACACATTAGTGCAGCCATGTAACTATTTTTAGAGCCTCGGAAATAAAAAAACATACATACATAAAATACATAAACATATTAAATAAACGACAGAGAACAAAACTATATTTGAGTATTTCTTTGGGGAAGGGTTGGGAAGGAAAGGAGTTGATCTTTGGGAATGGAGATATGTCTATGGTGAAGAAAAGTAAGTATATGTACAATCTTATACCATAAGGGTACAAAGTTTTTATGAATTAGTGTACTGGAAAATTAAGAAGCCATCTAGGGAGTAAAATCATACGAAGATATGAGTTGAACATTAAGTATACGTATATATTTGTATGACAAGGATAGTAATTTTAAATGATTTAGAGTATTGGAATATTCAAAAGCGGCAAAATTGAAAGTAAGTTATATAGAAGAACTAATACACTAACCTATACAAATATCCAGTAAAGACATTATGTACTTATTGATTATGATAAATTAAGTTTTTTTCATTTTGAAATTTCCATTAACAGAAAGTGAGCGAAAGAAAGATGAGTCTTTCTATTACGTTTTATTTTACTAGACTTGGTTGAGTAAGAAATCTATCAGGTGTACTTAGGAGTACATTCTATATAAATAAATTCCTTGCATTTAATTTTAATAAATTTATTTTTGTCAGGCCTTTCCTTTAGGCAGCTCAACAATCTCTTGCACTGCCCTCGCTGAGCAACAAATTTGCTGTCGGCCAACTGAAATTTAAGTGCCATTTTGTGGTGCATTTAAAACTTAATTCAATTCACTATCAGGTCACACAAACGACCCGGGACAGGCAGACAGATAGAGAGAGAGAGAGAGAGGGAGAGAGGAGCAGAGCGAGAGTGCTGTGCCGAGCCGAGAGTCAACAACTCGATGTCAGCATTTCTGCATATTTATCTGACATAATCGAAAATTTCTATGACACTGCGCTGTCATGGTGCATAGAGAGAGACAGATAGCAAAAGAGAGAGAGAGCAAGATAGAGGGCGTGCAGGGGTCGGGGTCATAGGTGTGCGAGGGTGTTGAGTGTGTTTAAATGAAATTGCTTGATTCGGCATAAACATATTTGCACTGTTTGAATATTTGCTCAACAATTTGCTTCGGAATCTTGCGCCCTGCTCAATCGAGGGGGGTACAGGGGGTGGTGGATTGGGAAATTGTACCAAGGACACAGCGGAACAATCGAAGTAGGCAAACAACAGGCAGATGCTACTGCCTCACCTCCCTTCTCCCTCTCTTCCGCTGCCTTAGTGTGAATAGCATTGCCAGGATTGACACACAGTGCAGGCAAAAGTGAGAGGAGAGTGGGTGCAGGGACAAGGGCGCAGGGTTCAAGGGAGGTTAGGGGGTGGGGGCACTTTTCAATGTACTCGCAACAGCTCTACAGATGTCAGCAATTCTCTCGATTTGAATACACTCAACAAAAACGAAAGTGGGCAAACAATTCAACAGAGGGCAAAGCAAAGAACAAGAAGGGGAAGAGGAAGCAGCAAAGGCAGAGGCAGGCACAGGGAAAAAAATGTGTAGAAAAAACGAAGAAGAAGACGAGACGAAGCAGGAACCTCAAGCCGAGAGGAACCCGCGCAAATGGCTTCTCTAACGACCCAATTAATTTGAAACAAAAAAGTTGGAGAACGCAAAAAAAAAAGGAAACGAAGTGGGAAACAAACGAGAAGCGTTTTGAATGCAAGAAGATGCGCTGCGGCAGTGGCAGCGGCAGAGGCGGCAATGGCAACTGCTTTATGGCCACAGAGTGGGTAACGCCGCAGGCCACTAAATGCCGTCTCCAGCAATGACTGCCTTGCTCCGCTGCCCGCTCAATCTGCCACCAACGCTTCATCGACGAACTCCAACTGGGAGCAGCTACTTTGGTTAAGGCAATTGTGCAAGTAGTAAAGTTGCTCATGGAGTACCCTACTCCACCCTCTCTCCTTTCCCTGCTGGTGCCCCTCACACATCTGGCAAAAGTTCGCCAATGCCGACAGCTTCATTACAGCCATCATCATCATCATCTACCCATGAGTAATTTGCCCAAGCAAAAGTTTATTGTTGCCGGAGCTCAGCTCAAGCTGTTGATGATGTGAAGTGGAGTGAAGCGGTCGAGAGGAGAGGAGAGGGAAGAGGGCAGTTGTAGCAAAGAGAGAGAGAGAGCTGAGTAGAGAAAGAGTTAAGGCAGAGAGAAGAGACAGAAAGAGTGTGGGAGTAGAGCAGGTGAGGGTGAAGGGAAATGATCAAGGCAGATCGAGTTGAGTAGAGAAAGAGTTAAGGCAGAGTGAGATGAGCTAGTAAGAAGAGCTGGGAGTAGAGGGGAGAGTGATCGTCAGCAGAGAGAAGACCTAGAGATAGGTAGAAGACAGAGAGGGAGAGAGAGAGAAAGAAGAGTAACGGGAGGAAATAGCAGAGATCGAGCTGAGTTGAGAAAGAGTTGAGGCACAGCAAGAGAAAACCTAAAGAGACTCTTGGAGAAGAGGAGGCAAAGCAATATCCGCTGCGTACGCAGAGAGAGATTACCTACAGAGAGAGTAGGATTAGAGCGAAGAAGGTTACAGAAGGTGCCAGCGCAGTTCAAGCTGAGAAGCGAAAGAGTTAAGGCAGAGAGAAGAGCTAGAGAGAGTCTGGGAAAAGAGCAAACGCAGCATCACATCGATCAGCCTCGTACACCAAGAGAAGAGCAAGAGGGCGAAGGGAGTGGAGTAAGGGGGAAGACTAGCTGGCAGCTAGAGCGTATCAGCATCATTTGTTCTAAGCAAAAACGATATAAGTTTTGCCGCACAGCAGCTGCGCGATCTCAGTCTGCGCTTGAAGTCGAAGGCGAAGAAAGCTCCACACATACAGACACGCATCATGTCCAAGCTGCTCCACTCGTGCTGTCTGCTAATCGCGCTGATTATGCTAAGTTTGTTGTGCTCCACGACGAGAGGTGAGTGTACTACGTGATAATGATATACAGAGAGTATATAGAACTAGATATAGGCCAAGTCCGAGGAGAATTAGTGGGGTAAATATGCGAAACATGCGTTTTATTGCACATCTGTTCACGTTTCTATTGTTTGCTTAGTCGTCGTCTGATTCCGAATCGGTTGAAACAGGTTTCTCCAGCCAACTGCGCGCAAAGGGGGTCAGGGGAGGGGAGCAAGCAACAAGCTTTGTTTTTTTTTCGCTCATTTTTGGCTTCTCAGCTCGTTAGTCATAATTACGCTGTGTCGCTCTGTGCGCCTCGTCGTGATTCAAGGTTTCCGGGTGTATGTCATAGCCGATTACCAACTCTGATAAGGCAAGCAGCCAGAGGGGGCGGGGCGTGTTCCTCTGTCATGATTTAATGTCTTGTAATTAAATTTTTCTCTCTAGCTGCGCCCTATCAGGAGCTGGCGCCGCGCAAAGGTCATGTCCCTGTCTACATACGCCATGGCGACGAGGCCCTCAGCCAGATACATCCCGGACTGGCAGAGGCATTCAAGGAGCAGCCAGCAACGGCACTGCAGGGCGAGGTGAGTACAGTGCAGAAGGTAAGCAAAGGAGTTGCAAGTAAATCTCTTTGCACTTTGCAGAGTCTCATTAAGCTGGAACCGGAGCAAGGAACAGAGTCTCCTGCAGCCTCAACGGAATCGGATATAGCCAGCTTTGATGCAATCAAAACTAAAGAGGAATAATGCCACAGCGACTTGCCCAATAAATACCGAATGTATTCGCAATGTATTCACTTATGCGTTTTGCCTGCGACTTAATACTATGATAAATACGAGGGGGCAGTAGGGGGAGGGGGGGCTGTCAGGGAGGGCAGCTCGTTAACTGCTTTGGTATCCGTCTCCATCTCTGCAACTCGTTGGGCCAAATCGCCTTAGAGCTTTGCGTGTGATTTACTTGTTGTGGCCCATTAGTGAGACAGCACTACAGTCTCTTTCTCTCTCTCACACTCCCTCTCCCCCTCTCTCTATCGTTGCAAACGTTTGTAATTAATATAATGGCGACGGCTGCGCTGACGGCGACGGCGATGTCGGCGGGAAATGGCAATGGCGCTGGCAGAGGCGATTCCAAAATGGCCTACACACACTGCGGTTTTGCCAGTGGGAAAAGGGGATAGCGAGGAGGGGTAAGGGGGAAGTGGCAGGGGAGTTGGGGCTGTGGCAGTTCACCCACAAATTGTTGTTTCATTGTGCCGTTTCTACGTCGCATTGCGTCGCTGCCACTGGCGCTGCTGTCTAACGAGCAATAAAACTAAATACACACACATAAAGTTAATTATAAAAGGGCCAAAAGGAAATTGAAGCTACCATCGATGGAAGAGATGCCGATGGAGACTGCGATGGCTGCGTCTATTGAGCTGTCGATGCAAGTGACGGATTAAGCTGAAATAGTCAGCGGAGCGAAGGGGCGGGATGGCAAGAGACTGAGGAACTTTTGGCCAAAAACGAAAACAGCTAAATGGAGAAGAAGCGCAAGAGGCAAGGAGTGAGAGGAGGAGGGTTGGAGAAGGGGGGAGACAGAGGGAGAGGAAGAGAGCGGGAACTTTGCCCAAAGCAGGCTGCAATCAGGAGGGCATTAAAAAAGGGCCAGAGAAAAAAGAGAAAGAAGCGCATACACAACAGACAAAGCAAATAAGGCAGCTGAAGGCGTGTAATGAACGAGCGGGAGATACCCTGTACTGGCAGGAGTGGAGAATAGTGAAGAAACAGTATAAAAGAAGTGCAATTACTTTGTATAGGCAGGAGTAGAGCATACAGATAGAGAGACTAATCAGGTTGCACTAGATACGGTGGAATGAAAGAAGTCAGAAGTGAAATAAGTAGGAACTACTCAGGTTACGTTAAGAAGGGAAAAGTCAAGAATACTTTCAGAAAATATAAGGTAAGACAGCTATAGATCAGAGTAGCATTATCTCTGGGTATTTTAGAAAGAAAGCTAAGCCTGCACACCGAACAGCATACACTCTTTAATAGGAGGGAAAGCTCCAGAGACTGTACAAAACGATAATGTAGCGAAAGTTATAAGAAAAGTCCAAAAGAAAGTAAACTGAGCGGGAGTATTTATTATATTAAATCATATATAGATTATAGCAACTTTACAGAGCAAACAGAGAAGAAAAGAAAGACTATAAATACTCTGTAAAAGAAGCTAAAGTAAAACAAACTGATCGATTGGTTTCTACTTCGAGGGAAATAAAAGTGGCCCAACGAAAATAAGCTAAAACAGCAATGGACCACAGTAGTCTGCTTACAGGGTATGTAGGGAGGCAAAGAAAGCTCAAAGCGAGCCAGGAAAAAAAGAAAGGAGAAGGAGATGGGCAGATAGATAGAGGGAGTAAGAAAACTACGCATAGTAAAAGCGATTTTTATGCTTGCTGCCGTTTAAGACCTCCACTTGAATTTAAATTTCCTTAGACTTACCGAGTCTGAAAAGCCAAACAGAGTCAGAGACAGAGAAAGGGGGATAAAGAGAAGAGAGAGAAGTACAGAGAGAGAGTGAGTGCAAGCGAGATAGCGAGAGACAGTCAGTCCGCGCTCATGTTTGTATCTCCGTGTGCGTTCGAGCGCATTCAACCTCAAAATGAATAATTGCATATGCTTCAATGATTTGCGACTTTGTTCGACTGCGCCACAAGTTTCGCTCAGCTTTAAGGTCGTCTCCACGCCTCCCTCTTCATTCCCCGCTGCCTTAAAAGGATGCTGACCAGGCGAGGAAAACTCTGTCTCTGTCTTTGGTCTGGTATAAATTGCTGGCTAATTTGAAAATTGCTCACTTAATTGCATTTGCTGATGGTCAAAACGAGAGCGCTTAAACAATAATTGAGTTAACTGTTATGCCCTGTGCGATAATCGCCCATTGCCAATATCCGTTAGCTGTCCCCTACCCCCCACCCCACACTTGGTCATCATCAGCGGCAGCTCGTTATTATTATTATTATTACCTATATTATTGACCATTGCCATCGTCGAATGAAACTCGATGCGCCATCGTTTTGCTTAGTTTTTGGCTTTTTATTCGCTTAATGTGTCCGTAGAGTAGGTGCTCCTGCTCCCTCTCCCCACCCTCTACTTGCCACCCAGCAAACCACCCAGTATGCCACCACCACCTGCGCCACCGCCCGTGACGCCTGGAATGCTCACAAGGTTGCCCAGCAGGTTGTTCCCATTGAGATTGAGCAGGCAACTGTCGCGGTGCAAAAAATTCAACTTGGAAAATTGTGAGCAAACTTTTTGTGGGAGAAATTATACTTTTGCTTACCGCAAATCCAATCGTATGACCTGCTGGCACGCCCACTCTTGCAGGCACTGTGCGAGTTCATTTATCAAAAATAAATTAAATATACTTTCCTTATAGAGTTCTTACCCTGATGCTTTGCGGTGAGGGACGCGGACAGGACTCAATGCTGGGACCGCCGCCTCCACCTCCACCTCCATTTCCACCACCACCACCGCCTCCTCCACCTCCACCACCGCCGCCTCCTCCACCGCCACCTCCTCCACCTCTACCACCAGCTGGCTTGGGATGCACATGCACTATGACAGGCTTGACAGGACGTTCTTCAGGTCCAGTCTTGATAGGAATAGAGTTAGACTCCCCAGTTAGCTAAGATTGTGGAGTAGTTTAAATAACTTACGCTATGGCAGGCAACCTGAAAGCAAAGGGATAATGATTTTAGAGGAGTTCAAGGAATATGAAGATAAAGTATAAAGAATTACAGACTTATAAATAAATTTCTAGAGCTCCTGGAAACAAATATAAAAAGTTAAAGTTTCTAGATAAAGATATGAAATTGTAAAGTTAAATATCTATAATAAGAAACTTATAGATCTATATATCTATTCTGATAAGAATGTATAGATTTATAGATTATTTATAATGTATAGAATTATAGATCATTATTATTATATTATATACAAAGCTCCCTCTCCTTACCAAGGCCAACAGACCCAGCACTGTAGCTGAGAGTAAAAGTTTCTGCATATTACGAGAGAATTTCCGTTCAACTCTGTTGAAACTGACCTAAGGAACTCACGTTTTTATACTCCAGCACAGATAATGACTGCAGCTGTTTTATTCAAAAAGAATATAGAACAGACATCAACAATGCACCCCCAACTAGGTTAGGAAGTCAATACGAAAAGAAACAGTTCGTGATTTACTTGATAATCGTAAATATTTATTATTCATCATGCAAACCGTTTTACACACTTACATAAATAGGTAGGTTCATTTCCGAAACTTGTGTCTCCCTTTCTTTGCTTTGGCAACTATATATGTCTGTATATATAGTATAGTAGGCAATTACGATATATATACGATATATGCACGTTACATGAGAACTAACATAATTGTACAGTAATTCATCTAATAATACCATTGTGTGTATACGATATACCATCTATATATATATTGTATATAGTATATTTATAATATGATCTCAATTTGTATTCGGCTAAACGGTTATTTAATTGGCATCCAAAAAAAGGGGACTAAACGCACATTCATACGATTAATAAGCATTAATTCAGTTGTACAGTAAGGTGATGCTACGCAGAGTTGCACACAACTATCGGCAATACTATCGCATCGAGCGGGAGATGCAACTTAAGAAGAAACTTAACATAATTGAGCCTACGACACGATAGTATCGCTTATTTGCTATAATACCATCCCTATCATCACACGATAGTATCCCCTTGCTCACGCGATAGTACTGCCGATAGCTGTGCGACTCTTTTTTCTAGGGTTTCTCTATTACATTTGAACTCGAAATTGAAATCGAACTTGAACTTGTACTTGACTGACATGAGAGTTATCGATCTTAAGATCGTTTACGTGGGGAGAGAGTTACGGCTATTGCCGACTACTACGTCTACAACTACAACTACAACAGGGTCCTCCACCTCCTCCTCCGGGTCACGGTCATCCTCAGGCACACTGCATCTTCTTGCAGTTGCACAGCCACTTGATGATCCTCGCATTGCGCTCCACAATCGACGGAGGCTCCGAGGGGCGATAGGGTTGTGTGGTCTGTGGCTGTGTCTCAGTGCTGTCCGGCAGTCGCATCGAGTCCACAGTGCTGACATCCGAGAAGAAGACCGTGCTGGAGTCATCCGAGTCCGTTTCGGGATTATGCACACGCCTTGGCTGGCTATAGATCTCATGGAATGCTTCGTCATTCAGGCCCAGACGATCGAAGAACTTCTCCAGCTCAGAGATGCTGGCATTGAGCGCCTCCCGCTCCTGTGACATGGCATAGCCATCAGCCGAGAAACCTTTGGGGAAGAACACGTTCTCGTGCTCCATGCTGCTACGCTTGTAGCTGCCAGAGCCTCCTCCACCACACTCCTGATTGATTGGGGAGGTACGCGGCTGTACTGGCAGCCGATTTCGATTCTTGAAGCGAATGCAACGCTGCCTCTTAAACTGAATTGGCGGAGGACTGATATCATCCACCGACGGCGCCGAGCCAGGACTCTGCACCAGCGAGCTCTGCGAGTGATTGATGCTGGTGTAGCCCTGCGAACTGGTGTGCAGCTGCTGACTGGAGGAGCTCGAGTAACGCGGCGTAGTCTGCGTCTTCATGCGCGGCGATGGCGGCGTTGGCGTATAGTCATCCTGGAATGCCTCCGGCACCTCTGGAGTGGGTGTAAAGTTGAGCAAATAGTCCGCTGCAGCATTGTCATAGCCCGACATGGTCATCGAGGGCGCCGTGTCCTGCTTGCAGCGACAATCGATGCAGTCTGTCTGCTGGCGCAGCAGTGGAGGATAATCCCCTGCAGGGGTGACATAGCCACAATACGAATTGGCGCTGTGCTGTGTGGAGGAGCCGCTGTCACGTCGAGTTGCTGCCACCAGAGTGCAGCAGTTCTTGATGGTGCCACTGGCAGGACCTCCTCCACCTCCAACTGCATTGCTGTCACGCTGCCGCTTGTAGCAAGGCTCACTGCGATGTGTGTAGTGCCCCGAGCTGCCACCCGAGTCGCGATTGATGGAGGACTCTCCCGCAGACTTGATGGAACGATTGCCACGACTGCAGCAGCTCAAGATCTCGCTGTGCGGCGAGTGCCGACTGATCTGTGTGTGCAAATCCGGCAGAGACTTGTGACTATTGATGTTGTACTCTGCTGCTGCATAGGCGGCACGTTCCTCCGGATTGGCCACCTCGTGCGAGTGCGAATAGGAGCGCTGGTAGTTGTATCTGCAGGGGAGAGAGGCAGTAGATTAGTAGGAGCAGGCACTGGGACTGTACTGCAGCTTACCTGTAGCGCTCGTTGTGCGCCTGACTCGACTTGGCTGCGTACTCCGCCGGAGGACTTATGGGTCTGTAGTTCTCGGTGAGCACCAGTGGCTCCTCGCCGCTGCTGTTGGGCTCGCTGGGGTAACCGCTGTACGAGGATTCGCGTGTGTAGCCATGCGAGGGCATGTACAGAGGAGGAGGAATCCTAAGCGCGCTGCTCTCCTCCTCTGCGCCATAGTCGCCCTCATCGTCGTGACGGCGCAGGCCGCGTTCCTTGCTCGCCTCCGAGCCCAGCAACATGCGCAGCTTGTGCTGCAACAGATTGTTATTCATGGCCAGCCCCGAGCGATGTCCGCCCAACGATGTCTGCCCGGCATTGTGTCGGTGATGATGATGGGAAGAGGGAGGCGGCTGCTGCTGCTGCTGGTGGTGATTGTGCAGCGCATACGATTGCTGCAGCTGCGCCTGCTGCTGCCGTGTCAAGCTCATGTAGCGACGATCCTCCAGCTCATCATAGGCACTGCTGCCAGTGTAGTGTGCCTCCTCAGGTCGCCGGCCGCGCTTGACGCCACCTGCTGCTCCCCCTCCTCCACCATTGCCAGCACCTCCTCCACTCGTTGCATTGCGATAACCCGCCGCCGATTGCTGCAGTCGCTCGAAGACCGCATCGGACTTGATGTAGAAAGGCTTCGACTCTGCCAGCAGCTCCACGGCAGACTTGCGCTTGTTATAGTTGTAGTGCCTGCCACTGCTGTGGTAGAAGGTGCCGGGTGCCGCATGACCTTGACTCTGACTCCAGTAGTTGCGGCAACCCGCTGCCGTCTCGGGCAGCGCCGAAGCCGACAGCGGACGCTGCGACATGGTGCCCGAGGACATGTAGAGACCACCACCTCCGCCATTGTAGGAGCTGTCCATGCCTGGAGCGACACCAGCGCCTGCTGCACCTCCAAAGATCTGCTGACTGGTGGCATACAACGTTTGACTGGCGGCACGGGAATACTTTGGCATGGTGGTGTACATGGCCGGCGTGGAGCCACCATGATGAGCGGCGCCACCTCCGCCGGGTGAGCTGCTGCCGTTGCATGAACGCTGACGCGGACTGCTGCAGCCGTGTGCAACGGTGGCCATGTTGCAAGCCTTGATCTGCCTTGATTTAGCCTTGAGTTTTTAACACACGCTGTCGACTGCGCTGTCGACGTCGCAGTCGCTGCTGTAGAAGCCTCCGCTGTTGCTGCCTCTGTTGCCTGCTCTGCTACTGTCGCTGCCTCTGCTGTCACCTGCTGCTGCTGCTACTGCTGCTGCTGCGGCGGCGGCCTCGCGTAGGGGCGCTCTGTGGTTGTGGGGCAACCTGGGGTAGGCTCGGGGCATGCGCAGTGCGAGGTGTGCTGCGTATACTGAAATTACAATACGAATGCGAGAATACGGAATAATTTTCAGCTGCGCATTGCCTTTTGCATACGCCAATCAATTAATCCCTTAATGCGCCATTTCGATTGACTGATTGATGGCTTGATTGACACTGTTTGACAGTGTAAAGAGCACAGGCCACAACTGGCAGACTACAACAACAGTGCCCACTGTACTGTAGTCCTTGCAGTGTGTCTATTTATAGCACCAAAAGAGGGTCAAAGTTTAACTCGAATTTTAGCAGTTTTTTAACAGTTTTTCCGCGTTTTTCCATTTTCCACACACTAAGCAAACACTTGAGATACGGAAAATTCACTCACTCACCCAGCAAAGTCTATCGGAATTCCTTTATTGTGCGTTTTCCATGCAGTGTGTGCTGGCATGCGACGTCTGTCTGTGGGCAAGGACTACGACTACACCTACCACCTCAGTGCCGTTGTGCCACTTGCCACTTGCCACTTGGCATAACAGATGTTGTTCCGTTTCCACAGTGTTTTCCCAGAGCTTTAGCTCGTACAAGGTAGCTTTGAACACATGCGCCGCCCAGCGGCAACTAACGGTAAAATGCGAGGAGAACTAAATAGGCGAGCTTAATGGAGGTAGGCTGCTTATTTTGTACGCTACTGTAGGAAGCTGCAGACGCCTGTACTGAGCACACTGCCGGCTAGAAGTTGCTGTAGTATTAATGTAGACTAACAGAAAGTCTGGCTAGAAATTCCATCAGTATTTACTTAGATTAAGACGAAGTGGACTCTATAATTCGGACTGCACTGTAACAAACACCAGCCTGGGTACACTGCTGGCCAGAAAGTTAGTGCAAGTACGCTTTCAATAAGATATCAAAGCAAAAGAAACTTTACAGTACAAGGAAGCAAACAGTACACTGGTGGCAAAAATGTATACACCAGTAGCAGCACAGTACACTTAACAAATAGGCAAATAGGCACCATATTTTTCAACCACCAATCAGCAAAAAAGCTCTCCCAATTGTCATGAAAAAGCTTTTTAGAACACACTTACGCCCAAAGCTTTCTCAGTCTTTCTCTCTCTCTGCCTCTACTATAAAAGCTGAGCGCACGCTGTCGGCGCGCAACAGTTGAAGCAGCGCAGCTGAGCAGCGAGAGCAATTTGATAATTTGACAAGATGTCGGCAACGAAAGCTCCCTACGTGAAGAACAACAACGGCACTCAGGTCCAGGCAATCGGACTGGGCACCTACACGGTAAGCAACGAGATCAACTACAGACTGCCAGATAAGGCGGACAAGTTATCAACTTGACAGAGAAATTATACAGAACGTCACCCCTCTCTCTTCACTCTCTCTCTCTCTTTCTCCTACTCTTTTAGTCTCTTGGTGGGGACTGCGAGCGTGCAACGCTGCATGCAATTGATGTGGGCTACAGACACATAGACACCGCCTACTTCTATGAGAACGAGGGCGAGGTGGGCAAGGCGGTGAAGCAGAAGATTGCCGAGGGCGTCATCAAGCGTGAGGATGTCTTCATTACGACCAAGGTGAGTGGAGAGTGTTAATTAGCCAACAATTGGCAGGTGTAATTAATGGAATGTGCAACTCTTGCAGCTTTGGTGTCACTTCCATGAGCCGGAGAAGGTTGAGTATGCCTGCCGCAAGACACTGGCAAACTTTGGACTCGACTATGTGGATCTGTATCTGATGCACTGGCCCTACTCGTATGTGCATCGTGGGGACAACGAAATGATGCCCACAGATGCCAAGGGCGAGGTGGAACTCAAGTGAGTAAAGAGGGAATATACCCTGTAAATGACACATTTCTATATGTATTACACATCCATCCATCTTTTCTCCTCCCTGTATACCCTGTATAATTAAACATTTCTTTACCTCCTCCACCTTGAATATACCCTGCATACACTATAACTCATCTCTTCTCCTGCTTCTCCCCCAAGTGACGTGGACTACCTGGACACCTGGCGCGCCATGGAAAAGCTTGTCGAGCTGGGCCTGACCAAGAGCATCGGCGTATCCAATTTCAATTCAGAGCAATTGACACGTCTCCTGGCCAACTGCACCATCAAGCCCATACATAACCAGGTGAATTCTTTGTGGTCGCACTATACTAGACACACCCAGCTAATATTCCCGTCTACCACAGATCGAATGTCATCCGGGGCTTAACCAGAAGAAACTGATTGCGTTGTGCAAGCAGCACGATATCATTGTGAGTGCTTATTGTCCACTGGGCAGGCCTGATCCTGCCAAGAAGTTGCCCAGTTTCATCTACGATGAGAAGGTGCAGGCCATAGGCGATAAGTACAAGAAGTCCACGGCGCAGGTGGTGCTGCGTTATTTGGTAAGTGCAAATCCAACGATAGTTAAGTGACTTGTACTTACTCCTTAATCATTTTATAGGTCGAAATTGGCACTGTGCCGCTGCCAAAGTCATCGAATCCCAAGCGTATTGAGGAGAACTTCAATATCTTTGACTTCAAGTTGACCCCGGAAGATCACGCTGTGCTGGATACGTATAATGCCAACGAACGCATCATTAAGATGGAACATGCCATTAAGAGCAAGAACTATCCATTCCACTTGGAGTACTAAGCTGGGGGAGATCTGTATCTGAAGGGGTGCATTGTCTGGTTATTCCAATACGTATATATATCAATAAAAATAACTTACCATATACACTCAGTATATTAGCTAATTGAGTCGCGAACGTGAGAAGATTAGAATGGGCGACCGGCAAGTCGTTATCACTTTACCTATACATGTGTAAATAGTACAATGAGTATGCAATCTCTATACTAAATCTACACTCAACTGCTGAGACAGCGAACAAGAGAGGCAGAGTACGAGAGCGCCCACGATCGCGAGAGAGGGAGAGCACTAGAGCACCTACGAACACACGAGCACACAAGCTTTCGTTTGTTTATATTTAAATCGCGACAATTGTGTGGAAAATTCCATTCCTCTCTCTTCTGTCGAGGAGAGCGGCACGAGCAACAAGCTAGCGACATTTTAAGGTGTGTTCCAAACAAATCTTGGTGTCAATTTGTTTTATTTTTATAAACATTAAAATTTCGCGCACTTTGTCAGCTGTTTGCTGGCGTAGGGTGACCAGACTAATGCACAGTGATAGTGCTGCCAGACTTGCATATGCATAAGCATCGCCTGCAACGGGTGGCAACATTTTCTTGCGCTGCTCACTTCACGTCGCTGTGACGCAAAATCAAAACAATCCGGAGGGGGGATTTTTAGATGGAAATATGCCGCTTTTTGTTGCTAGAGAACACGGTGACAACGTAATGGTGTACGTGTACTTGCAACCCCCAAGGAGTCGCCACACTACTGCATTGCAGTTGTTGCCATTACATGCGGCAAACGTCCACAAAAAGCACGTGAGTAGCACTGAATGGAAAATTACTCAACATTTCACAAATTTCACGCTACTTTCATTTTGCAGCCAATCGATTTGTGATTCAATAATTTAATTAAATTGTGCAATATGCGTGACAACAAAAACAACAATAACAACTGCGACAACGATTATCTACGAATCTGAAAAGGCTACGTCAGTTCCGTCCACACAACAACAAGAAACAAGACACATAACACAAAGGTCGTAGGTGCAAGGTGCAACGTGCAATCGATGCCACATTGTCACACCATGGTCTACATGCGCATTGTGCTGACTACCCTGGTAACCATAACGTGCCTGTTGGGTGATAATTTCGTTGAGTTGACGCAGCACCCACTGCTCAAGGCCCTGGCAGATAATGCAACACATGCGGCCATTGGAGCCCTCACAGGCATCGCATTTGCCATGCAATTCTATGAGCGCACCTCGCAGCTCTTTGGCTGGATAACGATATTCACCTGCTTCGTGGTGTCCTCCTTCATTGACCTGGATCATTTTGTGGAGGCACGTTCGCTCTATCTGGAGGTAGGTCAGGGTGATTAAGAGTCCTGCACTGTTGCTTACATATGTATTTGTCTTTCTCAGGATGCCACCAACTTATCGCGCCGTCCATTTCTGCACTGTTCTAGCATTATACTGGCCATGCTGCTGTTCTACATATGCACCGCTTGCCTGAATTACTTTCGCAGCAGCCTTTTGCTGGGCGCGCTGCTCTGTGCCTTCATCACGCATCACACACGGGATGCCATGAGACGTGGCTACTGGCTGTGGCCATTCTACGATCACACCGATCGCATACCCCAGCTGGCCTATATAGTGATCACTGTGCTGACGCCTTATACACTCGGTTATCTGCACAACATCTGCCGCAGCAGCCTCGTGCTCAATTTCCTTGGACAATATGTTAAGCTAAGCGAATGCAATTATCGCAATGGCATCGGCGGAGCAGGTGGATCTGCTGCCAGCTATCGCTATTTGCAGGTGTAAAGATTTGTGATACTAAATCGAGAATGGAACTAATGGAACTACAAATAATCATATATATGGCTTACTTAGGCTTCAAGCTCCCTAGAGACAATTAAGCTTTAAGCAAGAGAGAGATACTTCCACGATTTTATTACGATACCTTTAGGCCGTAGTATTTTACTAGACTCACACAAACACAAAGATAATATCCATACATGTGATATTGTACTAGATATATAGACTCAAAGCATAGCGCACAAACTAATCGATTTTCAACTTCCGACTTAGTATATATAATATTATTATAATTATTATCAGTAGTCAAAGTAATTGTTAAACATTTGTAGAGAAATAAACTCATGAAATTGCCTTGTAAACTGCTTAAGCTGTGCAGGTTGTCAGTGTGTGTTGCATCAGCCTTGGGCATTATTGGTAATCCCTATTGATTTCGGGTTTCTTCCACGTAATTTCAGCTTGTCTTTTTTTTAACTGTTTCGCGGCCAGTTTCAGTTGGCTTTCTCAGCTTGTTGCCGTTAGCTGATTAATTGCTGATTCCGCGTAAAATTCCCCAATCTATTTTTGAATGTTTAATTTTAAATATTCTCGCAATACATATAAAATTAGTTTGTCTGCTCGTTAGGGAACATAAAATCTGATTATATTGGAAACATTTCATTTGAAAAACTGCGTTTGCGGCGTAATAAATAAGTGATTAAAGCTGATCGCGGGAAAAAGCGATAATATCGGCAATTTACAAATTGTAGAGCAAACACAACGCTCACCTTTGTGCCCCAGGTCTACGCCCACATAGGACGCCCCCATGACCAACGCCCCCAGCAGAGACAGAGACAGTCGGCAATCGGTAGAATTCGGTTGACAAAACGAATAAAACACGACGATGATCATTTGTGTTTGGGCCGCGCTGCCGTTTGGATGATCGAGTGATCCGTCTGTCTCTCTTTTAAGATCGTTTACGATATTACGAGCAAGACTTCGCGCTACCGTTTGTCGCGTAATTTGAATCTGTATTCTTTGTGCTGTGTGCGTGTTTATTCGACTTGCGTATACCCTTTGTTTTTATTACCTTTGCCAAATTGGCAGAGCAGGCGGAAGATAACTGTGTAAATCCCTTGGCCGTAAGTCTCTCCGTGCATGCAGCACGTAGAGTTCTTTCTCCCTCTCTCTTCCACACTCTCTTTCCCTTTTATTCTTGACTTTTGACTTGTTCTTTTCTGCACTTTAACCTTGGCACGTTGACACGCTTCGTTTGGCAGCAATTAGTTAAATTAGCTACGGTGCGTGTGTGCGACTGTGTGTGTGAGACTGTGTGTGTGGCTGATGATTTCATTCATACGATACGATACGATTGTCGTATTTATCTCTCAATTCACAACTGCAGTAACTTGCTAAACGCTTCTCATGTTCCATTTAACGCCCTCATCAATTTACGCGTCGTTAATTCGCATTATCAACTTCCTCACATAAGTATAGCATGATATATGTGTAGGTAGGGGGCAGGGGGAGAGGCAATTTCATAATATTTATCTAACGTGATCGCCATGAGAGTGTGTACTATATGTATGGATAGATCGGCTGCCACGCCTATTGGTTCCGTACTATTTGCACAATTTGTAAAATGTTCAAAAATAAAAATCGCTGTAAATATTTACATCGAAAGACGTGAGATCCCAAAATGTTGTTCACAATAAATCAGCGTCAAAAGCGGCGTCGAGAAATCGAAAAGCATCAGCAGCCAGCCAAGCGTATATGAGCGATCTATAGATATATATACTATATATATACTTTATGCCTTGCATACTATATGCAGCGCGTAGCTTTTTTTTTGGCATCGTCTCAAGGTGTTTTTGATATGCTTTTTTGATTTTTACGAGCTGATAATGGAATTATACGCAGATCCAGTGGGAGATTTAGCAAGGCAGGTGCCAAAGTCAACTTCAGTTCGAAGTGCTGTGCACACTTGGTTGAAGTAGACACTCTCTCTGGGCTCCATTAGCGCAACGCAGCTAAAATGCGCTGGCATATTGCGTATACGTCGTGAGATGCTGCGACAAGCTAGCGACAGCTGCCTAATTAAAGCGATCTTTGGTGCTGTCGTTGTCGCTTTCACTATACTTTGCCACATTTTCAAACCACCCATCCTCCTCTTCCCCCACCCCTCATACTGTGCGTTGTCATAGCGCACCAAAATAACTCATACGCAGCGTGTGCATTGCATTCTTGCCCCAGCGGCGAGTTGAATGACTTGTAAGCATGTTTATACTATATAGTACAATATATATATATGAATTATATAGTCGACACGCCTCGGTAATTAGTTGCCGCGCCGCTCACTAACTCTATAAATATGTTGCCAGCATTTGTTATACCCTGTTTTATTTGATTTTCCTCAAAACTCAATAAATCGCTGCGATAAACAATCCACAAATCAACAGCCAAAGTTTTGAGGAACAAATTGAGGCAGCTTTATTGTGCGTCGTCTGTGCTATATATAAACACAAATGTATCTATCAGATACAGATCAAAATAACACGCAGAAATCTGTGTTAAATCCGCAAGAGAGAGAGTCCAACAAGATTTATCAGATAGCCACGCATACTTAGCATCGCCGCTTGGCTTGTTGACATAAAAAAACGTACTGAAAAACGAGTAAATCAAATATGAAATGAAAATTAGGAGAAGACGAAATAATTTTTGAAATATTTATCATGGATAAAGCAACAACAAAATATCGCCGCTTTTTGTTATTCATTTTTTGCTGCTGCTGCTGTTTTTGTTTTCATTTCTCAGTCTTTCTGTTTCTCTTGATTTCTTTTTCGAATGTGGTTTCATTGCTTTTCCTTACTTTTAATACACCGACTATATAGTATATTATTTGTTGGCAAGTCTCGCGCCCACTTTGTGTATATTTTAGTTGTTGTTATTGCTGCCATAGCCGTTTTTCGGCTAGCTGCGCCGTCAGTTTTGCTCAATATTGTTTGGGATTCCGTTGCGAGACGATCGCACGGAGAACGCGCGCGTCTCCTCAGATAATATATCAAAAAGAAATCTAGAAGAAGCATAGAAGAGGAAGCTAAAAGGCAATTTGAAATTGCAGTACGACAAGTTGCGGACGTTTTTATATAGAGTTTTGTTTTTTATTTTTGATAGAGCTGCCTTTCACTTTCCCTACAGTGATTTATTTGCCTTAATTGATTGCACGCGGCGCATTTAAACATTAATGAAAACAAACAAAGAACCATTGCGAATGCAAAGTGAGAAGTGATAAAAAAAGAATCAAAGTGAATTGCACCGAATTAAATTGCACCCTAACTGAAAGACGATAAGAAGACGTCATAGCGCAGAGCTGAACTGAAAACTAGGCCAAATATAAATACACATATTAAAAATATTACACATACGCCACCGGCACCAGGCACCCACTGCTTGCGCCCCTCGCTCGCCTGCCCACACTCTCTCTCTCTTTGTCTCTTTCTCTCACACTTTCTTCGCACTCGCACTTGAATGAGCCCCATGAGCGGACTACGTCAGCAGCTAAAGGTGAGTACTACTATAACAAACCCCCAACCCCAAACTGAACCGCATTGAACCCAGTCCAATCCAACCCAAACCCAATGCGAAGGCGTAGCGAAAACAATTGTGTAAATATTTATTAAATTAAATCGGCTACTAAAACCATTCATTGCCTGTTGCACTGGAGGCCCCTATAAAAAGTGTTTACAATATAATTAGTAGCAAATTTTATTGCTCAAACTTACATGACAACAATCACAAGAGGGAAAAGGGGCGAACTACATGATTGGTCGGATTTTGAGTACCACGTACATCTAATTAGTCGCCTGTCAAGTCACTGTTGACCTTGAGCGATTTGGTAATGAGTTCTGTGTGTGTAATGTTTATTGAGCAAGAGATGTTTATTTCACGTCTACAATGTGTTGTTGGGCCAGGCCTGTCAGACAAGCAGACACTTTCCAAAGAACAGATATCGTATATTTTGTAACTATATTTGCATAATTTTGATATCTGTGCAAATCGTCAACATTTTACAATCTCATTAACAACATTCACTATAAAGGCGACTACTATATACAATAGTACTATGACCGTAATGAGTTCTTAATGCTTGCTTTGATGCCTCGTTTTTAGTATCTGGAGACGTCGTCGAGTCGTTCAGTCTGCTCAATGTTTTCAATGGCATTAAAAAATTCATTGTTTATTCACACAGAAATTCACTCGCGGCGCATATATAAAGAATATGCGATTATTAGCTTTTGTTTTGAAATGCCCCCAAGCAGTATATATACAATGTGCCAGTTGAGCAGACTATAATTTATTCAAAAATTATTATTAATATGTTTTTTTTATTATAAACAAATGCAAGAAATTTGTCTTATAATATTTTTAATTCAATTTGGAAACATGAATGAAGTGAGGGCCGTGAGAGAAAAAGATTTTCTTTACTTTGCATGCAGATACCATACCCTGCAAATAAATTCATTAATCTTAGATCTCAAAGCTCTTAAATATCAGGCCCTCATCTTCTGCGCCTTTAAATGATATCTAAATTTATTCTCGCCTCAATAAACGAGTGAAATTTATGATGTCTCTTGGTAAATATGTGGAAAATGTTTACAGAACCTCATCAAAAGTGACAGTGGAAAATGCAATTAAATACGTATTAGTGATAAGTTTATGAAATTAGCTACAAAAGTGTGTGGGAAACTCACGAAGATTGGTCGAGCATAATAAATGCCTTGTTTACGTCAAACTAGACAGGGCACAAGGTGGGAGTGGGGAGGAGGGAGCACGCCCTTTGCATACTGATGAGCAAATCGATTGACAATTTAAAGCAAAGCGTGACTCAAACTGCAACTAAAATTTATGCAGCTCGTAATAGTTTAGTTAAATTTAAAAATGCATAAACAATTTGAATTTGACTGGCGCCCATTAATCATAAAAGATGCACACGAACCAAAAACTAATTTGTTGTAAATTGTCAAATAATTTGTGCTCATTTCCTGCACTATTTACTGACGATCCCCCTGCCCAGCCTGTGTTTGTTTGTACACACAGAAATGCCAAAAGAATGCTCAAAGCGCACACAGAAATAAAATTTACTATAAAATTAAAATAGCATTTACATTTGTTGCTCCGACCTAACGACGTAATAAACAAAATGTCAAAACAAAAGTAAAAAGAGTCAGACAGAGACAGACAGACAGAGCCAAGTACAGTAAGCAATCGATTGGCAGAACAACATTTTCTATTAGAATTTGAAATATTTACTTTTGTTTACGCGCTAACAGTGTTGTCAATTCAGCCTATTTCCGCAAAAAATCTAGCTTTTTAATATGCGCTTCGCTTGGGATATTTTTTGACTGCGCGTAAAAGTATGCAACTGAAATTTTATACGCACACTTTGCATGCCAGCAGTGTTGCCTAGTCAGCTTCCTTTTACTTTCTAGCCTTTTTTTGTTGCAACTCTATACAAATTAGCTTGTTTTTGATTTAATTTTGTTTTTCTTTACTGGCAACAATGCTTCTCATGCCAGACGAACATTTTTCCTTGGCTGTTTGCATTGTGTGCGCAAACAGAAAAGAAAAAGTAAACTGAATTTATGATTTGTTCTATATATACATAATATAACACATACAGAGCACACACAGCACGGAGTCCAATTCATCTATATATTTATACTTATTTGATTCTTTTCGATTTGATTTCACAGATGCTGGGCACAGCGCTGCTAGGCAAACGTGCCACAAAGGTAAATACAAGCAACAACAACAACAAGTGCAATTTTGTAAAGAAAACAGTCGACATTTTTCAATTAGCACAGACTTTTCTAATAATTTACTTTTACTCTCATTCTTTTTTCTCTTTTATTTGCGGTCTGCACATAGTCGGTTAAAAAGAAACCGTTTACAGATGTCGAAATTAAAGGTAAGTAAAGTAAATATTGAAATAAATGTTTATAAATAAATTTGCTGTAAATATTTAGCGGAATTTTCTCAAGAAAAACCTCAGTCAGACAGTTGATTGCCTCATAATTGCTCATAATGCACACGCCGCATATACGCAATGTCTGTCGGTACAGTGGATATGACAGCTATTTACGTCCCGAGTGCACTTTTGCACCCAATGCAGTCTAATTTTAGCCCCACTGCGCCGCTGGCCGCCTTCTGTCGCTAAAATTAATTTCTGCTCGCCATGCAGAGCTTTTATTTTTGCACAGCGAGATCGTCTTAGCGTGTTTTCGCTTGTTTCTTTGCCTTTTTCGAGGTGCGCGACAGGTGCACTGACACTTTCGACACTATTTCAGTGCTATTTTCGGTCCCCGCTGCTCTGCCCCCTCTTTGAATGTGGCACAATCATTGCGCGGGACGTGTTTTTTGGGGCTCTTTTATCTAATCGCGACAGCAGCAATCAGAAATTTAATTTAATTAATTTGCCAGCTGACTACTTAGCCCCGTTCTCCCCACCCTGTGCACAGGCATGTCACGTGGCTGTGGGGGTATTATCTTTAATCATAACAAAAGACAATGCTGACTTGCAGAAAGGGAGAGAAGAGTGGAAGTGGAAGTGTGGGTGGGGGATAATCCCAGACAAACCGTATGACAATTACGAAATATGTACAACAAATGACAGGATATTATGGCTGAGACTACAAACAAGATCTCGAGTCATAAAAATTAATCTCTTCACCAGCAGCCTCCGTTTTCGGATCTGAATCTGTTTTCTTTTGTCACATTGAGGGCTTTGCCTCTTCTGACATTGTCGTGTTCAGTAGATCAAATATTTGTCAGCTGATGACGAATCATTCACATGATGCCAGGCAGTATGTATATGTATAGAAAACCAAGGCGTGTCTCTCCGTATCATCCATAAAACTGTCTTCAGATAAACATAGTGAGCAAGGCAAGGAGGCTTATCGGGCGGGGGTACTGGCAATTTAAAGCGCTGTCAAGTCAATTGGTGAGTGAGTGGAAGATCTCCCGTAGACTTTTATCTTATAATACATATAGGTATACAATATATATACCATTATATATATACTTATCTGCGTATATCAACTTTATTATTATGGGTATATCGTAGTCAGATTGCTTTTCAATCAAGTTTTATTACTGGTAACTTTCCATTTTCCTAATTTATAACTTTTTAAAAACATTTTTAAATTGTCTAATTGAATTTAGTAAACATTAATATAAATCTGTACAATGTGAATGCATCTGTATATATATCTATCTCATATCGGATTGTTGTATGAAAAGTTCAAATCTATGTATTAGATTCAAAACAAGTCAAATCAAAAGATAAGCACAGTTTCTACCAACCCAAAATACCTTATTTCATTCCAGCGTAAAGAGTTTAAAGAAAATCAAATAAATGATATAGATCGAGTATTGTTGAATGAAACAGCCCACTTGTGCTTATCTTATTTTTGGGGCTAAGGTCTGTCTCGCATATCTACAGATCTACAGAAGAGAGAAGACACACATACCATACATTGTAGTAAATAAGAATGCGTGGAAATGAGACAATCAAAGTAATAAGAGCACAGATAGATAGAGATAGATAGTATTACGACACGAGAGTGCTTAGTGTATTATCGCTTGCATTACATGAAGGTGCTTAATGAAACCGCTGGGCTGCCCCCTATCGGGCTTCCACTTAGCCCCTTTTGCTCTCAAGCCCCTCTTCACTCATCTCTCTCTCTCTCTCTCTCTTGACTGATAAAAGGCCTCGTTCTCGTAATACTATTGCAGTTATCTCAGCTGTCAACGGAACCGGGGAAGGTGCCCCGCGTTGAGTTGACTCGGCTATCACCGAAATGAAATATAATACAATATAAAATACACACACACACACACTCTCTCACGCCTGGGGCTGGCCAAAAGCAAAAGTTAGTCATTATCTTGGAGTTTTCGTAGATAAATCGTGCGGCAATCGTTGCGCCCCATTTGGCTTTCGCGCAGCATTTGCAGCAGTTCCAACAGCAGTTCCCACAACAGGCCCAGACCCAGCAGAACTCAGCACATGTACCGTTAACCCCGTTAACCGTTAACGTAACCTAAACGGAATTCGTGTGTGATGCAAAGTGCAAAGCGCGCGCGAGAAACCCCGAACAAGTTGATCGATCGACGATCGACAATATTGACTGATTGACCAACTGATGGACTGAGCAATTGGCCATTGAATTGTTAACTGTGATAACGTTTGACTAATTTCGTAGTTATTCGCATTGTTTTAAACACAATCCGCAAACATGAGCAAAGATGATAAGTGTGAGTAGAACTTTGACTACAAGTATTTCTACAATTTGCGCGTGTCGTCGACGATCGCAGGTGCCGGCGAGAGTGTGTAGAGTGCGTGTGAGTGTGTGTGGGAGTGTGTGTTAGAGAGTGTAGTAAAGTGTTTCTGTTTGTGGTTCTCTCTATATTGTTATTGCGTGTTGTTTACCTGAGTCAATGTCAACTTGTAACTGAACTAATTAAACACACCCGCGCACAATTATTGGCAGCAATTTATCTGCACCTACAAACACACACACCCCTTATACCCGCACACCCCTCACTTGTCATGGCTCAACTTCATTTGCAGCTGAAAGTGAAAGACACATTTTGTGTATTTTGGACACGCCTGCATTTTGATTTATGGTTACGCAACATTTTGCGCTAAATTTCCCATTTTTTTCCACATTTTTTTGGGTGCCCACTTGAGTTGAGTTACGAGGGGTAGGCAGCTCGAATTGCTGGGCGAAATAATTAAAAAAATACAAACGACTAAGTGAAAAATGAGACAGTTTTTTCTGCCGTATGCCTTCTTCCTTTATGCCTCCTTTTGCCAGCCAACGTTGGCTTGAAGTGTCGCTCTGCAGATGCTGAAAAGGGAGATGACATTTCTAATAGACACTCGCTTTAAGCTGGGCATGGAAAAGAATGAGAGAAAGGAAGAAAAAGAGGCTTAAATTGTATTGAAAGTATGATGCTTGTGAAATTCATTAACTGAGCTTCATTGTTGTTATTATTTGAGCTCGTCTGCAATTAAAATAAAGATTGTTAAGCGCGATTTCTCAATTTTATTGTCTGCTTTTACGCGTCACGCATTGCAAACAAATTCTTAGATCTCTCTCTCCCTGTCTGTCTCTTCTGCTCTCTTTCCTCTACTCTCTCCTTCTTTAAAGACAACTGTATTTGATTGCACGTTTTGTATATTAAACATTTTAATATGATTGCGATGCCTCGATTGATTTTGCTGCACGCATAAACCAAAGCAATCTAAGCTTGAACCCTTTGAGTGGCTTTGCGAGGGAGATGAAGGAGGAGGAGGAACAGCGAGAAGAGCTGGCAGAAGAGCAGGGATAAGAGCAGGAAGAGCAGTTAGGAGCATAGGGAATATTAGAGGAGAAGGAAGAAGAGGAGCAGGAAATGAAGCATCGCATAAAGCGATATTTATGCATTGATGGCCGCAGACACAAAAAATGTTTCAAATGCTTTAGTCGAGTGGCTAAAAACAAAGACCACAAGAGCGTAGGAGCGTCGCCCGCCCCCCTCACCCCTCTCATCCATCTGCCAAGGCAAATGCTATTTAAATGTTAAAAGGATATCAAAGAGGAACGCCCCAGCTGGCAGTGGCGCTGCAGTGGTCACAGTAGAAAACAAGCACAAAAAGCAGCAACAAGATTAGCACGAAGTACAGATACCCTTGCATATACATTATATAGTAGTTACTCCACACATATACCCTAAATTTCTAGCCCAAATTCTACAAAACTTTACTTTCTTTCGCTTCTTTCCTCCACAACATTCCTAGTCTCCTTCATATACTCCCTTTCTTCGGCCTTTATGGGGTATTTTGTTCATAAGTTCTCAAATCCCTTCCAATATATAGTAGTGTAGGGTATTTTGTGCAAACACGCCCCGACAAATGTCAATAAATTGTTGTTGTCTTTTGCCAGTTGTTGTTGTATTTGCAGGCATCAAAAATCAAGGCGCGTTAACAATTTGCAATAAGTGTCAGGCTAACAGACTGCTCTCCTTCTCTTTCGCACTTCTTCTCTGCCTGCTTAGTGCGTGCGTGTGGCGCCCTCTGGCGTGACTGGCACGTGACTTCATTTGGTTTTCATGCTGCGTGACTCTCGCGCGCGCTCTGTCGGGGCTGAGCTGATTTAACTTTTTGCCTATTTACGAGAAGCTAATGGAAGGGACTAACGGACAGATCGGACTAACGGGCAACCCAGGATGGACCATCTTGGACTAATACTGGGTTCGTTGCGCCACAAAGTATGCTCGGAATGCAATGAACTGTGTGGGCTCTTAAATTATTGCAGCATACTGTGAGGCGAAGAAGACAATAGACGAATTTGCCAAAAAGTTTTTGTTTGTTTATCTGTTGTCCCTCGCCACTTCCTTTCTCTCTCTGTCTTTTGCAATTAATATTAATTAAAAAGTTCCACCCGCTGTGCAGAGGTTCAACGAACTCGCAGCCTGACCGAGCACACAATGAAAAGGATTAATCTGTTATTCTCTGCTATCCTCACTGTTCATCTCTATTCTCTATGCATATTTAACTCCCACGCACACAGTCTATAAATATTTCATGTATGTTTGCATTTTGAACTGTATCGTCGCTTTATTTTACAGCGCAATTTAATTGTGCATTATATAAAAAGCAACGAAATTGTTGCATAAACCGTTACGTGCCGTTTTCCCCATCGTACAGCGCGGCGCACTCCAAAAGAGATTTACACATTGCGCCTGCTGCACCCTGTCGACAGGCCGCCTGCTGCGCTGCTCCTCTCGCTCTCTCTCTGCCACAGCCAGCTGCGCTGCTCCTCTCTCTCTGCCTACGTTTGCTACGCTTCGTTCTCTGCCTACTGTGGCTGCTTTCCTCTCTCACTCCTGTCTGCTGCTCGCCTCACTCAACCTGCTCTCTCCTCTTGGCAACAACAAACAGCAAATCGTTTTCCGACATTTTGTTTTGTTCCGCATATTCGCAGTGCCCAACACATGGCAACAGCATAAGAGAGCGAGTGAGAGAGGGAGTGCGAGAGCAACAGACAACTGTGAGAGCACAGACTGGGAGAGCGCCACAGCATTGCCCCTGCAGAAGCGCACGCACTTGATTGTGTGAGAGAGAGAGAGAGGAACAGAGTGCATGTCTCTCGCTCACTTGCATTCTGCACTCAGCACTCATGCAGCGTTGTTGTTGTTATCAATGCTGCTCTGCTGCCGCCAGTGGTGTTCTGCTTGTTGTTTTGCGGTAGACGATGACAAGGTCATTGGAAGATGTCTCCTTGCGAATGCGATGCCTACAGGGGCTTAGCAACAATACAGGGTGACCTGTTGGAGTGGGCGCTGCTTTGGAGGCTCTTTAAATAATGAAAGTAATTGCATTGTGATAATTGTAAATAGTGAGGTTATGTCTGCAAAGAGGGAATGCTTAATTAATAAGTAATTAATAATAGTTATTATTTATTTTTATTTTATCATCAATTTGTTTAATATGTAAATAACTTAAAGACGATATTTTTTTGTTGATATTAAATATAGATATAAAAAAATTAATATAATATTTAAATATAATGATGGAATAATTATAATATTTAATTATAGGGTATATATACCCTGTATAATGAGCTTTCTCATAAGCACACAAATCTTATTTATTTACTTTCAACAGTATTTTCACTATGTTAAACACAATAATACTTGTGCCTCTTATCTGTTCTCTACTGTCTCCCTCCTCCTCACCTATTAAGTTATGCCTTCACATTTTTCTTAATTTCTTCTTCATTTTCTGCCTTTATTTTCGCAAGTTTCTTTCATAATTCTTTCATTATAACAGAGCAATTAAAATGCCCATCATAGTGCAAGGCGTAGAGCATTAAAATGCATTACGCGGCTTCATTTGCAGACAACGCCGTGCAGAACTTATCAAGTTTCAAGCACAAAGCGCCCAAAGTCCTTCACAATCAGCAAAAACAAAAAAAAAAAACAATGACAACAGAAAAAATGAAAAAAAAACTGCAAAAAAATAAATGAAAAAGCCAAACAACAAAAAGAATTTATCACGTGAACGCGCAGTCAAAAACAGTTTCCCCTTTCGCCCCGCTACCCCTCGCAGCGCATAAACAAATGTAGAAAGAGCAGGAAAGGGTGAATCAGAGAGAGAGGGAGATAGGGAGAGTGAGAGAGAATCAGTTGAGCGAGAGCGCCGACGACTATCGCGAAGAACGTTATAAAAACAAAAGCAGCAACAAGAAAAACAAAACAAACTCGCGACGCGTCAACTGGAAGGGAGGGGTGGCGGTAAAGAGGGTGCTGTAGGTGGTGTGGGGGTGCCGCCCGCCGCATAGCAATGAATGAAATCAGCCGAAGCACTGCGAAGAGCCGAAGAGGAACCGAAGCTGCTGCCAATGGCGCCGACATGACCAGCAAGCAAAGGCAGCACCAGGCAGCACCAAGCAGCATGCACAGCAGTTCAGTTTCAAAGTCGACGCGCTTGCGAACAGCTGTAAACACTGAGAGACACGCCGAGAGAGGAGTCCCGAGTGCCCAAGCACGCCCCTAACTAAACTAAACTCAACTAAACTAAACTAAACTGTAACTAGGCGAACTAAGCTAAATCCCAACCAGCTTAGCCGAACTATTCAAACTGTTCAAACTGTTTTCAACTTTCGCTATCGGTCGCCATCTTTCAAACGGTTCTTAACGGCTTAACGGTTCAATCAGTCTATTAAGTTATCAGTGCTGCGTTCTTTTCTCTACCCCCCTCTACAATATTTTATGGTAATTCATTGGCTTTCGGTTAATTTGAAATGCATTAGACGAGCGCGCGACTAACTCAATCAATTTGTCACACTTTGAACCCGTCTGTCAAGCGCCCGCTGCTTCCCCTCCCCCTCTGCAGGCTTTGAACTTTACTAACAACTGAAATTGAAACTGTAAAGCGAGTCATGTCCTTGGCGAGGCAAGAAGAAGGACTCATATCACGCCCGCCGGGTTGCAGTCAGTCAGTCCGTTATGTCACTCACTTATTGAGGGAACTAAGTGAAGACTTCGATGATATCATAAACGACTCAGAGATCTCAATACAATTAATCGCATTCAATTAATTAAATACAGACATACCACTCATAATTATGTTGGAAATAGCTATATAAATAGTAATAAAAATATTATAAATATTATACTAGGAAAAAAACATTGTGAAGATTCAAGTGTTCTTTATCAAAGATGATTTCATAGATCTCTATGCAATTAACCGCATTCAATTAACAAGAGACATAGAGAGAGAGAGACAAGCCATAATTATCTTGAAAATTAAAATTAATAATAATAAAAGACAGTTGAAGATTCCAAATTGATGGGAGCACTTGGAGGCCGAAAACCCGCTCGACTCTCTCTCTCTCCCTTTCTATCTGTGCGCCGCACATGCTGCACAAATTATACATCAACAGTGCAGTCCACGCCTTCTCCGCCCCCCCTTTGACCCCTTTCGACTGGCACTTTGACCTCAATTAGATCTGATTTGTGTAATTAATTGCAATTAAAATGCGTGAGCCACAAGGCACGCAAGGCCAAACGAAGTGGGGAAAGTTGTATAGAAATCCATGCATAATTGAGTTCATTATAGCATGATATATTGGTTTATGGGTTAGACTCGTGTGCTCGCTCTAGTATTTGCCCCACAACAATAATAATCGCAATGTTTTTCCCTCTCCCCACTCCCGCAACCTCTTCCCCTTTGCTATTTTTAACAAAAAGCGCGTGTAGAGTGTGAAAGCGAAAGGCGAACGCAGGGAGAACGCTGCATTACTCATACGCACAGTTGGACAACGACGACGACGAGGCAAAAGATAAAAGCCAGCACTAATAACTTAAAGCATCAACAGAACATACATCGTTGGTGCTATAAATACAGCACTTGAACCATCGACTGCGAGATATATATTCCCATATATATATATTTATATATTGAACTCATTCCGAATGGATCACAAAGCAATCGCAAGTCAAGTGCGAGGTGAGCTAAGTATGGTCAATTTTTCTTCGGTTTCCCACTACTATAACTAAATTCTTTATTAGTTTACACACCTTATAACATATATGTATGTATACATATGTCACACATGTCTCTATGGGTTTCCAACTGAATAATCAATCTATTTATACGAATTACAGTCAGTAGTCTGATAAAATACCCGCAACAGTGCACATTATATCTAATCAAGTTGTTGAGTTATCATAAGCAAATTTAGGGGAAAAAAATCACCCTTTGACAGCTGATGTAATAACGGAAAAATCACATGCAAAAAATCATTTTCATTAGTCGATGAAACACACAATAAATTGCGTTGATTGCCCGCAAAGTTGTACAAAATCTAATCAAACTAAAAGAGCGGGAGTAAGAGAGAAATACTCTGAGAGAGATACTGAGTGTGTGTGTGTTTGTGGGGGCAATGAGTCAAACCGCCCACACAAACAAACAAACAATAACATGAATAATAATAATAATAATAATGCCTCCTTTGCGCTCAACTCATTGAGAGGCCTCTCCAATCTAATCAACAAGCGGCATTTTTGCCTCAGCAGCAGCAGCTCAATGGGAATTACCATAGAACATCTTATCGAGCATTATTACTTTTACTTTTATGGCTACTGTTGTTGTTCTTGTTATGTTTGCCAACCTGCCTGCTTAACAATGACTGCGCATTGTTTTTGCCTGCTTCAATTATAATGTGCGACTCTGTCAGTGGCAGCTTAAGTCTTGCTTCAAATAAACTGTAAACTGCGTATATGAGATGTTCAAATTCAGGCAAGCATTGTAAGTAGCTGAAATTTCAGTGGCCAAAGTATTGCTGGCATAGAAAGAGACTTAAAGGGGAGAAGAGTCTAGAGAGAGAAGTTGCTGAAATTAAGCAAAGCTTGAAGTATTTAAAGGAACTTTAAAATCAGTCTTAGGTTTGGTTCAAACGTTAGTCCGATATGCCTAACATACAATATTTTCTATAATATTTCACATATTAAATATTAACACTATCTAATTAAGCACATGAAATATACACAGTTATTAGTTCAAATCATTACAACTTCAAATTAAGTGCAGCTAAATAAAGTTATGAAAACTGAAAGATCAGTCGGAGTTCTAAATAATGACAAAGTCAGCAGGATTAAAGCTTCTCATCTCAAGAGTTTCCTTTAATGCTTTACAGACTGAATGATCATCTTGCACTATCAATACATTAGACTCCTCAGACTGCTCAAAGTTTCTAAAATTTGGCAAAGTCAAGAGAATTAAAAGAATCCTATGAATCATTTAGCATAAGTTCATAGTTCATAGTTTCAGCTTATTAATATTTAACAAACTATATCACTTATTAACTATATAAAGCATATAAGAAAATCCCAGCTCAATTGTTCAGAGTTCTAAAAGTTAGCAAAGCATAGGCAAATAAAGAGAACTTGAAGCACAACTCGAGCAGTCAAGAAGATACCTAACTTAACATGATTGTCACACTCTCACAGCACTATAAGTTTTTATTAGGACGTTACTTTCAAGTTAGTTTTCAATATCCAGTCAAGAATATTAAGTTTTTCTTATAGTTCAAGTTGAAAATCCATTAGATTCCAGCGAATCCAGCAAGTTGTGTGCAAGTTTTGTGCGGAATTTCATTAAATATTTTGCCATTAGCATGTCTGCACACACCCGCACACACATGTACACACACATACAGCTACCACACATGGACATGCACATGCGTGCACGTAGCCAGCGAAGCAGTCAGACAGACAGCGACAACTGAGTTGGCCTGGCAACGACTCGTTTCCGCTTCCGTTTCAATTTCAGCCCAGTTGAACTCGACACGTTGCGAGTGTGTGTTGAGAAATGCGCGACAATGTTACTCACACACAGACGCACACACACAGACACTCCTCTCACTTATATCTATACACACCCACGTAAGCTTCAAAGGAAAAACAACTTGAAATTCAACTAAAGTTCAATAATTTCTTTGAAGAAAAGTCTCGCCCCCATCGCATTTGCCTCTATGGTAAACGATGCTGCATAAGAAGGGGATGGTGGGGGTGGGGGTGTGTCAGAGGTGAAAGAGTGTTGAAACTTTTGAGCGTTATTTACGACAAGTGCAATTTATTTACGACTCGCTGCTCTTTCATATCGTACAAGACAAACTATTGGCGAGTTTGCCAACTCAATTACATGGACAAGTTGCTGGGCTTACGGGGCGTATGGCTAATGGGACCCCCGAGCAATTATCAAGTTCGATGGCAACAAACAACACGACAAAGACAAAGACAACAGGAAGGAAGTGGGTGAGCAGACAAAAGGGCAGGGGAAGAGGAGAAGGGGCAATGAAGACAAACAAACAACGCTTTATGTGTAAAACTTTTGCACTTCAAACAGCTGAGGAAAATCGACTCGAATTTCATAGCGCTTTGTTCTGCTGCAGTGAGCAGGCAGGGGTAAAGGGAGGGGGCAGGAGGAAGAGCACAGGGCCTGCGTAGGTGGTTGACAGACTGAGGCGGGAGTGGGAGGTCATTGCAATCAGTTGTCGGAGACATTTACAGATTGCTTGACTTGCTGCCTGGCTGCATTGCCACTTGGAAGGAGGAAGAAGGGAGAAGGTAGAGGGGTGCAGGAAGGGGAATATGCAGAAGAAGAGGGACAAGGGAGGGAAAGATAGGAAGGCAGGCAAAGTGCGGAAGCTGAGGCAACTTTGTCTTTTGTGCTGATTTAATTTCGCAATTAAAAACTTTCCATAATTGCAAGCGTCAACACGCAACGCGGGTTTGGGTACAGCGCGTTGTCAGGCCAACAAAGGGGGAGAGCAGACAGAGAAGGGCGGAGGGATGGCAGAGTAGAGGATAGGCAGGCAGTGAGACTGATAGACAGACAGCTGAATCAGGCAGGCAGGGCGGCGGGCAGGCAGAACAGGCAGCATCAGGTAGCAGCGCTCGCCGCAGCAGCCTCCGCTCAGCTTGCTGACAGTTGATGCTTTTTCATCAACCCCCCTTCCCTCTTTCCCCCTTCTCCTGTCGATTGTCAGCGCGACTAATTAGCCAACATTGCGAGCCGCATCGCGTAGCATCGCATCGTTTGTCCAATTTATTTGATGTCCATCAGGCGCATAATCGACAAGCTGATGGACAGCTGAGGAATGGAATTATGTTAACTGCAGCCAAAGCAGTTAATTAGCAAGCGCTGATTGCGCGTGGGCTGTAACAGAATGAAAGCCTTAAGCCATAGCTAAGACGGAAATTTAAAACGTAACTCTTCAGGCATGGCTGGACTGAGCTTGGCTTGGCTCTGCTCTATGAGCGGAAACTATTTCCTGCACAGTCTAAGCTGCAGTTCTATGCTAAGTCAACAAGCCAGGCCAAAAAACTCAGCTGCAGGCAAGCTCAACGTGTGTGTTCCCCTTTTTATACCCATCAACTATAGCAAATGGTTAAAAAAGGGTATAATAAGCTTGTGTGAATGTATGTAGTAGGTAGAAGGAAGTACATAACTCTGCCTTTGTAAATTGTCAGTTTATTTGTAGCACTTTTTCCGAATCTGATCGAAGGGTGTCTTATAGACGAGCGTTCCCAACTGTGGCTTTCGTCTGGTTTCTATTGGTGTCAATGTGTCAATATGACTGAAGTATTTACACATATTTACACGTGTGCAATTACACAACCATAGAAAACAAGCCACAAAAACGTCGACTATACAACTGTGTGTGTTTGAGGGTGAGAGTGTATACATATATGTGTGTGTCTGTGTGTTTGTTGGTAACAACAAAGCAGCAGCGGAAGTGTTGCCCTCATTTTGTTGCGCTCTTTCAGCAATTTGTTTGCCATTTGCAGCCACACACACATTCAGACACCTTTTCATACACTTTCACACACACTCCCACACACTCCCACACACTCTCCACACACACTTATTTAACCTTTTGACACGCAAGCAATTTTCCATAATTTCTTAAACAATTTTGGCCGAAATGAAAACTTTACCAATAATTGTGGTAAATATCTTTGGCCAAATGCAACATAAAGTTGCAAGTTGCAAGTTTGATCGATTCGGCATTGAGTGGTGGGGCCTTTCAAAACGGGCGTGGCAGACGCAAGCCACATAGTTGCAGGAAGGTCGCCAACGTAGTCAGAAGGTCTTGCTGGCAAGGATAAACAGGATAAAGGCTGAATTGAAGGAAATCTGATGGAAAACGCAGGCATGTTTTGCTTTGATTTACATGCAAGCAGCAGGAAAAGAAAACAGCAGTTAAGGAAAACTCTGTTTCTCCCTCGTATCCCATTTCCAGGCAGCGCCTTTTTGCGTTGTAAGTGAAATTTCCATAGAAAATCACGCACTTTCTGCGGAATTTCCTTTGATTTTTATGACGGTTGAGCCTTTTATGTTTTTGCTTGTTTTTCGGCACAAGTTGTGGGCGTAGTGGGGGGGCGTGGCTGTCGTTCAAGTCGTAATTGTAGTGCGTAGTAAGTTGTAAGCGCGTAAGGCAAAGCACTTCGGCTTGGCTGCGTTGGCGTATACACAATATTTTTGGCTTTTACTACGTATCAAAATAAATCGCTATATCCTACTCCATTATATATATTTATGTCTGTATATTTTGCTCTATATATTTATACATTTATGTGTTTATATTTATGAATGGCTTGTCTGTTGTCTGGCTAAGCACGCATAAATTATTCCAGTGAAACTTGCGCTGCTTGATTTATGTGCGCGTCTCATATGAATTTCCTAAATAATTAATGTGATTTCTCTTCTTCTTCTTCCAGATCTGCGCACAGCATTCGATCTATTGGATCGAAATCGGGATGGACGCGTCACGGCAAATGAGTTGCAGTTTATGCTGAAGAATCTTGGCATTAATGTGCGCGATGAAATCATACATGATCTCATACGCGAGGCAAGCCATTCAGGTGAGTGAGTGTGCCACCTGTGCACAGGTGTACAGCTGCTGCCTGCCTAACTGCCACTTGCAGCAGTCGCAATGAGCAATCAACACAAGTGGAACAATGAGTAGGGAGGGCAGCAAACAAGCTACTTGAGTTTTTAGTTATTCTTAGAGGGAAATTGCAACAGTTTGCTCAGGGTGTAGAGGGTAGAGGCGTGTGCAGACTAGAGGAGTGTGAGGGGAGTGTGTTTGAGCAGTGTGTGTGTCTGCTTTAACAACATGCTTTACCTTAACGAAGCAGCTAACTGTTGACGTTGTGCAAGCAAAAGGTCAGCTTAATTAGCCTGCCCTGTGAGGGAGCACCATGTTGCGTATACGACGCATAGGCCTGCATTGGCGTAATATCTGTCAGCAAATTTCAGCTTAAATTGCATTATATCGTTAGACAACACAAACCAAATCACAACAGGCTGAATCGATCGGCACTAGCCGTACTATAAAGCAGTCTCTGTCTCAGTCTCAGCTGCAGTTCCCTTTGCTCACTGCCAATCCGCATTAAGCCAATTTGTAAAGTTTTGTTACCCTCTACCCCTCTTTATCTCTATATCAATTTCCCTTTACTCTTCTCTCTCTCTCACATCCAATCTCTCTCTTTCTTTCTATCATTCTCTTGCTTATTTAATTTACTCGTTAGCTAATGCAATTTTTATTATAACAAATTCCCACGAGCAATGTTCATTTTATAACATTCCCTCTCTCCCTCTCTCTCTTGCTCGCTTTAAGCGCATTTTATCAGTTTTCACCCGAGCTTAGCCATAGCTAAAGAACGCATCAGCAGTAAAGAGGGAGAAAGAGGGCCCCTTCTGCTGTTGTCCTGTTTGCTTGTCCTGCTCGTTGTCGTGTTCATGTTTTGCCAGCATTTGTGCCTTGTGGCCTGACATTGTTGATTTAATTTATTTGATATTATTTTGATGGGCATTTCATGTTGCGCCCCTTAATGAAATTGCAGCACTTTAAACATTTACTATGCCAAGTACAGAAAGTGCAACATTAATTAAAATCATTTTACGTGGCCTGGCAAGTGCATTAAGCCAAAAAGCTGTGCCCAGCTGCAGTTCCTTCTCTCTCTCTCTCCTGCTTCTCTTAGTTGCAGTAAAGCTGCCAATTGGCAGCGCAGTCACGCACCGTGCGCATTTGATAAAGTACCTAACAACGCACTCACACACACACACACAGAGAAAGACACACCAACACACTCTCACGTGCTGCGTCGTGTGGCATAACAAGAGGCAACTGTTGCTGACACAACTCGAAAGCTGTTTTGATGCCTGACACCAACAGACGCCGCAGGCTACGCTATATATATGTGTATATGGTATACATATATATATATATATGTGTGTGTGTGTATGTGTGTGTACTGCCCTGCATTCACATATTTCTATACAGCACTTTGGCAAACAATGCAAAACAAACAACAGCCGGCGACACGTGAGCGACAAACATAGTCTGATCTGAAAAGGAAGAAAGAAAGAAGCTGACAGCGTATTTACTACGAAATACGAAAAACAGTTTAAGCGGATTTGCGCTTAACATGTTTACTTTATCATAATATAATGTCTTTAGCTGGGAGGTATCTTTCTGCGATGCCCGTCAAAGAAATTTCAGCTTGTCAGCTTATTGAATTGCTGAGATCTGACAAGGGAAACCGTCTGATTGTGTTGTAGACAGCAGCAATTCACTTGATGCTCTTTGACTTCCTTTCTAGCTAGTCTTGTTAGCTGGTATTTCGCATTTAAGTTGTGTATTGTAGCAGAGTACACAGATCTGACTGTAAACTCACAAACAACTTCAAGAAATAAGAGCTGAACTAACTTACTGCAACTTTATTGAAATTACTAATCTTGGTTTACTTTTTATTACAATTCGCTTAGTCTGTCTATCAAATTTCAGCTTGCTAACTCAAGTTTTTGTTGAGATCGCATAGGAAAAACTTTAATACTTGATATAGAGAATAATAGTTATTGTACTTATTTGCGTTTGCACTTTGTGCTATTCATCTGAGTTAACATACCAAATTTCAGCTTTCCAGCTCAACTAAGTACAGAGATCTGACTGTTGAATCGAAAATAGCTTCATGAAATTTCAACTTAACATGTTTACTGCAACATTATATAATATGCTTAACTTGATTTTCCCTTTTAAACAATTAGTTTAGACTGTTTAGCAAATTTCAGGTTCCTTACTTAATTTTTAATGAGATACCACAAGAAAAACTGTATATTTTCATTTAGAGAGCAGCATTTGATTCACTACAATAAAATTCTATTTATAGCTACTCAGCTGAGACAAACAACCAAATTTCAGCTTTCTAGCTCAACCAAGTACAGAAATCCCGCTATAAATATAAGGAATATATTTTATCTGGAAATGCTTTGCAATCATCATATCATTATCATATCTATAATGATTCTGCCTGCACCATTATCAGAATAGGCCCACAAATCACAATAAATAACAGTAGATTGAATATTTTATCTACACAATATCATTATAATAATTCTTATGGGATCTGTTCAAATATGCCCGAAGGATTCAAATAACAAATAATACCATTATTGGCACACATTCAACGCGGGGCTACTGTCAATATTTTGCACACACACAAATTCTTGTCTCGCTTTTGTTGTCTGCCTTTTCGCAGGGTACTGCCTGTCCTCTTATTCCTCCTCTCTCTCTCTCTCTCTCTTTCTGTGTCTCCCTCTCTTTGTCTCTGCTTTGCTTGTGCTGCCGTTTTGTGCAAACATTTTTTATCAATTTGGCACGAAAAACTGTTGAATGCTGCGTAAAGCGCGCACTTTATGGCTTCATTTACATTCCTTGGGTTTCAGTGACAGGCTACGCCACGTTCAGCTATGCCTCTCTATCCCCTGCTGTACAGTCCCTCCTCCTCTGCACTGCCCTCTTGCTCTGTCCTAGTCCTCCTTGACGCTGATTTAGCTGCGCTCGTTGCGTCGCTTTGCCGCGCAAACCCATAAGAATGGCACAGGCTTTGCCTCCCTCTCGCTCTCTTTCTCTCTCTCTTTCCCTCTCTTCTCCTATTATTCCCTCTCTTCTCGTCTTTTCCCTCTTCTCCTTCTCTCTATTTGCTGCCTTATTTATGCGCTTCTTTATGTGGCCAGCGTTCAAACGCGTCGAAGTTCTCAACCTCAACCTGAGGGTCAATTGTCGCATAAGCACTGAAAGAGGAGGGAAAGGTGGGGAAGAGAGGGAGAAAGAAGGAATATAAGGGGAAGGGAAGAGCTGTAGAAGTGGCTGAGGAGGTAGGCAATTTTACACTGTTTGCCCACAATTAATTACTGCTAAAATATCCGCTAAAATGCTCGCTAAAAATGTCCACTAAAATTTGTTGCTAAAATTGCGTTTAACATTTTGATGGCCTTATGCACTGTGAGTGACCTTTAAATGCATTAACAGGCATTTTAAATGCCTCCCACTCTCCCTCTACTGCACTGCCTGCCCCCTCTACCTCTCCCTCTGTCTCTACTTCTGCCCCTCTCATTGATTCAATCTGTGCGGGTGGCACATGAAATTGCCATTGCGTGTTTGCGACTTGTTAAGTGCCAAAAAGCCAAACACAGTCAACATTTAGCTCAATGTGGCGACATGTGAGAGTGTATAGGAGAGTGTGTATGTGTATTTGAGTGTGTGTCTATGTGTGTGTTGCTGTATTATGTTTGTGTGTTCGAGCAAATTAGTTTGTACTTTGAAACATTTGCGCGCTTGACCAAAAACCTCGCAGCAGCAACCGCAGCATTATGAGCAGATGCCAACAGCAGAGGTACACTCTGAAGCCCTTCACTTTCTCTCTCCCTCCCTCCCTCTCCCTCTCTCTATCTGTTTTCTTCCCCCACAAATTGAAATTGCCTTTGTGCATTCGGCAAACTTTGAAGTCGTCGTCGCAATTTAATCGAATCAGCTTGAAAATGCCAAGCTAGCTTTGACCTGCCCCTTCCCCAGCCCCCCATGGGGTCAACAAATTTGCATAACAAATGGACTCTCGTTAGGAAGGGAGCTGGGGGAGTAGGGGTATCCCACGTGGCAGACTTCAAATGGTCCACATTAAATACAGCTTAAGATGCCGCAGCGTGCGCTGATCAAAGTGCCCTGTGGAAAAAAGAGGAATGCAAAGAAAATATTCAAACAGAACTGAAATGGTCGCCAACTAAGGGGAAAAGTAATCAAGCAGGGAGAGACAAAGTAAGACAGAGAATGAGAGAGAGAGGGAGAGAGAGGGGGAGAGAGTGTGCAAGCTAGACGAGCGCAACTCGAGCGAAAATCAATTGAAATTGAGCAGGACTTAAAGTTGTTTTTCATGTAATTAGCTGAGCGAGTTGTTGCAATTGCTGAATTGAATGAATGAATTGCAAGCGAATGGAATGGAACTAAGTACAGTGGATGCACGGTAGAGTGAACTGCAGAGGAGGAGGAGAAGAGAGAAGAAAGGGGGGAGTTGAAGAGTTGGAGAGAGAAAGAAAGAGATCAAAGTTGAATGCAGCTTGAGTTGAAAGAAGAATGAGGAAAGGATCTATTGTAAAAGAGGAACAGATATAGAGATACAGAACAAGTGAAAGCAATATAATGCACTAAAGGGAGAAGAAGGTATATAAAGAGACAGTGTACAGTCAAATATCACATTGTTATAGACATTATTCTGCACACAACTTTCTAAACTTTCCTTTAGACTGTTCTCCTCATCGAGTGCACACTGTACCTTCCTTTATATAATACCCTGATCAATACTTTCATATACTTTTGTAAGCCACTTTGTTACTTTAACTTAGCTCTAATGCCAACAAATGTCTGTGCAGTGCATAGCGCAGTGCACTCCGTGCAAAAGAATGTTGCACATACGCAACGCTGTACATGTGGTGGGTACGTATGTGAGCAAAAGCCGTTTGTCCGCTTTAAAAGCTGGCAAAACAAATCTGATTTGACATTTAATTAATGGTCTACTGCCGTGTTTTGCCATGTGAGGTAATTTATTTCGCAGAAAACAGAATCAAACACACGCAGACACAGAACACAGTACACAGACAGTGTGCCCCCTTAAGTGTGTGCGCACGGACATGTACTTATTGAGCGCACTGTGTTTGATGTGTATGTGTGTGTGATGTGTGTGGCCAAAGACTGCGCTCAATGTTGATAGCATGTTTTACAAGCGAAATTCTCTGAAATTACACACAGGAAGTGACGGGTGAGAAGAAGAAGGGCAGAGGTGGGAGGTAGAGGGGAAAGTATAGAGTGAGGTAGAAAAGAACGTATACAGACAGTAGATGAGGCAGTGAAGGTGGGAGCAGGGAAGGTAGAAAGTCATTGACAGCTGCAGCAAACGGGTAGCAATCAAACACAAACACAGACGGAGGCAACACCTACACACACAGAGACATACTCACAGCTGGACATACAGCTGGACACACACATACACAGATACTCTGTCACATACACACAGAGTGTAGTTTGCACACAAAGTTCCGTTTCCGCAGGCAGCAACGCCAGCAGCAGGTGCATTTGCCAATAATTGATTGCATTTTGGCATGAAGCTGTTCGCCAGTTGCCACAGGACTCGTGTTGCCTCTGCTCAGCTACTCCTACTACTGACCCCTCCCCTCTCCTCCACCAGCTGTGCCATTTGTTCTGCATTGTCGTCGCACTAGTTCGGTCAGCTTATAAGCACTTAATTTGCCACGCGCCTGTCAGACCAAAGTGGAGCAGCAATTGGAGCTGAGGTTTTGATAGTGATTACACTGACTGCCAAAAGTGAATTTCACTAAGAGGCTTATAGATGAGAGAATGCAACGAAATGCTCACTAGGGAATGGTGAAAGGAAAGAGAAGGAAAATGAGGAGGAAAAGAGGAGAAGACCTTCTTCTCTGCACAGGCTGACAATGACAAGGCAAGCAACCATTTTCATTATCCTTGTAGCCGCTCACTGAGTGCATGAGCAGGCAGAGCGGGTAGGGGGGGAGAGGCGTGCAAACATTTCGCATTGTATTTAAAAGCGACAATGACAACATGCCGGAAAATCCGAGTGAGTCCGAATCCAAGTCAGACAGTGCGCAAAATGTGTCGACAACAGCAACGACGAGAACTCAAGACGAGGCTGAGTTGGCAAATAGCAGCAGCAGCAGGAGCACATACACAGATGCCTCCCCTTGCCTCTGCCCCACCTCCCAAACATACACACTCAACACACAGCCCCTGCTTACCCTCCTTGCCCTTCTGCCTCTCTTTTTGCTGCTCGCCTAATGATGACATAATATTTGTTCAGGCAAAAGATTCCTTGTAGCTTGTCTAATTGATTCGAATGGGCATCAAGTTTTATGACTTTTGATGCATTTTTAATGCCAGCAACAGCAGTAAGGGGGCACTCAGGCGTACACATATACAGAATGAAAGCAAGCCACACATGCCCCCCGCCGGCTTGAGGCCAAAAACATCGTAAACTTTGCTAGCACTTTGCCAAGGTCGCCTGTGGAGAAAGAAGAGTAGATGAAGAGGGGCAGGCAGAGATAGGAGCAGAGGCAATGAGAGGGTGAGGGGAAGAAGCAGTGAATGAGGCAGGGACAGAGGCAGTAGAAGAGACAGAGACAGGGGAAGAGGTAGAGGGAGAGGCAGGAAAAAAAACAGGGAATGGAGAAGAGATAAAGGCATGCAGAGAAGCAGGGCCAGAGGCAGTGGGAGAGACAGGGACAAAAGCCAGAGAAGGGGCAGTAGAAGAGACAAGGAATGAGGCAGGAGAAAGCCAGGGGGTGTGGCAGGGGCCTTGCAGTGGGAGTGCCAGTGGGCGTGGCAAGGGAGGCAGGTAATTACCAAACATTTTTACAGATTTTTCTTTTGCCTGCCAACGCCTCCTTCTCCTCCTGCTCTTCCTCCACCAATGACGACGTCAACATGTCTTCGCACACACTTGTATCTTTATGACCCCAGGGGAGCATAACTTGTCATGGGCGCCGGCACTAGCCAGAAAAAAAGAAAAGCCAAAAAAGCAACTTGGCAAGTTTACAATTTATGGAAATTACCTGACTTCCAAGTTGTTTTTTTCGTTGGGCTGCCACCCACCGACTTTATAGTTGTGCCATAAAGACGGCACGGAATGACCTTGGCCTTGGCCGCGACGACGACGACGAAGGCAATGCTATATATGCATATCACGGGGATCAATGTGAAGTTACTTTGTAGCAAGTTGGGTTTATTAGGCAGAAAAATGAGAGGGAGGGATAGAGGGAGACAGATAAGACTTAAGCAAAGCCGTGGCAATATACCCCATATCTTCCTCTCTTACTGCCGCTCTCCCTCCCCTTTTCTCTCTGCCCCCTTAGTGATTTCAGTCTATTTTAATTTAATTCCGTTTTATTTACACTTTTTCGCCTGCTTCTCGCTGATTATTGTTGCCCGGCAACACATTAGCAATTCATATTTCACAATCCCCCAAAAATAAACAACAACAACAACGAAATTGCAATTAAAAATAATTCGAGCAAAGTTTTGTGGGGGAGCCGAACGAAAAAAGTTACGCAATTATGAGAGTTGTGTGCGCCCCATACGGATTATTTTTGATTTTGAGCTGCGCTTTTTTCGCACGCTCGTTTACCCTGTAGAGTAGGCAAAGTGGGGTGTATTCATACCCATTTATAGATAGATGAAGCGGTTTAGTTGGTTACCAGGCGTACGCAGGGCATGCTGAGGAAGTAGTTTACACAGTAGAGTATGAGAAAGACGGATTTAATAGTTGTTTTGACTTCAGTCTGATACAGTTTAATTTCTGTTTTTCTAGGCACGTTTTCTATCTTTGCAGAGTGACTCTTAGTCAGGCAATTCCTTACAATTCTCGGCCAAAGGTCAAGGCCATTGGTATTCGCTTCCGGTAGTCAGCCAGTGGTTTCCACTGGGATTTCTACTGCGTCTTATCTTCGTGCTTAATTATAAAAGTTTCACTTGCAGTAGGAAACAGAGAAAGAGATAAGCAAAAAGCGGGCGTTAGATAAGACATTAAGAGGCGTGGCATAGCTGGTTAATGTCAAAAAAAACAGTCTAACAACTGCTTTTGTGTTGAGCTGCAAATGTGTTTGGCGACAGGGGCCACCTGAGCACACAAAAGTATGCAACGTTTTTTGCTGCAATTGCTAGAGGGAGATAGGGAGACTTAGAGTGCGGTTATGTGCCTATGTGTGTATGTCTGCGAGTGTGTTTGACAGTGTGTGCGTGTGTACAAGTGTATTTGCCTATGTATGTGTGTATGTACAAGTGTATTTGCCTGTTAGTGTGTGTGTGTGTGTAATGGCAAACAACAATGGCCGTTTTACTCTCGTTGTTGTCCTCGTAGCTGCCGCTTGAAGCGTGTAAACATTTTTCAACCAGCGCAGCAACAACTAAAACAACAATAAAAGAAAAAGCTTTCAATTACATGCGTCCTCACTTCCCCCTCTATCTTTCCCCCTCTCTTTCGCACACTCTTGTGTTAGTAAATAGAAAAGTTTTCTCTGTTAGTTGTTGCACTTGCATTTAGCTTGGGCTCTTTATGTACACTTACCCCACTCACACACACACATACACCCACACACCCTTACTTACTTACGCTCTCAATTCTCCACTTTCAATTACAGGAAACGGCTTAATCAACGAGGCCGAGTTCCTGCAATGGGTTGGCCGCATTCAGGCGCTGCGGGACGAGCAACAGCAGCAGCACGACAGCGACAGCGCCAGCGCGGCCAGTGGCAAGCCAGTGGATGAGGCCGACGATGTCACTGAAGACTTAATAGCTGCATTTAGGTGAGCTGCAGTTCCCTTACCTTCCCCTCTCTTCTTTTCCACTACCTTGGACTGCCTTCTAATCTCTTATTTCCCTTGCAGAGTATTCGATCGCGATGGCAATGGCTTTATAACGAGAGACGAGCTGCAAACCGCCATGGAAATGATTGGGGAGCCCTTGAACGAGCAGCAGCTGGAACAGTTGCTGGCCATTGCCGACTTGGATCAGGATGGCCGCATTAATTACGAGGGTAAGTTTGACACACAACCACGACAACGAGGACAACGCTGACGCAGGCCTCCTCTACCATCCTGTAGTGCAAGGTTAACTGTGTGAAGAGGGACTGCTCTCGAGGGGCTCCTCTTGATTTTAGGTTCGAAACACCCATAAAAAATATGAAAAACCGCACAGAACGCTTACTTTTTTACCGCTACTGTCTGCGCGTTAATCAAGCTGCAGCATAAAACATGCATAAACACACACACAAACACACACGCACTCACACACACGAACTAGGGGCACGTAGGTGTATAACCTTGTGCCAATATTTGCAAAGGCCTCAAGAGACTGCCTCGTTCATAAATCAGCTAGACAAATACAAATACAACAATGACAACAACAACAACAACAATAGGCGTGTGCTCAAGTTGAACAACCTGCGCAGCAACACAAGTCGAAGCAGGTCTACCTCTTCCCTCCCTTCCTTCCCTGTTCCCTCTTCACCTTGCTCCCACTTTTAATGCCCTTCGCATTATTTGTTTGTTTACCCCGCATCGGTTTTTTAGTGCACTGCAGAATGGCCATAAACCTAAGATTGGGCTGATTTCCACAGTTCGGACGCGAGAGTTCAGCAGGTCGCCAACCAGTCACCCCAGCTGCCACCTCAGCTTGCCCCACAGGTTGCCAACTTGACCGATTACACGGCAAGTCAACGCATTAAATTGTAGTTTTCACACGAATCGAATAAACTACGATGCCAAAAAGTAGGCAACATTAAATTGTAGTTCATATAGGATACATTTCATTGTCTTTATTTCATGTTCAAATATTCAATCTTTTAGCAAAAAGTTTTACCAAGGGGACACCCGGATTTGAACCGGGGACCTCTCGATCTGCAGTCGAATGCTCTACCCCTGAGCTATATCCCCATGTTGTATTATAAATATAAAACAATAAAATTTAACAAATGTTCTACAAAAAATTTAAATTTCAAAAAAAATTGTGCATGTACGAAAAGACATTCGATCTTCTGGTTTTAAGGAATACATTATCTAATGATTACAGCATTAAATAAAAATATAATTTTAATAGAGTTCAGTATGGGGCCTGCATGGGGATACATTTCCGAGCAGTCCTGAAGAGCATTCCGTTTAAATTGCTTAAATAAACGCGGGACCTCTACGATCTTTTCTATTTTTCCAGCACACACAGACCCGTGAACCTGTGTGTCCCCTGCGTGGCATTAAATTGATTTACTAAACAGAAACTTATACACACACACATAGACACACAAATAGGGGCACACACATACGAGGGATGTGCTGCCTTTGCGAGAGCTTGAAGCTTGTCTACAAGCACATTGTGCACATATTTGTGTGTGTACTTTGGCTCGGGTTTATCATTAGGTTCATATGCCGTTGCTTTTGCTAGTTGATACTTTGACCTTGTAACGCATGGACAGTGTGACATGCTCCCCTTGTCCCCCTGTCCCCTTATCCTCTTCTGCCCACAGCTGCCCTCGTTATTTGTTTGTTTGCTGGCATCTGCAATTTATTTACTTTTACTTTATTTACTTTACACCGGCATGTACGACCGAACGAACAGCAGGCACAACTTTTTTCCCTTTGATACCCTGTAAATCATTGGAAGCTGCGCGCGGAGTGTATAAAAGTTGTAGCGATTGTGCAGCTACTTGTGTTTCTTATAGGATATCCTATAGTCTGGCATAGCTCAGTTCTCTGCTTTTGTTTCGCTGACATTGCATGTTGTGTGAGTGGGCGTGTGTGTGTGCGTGTGGGGGCGTGTCATCGATGATTTGACGCTGCGCAACACGTTGTACGTGCCACAAAGGCGGCCCCGACTGCCCCGAGGGACCGCTTGGCTGCCAAATGCCCTTCATCAGGCCCATAAAGGTTCCCATGTCGGAACTTCCAAAATGGCCACTGTACGGGTGTCGATTGTCAGGCGATATTTCCTTTGATTTAAAGAATTGCCATAAACAAACTAAAGTCTTTTTAAATGTATTTAATTTATATAAAGATTGATTATTAAATAATATAACATTTTATTCTCTCTTTCTCTTTACAGAGTTTACGAGACTTTTGCTCTAAGTGGACGGCAAAAATGTTTAACAAATTCAGCCTAATTGTTTAAGCGATTACTAACATACTCAGACAAGATGATTCATAAATGTTTTATACAAAAAAAATAGAACAAAAAATAAAAGAAAAAACAGATAAATATAATAATTTATAAACTAAGCAAAGGACATAAGAGAAAGGAACACAGGCCACACACAAACACACACACATACACACATAAATCTCACTTTGAGTTGATCCTCACACACACGAACACACACACATACACATGTATAATTAGTTTTCTAAAAGGAAATTCATTTTTTTGATACGAATTAAGCTAATTTTGAAGCGTTTGAATTATCATAAATTATAGATTACATACACACATACACACACACATACATACATATATATGCATATTCGGATAAGTCTGAGCGCGTGAGTGATATTGTGTTTAGGGTGCTGCATGTAAAAATTAAAAAAAACAAATGAAAGAAACTTAATGCATATATATACTATATAAACCTGTAGAGAGATCGTATATTTGTATCTTAATGTAGTCAATATGCTTGTGTTTTAAACAATAAACATCAGCAGCAACAACAACAACAAGAAAGCCACAAAAAATGTTTCAAAATGTTTGTTAGAATAAGAAGAAAATAAATGTTATAAATAAGACGAAATACGAATAAAAAAAACAAATGGAAATATCATTGGATTTCAGTTTCAGTAATCGAGAAAATACCCAATTATATTTATATATATCTATATGTATTGTATATTGAATGTCGCCACACATAATTGTTAACCTAAATATATAAATGTGTACTATATAGCATTATTTATTGGAAAAGCAAACGCAATTATCAAAATGCAATTCAATTGCCAGACAGAAAAACTAAGAAAGAAAGAAAGAAATATCTCCAGAATGTTTAGGAATTGTCCACAAATATATTTTATAGTTAATATCTGAATTTACTTTACAGTGTGCACTCTAGTCAGCTCAACTCTATCTTCCATTGGTTTGCTTCCTCTACGAAGTGTATTCGAATTTATTTCAAAAGTTTTTCCAACAAAAATTCAAAGTCCATTTGCATCACCGTCCCGGGACATAGAAAATCAATAACTAGTGGAAATTTCGTACATTCGAAACTGTTTTATAACATGAACATATACAATTGAAATCGGGCAGACGTGTTTTTCAAAAACAAACCAAAGTTGGCGCAGTAATTCATCAGGTCAATGGTACAAATAATTCAAATGGAAATACAAGGAAAGCAAACGACAACATTTTTCGATGGTATTTACAACTAGATAAAGATACAGAGATACTGCAACCGCCAGACAAGTATCAAATTAAAATCTACAGAGATTTATTAAAAAAAAATTTAACGTTCGTTAACTTTCGAAAAAAGAAACAAAACTATCCAATGTACTTAACTACAGTAGAATTTTTTGACGACATCTAAATGTGCTTCAATTATATATATATATGCAAAACTATATACTATATATATGTACCTACTATATACAGATACTGTTTTTGTTACAAAAATGAAACTATTTAATATTACATAATACGCAAAATTAAGACATTATCTATATGCGTACATACTTACTTGCATACTGTGTAGTAGCTACATTTGTTTAAGGATTATTCAATTATCCGATTCTGATTCTCCAGTGTGAACATGAAAATGAAAATGATATAATACTATATTCTATATACAACATAATAAATGACAGTACACAAACGCTCAAAAAACGGCTGGTTGTTTGTTTCATTTCATTTCATTTTACAAGTTTAAAGGACTAACACCAGTAGGCATTATTTTTTTGGATTTTGTCATTATAAGTTTAGTCAATCTTTGTACAAGTACTAATAAGAAAAATATTGTTGAATTCCAAATTGACTCTTGTGCAAACAGACTATATTTTATATAAAAAACAGAATTAGAATTTGAATTTGAAATTTTTAAATTATTTAATAACCATGAGCCAACGAGAGAAGGTAAGTTTATGGGAAATCGAATACCACTGTGTGAAATGCCTATCGACATGAGTTTTTGGCAACTATAGCTGTTCTTGACCATTTTGAGTAGGAACAAATTAAAGAATATTAACAAATATTCGTTATATGTTTGTAAATGATTATCGCTTCAACGGAATATCACTGCCTGCTATGCCTATCGATATGTTTGTTTGCAACGATAGCTGCCGGTAACCATTTCGAGCAGGTAGAACTAGAATAAATCGATGAACTGAACTGGTTCACATATACCTGATATTCACGTCGTACCCTCGCGGAGCATACGCAAAATCAATTTTTACAACGAAAAAACGAACGAAAATTCAATTAAACGACAGTGAAAACTGAATTAATTGTCCATCGTGTTCGTGTAACGTTTCCGTGTATATAGTACATTCATCTGCAAGGCTGCAATAGCCCAGAATTATTTTTGTAGAGTGTTTAAAATAAAGCCGCAAAAGTGGATACCGATAACGAAGTTAAAATTGAGGATTTGATGGACTCTGATCCTGACATTGAGTTCATTGAAAAGGATAGTGGGATGTCTTCATTAGGTGGCAGCAAAGATGAAACGCCTGAGAGGCGCACAGTAGCTGTTGTAAGTACCTCTCCATGTGCCTCCGTCTGTGTGTGTGGGTGTGTGTGTGCATGTGCGTTTGCTCCGCTTATCGTGCTCACGTAATTGTTGGAGAAGCACACCGTGTACCCGACCCGAACCAACATCTGCTTATCATTATCAGCAATTATATATATATTGATTTATTTGTAATATGCCTGAAATTTGTGCATCTCTTTGCAGGCGGGAACTGATGGCCAGTCTGATAACTATGATGATGTAAGTGTTCGCATGTTTTATGTTTGTAAACATAAACCCAAAAACTAACCTCAAAAAATGTATCTATATTTGAATAGGAGCCCGATGAGTCGTTTGCCGAGCGCTTGATAGGACTGACTGAAATGTTACCAGAGCCAGTGCGCAATGCGGTCGGCAATGTGGTTTCAACCACAGCGAAAACTGTCCGTAGCGTTTATTCCTTTTCGTGCAATGCATCGTGGATATTCTTCACCAGCTCCGTCATCCTTTTCGCACCCGTCATCTTTGAGACCGAGCGTGCCCAGATGGAGGAGCTACACAAATCGCAGCAGAAGCAGGTGCTGCTCGGTCCTGGCAGTGCCATGTCCGGTGCCTCACCCAGTTTACCTTTGATTCGTTAATGATTCTGATATCTGTATCAACATATACCATACATACAAAATACGTTAGCTCTATTAACCGACGTCGGAGCCGAATGCCGGATAATTGAATAATGCCACATAATGCTAGAGTTTAAGTCGAATCAGTTAGGTCGTCCCTGCCAGTGAAATGAATAAAAACACTCACTCACTCACACACACACACATACAAACAGCTAATTCCAGAATTACCAGAACAAAATAAACACAACTAAGGGAAGACAGCAGGCTCATTTAAGCTCTGCTATATAGGGTCATCGATATATAGGGTCTTTCGCTGAACTTCAACTAGTGTTTAGTAAGAGTATTTGTAGTTGGCCCAACCAAAAGAATGAAACAAGTAACTGTTGTTTAAACAAATAAAGATAATGTTTATTAAGAGTTCAAGAATGAAGAGTTAAGGGCTGAAGAGCTCCAGCCTGTCTACGGTCCCCCCAGGTACTCTTGGGGTATGGGATGATCCATGAAATAGCGGCGAAACTCTCCGGCATATTTGTTACGCAGCGCACGCTCGCCAAACTCATTGAAACGCTGTGCCAGAAAGACATATACATCGAGGACCTTAGCATGCGCGGAGAGCTGCTTGAACGACTGTGCAGCACGTTCAAGTATTTCCAGAGATTTCAGCAACTGTGCCTGTCTAGCTTCAGGTTGTGTAATCGCCAGCAGGCAACGCACGAACACAAAGTCAGTCTTTGCCCTTTCGTAGAGCCCTCCATTGATGTGTATGTCGTCCATGTTACGCTTGATGGCCTGATAGGCCTTCTGCGGCATGCCCAGCATGAGAAGGACCTGTGCCAATAGCACATCAACCAGTGCCAACTCGTAATCCATCTGTGAGTCAGCCATGTCCTCGGATACACGCAACAGGATGGTGACTGCCTCGCTGGAGAATCTGCCCTCGGCCAGGCTGCAGTAGGCGAGCAGCACCTGGACGCGCATACGTAGCAGAAAAGGCATCTCCGACTTGGATGCCAGTTTGTCCAGCAGACGGCGTGCATTGAAGAACTCCCGCTTGGCCACATAGATAGCTGCACGCTGCTGCAACGATCCATTGGGATCAAGCAGATACAACTGATCACAGGCCTTAAGTGCGTCGTGCCAGCGACAGCGATAGATGCCAGACTGAATGATCACATGGCACTGACTAATCATCCAGCACTCGGCGCTGGGCATGCGTGGCAACTGCTCCCGGGCATGATGCAGTAGAACACGTGCCAGACCAATCTCTCCCTGAAGTTGCAGCCACAGAGCGTAGCTGGCCAGTGCACTGCCCATGCCTCCAGAGACATTGCTGTTGAAACGATCCCTCACTGAGAGCAGCAACTGTGCGTAGAGTGCGGCCAGCTCATGCCTGCCATAGGCGCACCAGACTGCGCTGCGCAAAGCCAATGCTTCGGAGGCATGATTGCCCAAGTTGTTGCGATTGGTCAACTGATCACTGTGCTGCAGCAGATCAAAGAGTCGCAGAGGCTGATAGCCTGCCACAGTGCCCAGCTTGACGGCAAAGTGCAGAGCTAGTGTGTAATTCTGTAGGAGATTCCAATCGGCATCGGTTACATCCGCCACACTGCGTTGCACATAGGACAGAGGTAGCTCATTTCTCAGCAGACAGTACCAAGTGTTGGCCAAATTGAGACTCCGCTTGTCGCTGTGCTCCTGCGCCAGCATAATACTCTCTCGCAGTGCAGCGAGTGCCTCGTCACGATGACCGAAAGTGGCATGTAGCACAGCCAGATTGATGCAGAAGTTCTGATAGCCCTTCTCCTGGCTCATCAGACGCACTGGGGAGCGATCGAAGGCGCGATGGAGAGCGGTCAGCGCATTATTGTAATCCCGCACGCGTAGCTGATTCATGTAACCGAGGAAATAGGATGTGGTACTCAGTGGCAAATCCTCAATGATCTCCTGCACTTTGCGCTGCAGTTCCTTGGGCGACAGAGCGCTGTTCTCATCGTGATCCAGCAGATCCGACTGCTTGTTGATGAAGAATTTCGCCTGCTTGGGCGCCCATTTACTTAGCGGATTGCGCTCGAAGCGTTCGGTGACCTCGTTGGCCTCTTCGTTCTTGGCCTTTGTTGCTGCATCGCCACCAGCTGCACTCTCCGGGGGCGGCGGTGGTGGTGGTGGCGATGGTGATTGAGATCTACGAAGCACTCCACCAGCAATCGGTTTGCGGGGACCAATTGCCAGTGCACGCACACCACGCTCGTAATAGGCACACACATTTCTATACATGGACATCATTGTAGCAAAGGTAAAGCGCTCGAGCACGACTCCAATGCGACGCACATAGATCCCCACCATGCTGAACTGACTCACGCCAAGGTCCTCATTAAGCAATGTGTCAATGTTTTGCATCTCTGCAAAGTCAAACAGCGACTCAAGGCTGGATGAGCCGCAGAACTCGGACATAGCCTTCTCGAATGACTCAAGCATGAGAGTGTCCAGTTTGTAGGGACGCGTTGTGAGTAAATTGTGCAGTTCATCGTATGACATGTCCGGCTCCTGTACGAGCTTAAACATGAGCATGCAAAACATGCGTCGTGCCTGTGGACGCATCGTTATTCCTGTATCTATGGAGGTTCTTTTGTCCTGTAAGACAGAGTTGGATGTGTTGAAGGAGGCAGGCAGAGATCTACAGACTTGCAGCTCCTACTTACCCGCACATATTGCTTCAGCAATATGAGCACTGCTATTTTGTGTGGCGTCGGTGGTTCGATGCGTGGCGGCACCAGCTTTGAGCTGGGATCCAGCGTATCCAGCTCCTCGAATAAATCCATTTCTGGTGGAGCTAGATTTGTTTGCCCGGCATAAAAGCAATAACAACACGGTTAACAGCAGCAGCCAACTTAAAGGCAAAGCACTGTCAGCCCTGCTGTTAAAAACTGTCAACGCGCTGTTAACTATATCACGCAGCCCTGATTGGCGCTAAATTTGAAAACTTAAATAATTAACAACTAATTTGGGGTTGCCGTGATCGATGGGGTTAAAGTCCCCATGAAGTCAACAAAAATCGCCCAAAGCTTGTTTATCCACAAATATTTGCCAGCCCATTCAGATACAAAAGTAAAGTATCGTACAAAGTTCGTACTTCTACCCATTTTATATATATTTAATTTGTTCATTATAATGCTAGTTAATGAATTGGAATATATATACAGCGTCATAGCTGTAATTGCAATTGAACGTGCCCATATTTACAGGACGAAGGGGAAAATGGCATGACGACCCTTGGGATAATCCTTGAACTCCTTCCTGTAGTTGCGGTGCTTGCCCAGAGCCCACACAGTCATCTGGAATGCGCCGGCAAGAGCGAAAAGATATGCTGGCAAGCATGAGGTCATGGCCGAGAAGGCCACCCAAGCGCCAATCTCATAGGTATAGTTGGGGCAAGAGACCAAACTGAAATGAAAAAAGCAATTAATAAGCGAATCCCCTCAAGGAAACAAGTTACACACTCACTTGAAGAGCTTGGTTAACGGATTGCTATCGGCCACAGGAATGCGGCGCACCTTGGTGCCAGGTGGACGCAGATTGCGCAGAGCAATGTGAACGGAAAAGTTGCCCAATTCGCAGAGCTGCAAAGAAATAAAGATTAATAGTAGATAATTGAGATTAATGATAGACTCTGTAACTCACAGCAAAGGCACCCAGAGCAGCCCAGACGGTGCACATGCAGGGCGAGGTGTACAAAGGATGATTAACGTGATAGGACACGTAGGCAGTGAAGCCCCAGTAGTAGCTGCAATTCTTGAACAGATTGCGCAGTGGCATCGTATTGTGCGAGAAACGATGCACAAAGATGGTCTCCAGCAGACGCTTCACATAGTGAACCGTATAGCAACCGGCGGCAATGCTGAAAAAAAAGATACAAAACAACATGAGAAAATGATAATAAGCGAGTTAATGATTATGCAGCCACAGCCAGGTAAAAGCGAAGCGGCCTCGGACTTTGCATAAGCAGCCGTCACTGGGTCAAGCGGGTCGCTATCAACGGTGTCGTCGTCGTTGTCGAATAAATCGAACGATGTGTGGCGAAAGTCACACAGATACCCACACATACATATGGGCACACACACACACATACTCTGTCACACACTGGGGCTCTACTCACTGCGTGGTCAGCGAGATTGCGTTGCTGGCTGCCTTGCCGTAGACCAACTCCGGGCGGAAATAGAACAGCAGGTAGACAATCAAAGGACCTGCATACTCCGCCAGGAACACCGTCTTCCAGCCGATCTGTGGTCCCAGATCACGCAAGTAGACCTTATCTCCATTGCCCAAGTTGAGGGATTTCACTGTATCAGTATCCTTAAGGCTCTTGCCACGCGGCTCCAGACGGCTGTAATAAAATTTGGAAAATTTTAATTTTCATATCAGAAAGGTGTGTGAGGAGGTGGGGGAGTGTATGTGTAGTTGTATGTGTGTACTTACAGTGATATGCGGTCTGCATGCGGCGTTTTGTTCAAAGTCTTGTGAATTACAACACGCAGCTCGCTGATTGGGATCGAGGCAGCGGATACATTCACCTTGCCATAGGACTTGCTAGACTTGGCATCTAATATTTCGAGCTCCATTTTAATTCGTGACTATTACAACTTTCTGCCCAGTTAGTCAGTTTGTTAGTGGTTGTATTTTGTACAGAGTGACCAGTGGCAGCTAGGTGTATTTTGTGAACTCAATTGGTGCTGTTAGCAGAGCTCTGTTAAAACTAACTTGGCAACCCTAGACGTGACAAAAATTCGAATTAACATTTACATATTTAAAAAAAACAAGCTCTGTTCCTTTTGTCAAATTCTCGTTTAAGAATATTTGATGCACGTTTTCATTAGGCCAGTCGAATCAGCACGTAAAGCAGGTCTTGTCTTGAATTTGTTCATAAAATCGTTCCATTTTTGAATTGTGTGGTGAGTGTTGATTAAAAATATCCAAAAAACATATGCGAATGGTAGCAACCCATGCGAACGTCAATTGTTTAAAAACGAATGTATGTCGAATAATATTTAAAATTTTATTTTACGTTTGACTTCCAAAGTGAAAACTTCAAGCAAAATAGAAATTGTGAAATTTCAGCTAAAAATCAAAAATACTGAAATATTTTGAAACGTAACTTTTAAGCTAGCGTTTTGCAAGTGAGTACTGGGTGAGTATAAACTCTACAATTATTTGATTAAAATTTCCCTTGGCGCTCAGGCCAATATTCTGTAAAATAGATTTATGCTCATGTGGCATCACTGGTTGTTTTGTGCGAGCGAGATGAATATCCATCTCCCAACTAATGCAATTGCATTACGCATTAAAAATGATGTTGAAAAGTTTCCTTAAGAGGCTTACTCGAAGCTATTTTTAATTTATTAATAGAGTTCTTCTTTGTTATTAAATAATGGAGCATGCATGATGTTTCGTTATTTGAAAAACAACTAGTAAATAGTATTTAAATTTAAACAATAGCGCTGTGCAAGCAGGACAGCGCTAGAAATCTAGAAATTTCCCAACCAAATATACAAAACTTCCCCTGCATTCGGCATAGGCTATAAAAGGGAACGCCAGCCGAGGCGTACTTTATTATCGTGCAGAAAAGCAAGTGAGAAACAACAAAAGTGCAGTTAAACGTGAAATTAAAAAGTAATTGAAATTGATATTTGGTGTGAAAATATAAAAGAAAAGTGAATAAAAGTTATTACCAGTGAAGAAAAAGTAAGTTTCTGCAGAATAGCTAATGTTAAAATTAAAAATCAAATAATTAGCCCACTAAAACATCTGTTTAGTTTGTCTGTATGTATGCAGCGCAGCCATTTTTTTTTATCTAATTCCTTTGTCTAAAAGACACGTATGTATGTGTAGGTACCATGTAAATATATACATATGTACAATTGGCTATATTGTACTTAAGCTAATTTGTACGTTTGTATGCGTAGTTTGAATGCCCTTGCAATAAACTATATAATATATATATATATATATATATATATATATATATATATATATATGGTACATTTGTTTGTGCGTAAATAAGAAATGCGTATTTAGCACTGCCAGATTGTGAAATAAGTTTATGACGTCAGCGAAAATTTCGAGAAGATATACACACACGCATGCATAGTATACATGCACAAATGCATACGTATTCATTAAGATAATTATTTTATCCGTACGTATACATCTTATGGCGTAAATAAGCAATGGCGCAGTAATTATATTTTAAATTTCCGCAATTGAAAAATAATTAGTATATTTTTTATGAGTAATCCATATCAGAGCAATGGCCGTCCATGGGGTTCAGCCAAAGGTCTTTGGCTCTTTGTTCGAGAACATTTTTTTTTCTGATAAGGGAGGAAATACAAAATGGGAAATCAACATTCCAGACACAAAGCACTCTGGGGATGAAATGTTAAGGTCTCCTATTCGTATTTTAATTTTAACTTACTTAATATTGGGATTGCTCAGCTGCTAAACTGTTCTTTCTGTTTTGTTTTTGTAGAAAATTGAAAATGCAGATCTTTGTGAAAACATTGACTGGCAAGACCATCACTTTGGAAGTTGAACCTTCTGACACGATCGAGAACGTGAAGGCCAAGATCCAAGACAAGGAGGGTATCCCACCAGATCAGCAGCGTCTCATCTTCGCCGGAAAGCAGTTGGAGGATGGCCGTACTCTGTCGGACTACAACATCCAGAAGGAGTCGACCCTGCATTTGGTTCTCCGTCTGCGTGGAGGTATGCAGATCTTTGTGAAGACTCTGACCGGAAAGACCATCACCCTTGAAGTTGAACCTTCCGACACGATCGAGAACGTGAAGGCCAAGATCCAAGACAAGGAGGGTATCCCCCCAGATCAGCAGCGTCTTATCTTCGCCGGAAAGCAGCTGGAGGATGGCCGTACTCTGTCGGACTACAACATCCAGAAGGAGTCGACCCTGCATTTGGTTCTCCGCCTGCGTGGTGGTATGCAGATCTTCGTGAAGACTCTGACCGGAAAGACCATCACCCTCGAGGTCGAGCCCAGCGACACCATTGAGAACGTGAAGGCCAAGATTCAAGACAAGGAGGGTATCCCACCAGATCAGCAGCGTCTCATCTTCGCCGGAAAGCAGTTGGAGGATGGCCGTACTCTGTCGGACTACAACATCCAGAAGGAGTCGACCCTGCATTTGGTTCTCCGTCTGCGTGGAGGTATGCAGATCTTTGTGAAGACTCTGACCGGAAAGACCATCACCCTTGAAGTTGAACCTTCCGACACGATCGAGAACGTGAAGGCCAAGATCCAAGACAAGGAGGGTATCCCCCCAGATCAGCAGCGTCTTATCTTCGCCGGAAAGCAGCTGGAGGATGGCCGTACTCTGTCGGACTACAACATCCAGAAGGAGTCGACCCTGCATTTGGTTCTCCGCCTGCGTGGTGGTATGCAGATCTTCGTGAAGACTCTGACCGGAAAGACCATCACACTTGAAGTTGAACCTTCCGACACGATCGAGAACGTGAAGGCCAAGATCCAAGACAAGGAGGGTATCCCCCCAGATCAGCAGCGTCTTATCTTCGCCGGAAAGCAGCTGGAGGATGGCCGTACTCTGTCGGACTACAACATCCAGAAGGAGTCGACCCTGCATTTGGTTCTCCGCCTGCGTGGAGGTATGCAGATCTTCGTGAAGACTCTAACCGGAAAGACCATCACCCTCGAGGTCGAACCCAGCGACACCATTGAGAACGTGAAGGCCAAGATCCAAGACAAGGAGGGTATCCCCCCAGATCAGCAGCGTCTCATCTTTGCCGGAAAGCAGTTGGAGGATGGCCGTACTCTGTCGGACTACAACATCCAGAAGGAGTCGACCCTGCATTTGGTTCTCCGTCTGCGTGGTGGTATGCAGATCTTCGTGAAGACTCTGACCGGAAAGACCATCACCCTTGAAGTTGAACCTTCCGACACGATCGAGAACGTGAAGGCCAAGATCCAAGACAAGGAGGGTATCCCCCCAGATCAGCAGCGTCTTATCTTCGCCGGAAAGCAGCTGGAGGATGGCCGTACTCTTTCGGACTACAACATCCAGAAGGAGTCGACCCTGCATTTGGTTCTCCGCCTGCGTGGTGGTATGCAGATCTTCGTGAAGACTCTGACCGGAAAGACCATCACCCTTGAAGTTGAACCTTCCGACACGATCGAGAACGTGAAGGCCAAGATCCAAGACAAGGAGGGTATCCCCCCAGATCAGCAGCGTCTTATCTTCGCCGGAAAGCAGTTGGAGGATGGCCGTACTCTGTCGGACTACAACATCCAGAAGGAGTCGACCCTGCATTTGGTTCTCCGTCTGCGTGGAGGTATGCAGATCTTCGTGAAGACTCTGACCGGAAAGACCATCACCCTCGAGGTCGAGCCCAGCGACACCATTGAGAACGTGAAGGCCAAGATCCAAGACAAAGAGGGTATCCCCCCAGATCAGCAGCGTCTCATCTTTGCCGGAAAGCAGTTGGAGGATGGCCGTACTCTGTCGGACTACAACATCCAGAAGGAGTCTACCTTGCATTTGGTTCTCCGTCTGCGTGGTGGTATGCAGATCTTCGTAAAGACTCTGACCGGAAAGACCATCACTTTGGAAGTTGAACCTTCTGACACGATCGAGAACGTGAAGGCCAAGATCCAAGACAAGGAGGGTATCCCCCCAGATCAGCAGCGTCTCATCTTCGCCGGAAAGCAGTTGGAGGATGGCCGTACTCTGTCGGACTACAACATCCAGAAGGAGTCGACCCTGCATTTGGTTCTCCGTCTGCGTGGAGGTATGCAGATCTTCGTGAAGACTCTGACCGGAAAGACCATCACCCTCGAGGTCGAGCCCAGCGACACCATTGAGAACGTGAAGGCCAAGATCCAAGACAAGGAGGGTATCCCCCCAGATCAGCAGCGTCTCATCTTTGCCGGAAAGCAGTTGGAGGATGGCCGTACTCTGTCAGACTACAACATCCAGAAGGAGTCGACCCTGCATTTGGTTCTCCGTCTGCGTGGTGGCCAAGCTTAATTTAAGATCCACCCAAATAAATGTGCATGATTAAATGAATTAACCAAGTACTATCACATCTACAAGCTAATACAGAGTTGCACCATTCCTTTTTCTGCATAAATACATTGGACAGGAAGACATTCAAAATTTCAAGTTCAAGGATTAAGCCCATATCTATATTAACTGCTGTTTCTTCTGGCTTAACATTTGGCTTCTTTGTTCAAATTCAAATTACATTCACAATAAATCAATAATTATTTCGAAACTCGACGGTTTATCTTATTTAACTCTGTGAAGAAATTTATGGGGCACCTTGGATTTAATCTTGGGCTCTTTGGTTTTCTTAATCCGCAGGGTGTACAGGGTGTTTCGACTTTCTTTTTGTGTGTGTGTGTATGCATATGTGAGACTGTTGATAAATCGTTTCCCTGTGAATCTTATTTCCGTGTGAATGCCGTGTTTTCTTTGTGTGTGTTAACGTTTCGTTGTGAACGGCTAAAATGCAATACTGGAATCAATGAAGTGAATGCTGCCAATTTATATTCGACAGGGTCAGTCCGCTTGTTTAATTCGAAGCGAAATGGCAAAAGTGTTGCAACGTGTGGAAATTACACTCCGTAGTTTCTACATATTCAATTCTAGCTTGGGTCAAAAGGAGGGAGAGGTGAGTAATTCGCTGTGTAAGTCGCAGAAGAGACGCCTACAAATTCTGTTCTCTACAGGAGCATAAGAAGGTGCTCTTCTATCATCCAAATGACATAGAACTGAACACTAAAATCAAGGATGTGGGATTAAGTGAGGCTATCATAACGTTTACCGGGTGAGTCATTGGTCAGTGGGAAACTCAACGACCCCCCTAACACTTGTTGTTGTTGTGCATCCCGCAGCACGTTCACCAGCGAGGATGACTGCAAGGCGCTGCACACGCAGAAAACCACACAGTTATTCCATCAACCCGAACCGGGATTCTGGATGGTGATGGTACTTAATGTGCCCAAGGAATTTAAGCTCAAGGATGGAGTTGAGGTGGCGGATTACCGAGGTGGCGAGGTTTCCGATCGCATTTATCATGCTGTACTGCGGCAATGTTATCATATGTATCGCTTTCATCATGGCCAGCTGCAGGGTAAACTGACTGCCAATTCATCTGCTGAAGCTGCCGAAGAGCAGCGCCTGCAGCTCGCAGATGAACTAAAGCAGTTCTACGAGCGTTATTTGATCAACCTGAAAGAGCTGCAGAACTGCGACATTGTGGACATGCTGCACTCCATACAGTACCTGGCACTGGATAAGGCACTGTTCCTACGTGCACACAACTTTAGCATGCTCTGTGACACGTTTCCAGCCATCAAAGAGTGCATAATGCTCTACAATGATCAGGTTGTCTGCGGTGGAAAACTGAGTGCCAGTGATTTGTACAGCCTGCATGCCCACATCCAGGCGCAAGGGGGGAATGATACTGGTGCTGCTGATACCTATCGCAATGGAGCCTTTGTGCGTGAGGAGGGTGTGGAAGACGTGAAACCTCTGGTAATCTACCTAGACGGGAATGGAAGTATTGAGCCACACTATTTGCTTGTCTATCGTGCGCTAAACTTGACGCTTTGTCTCTTTGTTGATGGTAAATGAAGCTGATCTCATCTGCGAAGAGCTCAACCCTAATTCACCTTCTTTCTTCCCCTCAGCCAAACAGGAAGCACCAAAGGCGGATTTCTATAAGGAACTGCATGAATACATGGGCCCCCAGCTGACGAGCTTGGCACGCGACATAGCTGCAGAGATCTCCAAACAGAACGTCGGCACAGCACAGCATGACAACAGTGATAGTTCCCCCAAGTACCTATTCATTAATGAACAGAGCCTGAAGCATCATACGAATATCTATCGTCATGCCAAGACCACACAAAAGAGTATACCGCGTAATGTGATGAGTATCATTGCTGATTTGGCCAATCCCATCGATGACAGCAACTCTGTTGCTGATTCAGCCACGGAGGAGGTGCAGGTTAAGACCACCAATGATTTTTGGGTTGTGAAGCGACGCTGCAACTGGCGACAGTATTATGTGATCCTATGCAAGAGTAAGGCAACACTGCTGGATGTGACGCAGGAAGCGAAGCGTATATTTGAACAAGAGCTCACAGATGATGTATTTTTTGACAAATAAGAAGCAAGATTAGATAAATAAATGGCGTTTTCCAATTGTAATGCCTGCTCCCGTTGGAATCTTCTGCGTTCTGGCAGCAGAAACGACAACAGGCGTTGCTGGGCTGCGTCTGCTGTTTTCAAGCCATCACAGTGCTACTATTCGTGCTGGCGGGATTGGTGCTGCTGGTGTTGGTTGTAGTGACGCTGCTTGCACCCTCGTTGGCGTCGTTATACACACTCGTCGAGGAGGATGAACTGGTTGTGGCGCCGTTTTGAGATTTGCTCTTTTTCACAATATAAATACGACGATTGGACATGCAAATGCTATAGCAATGGTGGTCGTAGTCAATGGTGATCCGCTCGCAGCTGCTATTTGGCATGAAGTTTTCATCGATGCTAGAAGCGAATGGGGAAATAATGGATGAAACATGGGCATTTTGGTGGGGCTATGCCGTCACTTACCTTTCGGTTAGATTAAGTAAACCCATTATCACTTTAGCGCTATCCTCATCATTTTTTAGCTCACCGCCGGACTCGAGCACGGCTCCATCATCCTTAAGAACAAGATAACCTAGTTGGTTTTGCGCAAATTGCTTATCCTTATCCATTTTTAAGGTTCTTCTCAAAACGCCACTCCCACTATAAACTGCTTTTTATTGTTTTTGTTTCGCACTTGCAGTGTTTGTCATTCGCGTAGATGCGTATACGAACTTGTGTGAATACCATCAAGTGCAACAATCAGCTGCTATCGTGTAAATATTACAATGCAACTAATATTGGTATATACATAGAATATAATACCTTTATTTATTTAAATATAAATAAAATATTGTTTTTATTTAATTAACATATAACTTTAAAGATAAACCTGCATTAATTTAAAAATAACAGCTGTATCGCCTATCGATATATAACAGTTTGCTAATTGTCAAATATCGATATTTTTCGTCTAATTCCTAGTGCTCACCTCTGAACTCTACATTTTGTAAAGTGCTGCCCCCGTGCAAGTTCGTGGTATTTTTGTGCTGCGTGAAAAAAGAAATATAAACGTTGAAAATCAATTATTTAAACATAAAAAAGCAACTTATTTATTGTCAAACATATAGAGATCACCAAAGTGTAAGTTACATACTGTTTTTAAACGGAAAATTGGCATTAAATTGTAATTGAAAATCGGCTTGTGTGCGTGCGTGTGTGTGAGTGAAAATTTTCAATTTTCGGGTCAGCACCACACCCTTGCATGTACACACATAGAAAATCCAATTAACAATTAGAATTGTGCAAAAAACTAATTAAAGTAGCTTAGAAAAATAAATTCAAATGGTCTTTTAGTTACTTAATAGTCTGCTGAAAAGTGTGAAAATCTGTATCCCAGCTCTGCATGTGAAAAAAAGTATCTAGTAGCGCTCCATTTTAACAAGCACGTACATGTTAATGTGTGTGTGTGTGCGTGTGGTGTGTACGTCATCGGGTGTGCGGCAACTTCATTAGAGAGAAAGCGAGAGAGAGAGACATTGTCGAAGAAAGAGAGATAGACAGAACAGGCTCGTCTTTTTAGGGAGAGAAATGCATTTTTGATGTTTACAATATTTTTGTATTTGACTTCAATTGCGAAACCTGTTTTAACTTGCAAATGTCCTTGACTTTGGCAGCACTGGTGCCGTATGCGTAGGACGCACTTTGCCGGTATCGATTAATTTATTCGATAAACTTATTAGCAAACGTATATTTTTAATTATATTTAAAATTGCCTCAATTGCAATAGTTTAATTTCGCGACGTGTAAATTGGACATACTTATTGCTCATGATTCCAAGCTGCGTGCATTACGTCATCCAGCTATTTCTGATAGACACTTCAATTAATGTATGTTGATTTGTATTTGTGCGACGAGGTGTGTGCCTGTGTGTGAGTGTTTGTATTAATAAGAGAGAGCACATTCGTTAGCTCGCTCTTCTCTGCATTCCAAACAAACTCTATCTCTCTCTCTCGCTCATCCTCACTCTCCCTCTATGCGCTCTCTCTCTTTTTCATTGGCTGTTCCACCCGTTATTTGTTGTTGTTTTGTTTTGTACGCGATAAACAGTTAAATTGCCTTCAATGTTGCGTGTGTGTGTTTAGATGTGAGTGTGTGTTTGTGTGTCGGTCTCTACTTTGAATACAAACTAAAACTGAAACCCAAACACAAACCCGGGCCTAGGCAATGTTTTTCAATTTCCTGCCTTGTGTTTTTTGGGGTGATGTTGTTCATTGTTGTTGTTGTAACACTCGCGTGACTATATTATATTTAGATAGAAATACAAATGTGACTGTATTTCCTCTCTCCCTCACCCACCCCGCTTGGCTCTCTCGATGATGTCATTGAAGTCAACTGGAGTCACCTCTTACAACTCTAACAATACTTCCATTTCATTATTAAATCATATTTCCAATATTCATTCAGAATATTTCTAATCAGTATTTTGTGGTAAATTGTTGTTGTTTAATGAATAAGAAACCTTATAAACTTATTTCATAATTAAATTGATGATAACTTGTTATTATCAATCCCTTTCTTAATCAATCCCTTTAGATTTACTTTGCAGCATTTTGTGACGTAGTGTTTTATCCAAAATTGCATGTTCTGGTGATATATCAAATATGAAACTAACTTCTTAAAGTATTTTAATTGAATTTAGAAAACTATCGGCTTTCTTCAATATCTTTTAGTTTGTTCCTTAATGTTTGTGTGTGTGAAAGTGTAAAATGTTAAAGAAAAATGAAAATAATCAATCAAAATAAAGAAGCAGCAATAAAATTCTACAAACCAAACAAAAAATAAATCAGAAAGAAACAAAAAGAGCGTACGTACAAGCAAAATTTCTCTTCTCTCATCTTCCGTTGCAGGAAACGGTGCCGTAAAGTCAGAGAGAGAAATAAAAAGAGAGTGAAATGTTTGAAAACGCTCCTATGTGTTATATGTAAACAAAAATCAAAAAGAATCTATAAATAAACCGATCCGAAAATGGAACAAATGGAGCAACCGGAACTAAAGCTGCAGCAGATGCTGCAACAACTGGAGACAGTGTCGAGGGCGCAGATGCCACACAAATTTCGGACTCTCTTTCAGCCGGGCCAGAAGAAGAAGTTGGGCTGCAGTTTGGAGGATTTTGCTATCTACTTTTTGGCTGCACTGCGTCAGCATACGGAGTCCCATTTCCGTGGCAGTGGCAGCAATGAGTCGGATACGCCCAAGTCCATGACGCCAATGCATAAGCGCAGGCCAGCGCCCGCAGAGCATGAGCAACTGTTGCATGAATCTCTGAGCAACTTAAGCACTGCCAGCGTATCTACGCCAGTACGTCAGACGACGCCACAAGCTCCACAGCATCAGCAGCAGACGGGACGTCGTTCTGGTGGCAGCCAGTTCTGTAGCACGCCCCAGAGCACCGAGCGTAGTGGCACCAATCGTAGTGGAGGAGTTGGTAGCAGCTTTTGCCTGGGCGACTTCCTGCTCAATACAACGCCCAATCAAAATCAACGCTCCAAGAAGAAGGTGACACCGCAATCAGTCACTCAGACGGGGTCCCAGGAGAATGCCAACAACAAGTCGCAGAAACCACGTCGTCGTGTGCTGCCTATGACCATCAGCAAGAATGTGTCGGCGAGCAGCTCCTTTGGGGACACCAGTTCCTTTAGTAATGAGAACAATTTGCTGCGCCATTCACAGAGTTGTGAACTGGATCGCAGTCAAGGTGCTGCCCTGGAGCAGGAGGCACGTAAAACGTTGCTCCTGCGCAAGCAGGAGATCAAGAGCGAGGCAGCAGTTATTGCACCACAGGATCGTGGCGAACTGGATGCACAGAGATCTGCTGCAGAGCCAGAGCCAGCAATCAGTTTGGAGCATGTGAGCAATGATAAACAGTTGCGTCTGCTGGCCGCCATCTATGCACAGCTTATGGACCTTAATCTGGTGCCAAATGTGCTAAGTGAGTTGAGCTATGCGATGCAGCTGCTCAATATACGTGCCACAGATGCAGAGAGTCCTGAATCGGAGCCAACTTCACCTCTCTCGCTCTTATCCCGCCACAAGGAATGCATTTTCTTTGCTGTGCATCTTTTGGAATATCAGGAGGACTTGCTGCTTCAGTTGGATCGTAAATCTCTGGCCGTACTTCTCCAGCACGAGCGCTTGATGTTGTTGCCCAAGAAACTTCAGCAGCAATTGGATGTCACTTGTCAGCGCAAGCAGCAACAATGCAAAGGGGAAGCAACTCCACATGTAGGACCTCCTGAATCCCAGCAGAATGTCTACTACCAGCATGATAAGGATTCGCGGGAGAATTTCCCCACTCAACATGAGTTTGGCGCCTTTAAAACTCAACGGGATCTCTTCTACAAGGCACTGAAGCATTGGGAGGTCGCTCATCTGAATCGCATGTTCAACTTTAGTCACGAGCTGGAGCCGAGTGTGAGGGAGATCTTCAAGCAGTCGGAAAACGCTGTAAATATGGCTCACTTTGCCAAGCTCTTTGTCAGCCAGTTGCTCATGTCCAGCGGCGAGACACATGAGTCGCCAGAAGAATTGGGTCTTAAACTGGATCAGCAGCGTCTCAATCGACTGGCGCATCGTCTGGTGACCAGTAACTCCAGCGTTGAGGATCAATTTCCACGCACGCAGGCATTTTTCAGGGATTTCATTAGCTGCTGCGGCTCTGTGGCGTTTCTTGTGCAGCTCCAGCTGGCGTTGTATGTGCAACTTTGGCGGCATAATGATTCCAGTTTTGAGCTGCAGCAACTGCAGCCCGATGAGGAGCAGGAGGGAGCGGGCGCAGAACAAGTGGCAGCGCCTTATGTGGTACGTCCGCAGGCCATGGCTGAGCTGCTCATGTTGGCCAAGTTTCTGGGCTATGTTTATGCCTTGCCCTACAATCGTTCACCTGCCACAACGCATGTATGCCCGCAGCAACTGCAGTTGCGTCGTCAGTTCCAGCCACCATTTGAGATGCGTACGCATCTGGAGCGTGCCATGCGTGGTGGCAAGTTGCTAATCACGCTGCCTTGGCTGGTGCAGTATCTAATAATGCTGGATCTGGTCACACTGCAACTGCCTGCCAGTTTGTCCGCACTAGAACTGCTCTACGCTTTGTATGCCGAGGCACAGGCGATTTCAATACAGCCTCTACAATCCTGTGCACTCTTCATCACACGCAGCTGTCTGGGTTGGCTACTCGAATCTCAGCCAGCTGTCTGCAGTGGTTACTACAATCAGCGAAAGACGGCGACAACAAGTAAAGAAACTACTGAGCTGGTCAAGGTTTGCCTGCAATCCCTTTGCTTTGCTGATAAAGCTGGCAATGTGGCCTCGTTGCTGGAACAGCTGCTGCCTGTGGCGTGTCCCTTTCTCCATGAGTTCCGTGTGACCATAACTCCTTCCCAACGACAGGCACAACGCAATGGACGCTATCGTTACATAACCACACGCCTGGAGCAGCTCAACAGCAGTGACACCAGTACAACAACCTTAAAGAATCAACAACAATCGGAGCCGGAAGCCAGTGGCAGCCAAGAAACCATCGTATCCCCCTTACAGCAGGCACAGCGCAAGCTTGTCGATGCCTTTCTGCACTCTCAGAATGCATCAATGCGACGCCTACTGGAGTTCGTCACAGAGCGTAGCTTCAAGTGTGTGGTAAAGGATGCACAGCAAAGGATTCTACTGCCCGCCAAAGCAGCTGCAGATGGACAAGTGAATGGCATAAGCTCGACACAACTGCAGGAGGTGCTGCGTGATCTGCAGCGCATTTATCAGCAGGCACTCGTACAGGCAAATCAACAATGGACGGTGCAAGTGCCAGGCATGTTGGAACTGCGCATTGAGCAGTCACTGGGGGCGTTGCTACCCGAGAATACCAACCAGGTGCTGCGTCGCACCTACTCGCATCTAATCCGCCAGCAGGCGCAAATACAATTGAAGCAGTGGCTGCAGGCGAACGTGGTGCTGTCCACTTTCTATAACGGAGATCTACAGGAGATTGCGAGCAAGGTTTGCCGCGTCAACAAGAATAATGCCCAAGCCATTGCAGGCCTGGTGAGTGCGAGCAGCAATGAGCTATGCCTGACAGGGGAACTAAGTCTCTCGGAGCTGCTCTACGAACTGCAGCAATGGGTGCACTGTCTACACATGCGTCCAGAGCATTTGCGTCACATGGGCAACTTGCACGAGATATTGCAGCGGGCACGACAGGCAGCAGTGCAAACACAACTGCCCACATATTTCTATTATTTGCTTGGTTCCGCTTTGGTGCGTCTGATCCAACTGATCATCTGCCGCCAGCCGCAGCTCTTCACGGATCAACTAATCTCGACCTGCTGTGAAGTTTGGGTCGCACCTCAACTGCATCCCGACCCATCTGCTCCAGAATTTCTGCATACTCTGCTTAGTGTTGCCTTTCTGCATGAGCTGAGCGTGAACTTGGCCGGCTTTCAGTTGCTCCGTGAGCTCCTACATGCCATGCTCCTTGCACGCGTGCTGAACTTGGATGAACTGAATCAACTATTTATGCCACTCTTCAAAGAGAACTGGTTACCTCCAGTATGGAATGCGCTCTCACAGCTACTGCAGCAGCTCTCGCAGATACACGACAGAGGAGGAGCAACGGGTGGAGGCAGCGGCGTTACGGCGCACACTTCCGCCATGGAGGAAGACGATGGAAAATCGCATTTATTTATGGAAATGCTTGCGGATTTGTCGCGAGATTTAGATAGTTTTTAACTTTAAATGTTTTTGTCGATTATGTCATACGCATTTTTATCATATTTTCCCCGTTTCCCCCGTCCCACATGTCTTACATAGTTTTGCTGTGAATAAAACTCTATTTTTGCAAAGTATTTCTGAAATGTTTCCGAGTCCGGATAAGATAAGCGAAGAGGTTCTTTTTGCTTATCGATAATTGGTATAGTGACTGCGCGGGGGGATTGCGTCACTGTCAACGTATGAGAGAATGAAACCTCTGATGGATTTGTCGCTCTTATGTGAACTGAGAAACGGTACGAGGCCGAAGCTCGATGTGGTCACCATACAGTGGAATGAGAGAGGGAACAGAACAAACATTTAACGATCGTTAGCAAATAAAGAAAAATGCTTGAAATGGAATATGAAAATATTTAAACAGAAATAGAGAACATATTTATGAATATAACAAATATTAATCTAAAAAATATTAATCAAAATATGTCAAACTTTAATGTGACTTGTTAATTCATTCATAGTTCATTGTTGATTTATTTTTGATTTATTTATTTTTTATTGAGTATTGAGCAATGTATTTCAAGCCACTGTGCAGTGCAAAGTGCGTAAACTAATCTAATTGTAAAGCTCTGGTCTGCCTTGGTTGTGTGTGTGTGTGTCGGAGTGTGTGCCTGCATGTGTGTGCCTGGCTGTGTATGTGTGTGTGTCTGAGTGTGTCATTGTGCCGATTTGCTGAATGGCGAGGGTTATGCAATCTTGCTGGGCAATCTTGCTCTGGGGCCGGGTCGAGTCTGGTTAAAGCTAATTGAAATTAATTATTACTCACTCACTCATTGCTCTCTCTCTTCTCTTTCTCTTCTCTTTAGTTGAGCACGGGCAAACTTTGGCACTGGAATTGATGAGGAACTAACTAGCAGCAGTATTAAAGATTAAATTCAATTGAAAACTTTGCAAAATCCACAAGAAAACGAACGAGAAATCTACGAAACAAAAAGCCAGAGAATGGAGAACTTTACACCGAAAGAGGTGAAGATCCTCGAGACAGTCGAGGATATTCAGGAGCGTCGTGAGCAGGTGCTCTCGCGTTATAATGAATTCAAAATCGAGACACGTCAGAAGCGTGAGAAGCTTGAGGATTCGCGTCGCTTTCAGTACTTCAAGCGTGATGCGGATGAGTTGGAGTCATGGATCCATGAGAAGTTGCAGGCTGCGAGCGAGGAAAGCTATCGCGATCCCACAAATTTGCAGGCCAAGATTCAGAAGCATCAGGCTTTCGAGGCTGAGGTCTCGGCGCATAGCAATGCCATCGTATCGCTGGATAACACTGGACAGGAGATGATCAATCAGCAGCACTTCGCTTCGGAGACCATTCAACATCGTCTGGATGATTTGCATCGCCTGTGGGAGTTGCTGTTGAGCCGCCTGGCCGAGAAGGGTCTGAAGTTGCAGCAGGCTTTGGTTTTGGTGCAATATTTGCGTCAATGCGAGGAGGTTATGTTCTGGATCAAGGACAAGGAGACCTTTGTCACTGCCGATGAGTTTGGACAGGATCTGGAGCATGTTGAGGTGCTGCAGCGCAAGTTCGATGAGTTCCAAAAGGATATGGCATCGCAGGAGTATCGCGTCACGGAGGTTAACCAGTTGGCCGATAAGTTGATCCAGGATGGTCATCCTGAACGTGATACCATTACCAAGCGCAAGGAGGAACTCAACGAGGCCTGGCAGCGTCTCAAGCAGTTGGCCATTGTGCGCCAAGAGAAGCTCTTTGGTGCCCATGAGATTCAGCGTTTCAATCGTGATGCTGATGAGACTGTCGCCTGGATTGCCGAGAAGGATGTTGTGCTCTCGTCTGATGACTATGGACGTGACTTGGCCAGCGTGCAGGCTTTGCAGCGCAAGCATGAAGGTGTTGAGCGTGATTTGGCTGCGCTGGAGGACAAAGTGTCCACACTGGGCGCAGAGGCACAACGCCTGTGCTCGATTCATGCCGACCATAGCGATCAGATTCGTGACAAGCAGGCAGAGATTGCCAACTACTGGCAGAGTCTGACGGCCAAGGCACGCGAGCGCAAGCAGAAGCTGGATGAGTCCTACTATCTGCATCGTTTCCTTGCTGACTTCCGTGACTTGGTGTCCTGGATCAATGGCATGAAGGCCATCATCTCCGCCGATGAGTTGGCCAAGGATGTGGCTGGTGCTGAGGCTTTGCTGGAGCGTCATCAGGAGCACAAGGGTGAGATTGATGCACGCGAAGATAGCTTCAAATTGACCACAGAGTCTGGACAGAAGCTGTTGGAGCGTGAGCATTATGCAGCTGCTGAGATTCAGGAGAAACTGGCTGCACTGGAGAACGACAAGAGCTCGTTGCTCTCCCTGTGGGAGGATCGCCGCATTCTGTACGAGCAGTGCATGGATCTGCAGCTCTTCTATCGCGATACTGAGCAGGCTGACACCTGGATGGCCAAGCAGGAGGCTTTCCTGGCCAATGAGGACTTGGGGGATTCGTTGGACTCTGTGGAGGCGCTGATCAAGAAGCACGAGGACTTTGAGAAGAGTTTGGCCGCGCAGGAGGAGAAGATCAAGGCTCTGGATATCTTTGCCACCAAGCTCATCGATGGCCAGCATTATGCTGCCGATGATGTTGCCCAGCGTCGCCAGATGCTGCTCGCTCGTCGTGCTGCATTGCAGGAGAAGTCTGCCAAGCGTCGCCAGTTGCTGGAGGATTCGAATCGTTATCAGCAATTCGAGCGTGATTGCGATGAGACCAAGGGATGGATCAGTGAGAAACTGAAGTTCGCCACTGATGACAGTTATCTGGATCCCACAAATCTGAATGGAAAGATGCAAAAGCATCAGAACTTTGAGCATGAACTGAATGCCAACAAGTCGCGCATTGAGGACATTACCAATGTGGGCAGCGAACTGATCGAGAAGAAGCATTATGCAGCTGATCAGATTAATACACGCATGCAGGAGATTGTTGTGCTGTGGGAGACACTGGTGCAGGCATCGGACAAGAAGGGCACCAAGCTGAATGAGGCTTGCCAGCAGCAGCAATTCAATCGCACCATCGAGGACATTGAGCTGTGGCTGAGTGAGATCGAGGGACAGCTGTTGTCGGAGGATCATGGCAAGGACTTGACATCGGTGCAGAATCTGCAGAAGAAACATGCACTGCTGGAGGCCGATGTGATGGCCCATCAGGATCGCATTGAGAGCATCAATGTGGCTGCCAATAAGTTCATCGAATCTGGACACTTTGATGCCGACAACATTCGCAACAAGGAGGGCAATTTGTCTGCACGCTACGCCGCCCTGGCTGCGCCGATGGGCGAGCGCAAGCAGCATCTGTTGGACTCGCTGCAGGTGCAGCAACTGTTCCGCGACCTCGAGGACGAGGCCGCCTGGATACGCGAGAAGGAGCCCATTGCAGCATCCACGAATCGCGGTCGCGATTTGATTGGTGTCCAGAATCTGATCAAGAAACATCAGGCAGTGCTGGCAGAGATCAATAACCACGAGGCACGCTTGTTGAATGTCATCAGCTCGGGAGAAAATATGTTGAAGGATCAGCCTTTTGCTAGCGAGGATATACGTCAGCGTCTGGAAGCTCTGCAGGAGCAATGGAACACACTGAAGGAGAAGTCGAACCAGCGCAAGCAGGATCTGGATGATTCACTGCAGGCTCATCAATACTTTGCCGATGCCAATGAGGCTGAGTCATGGATGCGTGAGAAGGAGCCCATTGCCACGGGCAGTGACTATGGCAAGGATGAGGATTCATCGGAGGCTTTGTTGAAGAAGCATGAGGCACTTGTCTCTGATCTGGAGGCCTTTGGCAACACCATTCAGGCACTGCAGGAGCAGGCCAAGAACTGTCGCCAGCAGGAGACACCTGTGGTGGACATTACGGGCAAGGAATGCGTTGTGGCTTTGTACGACTACACCGAGAAGTCGCCACGTGAGGTGTCCATGAAGAAGGGTGATGTGCTCACGCTGCTCAACTCCAACAACAAGGACTGGTGGAAGGTGGAGGTCAACGATCGTCAAGGCTTTGTGCCCGCTGCCTACATTAAGAAGATCGAGGCTGGTCTGAGTGCATCGCAGCAGAACCTGGTGGACAATCACTCGATTGCCAAGCGTCAGAACCAGATCAACTCGCAGTACGATAACCTGTTGGCTTTGGCTCGTGAGCGTCAGAACAAGCTGAATGAGACCGTCAAGGCTTATGTGCTTGTCCGTGAGGCAGCTGATTTGGCTCAATGGATTCGTGACAAGGAGAACCATGCACAGATCGCTGATGTTGTTGGCGAGGATCTTGAGGAGGTTGAGGTGCTGCAGAAGAAGTTCGATGACTTCAATGATGACTTGAAGGCCAACGAGGTGCGTCTGGCCAACATGAATGAGATTGCTGTGCAGTTGACATCGCTGGGACAAACGGAGGCTGCTCTGAAGATTCAAACTCAGATGCAGGACTTGAATGAGAAGTGGAACAACCTGCAGACCCTGACCGCAGAGAAGGCTAGCCAGTTGGGCTCTGCTCATGAGGTGCAACGTTTCCATCGTGACATTGATGAGACCAAGGATTGGATCGCCGAGAAGGCCAATGCCCTGAACAATGATGATCTTGGCAAGGATCTGCGCAGTGTGCAGACTCTGCAGCGCAAGCACGAGGGAGTCGAGCGTGATTTGGCCGCTTTGCGTGACAAGATTCGCCAGCTGGACGAAACTGCCAATCGTCTGATGCAATCGCATCCGGATACTGCTGAGCAAACCTATGCCAAGCAGAAGGAGATCAACGAGATGTGGGATCAGATCATTACCAAGTCCACAGCACGCAAGGAGAAGTTGCTGGATTCCTATGATCTGCAGCGTTTCCTCAGCGACTATCGCGATTTGTTGGCCTGGATTAACTCGATGATGTCTCTGGTTACCTCCGATGAGTTGGCTAATGATGTCACTGGTGCCGAGGCGCTGATTGAACGTCATCAGGTAAGATAAGAAGTACACAAGTGCCTGCGCAATCCTTTATAGGTTTCTCTCTTTCTATGATCAAATTGGCTTTATGCAGTTCTCGATTTCACTTCAGTCAAATCGGGAACTGTCGAAATTATTCTGGTTCTCATTCTCATTCTGATACATCTTCATTTAATTATGACTTTCGCTCTTTTGTTTTGTTTTGTTATGCGGTGTGATCCGTTACCCCCAACAATTTCCCCAACCCTCCTCCTCATCATCGAATACCAATGTCAACGTCTGCTGCAAACAAACAACAACAATGGTTCACGGTTCATGATCAACACTATCTATAAACCCATTCATGGTTTTGTTTCTCTCATCTGTAAACACAGGCACGTCGTGCTGAAATTGAGTTCACGCTGGGCAGCAGCGCATCGCCGAACAGCGACGAGGTAGTTCTTCTCGTATACCCACAACATTCAAGCTTCCATCGTGTACCACAACATACAACCATCTATCCATCCATTTATCCATTCATCCATCTCCTCATCTCATCTTTCGTTTCGTGTTCTTCTGTTGTTTGTTCTAAGTTCTTGTGTTCTTGGCTAACGCCTTCAAAAGCTTTCACATGGCACCCGCAATTTCAGGCTGTTCCTGATGCTAATATCTTATAGAATATCCATGTTTTTCGAGCTGCAGCTACCTGCAATAAAACCCTGGATTTGCACTTGAATTGAACGTGTGTCTGGTTTAGACCTTGTTCAGCTTATGTTTCAAATTAGCACACATTGTTATTAAATAATGCCTACACAATTGATAAATGTATATTAGAGACCTGCAAACTGGCACTGCAAACTACCGTATTCATTATGTTTGCGGTGTTTGCGGTCTGCAGGTGTCTAATAAATAGTACTATAACTGTTCATTGTCGTTTAACACATACCACACACACACACATCTCTGTTTCAACACCCTCGGAATCATATCATAAATAAACCTCTCATCTTTCAGCAAGGATATCATAAAGTCGCTTCATCTCAATTGACCGCAGACTAAACTGACTTATGGACTGACTTCCCTAACAACCTCCTCTCAACTCTTTCGATACACTTCCCTAACAGCCTCTGCACTTCTTCGACATGTTTCCCTAACAAACTTTCTACTCTTTAGATAACCTTCTTCCAACAAATATCCCTAACAAGCCTCTCTTTTCTCTCCATCCTTCCCTAACTCTGCTCAATCAAATCTAACACACCTGTCCCACTCTGTAAAGCACCTTCCTTCTACTCTTTCTCTATCTCTCCTCTCTCTCTGTACCAGCTCTCTCGCAGTCATCTCATCTGTTCGACGTTTTGTTGTGTTCTTTGACTAAAATACAAACAGTTCCAAGCTGCCACGAATACAACCACAGCCAATATAAATCAATTGTTCTTTGTTGTTCTCTAACCCTGGCCCCCAAAATCTATAAAGATCCGAAAACTAATCAGAGCTTTCATTGTATATAGGAACATCGCACGGAGATCGATGCACGCGCTGGCACCTTTGGCGCCTTCGAGCAGTTCGGCAATGAGCTGTTGCAGGCCAATCATTATGCTTCGCCTGAAATCAAGGAGAAGATTGAGGATCTGGCCAAGGCACGTGAAGATCTGGAGAAGGCCTGGACCGAGCGTCGTCTGCAGCTGGAGCAGAATCTTGATTTGCAGTTGTACATGCGCGATTGTGAGTTGGCCGAGTCATGGATGTCCGCCCGCGAGGCTTTCCTCAACTCGGAGGACGATGCCAATGCCGGTGGCAATGTGGAGGCACTGATCAAGAAGCATGAGGACTTTGACAAGGCCATCAATGGACATGAGCAGAAGATTGCTGCACTGCAATCGGTGGCAGATCAATTGATTGCCCAGAATCATTATGCTTCCAATTTGGTCGATGATAAGCGTAAGCAAGTCCTGGAACGTTGGCGTCACCTCAAGGAGGGATTGATTGAGAAGCGTTCGCGTCTGGGTGACGAGCAGACCCTGCAGCAATTCTCACGTGATGCCGATGAGATTGAGAACTGGATTGCCGAGAAATTGCAACTGGCCACCGAGGAGAGCTACAAGGATCCGGCGAACATTCAGTCCAAGCATCAGAAGCATCAGGCATTCGAGGCTGAGCTGGCGGCCAATGCTGATCGCATACAGAGTGTGCTGGCGATGGGTGGCAATTTGATTGATAAGAAGCAATGCAGCGGCTCTGAGGATGCTGTGCAGAAGAGATTGACACAAATAGCCGATCAATGGGAATACCTGACGCACAAGACGACTGAGAAGTCGCTGAAGCTGAAGGAGGCCAACAAGCAGCGCACGTATATCGCTGCTGTCAAGGATTTGGATTTCTGGTTGGGCGAGGTCGAGAGTTTGTTGACCACTGAGGATTCTGGTAAGGATTTGGCTTCGGTCCAAAACCTCATGAAGAAACATCAGTTGGTCGAAGCGGATATCGTTGCGCACGAAGACCGCATCAAGGACATGAACAACCAGGCCGATTCCTTGGTCGAGAGCGGTCAATTCGATACTGCTGGCATACAGGAGAAGCGTCAGAGCATAAACGAGCGCTACGAGCGCATCTGCAATTTGGCTGCCCATCGACAGGCTCGCCTCAATGAGGCCCTCACTTTGCATCAGTTCTTCCGTGACATTGCCGATGAGGAGAGTTGGATTAAGGAGAAGAAGTTGTTGGTTGGCTCCGATGATTACGGACGTGACTTGACTGGTGTGCAGAACCTGAAGAAGAAGCACAAGCGTTTGGAAGCTGAGCTTGGCTCACATGAGCCTGCCATTCAGGCAGTGCAGGAGGCTGGCGAGAAGCTTATGGATGTTTCCAATTTGGGTGTACCCGAAATTGAGCAGCGTCTGAAGGCACTGAACACCGCTTGGGCTGAGCTGAAGAATTTGGCTGCCACACGTGGTCAGAAGTTGGATGAATCGTTGACCTATCAGCAATTCCTGGCACAGGTGGAGGAAGAGGAGGCTTGGATTACTGAGAAGCAGCAATTGCTTTCGGTTGAGGACTATGGAGATTCGATGGCTGCTGTGCAGGGTCTGCTGAAGAAGCACGATGCCTTCGAGACCGATTTTGCCGCACACAAGGATCGCTGCTCGTTGATCTGTGAACAGGGCAGTGATCTGGTTGAGGCCAAGAATCATCATGGCGATTCGATTGCCCAACGCTGCCAGCAGCTGCGCAACAAGCTGAAGAACCTTAATGCTTTGGCTGCGCGTCGCAAGGGCGCCTTGCTCGACAACTCTGCCTATCTGCAGTTCATGTGGAAGGCCGATGTGGTTGAGAGCTGGATCGATGACAAGGAGAACTATGTGCGTTCCGATGAGTTCGGACGTGATTTGTCCACTGTGCAAACACTCTTGACCAAACAGGAGACATTCGATGCAGGTGAGAATAAGGAGAAAGTTAAATTGAAATTCTTGTACTTACTTTTGTTATCTTTTCCTCTCTAGGTCTCAATGCCTTTGAACAGGAGGGCATTCACAACATTAGCGCACTGAAGGATCAGCTTATTAATGCCAATCACGCCCAATCGCCGGCTATATTGAAGCGTCATGGTGATGTCATTGCACGCTGGCAGAAGCTGCGCGATGCTTCGGATACGAGGAAGAAACGTTTGCTGGCCATGCAGGAGCAATTCCGCCAAATCGAGGAACTCTACTTGACATTTGCCAAGAAAGCTTCGGCCTTCAATTCTTGGTTCGAAAATGCCGAAGAAGATCTCACTGATCCTGTTCGCTGCAATTCGATCGAAGAAATACGCGCCCTGCGTGATGCGCACGCACAATTCCAAGCGTCTCTATCATCGGCCGAAGCTGACTTTAAGGCATTGGCAGCACTCGACCAGAAGATCAAGAGCTTTAATGTTGGACCGAATCCATACACATGGTTCACCATGGAAGCTCTTGAGGAGACCTGGCGTAATCTGCAAAAGATCATAGAGGAACGCGATGGCGAACTTGCCAAGGAGGCCAAGCGACAGGAGGAGAACGACAAGTTGCGCAAGGAGTTTGCCAAGCACGCCAATCTCTTCCATCAATGGCTAACCGAAACAAGGTGAGTGACCTTAGAATCTCTCTCTCTCTCTTTATATATATGTCTCTATCCTTAACATATCACGCTCTTTTACCGAGTCTCGATGTTTTATTGGTGTGTGTGTTGGTTACTTCCCCAAATAATTGAATATTCCTCCCTCAACACACACACAGTCAATCAATCAATCTTGTGGTCTCCCCTTTCTCTTTCTTAAACTCTCAATGACTTTGATCCAGTAATCCCCCCTCATCCATGAACAAAGCGTAACTGAAACTGAAAATTCTATTCTTCTAGATATTATATGCTGGGTTATAATCGACAAGGGTAATTAAGAAGATGAAGATGATGAAGAAGAAGGAGAAGAACATCGTTTTATTGTTTCTATATTTCCGTTTCTATATTGTTGTTGTTTGCCATGGCAAAAAGAAATTTAACAGCTGCGTCGCTCCACTAACTAAAAAAAAAAAAGAAAAAGAGAAGAAACTTCAAGTTGCTTTCCTCTTTGCTTTGTAAATATATCAATATCAATATCTAGTTGATCTGCGCGAGAGTATTTGAAAGATCTATAGTTCTAGTGCGTAATCGATATTCTAGCTGCATTTAGCGCACCGTTAGCAATCGATAAATCGATCGTTTCAGCCGTACAAATTCAAATTCGATTTCTCTCAAAAATTCTTTTTTCCAAACCACCTTACAAGTCTTTTTTTTAATAAAATTATAGCATGTCAAAAAAAAAAGTAGAACATGAAAAATACGTAGAAAAAAAAGAAAAATTTTGCATAACTCTTTGTATATTCCAAAGCGTTTTAACTAAATTTTTAGTAGCTTCTCAAAAATAAACTATTTGGCTTTATTTTTTTCCATTATTTTAACTCGCTTAATAGAAAAGTTTGTCTTTATAATTTGCTGATCTACACAAAACTAACAGCTTTCAAGCGCTGTTTACTCAAGTTAATGTTAGGAACTGAATTCCAGTTTCTATCATTCATTATACACAATCTTAAACCCCCCCAAAAAAAAACACTGCTGTATATATGAACATGAAGGAAAATAAACAAATTAGCCGCCCATTAAAATAAACCAAGTTCCAAACAGTTCTTATTATCTGCCGCCCTCTTTAACCACAGACCTTTAACAAGATTTGCTTTTCTTATATGCATTATATTCATTATCTAACACCTAAGAACTCTACTATATGTGATACATATTGTGCCTTACTAATGATCTTAAATGTATTTGCCACACCTCGTATTCATACGACGCTTATTCCCTATATAGAACATCGATGATGGAAGGCTCTGGTTCGTTGGAGCAGCAATTGGAGGCACTTCGCGTCAAGGCCACTGAGGTGCGTGCCCGTCGTGTGGATCTGAAGAAGATTGAGGAACTTGGTGCATTGCTGGAGGAACATTTGATTTTGGACAACCGCTATACAGAACACTCGACTGTGGGATTGGCTCAACAATGGGATCAATTGGATCAGTTGTCGATGCGTATGCAACATAATTTGGAACAGCAAATACAGGCACGTAATCATTCGGGAGTCTCGGAGGATTCACTCAAGGAATTCTCCATGATGTTCAAGCATTTCGACAAGGACAAGAGTGGCAAACTGAACCATCAAGAATTCAAATCATGTCTGCGCGCTCTTGGCTACGATCTGCCCATGGTTGAGGAGGGACAACCCGATCCAGAATTTGAGGCTATCCTGGATGTTGTTGATCCCAACCGCGATGGCTACGTTTCACTGCAGGAATACATTGCATTCATGATTTCCAAGGAAACCGAGAATGTGCAATCCTACGAAGAAATCGAGAATGCCTTCCGCGCCATCACTGCCGCCGACCGCCCCTACGTCACCAAGGAGGAGCTCTACTGCGTAAGTTCGAAATGGAATCCCAACTTGATATATTGCATTATTAACTTCAATTTCCTCTTTCTGCAGAACCTCACCAAGGACATGGCGGACTATTGTGTGCAGCGCATGAAACCCTTCGCAGAACCGCGCTCTGGCCAGCCCATCAAAGATGCTCTAGATTATATAGATTTCACACGAACGCTATTCCAGAACTAAATCGCGTTACCGTTGTGTGTTCTTCGAATGGCGCCTGAGAAAATGTCTTACAATTTAACAAAAAAAAATCAATATATATTTACACGATTATTTTCGATAATTTTTAGTCTATAAGTCCAACAGTTTTATGCTTATTTAAGATCAATTAATAATGCCACTATGAATCCAAAACAAATACGAAACAAAAAAAACAATAACAGCACTTTTCAATACAAATATTTATCAGCATATAATTTCCCAAGTTTTTTATTGCATTTATTTCCCGATCCTCTCCAGAAAAGTATCTTAGATTTTGACATGACGAAGGTTAGACAAAATATACAAAAATACTTAATATATTCAAGAGCAATACGCAAGATATATAATATACTACTTATATATAGCATGCCATATATGCTTGGGCAGAGCTTTGCTTTCCATACAAAAATATACACTCGATTTTCTACGTCTTGTAATCGCATTGGTGTTCAAATTTAAGATACTATAACCATATATAATATACCAGTCTTTTTGAGTTATTTCCAGTTTGTACGAAATGCAAGTAGTAAAATATGCAAAAACCACAAATTTTATAAAAAAAAACAAAGATATATATATAGAAATTTGCCTCTGTATGTGTTTACACTTCAACATATTGCAAATAAAAATATATTGCTGCATGTCTTAAAAATGTTAAATGGAAAATCTCTTTAATCTTTTGGAAAACAATCTTTAATCTTCATTTAACTATTTATAAATCGAACGTACAGGAAAACATTTAAATTATATCAAGAATTTATTGATGCTGTCCACATAGGCCTCGTTGGTTAGCTTCTGGTTGAGCACCTCCTTCGGCAGCCATTCGTATTGTACAGCAGAGTTCTTCGACTCCTTCGTCGTGCCCACATTGCCCGATCGTAGGGAGGCTCGGAAGAAAAAGATCTTCGCTCCGACACTCTCGGCTCGCTGATTGCTCGGGTATTTGTACTTGTGGAAGCCGACGGGTGCGTTGCCATAGAACAGTACCTTCAGTTCGTCGCCGCACTTCTCGCGCAGCACACGTTCCGCTGTCTGTCGCATAGTTTCTCCCTCCTCGCGCTTGCCCTGTGGGAGAAGCAGATGCTGCTTCTGTCCCAGCTGCTGTTGTACAACCAGAAAGAGTGTGTCCTCTAAGCAGCGATTCGTTGACGTGGTCTTATTGGCGGCATCATCAGCTGTCGTGCGTGGTGCCAGCTGGAATTTCTTGAGCTCTTCACTCCATGCATCCTTAAGATCTTGTGCCGTTTGCTTGGAGACAGTTTCATCCAGATCCACTTGCACTTTACCCTGTTTAACGAGGTCTGCCTGCACCAGATCACGCTCGTGTTTTAGCTCAAAGTCGGATTTGTAACTGTTTTCGTACTCCACTTTGGACAACATGTCTTGGAATTGCCGTTCCACATCGTTGAGGGTTTTTGACACCACCGGCAATCGTTCGACCAGAATACCAGCATACAAATCCCATTTCTCTTTGGTGCCTGCTGCAGCAGTTGACTGTGTGCGCGCCAATTGCCTGGCGCTAATTTGTGTAAGGCGGCGTAGCATTTTTAATTCTTTAAATTTAATAATAAAAGCAAAATGAGGAGTAGCCTCTTCTTCGATTACATGAGCACTTAGCGAACAGCTGTTACCCTGCCGTGCCGATAGGCCTGTTATTCTACCGATAGTTGCACGACGGCACAGCTGTTGTACAGCAAATATCGTTATATCGATAGCTCGCTTGTCATTTGTCAAACGTTTTTCACTGCAGAGAAAATTTGCGCTTGTTTTCGTTTTAAATTGAAAGAGAATAAAGCAAACATTGAAAGAGAGCTGCTACCATGTCCGGCCTGGAGTCCTACATCAACCACACAGTGTCCATAATCACTGCAGATGGACGCAACTTCATAGGGACACTGAAGGGATTCGACCAAACAATCAACATCATCATTGACGAGTGCCATGAACGCGTCTTTTCCACAACGGCCGGCATCGAGCAAATTGTGCTCGGCCTGCACATAAT